>CANTAL010000128.1:50000-770000 GCA_947650365.1 Chamaelirium japonicum | reverse complement strand
TTAAACAAACCTTCTCAATAACCATAGATCTATAGGCTTGGTTTTGAAGACAGTAAACAAAATATACAAAAAAACAGAAAACTAATAGCACTCGACCCCAACTACATGCACTGATTTTTAAAACCATTATAAATGTGTTTTTGTAAGACAACCTATGGGGGTTGAGGGGGGGAATTACCTATGGGGGCTGATTCTTTGATGACTTCAACCTCGGCCTCCTCAGTCTTAAACAGAGAAAAAAAAAACAGCCCTGAAACAGAGTAAGAAATAGGAAAAAAAATCACACATAAAAGAAAGCATGAGAGAGGGGGGGGGGGGGGTGAGGGATGGGAATACAACCTGTGGGAGCTAATTATTCGATGACTTCGGCCTCGGCCTCCACAATCTGAAACAGAGAAAAAAAAAATCAGCCCTAAAACAGAGTAAGAAATAAGAAAAAAAATCACACATAAAAGAAAAGCATAAGGAAAAAGAAAACCATAAGAGGGATAGAGAGCGGGGGGGGGGGGGGGGGGGACGATGTACAACCTGTGGGGGTTGAGGGATGGGAAGACAACTTGATGATTCTTCGATGACTTCGACCTCTGCCTCCTCAATCTGAAACAGAGAGAAAAAAAAGTAACCCTAAATCAGATAGATAGATAGATAGATAGATAGATAGAGAGAGAGAGAGAGAGAGAGAGAGAGAGAGAGAGAGAGAGGAATTAGATCTGGGGTAAGGGGGCGGCGTTCGCAGGGGGACCGGCGCCCGACGGTGAGCTCTTCCAGCAACCGCGGCCAGGCCCGACCTCGAGTTTCACTGGCAACACCACCAAAGCTCCTCCGGCGAGGTCCAAATCTGGGAGAGGGAGAGAGATCTGCAGTGTGAGAGAGAGAATCCGGAAGGGGGGGTGACCATCGGACTCCTCGAAGGCGGCACGGAGGCAACCGATGAGGGCAGGGGTCCGAGGGTCGTAGAAGGAGAGAGAGAGAGAGAGAATCGGAGAGAGAAAGAGAGATCTCGTGGGTGGGTGGGGGGGGGGGGGCTGATACTTCGACGACTTCGACGTCGGCCCGGGCTGTCCGTCCGACGTCGGCCTCATCGCTGTCAGATCCGCCACCCCGGCCTCCTCCTCCAGCCAGATCCGCCGCCCCGGCCACCTCCTCCCGCCGGATCCGCCGCCCCGGCCGTCCGTCCGCCCACTCTCTCTATGTCTCGCTCTCTCTCTCTATATATAGCAGCAGAGGGGCGATCGTGGGTAGGCGATGGCGTGGGCAGGCACCGGACCCAATCGCGGGACCGATCGCCCAATCGCGGGAACGGACGGTTGTGAGAGCAAATCCGATCGTGAGCTGGTCGAAACCGACGGCTGTGTGAAACCTGATCTGGTAACAGCTGGACCGGAAAGCCAGATTAGGTCCTCCCCTCATTTATGGGGAAGAGGGGACCACGCCTGAATAATCATTAGATCAATACCAAGTATGTCCATATTTTTTTACACGAAAGCCCTCCAAACGATTGTTAAATTTTATTTTTTACAATCAGGTCCTTCACGAATTTATTACTTCCCCCACCTAATTTTATCCCCACATTTCAACTCGATTCAATCTTAGCCGTTCACCTCTTCCTGGATGAATCGCACTCATCCTTACATTAACTTATCTTGCCCCTTCATTCTATCTTCCTCTCAAAAATAGATCATGACCGTTGTTTGTACCCCCCACAAAACTGTAGCTTATTATATAGATGTGGACGTTTTTTAAAGAGTTAGAATTCTTCTTTCGTGTGTAAACACTCTCTTTTAAATCTATTTAAAAATCTATTATAAAGATGATAAATTTTTATTCAATTTAATAATATTTAATGGTCATTTGATGTTAATTTCTCTTTTTAAATGCACTCACTTCAGATTTATACTTTTTTGAAATAAGATGTTGTCCTTGCATCAAACACATTCTGGTTTTTTACTAGTTTCTTTCAAAATCGAACGCCAAAAACGCAGCAACCATCCAACTTGGTTCTTTATCCCGTCCTGGTCATCCGTGAACCTTTCTTCCTCGCGGCTCCACTGCCGCATTCCATTCAAAAATGGCCGCGGCGTCTTTGCTGCGGCTCCCACTCTCGCCGTGGTTCCGTCGGGACCCTAGCTTGCGCGTGCTCCTCGCAAGACCTAGGTCCCGTTCCCTCCCTCGAAACCCTAGAAATCCCAGGGCTTTCTGCTCTGTTTCTCCTCTGTGTTCCGAACATGAAGAAGGGAAGAAATGGGAATCCTTCCGGAAGAAGAAGGTTGTTATGCGCGTTGGATACGTCGGAACCGATTATAGAGGTAGCTTTAGCCCATCTCTCTCTCTCTCTGCTTTTTTTTTTTGATTCAGATGCTGAATGAAGTAATTATGTTTGTGCAGGTCTTCAGATGCAGCGAGATGTCAGCTCTTTATCGGGTAAGAGCTAAAAGATTCCTTTGTTCTTTGTGAATGTATAATGTGGGTTTCTTTTCCTTGTTCACTTATGATATCTCCAATCCTTGGATAAAACAACTGGAATAATATCGTCGGATAGATCGCACAAAGCTTATTGTGCACGGCTATAACTAGTGTCCTCATTTCAATATGAGCCATCTTTGTAAGCTAATTGGTTCCTTTCCGGGTATTTGAAATTTTTAGTTCAGCATGTTGAGAGAGAATTTCTTACTCAAGATATCATTTTCGACACTAATACATTTTTCATCTAGGCAATGTTTGATTTCCTTTTAGTAGGAATCCGGGTGTTTGAAATTTTTAGTTCAGCATCTTGAGAGAGAATTTCTTACCCGATATATCATTTTCGACACTACTGCATTTTCCTTGGTTCGACTAGCCCTAATACATATATGCAACTAATGCATCGGTGGGCTATCTCAAGTCACTAAGTGTTTTACCTTTGTCCTATGTATGTTCTGATGAGCATAGAGAAGTTGAGCATGCGGTCTTTCAATTGTGATTGTCTCTGAGGTTTCACCTTGGACTTGTTTTGTGACACTCTGTAACTAGGACTTAAGACTGCACTTATTACTTGATAGTTGATACTTTATCAAAGTTGACCGATCAACCAAGTTGTGCCAAAACACATTATGATTCTAAATGCGCTAACATGGTCGCTCACGTGTTTACCATGTGACCGGTTCTCCCTTGGGTACTCGGGTGTCGGTGCTCGAGAACCTGTCTTACCTCTTTAGGGTACTCAAAGAAGTACAAAATATTCGCCTACGCATGATCCACGTGCTCCTGAGTTTTTCTATGGCCCTACTCGGGTTGCAGTCTCCCGTATACACTATGATCGATTCAATTTTATCTTGGGTCCAAGGTTTCAAGCTCCTTCTGAGTTTTCCCGTGACCCTGAAATTCCTCTCAGATACTCCTGGTTCCGGTCATGCAACCTCACCTTCCAGAGGTCTCACCACCCAAAGCCCGAGTAACATCAAGCCGCTTCCGTGTTCCCCGATTTGGCTAGCTCGAGCTCGAGTATCCGTCTACTATTACTCGAGTTCTCGACTACTCGCTGCTAGTGGTTATACATACAGATTTCCGGCGAGCCATTGAGACTATAGTCCATGCCAAAGGTATCAATTTTGATATCTCCGAAATGGTTCTTAGATGCATGAATGTTTGACAATAGCTAAATGATACGTCTTTTTAGTGGATTCAATGTAGCTCTAATTCTTGCTTTGATTGACTAGCAAGGGCTTGGTGTTGCTGGCTTCCGAGAAACCTCTTTCTCGGAGGATGCAAGAGTCATCATGGTAGCATGACAATATCCTTATTGTACAAAAAAAAAGGTTGAGGTACCCCCAAGCACTTGGTGAATCATATTGTATATCGCCATATTGGAGCACTAAACCCTAAATCGGCGTCTCCCAATTTCCTTTCTTGACTCTCCTCTATCTCTAGACTTCTCAAACCCTAAGTCTCCTCACCAAGCGATGGCAACGACTTTGTTTCAGATTCTATTTCCTTGCCGTCCATCGCCTTCCTTAATTTCGTCCCTTCCACCCTGGCTCCTCCGTTGTTGTTGGTGGTGGTGGTTGGTAGGGGCTGCGACGGTAAGGGCAGTGGCCAACATATGTGCAATTGGTGGTGGTGGTGACTGGGCCGGGTTGAGGCTAAGTTAAATGTCTCACCAACCTCGGACATCGATGGCTGACCAATTTTGGTTAGACTTCAATGTGTCAATTTTGTGGGATAATCATGGGGATGGGACTGTGTCAGGCGGTGATAGTGGTGGTCAGTCGGTGCTGCGGCGGTGAGGGTGGTGGCCAACGGATGTACAGATGGTGGAGGTGATGGATGTGTCGGGTTGAGGCTAAGTTAAATATTTCACCAACCTCGGACATTGATGTCCAACCAATTTTGGTGAGACTTCAATGTCTCAATTTTGTGGAAAAATCAGGGGGATGAGAGTTTTAAATTTCTAAAGACATTTGGCAAAAGAGTAAGGTATGATTGTATGAAATCTAATTGCCTAGGAAAATTAATTTCTCTGCCATATGTCACACCAAAAGAACAGGCCCTTAATGAAAACAAATAATCTGATACATTAAAATGAACCAGATCTTTAAAGTACCTTAATTTTACCCCCTCGAGCCAACACCTATTTACAAGGTAACCATCTAGTAGTGATCCCACGGAGAACCGTTAGAATCTTACATAAGGATGTTAGTCTTATCATTTGAATATGTTCTTCTTGACTTTTATTGCATTTCGGGTTGTTTTAGTTTAAGTCAAACTTTTTTTTGAGAGAATATTATTTGTGGAAGGCCCTGTTTTTTTCTGTTCTACAGTTTTGTTTAATCTATACTTATTAATAATGTTATCATTTCATCAGCTTAGCATGGACGAGCATTTGCTAAAGCTTTCCAATCTTGCCGTGTAGCAATTGAGGCAGAACTGGAATCTGCCATCTTTAAGGCAGGCGGGATCCGTGAAAGTAATTATGGAAATCTGGAAAAAATTGGTTGGGCCAGAAGTAGCCGAACTGACAAAGGAGTAAGGGTCACTTCCAAGTTATCTTCTTGATTTAAACAATCTGTTTCTCATTTCTCAAGGCTCATAAGCAATTTTTTTTAGTTAAGAACATACAACGTAAGGTAGCTCTGATTTCTTCAGTTGTTATTTTCTGCTTTTTAAAAATGTCGACCTATTATCAACCGTCAACCTTTTCATCCAAGCTTGGAGTGGCATTGGAGGTTTTTGGTGTGGCAGTGATAATAGAAATTGTCCTTAACTGAAATGATTGGCCAAGGACTTACAGAGCCGACCTAAGATATATGGGACAAGGTTTAATCGTTATGGTTATAGTCAACTACTTGATGAGTAGTTCGTGTAAATTAGGTTACAATATTTTACGTTTTTATTGTTTCACGAAGTCATGTACTGTGATGATAACAAACTGTCTCCGGGTACTTATCACTTGTCATGAATTCATTATTGGTTTGATACATTCCACCATATAACATGATTAGCCATGTCTGTACCTTATGTTGTGTTTGTACCAAGAGTGAGTGATGACAAGGGAGAAATAGGTAACATCAAATTTTAATAAGATTACTGCAAATATGCTCAAGCTTATGGTCAAAACTCTAGCAGTAGGTTTTTTTTTTTTTTTGTGTGTGTGTGTGTGTGAATTTTGACCCATGGTCTGGTGCCTGGAGATCACTTCTCGTAGTATGAATGAAAAGCAGTGTACTGTCTCGAATCATTCAAGAAACTCCCAATTATGCAGCATGCAACACCTATGTAAGTGAACACAAATAAAATTCTAAGTCCAAAATCAAGTATTCACACCCCAAATGTATGGGAAACTTTCTATTGTATCTAACGAAGCATGTCAATTTGTCCAAGTATGCAAACTCCTCAATCAATTGTAGCATTTTCATGATTCCATCATCAAGCTTCTATATCTTTATGTTGCTTTAATCAGTAAGATGTTCAGTTGTAGTGTTAGCATAATTTCCTTAATGCAACATATACCGTAATAATAGCGGAAAAGGAATAATTAGAAAGTCATGCTCGACAACATGTGAAATTGTATTGTTGAGACATTCCGTATCCCATCGCACATCTTTCTTATATTCGATCCTTGCTTGAATCCTTGAGAACTGTGTTTTTTCTGTCACCTTCCCTTTCTGTTCTTTTGTGCCTTTTAGTGAAGCGTTTTAAATGAAGGTCTATCATTTATTACTTATCACATTTAGTCTGAACATGCATTTGTTAGGTTCATTCCTTGGCAACTATGATTTCGTTAAAGATGGAGATTCCTGAACACGCATGGAAGGGGGATCCTAGTGGTATTGTGCTTGCGAATTATGTTAACTCTAATCTACCTAGAAATGTCAAGGTTTTCAGCATCTTACCTTCCCAAAGGTGAGAAATATTCACATCCGGGTCTTTTTATATTAACTTCTTTTCTCTTTGACCAAAAGATTGAATATTTTTAGGGCTTTTATGCTTGGAATTTATTATGTCATCATATTTTGATAATAAGTGTAACATTGGCTTTTTTTTGAAAATGTTGCTACTTGCTAGTTGTTTTCCCCACAATAGCTACAACCTGAGGTAGATATCTACATTATATTCTAGGGCAAATTACAAAAACCTCCCCAGAACTATACACGTCATTTCATATTGGTCCCTCAACTATTTTTTTGAACAATTTGATCCCTGAACTATGCTCCGTTTGCATTTAGCTCCCTCCATCAACTTTTATTCCGAAAACACCCTTGTCATAAGCATAAATTAAATATTTTAAAACAATTTTGTGTATTATTGAAAAATGATAAGGGTATTTTCGGGATAAAAAGTTGGTGGAGGGGTTAAATGCAGACATAGCATAGTTCGGGGATCAAATTGTTCAAAAACAAAGTTGAGGGACCAATATGAAATGAGGTGTATAGTTCAGGGAGGTTTTTGTAATTTGCCTTATATTCTATTATGCTGAAGAACATAGTTAATCATGTTGACATATGGACCAGAGTCGGTTGGAACATCCTTTAAAAATGAAGCTTCAAAACAAAATGACACTGGGTTGTAGCATAAGGCAAGGATTGCTTGAAAACAAACCTAAGGTAAGAAGTTAATCGAATAGTTCTATTTTGGCATGCAAATAGAAAATGCTTCATGTATATGATGATGAGGAAAATCAATTATCTCTTGCTTGAAATCAATCAAATAGAATTAGGATTAATGATATCTACATTCTTATATAGGTGTGGAGATAGTAATACTTTTAATTCAAATACTGATGCAGTGATGCATAGTCATATGAAGGAAAATACTGCAAAAAATAAAATAAAATTACCCGAAGATATAGAAAAAATATATTGTAATGTTGTCTACTCTAAGCAAGTTAGTTGCATAATTTGCATTCAATGTTTATATTCATTATTGTAGAAAAACTTTGTGATTAAGCTGCTCCGTGGCATATCCCATCAAGAAGTCCGCTAGTTTTCGAAGTGATGGATAAACCATAACTATAATGCCAATCCCTATCCCATTTATTTAGGGACAGCTTTATGAATTCTTCTTCGTCAACCATTCCTGTTGGTAAGGGTTACCTCTATTTAGGGGTGTAAAACAGGCCAAGGCCGGGCTGACAAGGAGTTGGCCCATTTGGGTTTAACATTATGCACTGGTCGTTGCCAATTGGTCCATGTTTTGGGCTTGTTTATGGTATATGTTATTAAAAAATAACAAAGGATTAAAACTGTTGACCACCAGGTTATAGCCAATGCACCCAACCACTACACCACCAATATATTGAGATATATAATATTCATTTATGTATAGAGAGATAAATCATAGGTTTTCAAGTGGGGCTTTCGGGCCAACCCATTGAATTGATATTTGGGCCGGGCTAGGCCGGGTTTTGGGCTGTAGGCTGAGGGTTGCGGCCTGAGTCTTATTCGTGGGGTTTTTCGAGTCAGGTTGGGTCTTGTTCGACCTGTTGACTTTTGGGCCGGGTTGGTGTGGGCCTCGGAGCCGGATTTACACCCCTACCTTTATTATCACGTGAAACTTTTCCATATCGATTCTAACAACTTTCATCCGTATCAGTATAGGTTTTTCACTTCTCTTTCTTGACCTTTTCAAAATAACGAGACCCTCCTTATCGGAGAGACATCTTCTTTTTGTTGTACATACCTTTATTATCTTCCTCTGTTTTCATGTATTTTTCCACAATGCTGCAACTCCTACACTCACTCTAATATACTCATTCCTCACACTATGCCTCTTAGATGTTCTGCACATCCACCTCTACATCTTCATCCTTATCACACTCGTCTTGTGTGTTTGGTTTATAGTCCAACATTCTGAACCATACAACATTGCATGTCTTATTCCTTTCCTGTAAAATTTACCTTTTTAGTCTTAAAGACATTAGCCAATCGCGTTGCACTCTGTCCTCTCCTCTTCATCCAACCATCTCTAATTATGTTGGATATCTCCTTATATTTCTCTCCATTCGTTTGTATAATAGATCTTAGATACAAAAAACAATAAATTTGTAATATCGCTTGGCCATCAAATTTGAATGGGATTTATTATCATTACTAGTCCAGTAGAGTTGCATTCCACATACTCCATTTTAGTTATGCTAATTTTTGTAAACCTTATCTTCGAAAGCTTTTCCTCCATAATTCTTGTTTAGCAATCAGCCCTATACTTGTTTCATCAATTTACTGTATCATCTTTAAATAACATACATCGTGCTAATTCTTCTTGAATATTAGCAGTATCATTGATGACAAGACTAAAAGGATATGAGCTTAGAGTTGACCCTTAGTGAAGTCTCACTGTGACTGGAAACTCATTTTACTCACAACAGTTGTGTCTCATGCTAGTAATCAATCTCTCAAACAAGCCCGTAATAATTTCAATGTGATACTTAGATACTCCTTCCTTCTTAGTGCCCACTAGATTGTATTTTGTGGTACTCTATTCTATGCTTTCTCTAAGTCCATAAAAGAATATGGAGATTTTTTCTTAGCTCTAAATCTTTTTGTTAGTTGTCTCGGCAAGAAAATATATTCCATTGTTGATCTTTCTGACATAATTCCTCTTATCATTTTCCTTAACCTTTTCCCAGCACCTTTCCCACCACTTCATTTTGCCATGTGATATAAACAATGCCTAAACATAGAAGAAAGGGTGGTGAATAATCATATAAAGGATACACTGCATATGCAATAAATGTAAATTTTGTGAGAATGTAGTCTAACAAAAAACAAATTTATTGAAGAGAGCTCAGCCAGTCAGTTGCTCTCAATGTTGTATTTTCAATAATCTAAAGAACTTTGTGACTAGCTTAGTTATATTATTTACCAAGCTGCATGTGATGAATTAAGGGTTCTATTTTCAGCATCTTTCAAAGTTATGGAAAAGGAGACGCAATATTTGCATAGGGAAGTTTCCATTTGTTTGATAATTTTACAGAGCCTATTATATATTT
Organism: Chamaelirium japonicum; assembly: GCA_947650365.1. Taxonomy (NCBI): domain Eukaryota; kingdom Viridiplantae; phylum Streptophyta; class Magnoliopsida; order Liliales; family Melanthiaceae; genus Chamaelirium; species Chamaelirium japonicum. Next base: position 760,537 of record CANTAL010000128.1, on the reverse strand, counting down.
TATGTAATAGTAATCTCAAAACTCTTTCTAATAAAAACTGTGGATGCTGTCTTTGTTGCCTTCCCTTGTCAGAGAATGACTTGCATGACATGTAGAGATTTGGAAGAGAATATTGTTTTCTCTGTTTGACCCACCCATCAGTTATTTTGATTATTTCCCCAGAAGTTTTGATGCAAGAAGAGAATGTACTGTCCGAATGTATTCTTATCTCCTTCCTGCTGAAATTATTGGGATCAAATGTGACTGCAGCCATGTAGAATTGGAAGATCATTTATCAGAATTCAACACTATACTGAAAAGTTTTGAGGTATGTGATGGCTGCTGTCTTGGTACTATTAAAATTTGAGCCCTTTTTCAGAATATTCTTGGTGTTGTTTTCTTATGATTCTTATTCATGCTTACATGTTTTAACATGTAAATTTAATTCTGATGTTTCTTCCTGGGTTGATGAAGGCCCTGGGGTGTTTGTTATGCAGTTCTTTGGATTTTACAGTTTCGACGGTTAGGCATTAGAAATAGGATCCTGTAGGGACCTTTTTTGGATTGTTGATGGATAAAGTTTCTGAAATTTTAGACTATTATTAGCCTCAAATGTAAATAGTAGTGATAATCCCAAACTTCAGCTCAAAAGTTGTGTGCTTCGAATTTGAAGTGACATCTAAATTTGCACGGCATTATCTTTTGGCATAGGTACCTATTCTAAATTTTAATTGATAGTTTTAAAACTTGCAAGTCATCTACAAAAAATCCTACCTCTATATTTGCAAAGCATTATCTTTTGGCATAGGTGCCTGTTCAAAGCTTTAAGTAATGGGGAAATTTTTGCTAGAACTTTTCAGTCATCTGTAAAAAATATCCTACTTTGGAAGTATAAACGCAGGCCAATGCACAGTTTTGCTAAGTATTGTATGAAAACACACTTTCTATATCTCTCAACCCTTTATAGAATTTTTTTGTGCAAGAACACTTTTGCTTACTCACAGGTGACGGTTATAACCGTGACCATAAGCATCAGGCCTTGTCCAATCTCCCAGGGTAACGGACGATTTCACTCTTATCATCCACTCCTTTTTAAAGTTCTAAACACGAGCTTTATATCGCATAAAATTTGTATTATTTTAAATTCAGTATTGAAAGAATAATAAAACCTTGAGATACACTTGATTTTTTTTCCTTGAAGTACTGTTTGGATATTTCGTACTTGGTTAGTCCATAGATAGAATCAATGATGCAGTGTGAGTTTTGCATAGCTTCCTTGGAGTTCTATCACATGTTGAAGAAACTATTATTTTCAATACATTCTTGCCATATTTATCTCCTTGAATGCACAAAATCATTTTATAAGCCAATAACAAGTTATAGCTGATCCTTGGATAACCGTCTTAAACATGTTTTGTATCGTTTTCCTTGCAGGGTGAACATCCATTTCATAACTACACTGTCCGTTCCAAATATAGGAAACAATCTCCAACTAAAGTTCACACTCTCAGAGGAACAAAATTGTTGGAGGATAGGTTGGCCTTCGACAATGGCCAAGGCATTGGCATAGAAAAATGTGGGGATGAAGCTGCTGCACTAGATCTATGTGAAGAGCATTTGAATTTTTCATCTAACATCGACTCTGATGAGCATGAGCATTCTTTTGGAAATCAAAGTGAAGAATTTAGAAATTCTGATTCTCGTATAGTTTCTCATGCCAGATGGCTACATGAGCCTGATGAGATGGATAGACTAAGTGCTTCCCACTTCCGAAAAATCTTCAACTGTTCTTGTGGAAAGCTAGAGACGTCACCAGGAATAAATTGTATTGAACTTTCCATATGTGGGGAATCCTTCATGCTACATCAAGTAAGCACATGCCTCTTATGTGGTTTATACTTGACTAGGACATGCAAATTCCTTTTCAGTCGTCACCTATTTTATTTTACCATTTTTGTTACGTAAATGTGCCAAATGGTTAGGAAAAGCTCGTTAGTTACGGACTTATGGTTAAGAGTTTAATCTTTTTATTGACACTTTGCAGTCCTTCAAATTAATGTATTTTTCCTTGGTTATTTTTGTTTCGAATTTGATGTTCCAGGCTTCCAGCTAATGAGTGCTTTTATGAATCCATTTTAAGTATTTGGAAACATGCATCAAATTTTTTTTTTGCTTATACTTGTGTTTTTGAAAATTTTATCCGAGTCATTTCGTCCATCAAAATATGAGCCTTGTTCAAGTTCTGGACTGCTTGTGAGATTGCATATGGAGTATTGAGGTTATAGGAGTATTGTGGTTATTGGATACATCTTTCTTGCCCATCTAGTGGAATTATAGTGGATCTTGTATTTTCTTTTTTGATTCTTGTTGCAGAGATGATTAGTTTATTTTTTTTTATTCATGCAGAATTATCGAATATCTAGTAAAATTTACATCTAATGCCTTTTTGCATTATATAGCTCCATAGTTGCCACTACTTTAAAACAATACTGTTTCAGTACACTCAAAAGTTTTAAAAAGCTCATGTAGTTTCAGTGCTGATTTTAGTTTAAAGAAGCACTGATTGGGCTTCAAGTCTATCTTTCCCCTCTCTTCTCTTCGTTGTGAATGGCTTCTTGAAGTACGTCATTTTTTGGTACTATTCCCCTGCTTCGTCCTTCCTCCTCAAGACTCCAATTCTTTGACTTTAAGTCCTAGTTTCAGTTTGTATGGGACTTTTAATTTGGTTTGGAGTTCATTGTGTTAATTTTAATTGGTCTCATCCTAGTTTAAGATTTCTAGTTTGAGTTTGAGCAAAATTGTCCTATTTTGAGTTAAGTTTAAAGTTGTTTTTTTAACTTATATTTGTTGTGATTTCAAAAAAAAAAATCTGCTCAATTTTTCAAATGAGTTTAGGAGTTTCATTTTCTAGTAGGCAAGTGTTTAGAGGAGTCCTAATACAATAATAATCGGGTTAGAGGAGTATGAGTCAATGTGAGTTTGGTTTGAGAGTATATACCTATATATATATATACGGAGTGCCGAATTATCATCAATTGATTAAGAAAATTCCAGATGCTTTATCCTCTTCTTTGAGAAGAGTTGAAGCTTTTTTCTTAGTTCATTGGTTGTTGCCTCAAAAGCACTAAGATGCCGATTCCTTAGTTCATTGCATGAAGTGTGACACCGTCGTTAGGTATCACTCACTTTGTCATCCTCCTTCAAGTGCTAATTTCTCATAATGTTCCACTATATATTTAATTTCTGCATCTTAGATTAGTTAAATCCTTATTGCCTTGCGTAGATTTTGTACTTGGCCATCTAGAAGCCTACTTTCATTGTCCTCATCTAATCTTTTTTTGTTCCTATATTTTATTTATCGGAAATAAAATTCTCGAACTATTATGTTAGATATTTGCGACACAAAGCCTCAATTTCTCACAAAATCCTTTTGTGTATAGTTCTCTTGATATTAGACACCTTCTAGACTATTTATTATGATCCCAAAACCACTTTTGCAGTGTATAAGACAAATCCAAAGTCATCAAGTCGGAAGTAGGAAAAAAGTCGGCTAGGTTAGAAGTCGGAAAAGATCAGAAAAATCCGGAAAGAGTCGGGAAAAAAACGATGAATTATATTTATGTTCCAACATATTTTTTAGCAATATACGTAATTTTTATTCAAAACTAATACTAGTGAGTTTAAATACCACATTATTTACAATATGATTAAATCAACATAAAGCAATTATATTGAATGTTTAGTACCAAATAATTCATCAACTTGAGCAAAGCCTTTCAATTGCTAGAAAATATCTAATTCGCAAATACAAAAAAGAACACGAGATTCATAATTTCTTGCAAGAACATATTTGTTGAGAAGTGAAAAATTGGCAGAGATGAATAGTAAAGAAGTGATCTATGTAGAGAATAAAACTTTCGAAGATGCACTCTGATCAAAGGACGATGATTAGATTGATGGAACACCACACCCTAAATCCTATTGTTTAGGGTTTGGAAATCTAATAGTGACCTCAACGAGGACTGTGGAGGAGATTTGTAGGGAGTATCTCAGGGAGTAGTTGCGTTGGAATAACATGATCGCTGCCGGAAGGGATGGAAAACACCATTGTTGTCGTTGGAGGTCGTTGTTGCCACTCTCCCGCTCGGTCTTGTGGAGTGCCCACACAAAGCCACGCGAATTGTGACTGCTGACCTAATAAAAGGGGTTTATCCCCAAAATAATAATGCCTTTTCATCTTTTTACCCTTCAACCGAAATATAAATTACACCTAAAAGTATACATATATCATGTTTAAAACATGTTTCTTTTTGTTTTAGTCAAATTTGTTTTAGGAAAAAAAATGATTAATCGTGTAGCAAACAATTAACAGTTTAAGTCACGTTTAAAGCACATTTTTTCTTTAAAAAAATTGGAGCCTTGGTAACACTGTTCAAAATCTAATCGTTCTTGGAATTTTCTGAATTTCGTCCCCAAGTTACTTCTAAACCCAAATCTAGTTAAGTCCTACTGATCCAGCATCAATTGAGTATCAAGAAGTACAAAAGCCCCCCTTTTTTTAATCATAGTGGCTGATCTTACTTACGACTTACGAGTCAATCCTAAATCTTATTTTCAGGCCTATCAACCTTATACCATGCTACCCAATTCTAATTCATACTCAGATTTGTTTTTCCATTCTCATACCTTGCACGATTCCTATACCGAGTGATATAGTGGTGTTGACCCCATTAGTGCTTCTCTCTACTTTTTTCTGAATCTCTATTATTTATTTATCTCTCTTCAAATTTAAGCATGGTTACCTCTACTCCTGGTTTATGGTTTATTATCTTAAATTCTCATCCTTTAAGTTAGTTGTTTCCTTCGCTAGGGATGAAAATAGTGTGGGCTCTCCGGATTAGCCGACTTGATCTGCCTCTATTGACGGGTTTGGGATGATGTTAAGGGCCCGTTCTTTTGGCGAGACATAAATTGGATGAGAAATTTGTTTGCTTAAGACATTCATAGGCAAGGACAATGATGTCTCAGGAAATTAAATGTCCTGTTTTTTTTTTCTGTTGGAAAAATTTGGATATCCAGTGTATCGAACAGATCACTCGGACAGGTAATGTCTAGCCCGGGGTGGGCAATCAATATCCGACCAATTTTGGTGGGACTCTAATGTGCCACCAAACTAGGAAAAAAAGGAATCTTGAAAATCCATTTATCCGAGAAATTGGACAAAGAACATGGCACATATTGAGATTACCCGAATAAATCAATGTCCAACCTATTTTACTTGCCCAAAAAAGGACCATAAATGGATTTAGGATGGGTTTGGGATTTTTTATGGGCTCTTCGGATTACCCGACTTGACCCACTTCTATTTACATGTTTGGATGACTTTAAATGGATATAGGATGGGTTTGGGATTTTTTTTCTAAAACCCAGTTGGGTTTGGGGCAGGTGTTAGCCTCCCCGCTTCGAACCCAATCCGATGATGTATCTCATTATATTTACATTTGGTTTGGTGATTGCAGTAGCTTACATATTTTTATTATAGTGCAACACTTCGGTTTCCATTAATAAAGTATTATTTTTAAGAAAAAGTATAGCAATTGCTGATTTTTGTTATACAATTAATACGCGGCAAACCTCCCTCCCCCACTGCAATCATCCTGCCAAACATAAACAGGGTTGGGGTGGGACAGGTTCGAGTTTTTGATGATACAAGGGGAGTTGTTTGGGATTTACCTGTAAAACCCGATGTGGGTTTGGGGTGGGTTCGGGGCAGCCACAACTGGTCAGGGTCAGGATGGGATCGCCCCCATGCCAAGCCCACCTTGTTACCCACCCTACGAATCACCATTAATCTCAAACTTGGTTCACTATTGTCTTGGATACAGTCGTGCTGAACTGAAATCGTTTTTCCATTATTTTGTTTTCAAATCCCTTTTGTTTGTTGTGTTACTTATTAATCTTTGTTGCCAGTGATAGAGAGATGTAAACTAGTTTTGTATAAATTAACAACTGTCCATACTGTAATTGGATGCCAATATCAGATTATTCATATGAATTTTGCACTTAAGATTTAGCATTAAAACAAGATTCACACTGAATACTCTCAAATTTTAGGGTATCCTTTTTTCATTTTCAGATTTTATGTTGAATGTTACCTACTTCCAACTTTTCTTGGTTATCATTTCAGATCCGAAAAATGGTTGCGACTGCAGTGGCAGTGAAGCGGAGATTGCTACCGTTGGATATCATAGAGATTTCTCTATCAAAGTTTTCTCGCATTGTTCTTCCCCTCGCCCCGTCTGAAGTCTTGATCCTAAGAAGTAACTGCTATTCTGTAAGAAGCCGTCCTGGAAATATAACCAGACCTGAGATGCTAGTAATGTTGGAATCCGAGGGAATCCAGAGAGCCGTTGATGAATTCTATTCGTCCACGCTGTTGCCACAAGTCTCCAAGTTCTTGGATCCATCAGAGTTTCCGTGGAAGGAGTGGGTAAAGAACTTGGATACTTACACAAGCATCCCAGATATAGAGCTTGAGGAAGTCAGAAGTGCATGGAGGTTCTGGAAAGAAGATTTCTTGAAGCCAAAACACAAAACAATAGGAGAAAAAATTTGTTGACCGGTAGCATGACCGTCCAATACTAACATGCCATGTGTTCAAAGTTGATCAGGATTATTTTCCTTCTGTTGATTTTTTTTTTTTGCAAGAATTTCTTCTGTTGACTTGTTATTACCTGAATTTTGGCAAGCATTGGAAGCTTGATGTCATCTCTTGGATTGTTGAATTTGTTGTAATGTTCTGCTTAGTTTCTTGTCATGAACATGTCTTCATGTGCAATGTGCGAGAGCAATCATGATTGACAATAACGTTTGGATTGTGGAACATAAACTGCACTGGAATCTGTTTCTAAGGAACATAAACATAGAAACGTTTACTCTACAAAAGTTCTTTCTATAATATTCTCTCTAGATAATATTCCTTATCTTGGATATTTTTCCTCTAGCAAATTTTGATTGGGGTTCAAATTACCACTTTACCCCTATCTGGTGTATATGGCGCCTGGTCGGTTGTAGTTACCGGTTGTCGAACGAATTGGTTATATAGGGTTACTTATTTTTTTTGTCGATCGAGATGCGATCGTGCTAGACAGTATAGGTGTGTTTGGCAAGCGAAACAGTTGTTCCACTTAAACCTCATCCGGAAGAGTGCATTTTTATTAATTATTATTTTTGGATAAATTGAGGGTTGAGTGTTTCGGTTGGCATAGAAACGTACAGAACGATAAAATATTATTCCCAACTCCTCCATTTTAGCGGAACAAAAACTATCCTTTAGAGGAGTTGGAAATAGAAACGGCGGTTCTGGAATGATGACAAACACCCCCTTTGTATCCAAGTCTTGGATACCGACTTTTTTATTAGACTTCAATTCGAGTCGTCTCATCTAAAAAAAAGGGTTATTTTGACTTTGCCCCCTAAATTTTGCCTTGAATTAGACTTTACACCCCATAATTTCATTAATTAGACTTTACCCCCCCCAAACTAACTGTTGCGTCAGCTCACCACCCAAAACTTTATTTCTTTTCCGTCAGTTCACCCTTTCTCTTAGATGGTGACCCGACGGAACAGTTAGTTTTGAAGGGTAAAGTCTAATTAATGAAAATATGGGGGTAAAGTCTAATTCAAGGCAAAATTTGGGGGTCCAAGTCAAAATAACCCAAAAAAAAAAAAAAAAGTCAAGTCTAACACGGGTTTTACATGGTCCAAAACGTAGCCCAACACTCCAATAGACCCGACAGCCGTGATTCAAACTCTGGAAAGTCTTTCTATAAATTCTTGGGCAATTCATAGCCCTGGAAACAGAGAAGCCCGTGTTGGTAAGCATGGATGGTGCATCAAGCACGACCGCTCCGCCGGGCGAGCCCGTCGCCGTCGTCAGCCCACAGTTCTGTGCTTCCCACCCCGTCGATCTCGCCTTCACCACGAAAGCTCCGGGCGTGAAGAAAGGCCGTCTCGCCGTCGTCGACGCCGGCGGCAGAGTTGTCTATAGGGTGGACTCGCCGCCATGGAACTTCAATCACGGGCGGTTGCTGGTGGATGCCGCCACCGGTTCTCCCCTCCTCTCCTTACAGCCTAAGGTTGAGCTCCCCTTTCCTCCTTCTGCCTTTGGCATTTCTCGTTCCTATAGATCCTAGTTAAGTTTCTTGCGAAACGACCCCTATACACTAGTCTAATTATGTATTAACACATGGGAACCTTATCATATTTGCATATCGACCCTCTAAACCCTATAAAGCTGTGCATATTCACCCCTCCGAGGTTTTTATGATTGAACCCTTGAGGTGTTGTTGCTTCTCTGTAGTCCTGGAGCCTACACGGGCGGTGGGAAGTGTTCATGGGCGACAGCTTGGACCCGAAGGACTTGTTGTTCAGCGTGAAGAGCAGCTCGGTGTTCCAGCTGAGAGAGCAGCTGGACGTGTTGCTGGCCGCCAACACGAAGGAAGATGTGTGTGATTTCAAGATCAAGGGAAGCTACCGCAAGCGATCGTGCAGAATATACAAGGGAGAGACCTCCATGGTGGTAGCTCAGGTTTGGTCCAGCACTCAACCTTTTTTGTTTTTTTGGTACTTAGTGAGAGGTCCCTCACCAAGAGATCGATTAAGCCCAAGTCCCTTGAAATACTTTGGATGGAATTACCCTTCACAGTATTTCAATTTTTTTTTAAAATACTACCAAACCAGTGAACCACTCCCTCTCCCCCGCCGTTGCCGGATCTAACCGAACCCCCCTCCCCCCAGGCCGATCGGACCTAATCTACAGGCCATGGGATAAACCCTAGACCTAGCCCTAGATCAAACAGAATCCCCGCCGCCGCCGGAGATCGAGCTCGCCGGAGTCGGGAGGTCGCCGGGATCGGGAGAGAGATGTGGGGGGGTGGGGGGAGGGTAGTGTTGGGTTATAATAAGAAGACAGGGACTTTAGGCTAAACTGATTTCTTGTATATCCTTAGGCTAAACCGATCTCTGTTTCAGGGACCTTACATACATTAGCTTTTTTTTTTTTTTTGGAGAATCCCACTCTTAAATATGAGGGGTAAATATTATGGGGGAATGTCGGTCTAGACCCCTACCAGTTTATTAAGAAAAAATAACATATAAACAATACCTGAGAGGTACCAACAGGGAAATCCCATCCAACACAGGCTAACACAAATAGTCCAGGAGTTCTAAACAAGAAAAACAATAGACCCCAGGTCTCAAGACATTGAAGATTAGGAAGGATCCTGAACCTTTTCCCTTGAAAGGATTCACACCTTACTATAAAGGATTCATTTGTTAGAAAAGAGTTGGTCGGTGTAATCTATCGAGCAAGTTCGCAACTGATCATTCACCTAATCGCCGGATCATGGTGATGCAGATGAGCAAGACGGGCAAGGAACGCAGGGCTGAGCTCGGAAAGCATGCATTCGGGGTCACCGTCGATCGAAACACGGATTCGTGCTTCATCGCCGCCCTTATCGTGATTCTCCACGAGCGCGCCGAGCAATCATCTAGAAGGGCGGCGGAGTCTCATCACCGTGCTCATCACCAAGCGATGATGCATCATCACCACGGGATGTGAGAAATGGAGCCTCTGCCTCCTCTTCTGGTTTCTCTGTGTTTATGGTCATCTCTAGTTTGAATAAATCCTATCCTTGAGATAAGGATCTAACGGTCTACTTTACTGTAACCTCTGTAATTTTTTCTGTATATATTATGATGAATTAATTAAGTATTAGTCTGATCTTCTGTATCACACATCCACAAAGACGATCGCAGTCGCAAGATCAAATCTCAGGCTTGTCTTACCTTGGTTGTATCTCTGGGTTAGCCCCACTGTCTCCCTCCTAGACGGTTGCAATCGCAAGATCAAATCTCGGGCTTGTCTTACACTGTGTGACGTATAAAATAAAATAATGGACCCGTGGGTAGAAAGAAGTGTCGGCCTTTGGCGAGAAAAAACAAACTTTGTGCTTCTGTAGTTGGCAGATGTCGAACCATGGTCTCTCTTCTGTAATGGCACTTACAGGTACCGCTTGCTCTGATCGACCAATACTAACACACCATGTGTTGAAAGCAAAGAACAAAACAAAGCAAGCTGGCTGTGCTGAGTCACGTAAGTCATTAGCTGATCCTTTGCTATTGAACGGATTGTGACGTTACTGACGTATGATTGCACTCCTCTATTTTTTTTTTGTTGGGAACCTTCCATGAACTATACACCTAATTGTTAACCTTAAATTTTATCCTTTGCTATTGAATGACTCGAGTCTTGACCCCTTAAACTATGCTCCATCTGCATGTTCACACACTCTTTTAACTTTCAATTGTTAAACTTAAACTTTTTTTAATACTACCAAAAAAAAAAAACCTTAATTTTTTATAACAAAAATACCATCCTCCTAGTCGACATAAATAATTTTTTTAAAAATCCTATCTCATTGGTAAGTTTATTTTTTGGTCAAATATTTGATTTGTTGGTTGAAAGTTGATAGAGCGGGTTAACCCGCATACGAAGCATAGTCAACGGTAAAGTTGTTCAAAATATTACTTGAGTGACCAAAGTGAAATAATTAGGTGTATGGTGTTGGGATTGATGTATTCTAAGCTTGTAAAACTTTATGTTTTGGTCTAATAAAGATTGATAGTTATTATTATATGAGATGCATATAGGTGCGTAACATAGTTACGTGTTCTTTTAAGAACAGAGAGCCATGGTTATATGGTAGTCCACTGAGTTGAAGACTGAGTGGATTGGTCCCATATAATCTAAATAAGTTCGCAGCTATGATCAGGTTGGTCGCCTCATCATGATAAGCTGTTGGCGATGACAGTTCATGGGATGTCTTCACCATGGTCATCACCAGGCACAGTGTCTGTGGCTGAACGGAACTAACACGGTGTACAGATCAGTGAGCAGACACTGGTACACTAAGCCGTGTTTCTGTTTAGGGTAAAACGGTCCTAAACCCTGAGGAACCACGTCTGATGGACTAACCAGTTGCGTGGTGCTTTGGCGCACCAATATGTGAGGATCCATATGCAGTGATCCAAAACCACGATGTACTGGGTTACCCGGCTGGCGTTGCATTAGCGTGTCACTCCTGCAGGCCATCCACACCCCTGATGGGAGGTGCGTTCCTTGGTGTGACTTACACTGTACCAAACCCAGGCCTGGTGGTCATCAGTTTGACTGTTGACCGGGTTCGATTACTCGACGGGGTAATCAGAGGTACAATGTATAGGTCAACCTGGAAGGAACCAAGTCATATGATCATTCGAGTCTGACGGTAGTCTTCATCGCTCGAAGTGAATCATGGCATCAAGTAGAGGGACATCGGGTTTACCACTACTAAGCGGAGAGCAGGGGTATGATGGAGAACATAGTAAGTCTGGGTGAATTGGAGTGCAGCCTGCGTCGCACTCTGGGTGGCTACGCAGGTTAACTCGAGCTCAGAGGATCGATGGTACACTCGGGTAGTGTGTCGATCGAGCTTGAGTTGGAAGCCATGAACCCCGGTCCCTGATGGTTCCACCTTATCAACATTATGTACGGTTCTTGAACCGTCTCCTCGGAACACCATAAGCATGAGGAAGAAAGAAGTATACGCTCCGTGTGTGCTTGGCACTAGAGCACGGTAGATGCGTAACTATATACGAGTACTAAGGGTTGAGCCCGAGACTAGTGCAGAGTCGCATGTAGTAATCCCTAGCCATAAGTGAACTTCGCTGCATAGGTGCGATGCACCGGGGTATGTTGCGAGTTGACTAGTTGACTTTGCCAGAGGCACCCTCCGGTGGCCTCAGTTAATAGTAGGTAACTAGTAAAGATCACTTAAGAAGTGGCCGCTAGATATCGCACGCTAGAAATGGTCAAAATGAGGCGTCGGGGCGTTTTGGTAAAAACCTCACTCTGCCGGACCTCACTGTTGGCCGACCCTAGTAGTGAGGCACCTTGCTAGGGCCGGCCCTATGATGTAGGGATAAGAATCCCTCATCTATAGGGCCGGCCATATTGATAGGGATAGGGCGATAAAACGGTTAAGATCGAGCCCTAAAAAGTGGAAAAACGGATAAATACAACGAGAGATAAAAAGGAGATAATGGAGAGATAATGAGGGGGAGTCATTATCCCCTTGGATCCTTATCCAAGGGGGTTGGCCGGCCCTATAAAAGGACCTATGGGCGCCGGCCCCATGTGCCAGAAAAATCGAACCCCCCCTCCTCTCATCTCTCTAGTTCTCTCCCGTTTTATCTCCCGTTTCCCGCTTGCTACTTCGTCTTCCTCGCGTGGAGTTCTGAAGAAGGAGAAGGGTCGTTCTTCGGAGGCACTCAGAGATCCGAGAGCGACGTTCCGTGCATCGTGTGAGATCGGGTGAACAAGAAGGCAACATCTCCATTCGTACCATCGGCATCTTCGCGAACGATCTTCCGTCTCCATCGACAAAGAAGACAATTCTCCGCGGTTAAAAGATCCGTACGAAAGGTATGTGTAATCTAACATGTAGATCTAGCGAGCATTATGATTTGCATGCATGCTAGTTAATCATTACGCTAGATTGCCGTTAGGGGTTTTCGATTCTCGTGCATACACATACACACATATGTAGATTAGTTTCGATGAAAGTTTAAATCGTGTAACGTGCACCATGAACGGTCTTTCGACCGCCAAATTGCTTCCGCTGCGAGCCTCTGACCCGGATTAAATCCAACAATTGGTATCAGAGCCGCATTAGTGGTGTGCGTTTCACGTTTTTTCATGAAACCAACATATGTGCGCATGATGAATGCGTGAGATCATCGGGGTTCTTACGCTTAGATCATGCATATGTATAGATTGTGCTTGTTCTGTTAATAATTCTTGCAGGGCGCCGCTATAAAAAATCTAGATCTATGCTTTGTGCTTGCTACCGGGGGTCGGACCCCGAGTTAGCAATTGTCTGGATTTGCTTTCTGTGTGTGGATATGTAATTGAGCCGTAGATTGGGCGAGTGATGGGGGTTGACCATCCTCGGTTTCCCATGGCTTTTTCCTAGGTGTGTTTTCTTTTCTTTCTAGGAAATTGTGTACGAGCGAGCACTTGCTCGAAGCGTACTAGACTTTTTCGGTTACAGATCGAGAAGAAAGATGTGCCAAAGAAATCCACCATCGGGAGCAGAAGCGGAACCCTGGAGGAAGAAGCAGATCTGGCAAAGTGTTCGCGAGCGCGACGAAGGAGCCGGACCGAGGAACCTTGCGAAGAAAGCTAGAGGCCTGCGCTGTGCTAATTAGGTTCAGGGGTCGGACCTTGAACTTAATTCAGTTTTAATGGTTTCTTTCTTTAATTAGTTCTTTATGCTTTATATTGAACCCCGATGAGATAATGTAATTATCAGTTTTCAGAGGGATGCCTTTCCCCTCCGATCCAAGCGACTGTTTGAGGATAGGATCCCGCTAGATGACGCCTATTATTTAGTTGATTTTTGATGTTAGTGGGATCCCATCACATATGGTTATGCCACCATTAGGTTAGCACCCGACTAGTCGGGTGTGCCTATTTGGCCAGCATCGAAATCAAAGATGAGATGGAGATCCATTGAACATCAATTGTCAAATCTATAATCAAGGCGCCATGACTAGTGGGAGTCCTTTCCAGTGAGTCTGACTCTAGGATTAGCTCCAGAGCATTAGCGTGATAACCAATTTTGCAAAGCATCGATATTCTTGGAATATGTAATGTGACCCTTGAATGGAGAAATCCACTTGAGGCAGGGACTATGATATTCCGAGAATGATTAATGCTATGCGAAGGGCTTGAACGCTAGTGGGAGCACGGTGTGACCAGGGTCTAGAATTTAGGAGGTCGCTACCTTTGCATTTGCATAAATTCATACTCGCAAAATAACCCTCATATATTTATAAGGGATGTAATAGAGGACTTTTAGAGATCCTCTGGCCTCCACGGCTAATCACTTCGTACTCGGGTGGAAGGGCATAACTCAACAACCCCCTCGGGTGAGAGCTGTGATTTTCTATGCCAAGCTACTTAGTGATCTCCTTCGGGATATGGCGGTTACGGTGCCAAGTGTTCAGGCTTTACTCACCCTCGTGGGGGCCGTTAGAATTCCCGTGCCGTAATTGCCTAAGCTCGTGGGTAAGCATCCTAAGTACGCGTGAGGTATTCGTTGCGAAGACAACGGTGATCACGTGGTACTGGCCAAAAGATAACCATGGTCCATCAAAGCCCGTAGTTGGCAGATTTGGATAGGGTCAAGGGAAAGACCCGTGTAAGCGGAAGACCTGCACACTGCCCCCTCGGACAGGTGTAGCCTACTCCGAGATCTTACATACATGGTTAATTAATCCATAGAGATGGCTTCGCTTGAGGGTAGCGTTGACATATGGATATAATTAGCTTGTTTTAAAAATCCATAAAAATAAGTTTTCATGCATCTCATATATTCAGTCTTTTATTTTCAGATGACCAAGTTAGACCCCCTGTCCGCTATTCTAAATGACCACAAACTTACCGGTCCCAACTATGAGGACTGGAAAGGATAGGTAAACACATATCAGCCCTGAATGACCCTGAGCCAGATTTGCCAGGACCCAATGCCACAGAGGCACAGTTAAAGGCTTTCACTGACTGGAAGGAATCTAATGAAATATGTAAATGCTATATTATAGCATACTTGCAAACAACTCTGCAGAAGCAAGTCGAGGAGATGCCCGACGCTTCTGACATGATGTTGTATCTGAAGGAGATGTTTGAAGGTCACAATCGCGTTACGCGATACCTTACCATCAAGAAACTCATCGGCACTAAGATGTCCAATGGGACGCTGGTTCGGGAACACATGATGAAAATGTTTGGGTTCCAGAACGAACTAGCTACCATGAACATTGTGCTAGAAGGCGAGGTGATGACAGACATTTTCCTCTCGTCACTGTCTGGAGCCTTTGAAGGCTTTGTCACCAACTTTAATTTAAACAAGTTGGCTATGACAAATGCAGAGCTTCTGGGAGCTCTCCAGGCAGCCGAGGATGGCTTCAAGCAGAAGGGCGAAGCACTTCACGTGCAACGCAGATCCTTCAAGAAGCCTGGTAAACCTCAAGGCAAGAGACATAAGAAGAAACCTAAGTCAGCGCCTGTGCAGGACTCTGCTGGGGCCTCTGGGTCTAGAGAATCAAAGAAACCGAGCACGAAGTGCTTCCGGTGTGGCCAGAAGGGTCATTGTAAGAAGGACTGCAAGAAGCCTCAGAATGCTGGTGAAGGTAATCTACAACTCTTAGTTGTTGAATCATTTCTTTCAAGTAATAGTTCTTTTGCTAGTTGGATTGTGGATTCAGGATCCACTAACCATGCCTGTAACTCTCTTCAGGGGTTTCGGGAAAGCAGAAGGTTGCTTGATGGAGAGGTGACCTTGAGCATGGGAACTGAGGCCGTGGCTGCTGCTGAAGCTATAGGAGATGTTACTCTTATTTTTTCGAATAATATGACTTTGACTCTTAGAGATGTCTTTTATGTACTGTCCTTGAGACATAACTTAATTTCTTTTTCTTCTTTAGTTAATGAAGGTTATTCAGTTTATTTTGATACTTCTGGTGTGTCTTTTAAACTGAATGGAACTTTTATAATAAGAGGAATGGTTCAGAATCATCTCTATATTGTCAGTCCTAAATTTGAAAATGATAACATAATAACTTCAGCATTTAATGTTAATTCATCTAAGCCGTAAGAAACCTTCGGAGAATTTAACCCAATTGTGGCACTTACGGCTTGGGCATATTGCCTTAGATAGGATCCATAGGTTGGTAAAGGCCGGGCTTCTGGAAATAGATCCTACGGAGATCCTTCCCACCTGTGAATCCTGCATGGAAGGCAAGATGACCAAGAGGGCCTTCAAAGGCCAAGGAGTGAGAGCTACTGAGGTATTGGAGTTAATACATTCAGATGTATATGGACCCATGAGCGTCAAGGCGATAGGAGGCCATGAGTACTTCATCACTTTTACTGATGATTACTCAAGATATGGTTACATTTACCTTATGCATCGGAAGTCGGAATCCTTTGACATGTTCAAAGAGTTCAGGGCTGAAGTAGAAAAACAGACAGGTAAATGTATAAAAACCCTTCGATCTGATCGAGGAGGTGAATACCTATCTGACGAGTTCCTTGGGTATTTGGTGGAGCATGGGATAACATCCCAGTTAACTGCTCCAGGTACCCCACAACAGAATGGAGTCTCTGAGAGAAGGAATCGAACCTTGTTGGACATGGTTCG
Source organism: Chamaelirium japonicum (assembly GCA_947650365.1). NCBI lineage: Eukaryota > Viridiplantae > Streptophyta > Magnoliopsida > Liliales > Melanthiaceae > Chamaelirium > Chamaelirium japonicum. Next base: position 744,254 of record CANTAL010000128.1, on the reverse strand, counting down.
AAGCATGATAAGTTATGCCTGTTTACCAATGACCTTTTGGGGATATGCCCTTCAGACAGCAGCATATGTTCTGAACCACGTTCCATCTAAATCAGTGCCTCAGACCCCTAGAGAACTGTGGTCAAGGCAAAAGCCAACACTACAACATTTCAGAATATGGGGATGTCCTGCACATGTGCGGGTAGACAAGAGGGAAAAGATGGAGCCAAAGTCCAAAGCATGTCTGTTTGTAGGATATCCCAAAGAGACTAAAGGTGGACTATTTTATGATCCTGAGGAAAAGAAGGTAATCGTTTCAACGAATGCCATTTTCCTAGAACATGATTATGTTATGGACCACAAGCCTGCTAGTAAGGTAGTTCTGGATGAGCTACTGGGTACTAGATCAGAGAGCGCATCCGAAAGTATAGTGGGAGCTGACGTTACAGATAATAATATACTAGATACTGTAGAACCTATTAATCCTGTAACACCTCCACCACCTCGTCGCAGTGGGAGAAACATCAGAGCTCCTGACAGATACTATGGAGAAACCTTATTGGTTGATCCAGAGGGTCAGGAGGATGACCTACTGAGCTACGATGAGGCAGTGGGAGCTTCTGACAGCTCTGACTGGCAAAAGGCTATGGAGGCAGAAATTGAATCAATGTCCCATAACGCAGTCTGGACTCTTGTTACACCATCATCCAATATTAAACCTATTGGGTGTAAGTGGGTGTATAAGAAGAAGAGAGGATCCGATGGTACAATAGAGACTTATAAAGCTAGATTAGTTGCCAAGGGTTATACCCAGAGAGAAGGGATCGACTTTGACGAAACCTTCTCACCGGTAGCTATGATAAAGTCTATTCGGATCCTCCTATCCATTGCAGCCCATTATAACTGGGAGATCTGGCAAATGGATGTCAAGACAGCATTCCTCAATGAAAATTTGGAAGAAGACATTTATATGATTCAGCCACCAGGCTTTGAGTCAGAGGGTCAGGAACATCTAGTTTGCAAGTTGCAGAAGTCCATTTATGGACTAAAGCAAGCATCTAGAAGTTGGAACATCCGTTTTGATCAGGCAATCCAGTCGTATGGATTTACTCAAAACGAGGATGAACCATGTGCATACAAGAGGACTGATAAGACCACAGTAGTATATTTAATACTTTACGTAGACGATATTCTACTCATTGGAAATGATGTAGGAACATTGTCAACGGTAAAGGTCTGGTTGTCAACACAGTTCGATATGAAAGACCTAGGTGAAGCGAGTTATGTTTTGGGGATCAAGGTAACACGTGATCGCCAGAACAGGATTCTCTCGCTATCACAGGCTGCGTATATAGATAAGGTTATGGCTAGATTTGACATGCAAAACTCCAAGAAGGGTTTTGTGCCATTTAGACATGGCGTAAAACTGTCTAAGGATCAATGTCCTAAGACACCTGAGGAGAGAGCAGAAATGCAGAAGATACCTTATGCTTCAGCATTAGGTAGTCTAATGTATGCTATGCATTGTACAAGGCCTGATATCTGTTTCGCAGTAGGAATGATGGGTCGGTTTCAGTCGAATCCGGGTCCAGATCACTGGACAACAGTGAAGTGTATACTCAAGTACCTTCGTAGAACAAGGGACTATGAGTTGGTTTACACTTCACAAGAACTGACGCCGATTGGATACACAGATTCTGACTTTATGTCAGATTTGGAATCCAGGAAGTCGACATCAGGTTTTGTGTTTATGCTAGGAGGAGCAGCGGTTAGTTGGCAGAGTGTGAAGCAGAAATGCATCGCAGACTCTACCACAGAGGCTGAGTACGTTGCAGCGTGCGAGGCAGCCAAAGAGGCGGTATGGCTCAAGAAATTCCTTACGGATTTGGGGTGCGTACCAGAGGCCCAGTTACCTATTGTGCTTTACTGCGATAATAGTGGGGCGGTAGCACAAGCAAAGAAGCCAAGACATCACCAAAAGGGGAAGCACATCGAGCGCAAGTTCCACTTGATTCGGCAGTTTCAAAAGCAAGGGCGAGTAGCGGTGACACAGATTGCATCTACAGATAATGTTGCTGATCCTTTCACAAAGGCAATACCTACCAAGGCATTCGAGCGATATGTGGACGCGATGGGAGTCAAAACCGTTTTGCTTCGCTAGACCAAGTGGGAGATTGTTGGGATTGATGTGTTCTAAGCTTGTAAAACTTTATGTTTTGGTCTAATAAAGATTGATAGTTATTATTATATGAGATGCATATAGGTGCGTAACATAGTTACGTGTTCTTTTAAGAACAGAGAGCCATGGTTATATGGTAGTCCACTGAGTTGAAGACTGAGTGGATTGGTCCCATATAATCTAAATAAGTTCGCAATTATGATCAGGTTGGTCGCCTCATCAGGATAAGCTGTTGGCGATGACAGTTCATGGGATGTCTTCACCATGGTCATCACCAGGCACAGTGTCTGTGGCTGAATGGAACTAACACGGTGTACAGATCAGTGAGCAGACACTGGTACACTAAGCCGTGTTTCTACTTAGGGTAAAACGGTCCTAAACCCTGAGGAACCACGTCTGATGGACTAACAAGTTGTGTGGTGCTTTGGCGCACCAATGTGTGAGGATCCATATGCAGTGATCCAAAACCACGGTGTACTGGGTTACCCGGCTGGCGTTGCATTAGCGTGTCACTCCTGCAGGCCATCCATACCCCTGATAGGAGGTGCGTTCCTTAGTGTGACTTACACTGTACCAAACCCAGGCCTGGTGGTCATCAGTTTGACTGTTGACCGGGTTCGATTACTCGACGGGGTAATCAGAGGTACGATGTATAGGTCAACCTGGAAGGAACCAAGTCATATGATCATTCGAGCCTGACGGTAGTCTTCACCGCTCGAAGTGAATCATGGCATCAAGTGGAGGGACAACGGGTTTACCACTACTAAGCGGAGAGCAGGGGTATGATGGAGAACATAGTAAGTCTGGGTGAATTGGAGTGCAGCCTGCGTCGCACTCTGGGTGGCTACGCAGGTTAACTCGAGCTCAGAGGATCGATGGTACACTCGGGTAGTGTGTCGATCGAGCTTGAGTTGGAAGCCATGAACCCCGGTCTCTGATGGTTCCACCTTATCAATATTATGTACGGTTCTTGAACCGTCTCCTCGGAACACCATAAGCATGAGGAAGAAAGAAGTATACGCTCCGTGTGTGCTTGACACTAGAGCACGGTAGATGCGTAACTATATACGAGTACTAAGGGTTGAGCCCGAGACTAGTGCAGAGTCGCATGTAGTAATCCCTAGCCATAAGTGAACTTCGCTGCATAGGTGCGATGCACCGGGGTATGTTGCGAGTTTATTAGTTGACTTTGCTAGAGGCACCCTCCGGTGGCCTCAGTTAATAGTAGGTAACTAGTAAAGATCACTTAAGAAGTGGCCGCTAGGTATCGCACGCTAGAAATGGTCAAAATGAGGCGTCGGGGCGTTTTGGTAAAAACCTCACTCTGCCGGACCTCACTGTTGGTCGACCCTAGTAGTGAGGCACCTTGCTAGGGCCGACCCTATGATGTAGGGATAAGAATCCCTCATCTATAGGGCCGGCCATATAGATAGGGATAGGGCGATAAAACGGTTAAGATCGAGCCCTAAAAAGTGGGAAAACGGATAAATACAACGAGAGATAAAAAAGAGATAATGGAGAGATAATGAGGGGGGGTCATTATCCCCTTGGATAAGGATCCAAGGGGGTTGGCCGGCCCTATAAAAGGACCTATGGGCGCCGGCCCCATGTGCCAGAAAAACCGAACCCCCCCTCCTCTCATCTCTCTAGTTCTTTCCCGTTTTATCTCCCGTTTCCCGCTTGCTACTTCGTCTTCCTCGCGTGGAGTTCTGAAGAAGGAGAAGGGTCGTTCTTCGGAGGCACTCAGAGATCCGAGAGCGACGTTCCGTGCATCGTGTAAGATCGGGTGAACAAGAAGGCAACATCTCCATTCGTACCATCGGCATCTTCGCGAACGATCTTCCGTCTCCATCGACAAAGAAGATAATTCTCCGCGGTTAAAAGATCCGTACGAAAGGTATGTGTAATCTAACATATAGATCTAGCGAGCATTATGATTTGCATGCATGCTAGTTAATCATTACGCTAGATTGTCGTTAGGGGTTTTCGATTCTCGTGCATACACATACACACATATGTAGATTAGTTTCGATGAAAGTTTAAATCGTGCAACGTGCACCATGAACGGTCTTTCGACCGCCAAATCGCTTCCGCTGCGAGCCTCTGACCCGGATTAACATCCAACATATGGTTCATGGAAGGTTTTTGTAATGTGCTCTTTAATTTATTGTAATCATAATCGTTCAGGTTTTTTATCCGATCGGGATGGAATTGATTATTGGTAAGATTCTTCTTAGGACAGTATATTGTTTGTGGGCCCATGGCCACGTCGGAACCAGGTTTCTCTTACGTGAAGCTGTTTCAGGGTTGCCTGCCGACAGTATCGCAGGGTGGCTACCGACATAACCGTGTCCATGCCGGCGGGGCTATCAACATATTTATGCTTAGGGTTCTAGCACGGAGAAGATGGAGGAGGAAGAGAAGAGAAGAGGAAGGAGGAGGAGAAAGAGGAAGGAGGGCAGAGGTTAGGGTGGGCATTGGTTATGGGCAGACGAGGAGGGAGATGGAGGCAGTGTTAGGGGTCTGGAGGGTTACATGAGGGTTGGCTGGAGGTTAGGGATGAGAACAACTTGAATATTAAGAAAAATTAAAAAGAAAGGTTGCCAGGTTGAATCTGGTGGGTGAAGATAGAATGTGTTATTCACATGCACTTATATTGAATGTGCCATTCATAATTAATACTAGTCTCTAAATTCTAGGATACCCACTTTCTGTAGATTAAATCTTACGCTGATACTAACAAACTCTTCACATGGTGATACTTCCTCTTTCCCATATTGGAGAGGTTCCCTGTTCGATTCCTAGTATGGACAACGTGGAGGGAACTTTCCCTCAAGACCGTTGTGCCTTGTTTGTGCGTGCGAATCCCAACCGTTGATGTCTTGTTCACAGGATTATAGAATTAATAAATAGAAGTTGTTGCCTCCATTTCGATCTTCGGACCACTTTGAGCCCTTGCTGTAGCGCCCTGTCCTCTGACTGTGTGGCCAGTCCATAAAAAAAAAGAGTAATTTTGACTTTCACCCCCAAGTTTATCCCTGTTTATCAATTACACCCCCACATGTTAAAAAATTTGACTTACACCCCCATTCCGTCTGGGAGGTGTCTATGGGTGTTAGGTGGACTGAGCTGGCTTTCATGAGCTAGGCTACTTCCAATATTGCCATTGCTTGGGTGGTTGAATGATCGGCTGTGATTACTTTCTTTAACATTAAAAGAAGGCCACAAAATCTAACGGTTGAGATTACTTTCTTCCTCCCTCATCAAAAGAAATCAAATCAAACCCTAACCCTAATCTCCATGGCCATTACTTAAGTACAACTTCGTCTTGACTAGATTCCCCTCCATGCAGTATGCATTGATTTGATTTTGTGGGGGGATGTGCAGGTTTGATCATGTACATAGATCGTGGAATTTTCTTGGGGCTAGGGGGTTTGGGTTGGGCGAGGGTTTGGGACGGCGTGGGATTTGAAGTTGTGCTGGAACCCAGACATATGGCTGATCCAATCAAAAAATGTGAGGGCTGTTTGGGGTTCGAGGGGGCATGTCCGAAGGAGCTTCGCGATGTGGGGCGATATGATGTGAGGGACGGGGGCCAGGCACTGTTGGCTGGGTTTCTTCAGCCACCCGGGGCGAGAGAGTATCTAAAAGAGTTGGGAGGGAGGATCTGGGTCGAGTTGAGTAGACATTTCTAGGGTAGGGTTTCTAGGCAGCAGAGGATGAGGTGAAGAGGCGATGGAGCACGGTGGCGTGGTTTGATGTCGGTCGTTGATCTTATCATCTTGGCGTGTGGGATGAGTTGTTGGAGGTCTACGGGGGATCCATGCATGGGTTAAGTTCTCCGATTGCCGAGGCGGTTTCAAATGGTAGAAGGTGGTGGTATGGCGGCCAAAGAAATGCTTTCCCATGTAGAGGGTGTGGGGGGAAATTACGGGTATCGTACGATTTTTCTCCAGTAGTCGATTGATTGTTGACTTCGAGAGTGGTGCGCTATAGAGTGTTGAGCTGTCGTCTGCTGAGCTATAGACACAGTCGAGTAGAGGGAGAGATAGAGAACGAGATAATTGACACATGATGTGGGAACAAAGTTCGGCCGAAGCCTAGTCTCCGTGCGGTAAGACCTTTGAATCTACTAACTTTGAAAAAGTAGAGCCACTCTCAATAGGCCGAGAAGTACTTATAAAAGTATACAGAGGGTAGAGTGAACTTAACTAGAGTATGATTACCAGAAGGCTCAAGGACCTCTGGAAAACAGAAACTATAATTAAGAATAATGAATTCTGGTCAGGATTATTTACAGAATCAGCTATTTATAGAGCTTTTGGGAATATCCAGGGAGATTTACCAGGCCCTAGACAGTCTTTGTAGGCCCTATGCAGGGATGACAGGTCTCACTGTCGTCTGCGTGGGCCCCAGACAGAGCTGACGGATCCCACTATCGTCTTCGTGGATTCCAAGCCGGACTGTAGGGTCCCACTATCAGGCATTAGCCAAATTTTACACCCACAGAAGGAGGTTCACACAAGAAACACAAAACCACCTCACTTTTGTGAAGGAGGAGGAAAGTAATAACAACCGTTGATTTCAGCTTCTTTTTTTAAAGTTAAAGAAAGTAATCATAGCCGTTGATTCAGCCACCTAAGGCAGGGCAATATCGGAGGTAGTCCGATTCACGAAAGCTAGCTCAGCCCGCCTAACGCCCAAAGACGGCTGGTAGACTGAATGGGGGATGTAGGTCAAATTTTCTATCTAGTGGGGTGGTGTAACATAAAAAGGGGGATAAATTCGGGGGCTAAAGTCAAAATTACCCCAAAAGAAAATTCTAACTCTGGTTTACAGAGTCCATGCAATCTTAACTCTGGTTTGACAAAGTCCTCGCAATCTTTTTTATATTTTTTGACAGCAAGTCCTTGCAATATTTTTTATTTTTTGACGGCAAGTCCTTGCAATCATGAACACACAAAGCAGTCTGCTGGTTGTACGAAGTCTTTCCCTCTTGAACACAGAATGCAGTGAGCCTATCGTTCCAATAGATCCGACATTTCGTTGGCAATTCATAGCCTGGAAATTATAACGGGTAGCCTGATCGACCAATAATAACACAACATGTGTTTAAAGTTGATCACGGTGGCGGCCCACGTTTCAAACTAGGAATGAAAATTTCTTAGGGCTGGCAATTTCGGACCCGACACGGCAGACCCGACACGAAGTTAGCGGGTCTGGGTCAGGGCTAAACGGGTTCGGGTTGTAAACGGGTCGACACGATAGACCCATTTAATAAACGGGTCGGGTCCGGATTTAGGGTGTGGACACGGTAGATCCGGGAAGACCCGTTTAGTATTCAACGGGTCGTGTCGAGTCGGGTCGGGTCGGGTCTACCCGCAATCTGATACTATAATATATAATACCAGCGGGTCTTTTGGGTTAGGTCGGGTCGAGTCGGATTGGGTCGGATCGGGTCAACTGAATAGTCCAGGTGATAAACGGGTCTTACCGGGTCTTATCGGGTCTACCCGTTTATTGGCGGGTCGGGTACGGGTTTAGGATCTAGACATGATTAGTTAAACGGGTCGGATCCGGGTCTGGGGTTTTTGGACACTAACACGACTAGATACGACACGAACACGACACGATCCGACCCATTGCCACCCCTAAGATATTTTTAATTAGCTGATCCTTTGCTATTGAATGGATTGTGACGTTACTGACGTCTGATTGCACTCCTTTTTCTTGGGAACCTTCCCTGAGCTATACACCTAATTGTTAACCTTAAATTTTATCCTTTGCTATTGATTGACTCAAGTCTTGACCCACTCTTTCAACTTTCAATTGTTAAACTTAATTTTTTTTTTAATACTACCCAAAAAAAAAAAACCTTAATTTTTTATAACAAAAATTTCATCCTCTTAGTCGACATAAATAATTTAAAAAAAAATCCTATCTCATTGGTAAGTTTATTTTTTGGTCAAATATTTGATTTGTTGGTTGAAAGTTGACAAAGGGGGTTAACCCGCATAAGAAGCATAGTCAACGGTAAAGTTGTTCACAATATTACTTGAGCGACCAAAGTGAAATAATTAGGTGTAGAGCTCATGGAAGGTTTTTGTAATGTGCTCTTTAATTTATTGTAATCATAATCGTTTTGTTTTTTTATCCGATCGGGATGGAATCGATTATTGGTAAGATTCTTCCTGGGACAGTATATTGTCTGTGGGCCCATGGCCACGTCGGAACCAGGTTTCTCTTACGTGAAGCTGTTTCAACACATGTAAGGTCCGCATGGATGCCAAAGCTATTCATATTGGCAAGTTCTATTTGCACCCACCAATTTAAGCTTGGTATCTTGATTTTTTCGGCACATGATGTTTTTTCTTCTTCTTGAATTGACACCTCTCATAATACCAAACTACGTCATCCCTTACCTTTGCCTTCCGAGACCCCGATGCCGCCCCATCCTCCGTCGTCGTTTGTCGCCCCCAGCTCCTTCATTACCCCCCGATCCTTCATATTCTTCTTCCTTCTCCTCCTCCTCCTTCTTCCCACCCTGAAACCTTAATCACATATTAAGGGTTGCCCGCCGACAGTATTGCGGGGCGGCTACCGATATAACCGTGTCCATGCCGACAGGCCTATCAACATATTTATGCTTAGGGTTCTAGCACGGAGAAGATTGAGGAGGAAGAGAAGGGAAGAGGAAGGAGGAGGAGAAAGAGGAACGAGGGCAGAGGTTAAGGTGGGCATCGGTTATGGGCAGATGAGGAGGGAGATGGAGGCAGCGTTAGGGGTCTGGAGGGTAGGGGTGTGCATCGGTTCGAAACCGACCTATTTAGGCAAAACCCAAACCGATCCAACCTAGGTCGGTTTTGAGAATTTGCAATCCGATCCAAACCGATTGAGACTGGAATCCAATCCAATCCAATCCAATTAAAGTCGGTTTGGATTGGATTGGATGGTCGGTTTGGGCTTTGGCACATATGCTTACTAGTTTTTTTTATTTATTTATTTGGACATAGTTTTAACTTTAAAATGATTATTTTAAAATTTATAAAATGATACTACATTACTTAGCAAAATATCAAGTTATCAACAACAATACCATTATGTCCACAATATTTATATCCATTAAATATTAAAAACTACAAAGTACAGTTTTAACAATCAAACAAAAGTTCACAACAGTTACCACTAAATTAGTAAATTATAAACCGGAGTCTGGTTCGGTTCAGTTTAGGTCGGTTTTTAATTGATAAATCCGATAACCGATCCAATCATATCGGTTTTGAGAAATCCTAATCTAATCCGATCCTTTGAGTGTGTCGAAACCGATCAAATTTGGTCGGTTTGGTTTGGTTCGGTCGGTTTGGTTTGGATCCTGCACACCCCTACTGGAGGGTTAAATGAGGGTTGGCTGGAGGGGGGCTGGAGGTTAGGGATGAGGACAACTTGAATATTAAGAAAAATTAAAAAGAAAGGTTGCCAGGTTGAATCTGGTGGGTGAAGATAGAATGTGTTATTCATATTTATACTGAATGTGCCATTCATGAGTAATACTGGTGTCTGAATTCTAGGATACCCACTTTCTGTAGATTAAATCTTATGCTGATACTAATGAACTCTTGACATGATGCTAATTCCTCTTTCCCATATTGGAGGGGTTCCCTGTTCGATTCTCGGTATGGACACCGTCGAGGGAACTTTCCCTCAAGACCGTTGTGCCTTGTTTGTGCGTGCGAATCCCAACCGTTGATGTCTTGCTTACAGGATTATAGAATTAATAAATAGAAGTTGTTGTCTCCATTTCGATCTTCGGACCACTTTGAGCCCTTGCTGTAGCGCCCTGTCCTCTGACTGTCTGGCCAGTCCATCAAAAAAAGAGAGTAATTTTGACTTTCACCCCCAAGTTTATCCCTGTTTATCAATTACACCCCCACATGTTAAAAAATTTGACTTACACCCCCATTCCGTCTGGGAGGCGTCTATGGGCGTTAGGTGGACTGAGCTGGCTTTCATGAGCTAGACTACTTCCAATATTGCCATTGCTTGGGTGGTTGAATGATCGGCTGTGATTACTTTCTCTAACATTAAAAGAAGGCCACAAAATCTAATGGTTGAGATTACTTTCTTCCTCCCTCATCAAAAGAAATCAAATCAAACCCTAACCCTAATCTCCATGGCCATTACTTAAGTACAGCTTCACTTAAGTACAGCTTCGTCTTGACTAGATTCCCCCCCTTGGAGTATGCATTGATTTGATTTTGTGGGGGGGTGTGGAGGTTTGATCATGTACATAGATCGTGAAATTTTCTTGGGGCTAAGGAGTTTGGGTTGGGCGAGGGTTTGGGGCAGCATGGGATTTGACGGTGTGCTGGAACCCAGACATCTGGCTAATCCAGTCAAAAAATGTGAGGGCTGTTTGGGGGTCGAGGGGGCATGTTCGAAGGAGCTTCGCGATGTGGGGCGATATGATGTGTGGGAAGGGGCCAGGCACTGTTGGTAGGGCTTCTTCAGCCACCCGGGGCGAGAGACTATCTAAAAGAGTTGGGAGGAAGGATCGGGGTCGAGTCGAGTAGACATTTCTAGGGTAGGGTTTCTAGACAGCAGAGGATGAGGTGGAGAGGCGATGGAGCATGGTGACGTGGTTTGATGTCGGTCGTTGATCTTATCATCTTGGCGTGTGGGATGAGTTGTTGGAGGTCTACGGGGGATCCATGGGTTGAGTTCTCCGATTGTCTAGGCGGTTTCAAATGGCAGAAGGTGGTGGTATGGCGGACAAATAAATGCTTGCCCATGAAGAGGGTGTGGGGGGAAATTACGGGTATCGTACGATTTTCCTCCAGTAGTCGATTGATTGTTGATTTCGAGAGTGGTGCGCTGAGGTGGAGAGACTATCTAAAAGAGTTGGGAGGAAGGATCGGGGTCGAGTCGAGTAGACATTTCTAGGGTAGGGTTTCTAGGCAGCAGAGGATGAGGTGGAGAGGCGATGGAGCATGGTGACGTGGTTTGATGTCGGTCGTTGATCTTATCATCTTGGCGTGTGGGATGAGTTGTTGGAGGTCTACGGGGGATCCATGGGTTGAGTTCTCCGATTGTCTAGGCGGTTTCAAATGGCAGAAGGTGGTGGTATGGCGGACAAATAAATGCTTGCCCATGAAGAGGGTGTGGGGGGAAATTACGGGTATCGTACGATTTTCCTCCAGTAGTCGATTGATTGTTGATTTCGAGAGTGGTGCGCTGAGGTGGAGAGACTATCTAAAAGAGTTGGGAGGAAGGATCGGGGTCGAGTCGAGTAGACATTTCTAGGGTAGGGTTTCTAGGCAGCAGAGGATGAGGTGGAGAGGCGATGGAGCATGGTGACGTGGTTTGATGTCGGTCGTTGATCTTATCATCTTGGCGTGTGGGATGAGTTGTTGGAGGTCTACGGGGGATCCATGGGTTGAGTTCTCCGATTGTCTAGGCGGTTTCAAATGGCAGAAGGTGGTGGTATGGTGGACAAAGAAATGCTTGCCCATGAAGAGGGTGTGGGGGGAAATTACGGGTATCGTACGATTTTCCTCCAGTAGTCGATTGATTGTTGATTTCGAGAGTGGTGCGCTGTAGAGTGTTGAGTTATCGTCTGCTGAGCTATAGACACAGTCGAGTAGAGGGAGAGATAGAGAAAGAGAGAATTGACACATGATGTGGGAACAAAGTTCGATCGAAGCCTAGTCTCCTTGCGGTAAGACGTAACATTTGAATCTACTAACTTTGAAAAAGTAGAGCCACTCTCGACAGACCGAGAAGTACTTATACAAGTATACAGAGGTACAGTGAACTTAACTTGATTATGATTACCAGAAGGCTCAAGGGCCTCAGGAAAACAGAAAGTATAATTAAGAATAATGAATTCTGGTTAGGATTATTTACAGAATCAGCTATTTATAGAGCTTTTGGGATCCATCAGGCCTGAATGTGCCATTCATAATTAATACTGGCGTCTGAAAATTTCGCCACCTAAGCCAGGGCAATATCGGAGGTAGTCCGATCCACGAAAGCTAGCTCAGCCCACCTAACGCCCAACGATGACGGGTAGACGGAATGGCGGTTGTAAGTCAAATTTTCTATCTAGTGGGGGGTGTAACTAAAAAACGGGGATAAATTTGGGATCGAAAGTCAAAATTACCCCCAAAGAAAATTCTAACTCTGGTTTACAAAGTCCATGCAATCTTAACTCTGGTTTAACAAAGTCCTCGCAATCTTTTTTATATTTTTTGACAGCAAGTCCTTGCAATCATGAATACGCAAAGCAGTCTGCTGGTTGTACGAAGTCTTTCCCCTCTTGAACACAGAACCCAGTGTTGTTAAGCATGGATGCATCAAGCCTGAGCGCTCCGCCGGCCAGGTCCAGCGCCATCGTCAGCCCAAAGTTCTGTGCTTCCCGCCCCGTCGATCTCGTCTTCACCACCAAAGCTCCGGGCGTGAAAAAAGGCCGCCTCGCCGCCGTCGATGACAGCGGCAGAGTTATCTATAGGGTGGAATCGCCGTCATGGAACTTCAACAACAGGCGGTTCCTGGTGGATGCAGCCACCGGCTCGCTCCTCCTTTCCTTGAAGCCCAAGGTTGAGCTCCCTTTTCCTTCTGCCATTTCTTGTTCGAGGTGGGTTTTTTGCAAATTGGCCCATACAAAACAAAATCTGTCTAATTGCGTATTTGTATATCGACCCTCCAAAATGTGCATATTCACACCTAGCCTCCGATTTTTTATGATTGAATTTGAACCCCCCATCACCGCCCTTGAGGAGTTGTTGCTTCTCAATCTGTAGCGCTGGAGCCTGCACGGGCGGTGGGAAGTGTTCATGGGCAACAGCTCGGACCCGAAGGACTTGTTGTTCAGCGTGAAGAGCAGCTCGGTGTTCCAGATGAGAGAGCAGCTGGACGTGCTGCTGGCGGCCAACACGAAGGAAGATGTGTGTGATTTCAAGATCAAGGGAAGCTACCGCAAGCGATCGTGCAGAATATACAACCTCCATGGTGGTAGCTCAGGTGTGGTGCACTTACTATCAAGGATTTATTTATTTGTTTGTGTTGTCCACCAAATTAATAACCGGTATGGGACTAAACAAACGCCAACAATTAGAAAAGAATTTAATCGATACGATCACCTATCATTCGTGTAATCGTGGTGATGCAGATGAGCAAGATGAGCAAGGAACACAAGGCCGAGCATGGAAAGCATGCATTTAGGGTCACCGTCGATCAGAACACGGATTCTTGCTTTATCGCCGCCCTTGTTGTGATTCTCCATGAGCGCGATGAAGAAGCATCTCGTGCGGTGGCCGCGACCTCTGCCTTTTCCTCTGACTCTAACCCAGGATCTAGTTCCATATAAGAATTAGGAGTTATGGTCATCATCTCTGGTTTGAATAAATCTCATCCATGAGATAAGGAACTTTATTGTAACCGCTATAAATATATATGTTTTTATTTTGGTACATGAGACGTTGGTCATATATAACGGACCGCTAGGTCCTCAGAAAGCAAGGAACGAACAGTGGGGGGGAAATCCCGATCCCTCACGACCACTAGCATGGGTCTCGCTGGCAAGACAATTTGATGCGAAATTTTCTCCCCTTGGGATCCATCAGGCCTGATGACATGACAACACCAAAGATTCTAGTCCTACGGAATGAAACCTCCCAACCACCAAGGCATCCCTTGCCTGCGCTGCATCTGTCATCACCATCACCCTAACTGCTGCCTAAGCAAAGAGGCAGTCAGCAAAGCCGCATGAAAATTTTTCCATAAGAACAATTTAACCCGGGGAGGTAGACGCAACCTCCACAGGTCTTTGCCATGACTGTTATCCGCCGCCATCGGTGGCACAGGGATCACCCCTGGAAGCTTCTGGAGCAACTTGATAGACTTTTGGTGAACTCCCGTCACCGGCGAACTCGCGGTCCGGCTAACCAGCTGACGTACAATCGCTTTTAACCAAGATGATGCCCCCCTCCGATGCCACTGTGACCAATTCTCCAAGTTTAAACCATTTTCCTCTCGGATCCAAACCGCTTCTTTCTGTTTAGATGACAACAAATGCACCAAGGGTTTTTTTTTCAAAATATTATTAAAAAATAAAATATTGAAAGAAACAGTGGTGGACCAAAACTATTTACCAACCGAGCGCTCTGACAGCCACGTTAGTGCGATAATTTTTTATTTTTTTTCGTTTGAAGTAGAACCCGGTATTTGGATTACCGGTTTTAAAACCGGTAATTTGAATACCGAGTTTAACTCAAGCCCCTTGTATGAACTTTTCATACTTAACTGTTTTCTCTCTATATTTCAGTCGTTTTCTCTCTGGATTTTGGGTAAATCCGATATCCACAATACCGGGTTTAAACCCAGCATTCCAAATACTGGATTCTACTTGAAACAGAAAAAAAAAAATTGTTCGTTTGCTTTACGGCGCTGACATGCCACGCGACTGTCAGAGTGCTAGGTTGGTAAATAGTTCTGATCAGCCGCTGTTTCTTTCAATATTTTTTTTTTAATAATATTTTGAAAAAAATCCCATGTACCAAAGTGTCCACCATCATCTTTTCCTGTCGTTTTTCAAATCGTTGTAGCTGAAGGCCCTCACTACTCCTCTCTTTGGTGATAGCATCCCAAGACACCAGATGGAGGGGTGCCTCTCATGACTCGAATGACCCCACATAAAATCCCTGCAGACCCGCTCCATTCGGTGTAACAGCCCCATGGGTAGGGCTGGCAATTTCGAACCCGACACGATCCGACACGAAGTTAGCTGGTCTGGCTCAGGGCTAAACGGGTTTGGGTCATAAACGGGTTGACACGATAGACCCATTTAATAAACGGGTCGGGTCCGGGTTTAGGGTCTGGACACGGTAGACCCGGGAAGACCCGTTTGGAATTCAACAGGTCGTGTCGGGTCGGGTCTACCCGCAATCCGATACTGTAATATATAATACCAACGGGTCTTTCGGGTCAGGTCGAGTTGAGTAGGATTGGGTCAGATCGGGTCAACTGAATAGACCCGGATGGTAAAATAGGTCTTACCGAGTCTTATCGGGTCTATCTGTTTATTAGCGGGTCATGCAAACGTTTAGGATCTAGACACGATTAGTTAAACGGGTCGGGTCGGGGTCTAGGGGTTTTGGACACGACCCGAAACTAGACACGACACGAACCCGATCCGACAGGACCCATTGCCACCCCTGCCCATGGGTAATCCACCCGCCAACATGATGTGAACGGGTATGACCGCAAGTACAGAATGTATGAGTACCAACCGTCCCGCTTGTGACAAAAGTTGTGCCTTCCAACAAGCAACCCTCGCCAATAACGTACTTAGCACATCTTGAATGTTCTTAGCCAGAACCCGAGGTCCATTAACAGGAACCCCAAGATGCACCCAAGGGGTATTCATCGCAGGCATATTGAGTGCTCCGCATCCCTTGAGTAATGCACTTCGAGAATTTAATACTCGACTTCTTCGGACTGATACATAGCCCCGTACTCTTTGCCACCCTCGCAAACACTACTCGTAGACCCCAATCATGTAGAATAGTAGCCCGCGAGAAGAATAAGAAATCATCAGCATATGCCAACGACATAATCGGGGAGTAGTATGTTCTTCCCGGAGGTGTACCCCTAGAAATCCCCCTCCTGAATTCCTCTTTGTAATTCCCAATTGATCACTTGGGTTACCAATAGAAAGAGGTACGGGGACAAAGGGTCCCCTTGTCTTGTGCCACATGTAGGCTGAAATTAAACGAGTGAGTCTCCTCCCCATTGACAAGGATCCGAAAGGATACAATCGAGACACACTGATGCACCCATGTACACCAAAGAGGAGGAAATCCCATACGGATCATTACCTCCCTCAAGGCTTCCCAATGGACTCGATCATAGGCTTTCTCAAGATTAACTTTAATGGCCAACGCTGCTCATCGTCTCGACAGACGATGGATCGAGTGCAATAACTCCTGCGCTAGAATAACATTATCCCAGATGGATCAACAAGGGAGGAAAGCGTGTTGATCTTCACTAATGAGTGGCAGGAGAATAAGACGCAACCAATTAGCCATGATCTTGGCGATGAACTTGTATCTTTGGTTGCATATATAGGCTAATGGGGCGATAGTCAGTAGGTTTTGAGGGGTTCACCACCTTGGGGATAAGGACCACCGTAGTCTCATTCCATCCCACCGGCATGCTACTTGAACAAAAAAACCCCTGAACATCACGTATCAAATCATCCCCAAGCACCGACCATGTAGCTTTAAAGAATTCCCCGTTAAACCCGTCCGTTCACGGAGCTTTGTTAACTGGTGCTGCAAACACTACTCGTCCCTCCTCCCTGCCACTCTCTCTATCTCCATCTCGCCTCTAGGTCGTGGTCAAGGATGAGAATGCCATACGAGGCTGCTTTCTAGCTCCATCATTTCAGGTACTCTCTCTCTCTCTCTCTCTCTCTCTCTCTCTCTCTCTCTCTCTCTCTCTCTCTCTCTCTCTCTCTCTCTCTCTCTCTCTCTCTCTCTCTCTCTCTCTCTCTCTCTCTCTCTCTCTCTCTCTCTCTCCGAGTCGCTACATTTGCAGGCTATTCAATCTCGCAAGCTTCGCCTCCACTTGAATTCACCATTGAACATGAAGAGGTATTGATTTGTTCCATTCCCAATTTGACCCTATAATACCTTATCTTCCCCTTCATTTTTCCAATCTAATGTATGAACCATAGAAGTAGCTCTACTAGGAACTTATTTTCTTCAATAAGTTTATAGTTTAAAATGACAAGAATAGTGGAAATGTAAATTTCCACAGGTTGATCAGTTTCCACCCTCATTCTGCCCACTCTATAGTATCCCAATGCAGTAATCCCACTTTACAATATCCCAATGCAGTAATTCCAAGGTAGTACTCATGCAGTAATCCCACTTTACAGTATCCCAATGCAGTAATCCCACTTTGTCATCGACAGGTCAGCTCAAGGTATATATATAGCTTGATTTTACCTACATTGATTATCCGATAACAAAGCGGGATTACTGCATGAGTGGTCATCACCATAACTCTTGACTTGGAAATATATTTTACATTTAGGAACTAATGCGTGTACCCGCTAAGGACATCTAGAATGCATGCACTTTACCATGTATATTGTTCTTGACGAATGATCTACAGTAAATTCAATAATGTTTTCTATCGACTACTCTGCCAAAGTTCTTTGTAGGTAATCGTTGCTATCAAATATATGGCCTACCCAACCAAGCATTCCGGACTCATCTACTACATGACTGTGCACATCCTCCTTTGTAGCTTGATTGATCCAATCTTTATTCTCATAAATGTCTGATATAACAAATTCACCAACTGGACGTTGCTCTGTTGGTGGATCTGCCTCTTTATCAAGCTCTACAAAATCGTTGTTTGTAGCGATATCGTGGATCAGTTGATCATCTTTATCGGCGATAACTGTAGCGATATTCTGCAATTCATCATTACCCCCCAAAACCAATGTTCGCTTGATGCGTGTATGCATCATCCACATTAGCATCACATCATCTAAATCATCTTCTTTCAATACGGCCCAAGTATCTACTGTCAGATCGTGTTCCACATAAACACCGGGATCCACAACTATAGACGGGCTCTGTAAATAAAGATCCACAACTCTAGAGGGGCCTATTGCGTACTTATTGGTTGCTCTAGATGTATCGACACGATCAACAGGTTGGTAATGAGAATACCTATAAGAATTACATACATAAAGTTTCATTTTCATCGACTATGATAATAAGAAACAAAGTATGGTCGTATCTATACAGATCCGAAAGATCCAAAGTTGTGGAAGGGGCATCTCCTCTATAAAAAATCTGTGTGATGTTTATATCCAATGACACACATTGTTCTAAAAACTGTGATGATGGAGGCCTATACAACAAGCATTATTATAACTTAATAGATGCTTTATTAACTCAAGTAAATATGTATAATCTATAAGTATTCTTACAATGAGGATTGAGGATTATCAGTTGGACGCAAGCTCTCTGATGGAGTCGCTTCCTCAACGACACATGGGGTATGACTGAAAGGGGTATAATCTTTATTCAAATCAACCATCTATGAAAATTCTCCAACTCTTTCTGGCAATTGTAAAACATATGGGTGATAATCTCTATCGACAAAAAGTTCAGTATGTATCTCTTTTTGTACAAACTCAGCATGACGTTCAAAGTAGCATCATCAAAAATGTCGACTATTCGATATGTTTTTTGGCCCATAGGCCATCTATATGTTAGTCTGAGAAGAAATTGCTCGGATGAATACCCCGTCACCCCATATAACAACTCAAGAAAATATGTAAACTGTATAGTAGGACTGACGGATACCAGTCGTCTTCGACATTCCTGAAACTCGGGGGACTCACCATCCATAATGATCCCACTCCCCCAAGAAAGTAGTACGAGAACTCGTGAACTGGATGTCATTTTCTTGATTAACACGATAAAGTTAGAAATTAAGGGAAAGCAAAATACAAGATGAATAAATGATGTCAAATTAAGAAAAGGTATATGAGTTATTTATACTTGAGCATGCAAATTTCATAAGGGTGCATTATTTTGGGCGGAATAAGGATGGAAACTGATCAACCTGTGGAAATTTACATTTCCACTATTTTTGTCATTTTAAATTGTAAACTTATTGAAGAAAATAAGTTCCTAATGGAGCTGTTTCTATGGTTCATACATTAGATTGGAAAAATGAAGGGGAAGATAATGTATTATAGGGTCAGATTGGGAACGAAACAAATCAATACCTCTTCAAGTTCAATGGTGAATCCAAGTGGAGAGCATGCGAGATCGGACAGCCTGCAAATGCAGCGACTCAGAGAGACTCAGAAAGAGAGAGAGAGAGAGAGAGAGAGAGAGAGAGAGAGAGAGAGAGAGAGAGAGAGAGAGAGAGAGAGAGAGAGAGAGGGGCTGGAGCTAGGAGGCAGCATCGTATGGCATTCTCATCCTTGACCGCGACCTGGAGGTGAGATGGAGACAAAGAGAGTGGCAAGGAGGAGGTGCGAAATCATGAGTGAGATCGAGAGACAGTAGACCGAGGGGAGAGAGAGAGAGAGAGAGAGAGAGAGAGAGAGAGAGAGAGAGAGAGAGAGAGAGAGAGAGAGAGATTACCTGAAAGTAGAATGCAGCCTCATGAAGATTGAATGCCAATATGGAGGCGAGATCGGAAGACAGAGTGGGGGAGGGGGTGCGATCGAGAGAAATAGAGTAAGCAAGGGTTTGGCAGACCCGGCCGAACTGAGTGTCTGTTTCTTCTCTTTAATAGGCGGCTCTACTCTACACACAAAACCACATAATAACGTGGTGTTAACAAGATCGATTTTAAATCTGATTTTTACAAAGCCGGGTTTAAAACCGTCCATATGGATACCGGGTATTATTTTAAAAATCTTATTTATATTAAACCCGATGGTAGTAAATTCCTACATAGTGCACATATTTTTTTTTCAATTTTTTGTTTAAACCCGATGGTTGTAATACCAGTTTTAAACACACTGTTTTTAATACTGACTTTAAAACCGTTTATGTGGATACCAAGTGTTAATTTACGTTGGTTTTTTTCTAAACTTTGGCCGGATGGGTTAACTAATGTATAATAAACCCGGTATTCTAACCGACAGATTTATCATCAATCGGAAAAAAAAGAGGACAACCAACATGACGAGCGTTTTTTAACGTTGACATGCCACGTGATTGTCAGAACCCTGAGTTGGTAAATAGTTTTGGTCAACCATTATTTAGTTAAACATTTATTTTTTAATATTTTTTGAAAAAAAATCGGGTATCGGAAGTGCCCCTATTGGGGTTAGGGGACCCACTAGAGCAAACCAATCGGGATCGCGTTTTGGTCCACTGGCTTTATGCAAGAGGGGGACCAACACTGTTCAGGATTTTTTTTTTTGAGAACCCCTCCTGAGGGAGGGAGGGTTTGGCGGACCCCAACCAGAACCAATTAAAACTCAAGATAGAATGCTGTTACAAAATAATGAAGCTTCCTCCCCTAATTTGTCACGCCAAGGAATAATCCAAGTCCTGAAAAGAGAAGCAACCGACCTACGTAGATTCTCCTGCCCGGCCGAAGTAGCGTTGAAGATCCGATTATTCCTCTCAAGCCAGATCACCCACACGATCGCCATGACCAACACATCCCAAGGTTTTCTGATTCCCAGCGGGACTCTCCTCCTCCTCCAGGAGCTCCAAAGACCTCGAAGAGAAAGCGGGTGCGAGGAAATACCGGCCTTGCCTTCGAAATGGTCCCACAGCTGCCGAGCGAAGGGGAACCCAAGTAACAGATGAGATGAGGTCTCCTCCTCCGTGCTGCAGAAGGTGCAGAGAGCGTCCGAAGCTTGGGGATGGTGCCTCCGCAACAAGTTCGCCTTAGTAAGAATCTTGTTCCTCGAGGCCATCAGAGAGAAAATCTGAACCTTCGAAGGCGCCTTCGTCCTCCAAATAGCCTTCGATGGTCGGTGGCTCTGCACTCGAGGTAGGAGATGCTCGTAGAAGGATCTCACAGAGAAAAGCCCGGAGAATGAGCAGTTCCACCGAACCGTGTCCCGCTCGGATCTGAAGGAAGCCGCCTGCAAAATCACATAAAGATCCTGCAGCTCCCGCCTACTGGCCCGATCTAAAGGAGCGCGGAGTTTAATATCCCAGACGATAGAACCCAGCCTCCGGCTCGCCTGGGATCGGACCGAAGCTCCCTTGTTCCGAGCCAAAGAGAAGAGGGATGGGAAGAGATGCTCCAAAGGCCTATCGCCGAGCCAAGTGTCCCGCCAGAATCTGATGGCCCTCCCGTCACCTAAGCAGAGAGTGGTCGCCTCCCTGTAGAGGTCCCTGACCTTGAGGACGCCTCGCCAAAAATGCGAAATTTTACCAGAGACTCTACTCCGCGTGTGCAGTGGGGAGAATCTCCTGAAATATCGGGACAGAATAACTTCCCTCCATGAGCCATCCGAACCTTGCTGCAAACGCCACTACCACTTCCCCAGCATCGAGATATTGAACCGTCGCAGATCTAGGACACCCAAACCACCCAGCTTCTTTGGGAGACAGACCTGGTCCCAACGCATGAGGTTGTACCCTCCTGTAGAAGAACTCGCACCATGCCACAGGAAGGAGCGTCGGATCTTGTCGATCCTATCAATCACCCAAGTTGGCATAAAGTAGAATGACAGGTAGTAAGATGGGATCGACGAAAGAATCGAATTTACCAGAACTAGTCGACCACCAGAGGACAAAAATCTGCCCTTCCACCCCTCCAAATGCCTTTCTATCTTCAGAATCAGCTGCTCCCAGTTCTCTCGCCTGAGAGCCCTGTCGCTGATGGGAAGACCCAAATACTTCATCGGCAAGGTACCTTCTCTGCAATTCAGTAACCTGGCCAAACCGCCACCGGCTTCCCCTGAACCGATGTAATACAGGCTGCTCTTCTGGAAGTTGATCTTCAGCCCTGAAGTCAATTCCAGCCCATAAAGGAGGATCTTCAGGGAGACCATCTGAAAAGGACAAGCTCTGGCGAAGAGTAAAGAATCGTCCGCATAATGCAAATTAGAAGTCGTCCAACCATGCCCGCCCACTCCTTTCACCAAACCTTCAGAGTTCGCCTTGTGAACCGCAGCATCGAAGGCGTCGACCACCAAGATAAACAAATAAGGGGATAGTGGGCATCCCTGCTTCAGACCCTTGTACACCTTGAAGTCCCAGCCCTGCTCCCCATTAATAAGGCATGAAAGCTTAGAGGAGACCAAAATCTCTCTGATCCAGGACACCCACTTAGCAGAAAAACCCTTGGCTTCCAGAAGCCTAAGGAGGAAGTCCCACCGAATCTGATCGAAGGCCCGCTCAAAGTCGATCTTGAGCAGTACCCCTTCCTCTCCAGATTCCCGCAGGTGGAAGATGGTCTCATGGGCTGCCGCCACACTGTCGAGGATCAGTCGCCCTTTAATGAAGGCCGTCTGGGAGGGGTAGACCAGCAGTGAGATATTGTCGGCCAGCCTATTAGCTAGAATCTTCGCGACGATCTTGTAGAGGCAGTTCGACAGAGAGATCGGTCTGAAGTCTCGAATGGTCTCTGCATCAGATTTCTTAGGAAGTAGGATAATCCAAGAGCGATTTAGGTAATGGAGACGCACCTTTCCCGAAAAGAAATCACTCAGGAAACGGCAAAGGTCATACTTCAAGATGTCCCAATACTTCTGGTAGAACGCCATAGGGAATCCATCCGGCCCTGGCGCACCATCGCCCTTAGACTGGAAGACCGCTCTGCGGAAATCATCTTCAGTAAACTCCGAATCAAAGCTATTGCCGTCCGGTAGTCTCCGGAAATCAACGCCGGCCCAATCGAAAGAGACTCCAGACGTCGCACCATCCTCACGAAAGGCGCTCTTGAAGAAAGAGGTAGCCGCAGCTAGGATATCAGAGGTCGAAGTCAGCGATTGCTCCTCATGCCAAAGCGTGGTGAGGAAATTCCTCCTCCTTCTAGCATTCGCCACTCTATGAAAATAAGAAGTATTGGCATCTCCCTGCTTGATCCACTGCTCCTTCGAACGTTGCCGCCACATCACTTCCTCTCTCCGCAGAAGGGCTACAAGGCTCTCATTCAGCTCTAACAACCGCTCCTTCTCCGTAGCTGAAAGGTTAGAAGATTCCCCCTTCACTTCAAGAGAATGAATCTCCGACAGTACAGAAGTTTTACGCCTCAGAACACTGCCAAAATGCTCCCTGCTCCAGTAAATGAGCTTCTTCTTAACAAACCTGAGCTTGCGAGTCATGTTCAGCGCCGAGTTCTCATGACCGGCAGCTTCAGCCCACCATCCAGCCAACCTCTCTTCGAGACCTCCCTCCGAGGACCACATCAGCTCGAATCGAAATGGTGGCCGGACGGGGGAGATAGAATCAGTGGACAGGAGGATTGGGGCATGGTCTGACACACAAGAAGCCAGACCTGTCTGGATTGAGCGTTGGAGAGGGCATGAGTGACGTCGAGCCACGAGTACGATTTTGTTCCAACCTTTTTAAAAAGGTTGGATGTTCCCGGTCTCTCTCATTGGTTCATATCGTGGGCTTTTGGTCATTTTCATACTATTTATCAAGGTGAAATGACCAAAAGCCCTCGATATGGACCAATGAGAGAGACCGGGAACATCCAACCTCTTTAAGGAGGTTGGAACAAGATCATACTATCGAGCCATAGGGGAAGCACGTGGAGTCTCTGCGTTGTGGGCACGAGGTTTTAGGGGATCATGCGATGCGAAGCGATGTTGACGGGTGGGGGTTCAAAAAAAATATGGAGCTGTTTTGGCTCCCAAAATATAGGGAGTCTAGTAGCAATCCCAAAAATAGAAAGCATATTACCAGGCTCTTAGAGGGTGCTTTAGGAAGGAGTGCTCAATTATATATAATTTATTTATAATGTTAGGGTGTTTTTGGGAGGCAATGGCGAGGCACATAGAGGGTGTTTTTGGGAGGAATGCTCGATTGAATATAAATTACTTAAGGTTAACTACAAGAAATAGGTTCTTTACCGACGGACATAATTATAACCGTCGGTAATAATATACTTTTTACCGACGGGTCCTATAATGTCCGTCGGTATTATAACTTCAATTTTTTTAGTTTTTTTGGCATATTTATTACCGACGGTAACTTATTATCCGTCGGTAAAATACTTAATACCGACGGCTAAATAAAGTCCGTCGGTAAAATGTTACGACGAAACACAGGGTAAAAACCGAGTCTCTGGGAAAAAAAGGTACCCTGTGTTTCGTCGGGATATTGTACCGACGGACTATATATTTTCGTCGGTATAACTAATTATACCGATGGAAAAGATATGTCCGTCGGCACATTACCGATGATAATTAAATTGCCGTCGGTAAAATTGTCCCGATGAAACTCAGGGTAAAAATCGAGCCTCTGGAAAAAATAGAACCCTGAGTTTCGTCGTCGATTTTTACCGATGGACGTTATGTTGCCGTCGGTATAACGAATTTGTACCGACGGATGTTATATGTCCGTCGGTACAATACCGACGGTAATTAAGTATCCGTCGGTAAAATTGTCCCGACGAAACACAGGGTAAAAACCGAGCCTCTAGAAAAATGAAACCCTGAGTTTCGTCGTAGATTTTTACCGACGGATATTATTGTACCGTCGGTAAAAAGATTAGTTTTACCGACAGATTTAAATTGTACTGTCGGTAAAAATCCCACCATATTTAACTTTCAGCGATCCCTTTTGTTCTGTTCTGTTTCGATCTATCCCCGGCCGCCCCTCTCTCTCTCTCTCTCTCTCTCTCTCTAATTCTACCCCCCTCCCCGGCCTCCCCCCCTCCCCGGTGACCGGCGGCGAGGTCCTCCTCCTCCTCCGCCTCGTGGGCTTCTCCTCCTCCTCCCCGGCAACCAGCGGCCAGCTCCTCCTCCCCGGCGACCGACGGCCACAGGTATGGCTACAAATTGACCCTCTTTGTTAGCTTGATCTTTTTCTCTCTCTAACAAGTAAATCGCACTCGGACGAATGAAATACAATCACTCCAGGTTGTACACTTTTTCGGATGGTTGTGATGTCGTCTATGCTAATTGGCGTACATCAAGTTCATCTGGACATTGCATGGATTTCTTATATAAATTGAACGTGAAACCTCTCTTTATACGATGCCCTGGTCAAACATACACACATAGCCGCTCAATAAACTCACTGGCCATTGATGGGTGAATCACAGCTAGCTGTACATTGGAAGCAGTGGGATTCACCCGTCAGGAGTATGTGCATCCATGGTTAAGTGTGATTCACCTGTCAATGTTGAGTGCATCAAACAACTATAAATATTTTTATGTTTCACCACGTCTACAAAACCATATGATGCACTCACCATTACAATTGAATTGCACCAAGTCGTGGTCGCAAGCAACGTTACGTACCAAAATCAGGACTGAGTGAGATTCACTCATCAGGTTCTTGCATCCACGATTTGGGGCAATTCATAGGTTGTATGGTTCTGCAAATAGGTTTCAAGTGTCATTATGTATCCCAGATCTTCTAAATATTTTCTCCAAAATTAAGAAGGCTTGAAATCATGCTGAGAGTCAGAGCAATTAATTAAGGCTTGAAATTAGGTCGAGAGTCGATTGAAAAACAATTATCAATCTTTTGTGGAGACTTCTTAACTAGAATAATGCTCAATGTAATATTATTATATATATTTAAAGAATGGGGGAATTAGCAAGAAGCCCATCTTACGAGATTGTTTCGAGTTGCAGTCCCGACAACATTTTCATTTGAGCTCAAACCTCTATGGCCAAGTGAGATTGGAATCCACCACA
This sequence comes from Chamaelirium japonicum, assembly GCA_947650365.1. NCBI lineage: Eukaryota > Viridiplantae > Streptophyta > Magnoliopsida > Liliales > Melanthiaceae > Chamaelirium > Chamaelirium japonicum. The sequence goes on along the minus strand of CANTAL010000128.1, from coordinate 718,710 downwards.
TGAATGACCAGCACCATGATCACTAGAACCAGCCGTCGATCCTCGAAGAAAAAGATGAAGATTTGGATCCACATGAATGACTGTGTAGTGTTTTGCTTCAAGAAATGGGGAATTGAAAATTAAATTTGATGGAGTTGTACATGTAGATCGTCTGAAACAAGCTGGATGTGGCTAATGTGACCAAATCTGAAAAATCTTGTTAGCCACCCAACCAACTAGACAAGGGGTGTCAATGGGTTGGGCTAGGGTCCATACGAGTATGGCAGAGTCCATACCAAATCCATACTCATTCGGGTATAAGAGGGTCAATATACTCGATCCATATTAATTCTGGTTTTGAGTTTTGGGCTGGTTTTTGGTTATAAACTGGATATAATTTTATCTTTTTTTTAATCCACAGCATATGCAATTATTTGGTGGGAAAAATCAATGCATATGAATTCGGTTAGAATTTACGTATAGTACGATGAGATTGGAGTCCAAACAGATTTTCTAATATACACAAGGGAACACAAAGCTGTACACAATGTCGGAGTGTCGTTTATCTGCCACTGCATAGATCTTGGGCTATCTTTAAGGGCCAACATTTTGAAGAATATAGAATTGCGAGTATTATTACTGTCTTGTAAAGTTTATCCTTGAGTTTTAAAGGCCTGTAGACGTTTCGGTTCCGTGTTCCATACCCGGGAACCGAAACCAAATTTGTGCGGAGTCTTATAATATTGTTTGAAATTACTTCAGGTGTTGTATAGCCAGATAGACGAAGATGTCTTCGATCGATAAGAGTTGGATGCGTAATTCGAATCGCATGAGCCAAGAGTACAGAGAAAGAGTCAGAAAATTTCTGGATTTTGCATTTGAGCGTCTTGCACCGCTTGATGGAAAAATTGTGTGTCCCTGTATAGACTGCGGAAGGGTGATTAGGAAGGTTCGAGAGGAATGTGAGGTTGATCTGGTAATACGTGGCATTGACATTAGCTATACCCGTTGGTTCTCGCACGGTGAGGAGCTAGATGCAGTCCCCATGGCAGCTCACGGTGAAACTTCAAACACAGTGATCGCTGATGATAATATTAATACAGACAATGACGATAACATGCAGGGTATGATACACTAGTGCATGCCCGTGCCTGTCGGCACTGCAGCGGGCCGCCTTCGGCGGCAACACACCTATCAGCAATGCAACGGGCCGCCAAAACCCCCGATTGGCACAAAGCGGGCAACCACCACCCCACCCCCGTCCGCCCTGCCCCCCCCCCCCAACCCCAGAACCCAAATTTTTTGTCCCATTTATCTACCCCCCAAATCAGAGCCGTCGGTTACACCTATTCTCGACCCGTGCATCCGATCATAGTGTGTGATGGGTTCAATAAACGCCTGTGAGGAATTCGTGAGGGGGCAGGTCAGAGAAAGAAGGCAAGCACATTCACCCGCCACCAAATATAAGCACCAATGTGGGCACCACCGACAAATGTGTTGTGCTGTCAAATGTGGCCACAACAATATCGACAGGCACAGAAAATTCTAACCAGGAGATTTAAACACAATGGAACCAGATAAAGTTACCTTCTTTTGATTTTCTACGCTCCACTTAATGGACTATGACAGAAGCCGCAGCGGCGCCCTCACTTCTTCAAGCGAGAGAATCTACATGGAAAATAGAAGGGTTGCATCACCTGATCATTTGACTCTACAAATGAATGTTGGGGTGCTACAAATGGGTCCTTGCAGAAATCAATGGCTATCCTAGTATTCTAAAAAGTTCTACACTGCAGACATACAATGAAAGAAGTTTTTATCTAAGGGACAGTTTTAACAGTACAACTCCTTCATTGATTTCCCATCAACCGAAAACAGGAAGTAGCATGGAATTGGGAGGGGGGTAAAAAAGAAACACAGATGGGCTTCTGTGTTTCCTAAAAAAGAAACACAGACAGGTCTCCCTACAGAGCTATTTTGTTCACCGTCTGCCTGGTCGGTCCATTTCGAGGGTTTTTGGGCATTTCACCATGATATATAAACCGAAATGACATACATGCGCTCGAAATGGACCAATTGGGATTTACGATGATGTTCACCATTCTTCAGGGGCGGTAAACAAATTCGTTCTCGGCTCCCTACCCACCAAGTTTCCATGGTTAAGTTCTAGGCACCGATCTTAGAGGGTTTGATGTCAGGTTGACAGACGATTGGATTTTTTTTTTTTGTCAGTCTTCCTGATATTTTGTCCCTCTTGATTGCTTAAACTTGGATGCTGATGATGAATATTTTTTTGCCCACATAATGTATTTGTTTGTGTATACTGCCTCCTTATATAACCTTTTAAGAAAACCAAGCTGATTACTTGTGGCTATGTTTGATGTCCCCATTATTTCCAGGAAGAGTATGCTGTTGGGGCTGAGGTGGGCAAGTTGGCGTGCGGCCATCGGTACGACATAGGCTGCATCCATCAGTGGCTGAGGCAGAAAAATTGGTGCCCGGTCTGCAAAGCGTCGGCCTGCACCTCATGACATGAACCCCAGAGCTGATCCACCTGTAAGGATGAGAGCTTGGATAGTCCTATCTTGTGTAAATAGCATTTTTGACCTTGATTTCTTGGAATAAAATGCCAGCCCTTGTGATGTTCACCATTGCCCTTCAGTGCCCTCCTGTAAGCACATCCCTACATTGGATTGTTTTTGTTTTGAATTGGAATTCATCAAAAGGCGCAAGCCCAAAAGAAATGAAGTTGTGATGCTACTATTCAAGTTCTGATAATTGTGATGATCATTAGTGAGGAAACATGTGTATGTTGGCTGGCCTGGTCTCTCTCTCTCTCTCTCTCTCTCTCTCTCTCTCTCTCTCTCTCTCTCTCTGAAGAAGAGGCAAACACTTATAATCAAGACTCCTAATAAAATTGTTTCATAGAGCACCTTCTTGTTTCATGAATTGTCACATGCAAAAGTTCCATGTCTCAATATTTTGGATTAATCCCAACATATAACCTGCGTAACAACGAATTTTTCCCAGATAAATATTAAAAAAATAAATAATTCCCATATAAATACTCATCCAAAACTAACTCCTGAAGTAGCTACTTTCTGTAAGTTCTGAAGAAAATCACTACTTGAGATGGAGGTGATGGCGTGGTTAATATTAGAAAGAGATGATGGCGTGGTATTGTCACCAAAACCCCATCATAAACAAACTCCATCATAATCAAACAGCAACATAACCCTAATAGTCACCAAAACCCCATCATAAACAAACTCCATCATAAACAAACAGCAACATAACCCTAATAGTCACCAAAGATTTTCAATCTCTGTAGTTAAAAAAACTGCAACAAAACAAATGTAGCTTCAGCGACAGTAATCAAAAGTTATGACTCCATCAACCAAACGGACCCTTAATACACCCATTGGTCTTTGGTATACAAACTTCATTTCAAACTCCATCAACTCAAACATTGGTGGACAAAAAAAGTGAACTCAAACACTGGTGCACTACATAATAGCTCCCGATTGTGTACAATCATTGGTCTTTGGTATAAAGCCTAGATATTTGGAAACTTTAAGCCATGAAAAGAGCTAAGAACCAAGGCTGAGTGAGAAGCCAAATCCATCTCATAGGACCTACAGAGAAAATGAGTTCAAAAAATATGGAGTCAGCAACCCACAAACCAGTGAACTCCATCTCAATTCTTATCACAATATGCCTTAGATGAAGAACACATAAGACTGAAAAGAGAAGGAAAAGAGAGAGAGAGAGAGAGAGAGAGACCCACCTCCATCCCACGACGTGTCATCAGGCCTGCGAATCTCAAGCTTCACTGAATACTTAAGTTTATCTGCTCACGACAACATAGTTAATTTCGATCCTACCAAAACATTCCAACAAACTTTCTATAAGGAGTAGTAGCACTAACCACAAAAAAAATATAGAGGATCAAATTTTAATGAAAAAAAAGCATGACATAGAAGATGCTGATTTTTTTCCGGGCAATGGGCCCACTTCAGGCTCAGAGTATTCATAGGCAAAAAAGATGGATTGCTAAAGATCTCTTCTGCCTCAAAGAATTCCTCAGTTGAAGATATCTCAGATGAGAAGCTTGTGGGTTAATGGGAGAGAAGAGATCCAAATAAAAAGCATTGTTTCTCGTTTTTTCACACTAATCAAACTAAAATCAACCCAAGCAGCATTTAATAGCAGTTTTATTAATTTCTCTGCTCACGACACAATAGTTAATTTCTCACATTCTAATGCTTAGGTGCTAGTTTGTAAAATATCGATCCTACCAAAACATTTAAACATTTGAGATCAAACCTATTATCTCTAAGCGGCATCGTGTGCTAAAGTATCGAGTATGGCCTTATCCATTGGGCAAAGCCAACCCTTCGAAGGAGATGAGTCCTCGTCCTTGATGCAGTACCTATTGAAAATAATAATTTGTCTGAAACACAGGCAGTATTGGGCGGTGTAGTCACATAGGCAGCATGTTGAGAGGTTTCCTTACGTGTGGGCAGTGTAGTCACACAGGCAGCAGGTCCTCAAGCATTCCACTCGTCTAGTATCGTGGTAGATAAGGCACTCCTGAAATTTAACGATGCATCGAGTTAGAAATTATCGAACGTACTATCACGAAGAATAATATTAAAAAATTTGTGTGTGCATCGAATCCTACCTTTGATTTACAATAGAACCTCTGGGTAGACAATATTTGTCGTGCTGTTTGGACTTTCTTTCGGGAGTAGGACGCTGACGGATTCAAAATTCGTGCATCGGGAGAGTGCCACATACAGTTGTCCATGAGTGAAAACCACAGTACGTAGATCAACACCGACGACTGACACGGATTGTCCCTGAGACTTGTTGATTGTCATAGCGTACGCTAGTCGTACCGGGAACTGGCGTCTTGTCATGTTGATTGGGATCTCTGAATTTGACGGGGTCAAGGATACCCTTGGGATGAAAACCAGGTTGCCAGCTTTATCGCCAGTAAGAATCCTTGCTTCGATGATACGCGTCGCGCATCTGGACACCATGAGTCGTGTGCCATTGCAAAGACCATCTTTTGGAGCGATATTTCTGAGAAGTATGATCGGACTTCCTACCTTGAGCTCCAACTTGAACGGTGGTAATCCTGAGGGGTTTAGTGAGTTCAAGAACTCAAGGGGGTATCGGGATGTAATATTCCGATCGTTTTCGTCCTCTGCAATCGAGTCTGCTGCGAAGTAGCACTTGGATTCCCCAGAAAACTGGTCTAACGCTGCACGATTGATCATGTCAACGTCGTCGTTTCTTGCGGACAGTATAATCCGCTCCGTCAGGTATCCAGGCGTAACGACCTCAATCACGTCTAGGTTTGGGTATACTATGGTGATCAGATCATGTAATGTGGGGCACCTGCGCATCTCCGATGGTATTTCCAATTCCTCTTGCGGGTTTGTGCCAACCTGGAATATATGAGGGATATCGCAAGGCATACACATGAACTTTTAGAATGCGTACAAACAATATAGAACAATAATCAAAATTGATTATTGTAATTGAATCTAGTCAATACCTGCTGTAAGAACTCTGCAAAAGCAACGTTTTGATTGTTCCCTGAAGCCAAGCGCATATTGATTGTAAGAGTTAGCACTTGTACATACTTCCATATCGATGATCGGCGGAGAGTAGCGGCAATGATCTGCTCGCGCGTACCCTTCGGTATCACCGGTAATATCTGGCGAAAGTCACCGCCAAGTACAACAGTAATGCCTCCGAATGGCCTGTCGACCTCGCGTACGTCACGCAGCGTCCGATCGACGGTTTCAACGCAATACTTGTGCTGCATCGGCACTTCATCCCATATGATCAACTTAGCCTGTTGTAGGAGCTCTGCTTGGATGGACTGCTTGCTGAACCCGCATATGGAATTATCCATGACATCGAGCGGTATGCTGAACGTGGAATGCGCAGTCCGCCCGCCTAGTAGAAGAAGCGATGCAATCCCAGACGACGCGACGGTGACCACGATATGACCAATGCTTCGACACATTGTTGCCAAGGTATTGTATAGGAAAGTCTTCCCGGTCCCGGCTCCGCCGTTTAGGAAGAACGTTGTGCCTCTGTTATCTGTAACTGACGAAATGACCCGCTCGAAAGCACCACGTTGACAGGCATTCAGCTTTTCGATATTCACTTGGGGATCAGACTGTTCGGCATCATGTTGTAGTTGTCGGTGCTCGATGATTAGTCTATTACCCAGCACTCTGCACCAGTTTGCTGTAGGAATTGGCATTTGGGGAAAGTCGACCAAACTTTTACCTGACTCGATAAGTAACTGATTAAGGAGGTAAAGTCCGTAGTCCTCAACCTGAAGTTCACTTAGCTCCGCGATCATAAAGGAGGTGCGTATTCTGTGAGGCAGGTCATCACAGATGTTTTCGTGGAATCGCCTCCATAGAGTATGTGGTTCGATCGGTGAGCATTGTAGAAGAATGACGGCAAATAGCCTCCTTAATTGGTGTCCGGTATTCATTATCGATGCCTCTTCAAGATACTGGATCCACTCTTCATCATCCTCTAGCAATCCTCTCGCGACGCACGCAGCCTTGAATGTATTATACAATACATTGTCAACAGTACGCAAGCTTTCAAAAGACGTTGGGCCTCGAACGACGGTCAGTAGAAGGCGCATATAGAACCTCTCGCCGGAGCTAGGACTTGCAAAAAACATCCTGCCAATCGCAAAGCCAGATTTTCGTTGGGTCCATTTCTTTTGTGACTTATTCCACACAAAATATTGCGGGAATTCCTGATATGTCAGGTTGCGAGCGTCTTGGTTTATCGCACAATACTCAAAAAAAGCAGTCAAAGTAGACTTCTGGGTACTGGCATCCTGAAGAATTTGCTCCATTTCTAAGTTAGGATTGAACAGAACTCGATGCTCACCCGGTAGATGAATAGCGAGTCGCTCGACTTTTGGTATTTCTTCGTGCATTGAGTGTTGGAACAGCCGCCATGCTGCCTCTGTTGGACCAATGTACCTGGCATCAAGGTAATCCTTTATCTCGTCCACCCCTCCTACAACAATCGTAGTCCGATCATGCCCCTTGTAGATGTACTTATGTATGTACTTAACGCACCGCAACCCGGCACAGACCTCAACATTGATATGACAGTTGAACTTTCTTGTTAGGTACGGATTATATGGCACTACATCTCGATTATCAATTAGATGGTCATCACGTGTACGAAAGCTATCGATGTCGTGTCTACGGTAGATGGGATACCCATCCTGATCCATTATAGTTGCATCACAGAAGTCACGTGGATATCTCTTTGTGCATCGTCCGTTCTCCATGCAGGGCGCTGTCTTGTTTCTGGCACCGCAAGGCCCATGTATCATACATGTGGTGACTGTTTGGTACAGATCTGGATCATCGCGGCTCGGGAGCTCTGCTCGTACCACCTTGTCCACATCCGTAGAGTTTCGAATCTTATCCTGGGAACGTAAAAATATCAACGCATGCATATGCGGTAGGCCTCGCTTCTGGAACTTGATAGTATAGACGTGGCCAACTTCCTTACGGAAAATCCCGTTAACCTTTATCTCCTTCATCAGTGCTTTTCTCTTCAACTCAAAAACTCGAGAAACTAAATCCGGACGATCTGTCGACTTCTGACCACCAATCAATTCTTGTGTAATCTCGTCCCATTTAGGATTTGCAGTCATAGTTAGGAATATATCTGGATGATGATTGTACCGTGTGATTGCCATGGAGTCTTGAAATATCTCGAACATATGGCGTGGACTTCCGATATGTGTGGACGGTAGGATAATCCTTTTTCCGACTTGATTGGGATCAAGGCCTTGGGCGGCAATATCGGTCAAGCCCTAATACAGCTCCGCACGAAGCTTTTTTTGGTTTTCTCTGGCCCAGTTCATTTTATTCTGCTCCGTCGCTGCCCAAGCATCGACGATGAACTCTTGGAACAACTTAGATGCTCTAAGGATCGTTGAGTATTCTTGAGGTCGTTGGAACAGTCGGTAGCAATAGTAGTCCATCTGCGTGTGTCTTGTATTTGTTGGCTCATTTCTAACTGTGTCCCATTTCTTCATACCTTCATGCCACCCTAGCTCACCGTATGGGAAAAGAAGCACGTAGTGGAGTGGCAGATACGCTGGATGACACTCGCTGATGGTCATTAATGATTGTTCACTACGCAAGTAGAGTTTAATGTCTCGAACTTTCGAGTATTCTGTACCATCTCCGGGCAGGACCACCGCAATCTCATCAGAACTGGGCAAGTTGTAGCATCGTCGGTCGTTGGTTTTGGAATAATGCAGGTAGGCATGAACATCCGACCTTTCATTATCCAATGAACTTAATAATTCGTGTGCTCTTTTGAACTTAGCGATGAATGGATTGCACTCAATAAGAGTGTCTTGTATAATCTGTAGGATGTAATGATCGAGTTTCTCATTCTTTTTTTCTCGAAATTGTAAGGCCAGTTTTGGATCGTAGATATACAACTGTGCGTACGAAGGCGTTTGATCTGGTCTCGACAATAATGCACCTGTTTGGTGTCGAAGTTCGCCATGTATCGTGAATGGTCTAGGTCCTCGGCCATTAATAGCACGTGAATCTCTCTGCACTCCAAGGCTTGTGAATGCGTTAGCATTATTATACTCGCGAGCATGGAGCCGGAAAGATCTGCAACGACTATCGTCACCGTCGAACAAATCCTTAATAGATTGGGGCTGCTCCTTAAGTAACGGAAGTCTGATCTTCCCTTCGAGACAGCACGTACCGAATCTTGGAGACCTCACAGATGATTTAACTAAGCGCTCCTCAAGAAAGTGCAAAGCCGAACACATAGGGCATAAGACGTCCATCCGACCAAGAAAATGACGACCTAGTTGTTCTCTATGTAACATAGGTTCATTCAAGTCTTCATCCTCATACTCATCAGCTGCATCAAGTTCTGGATTTTCAATCAGTGGTAGCTCAGGATTTACAGCCTGGTGCTGTTCGGAATTGACAACTGATATTATTGCTACGGCGTTTACTCTGGCTCTTCCATCCCTTTCTATTTCACTGCTAGAAAGTTGGTTAACTGAACGTGAATGACATGTAGGGTTATATGATATCTCAAGATTTCTCTTCGCTCTTTCCTCCTTTTCCTTGGCTCTTTCCTCCTTTTCCCTTTGCCTTCTAGCAAGTTGACCCGCTGAGCGTGACTGATACGTTGTTTCAGGATCCTTTCTTGCTTTCTTCTGTCGCCCTTTTTGCATATCTGAATGTACAATCGTGCGATGTTCTAAAATATCAACTGGTACTATCGTTACGGCCTTTCCCTTAGCTTTCTCATAAATTTCCCTTTGCCTCGATGTCTCAGGATCCTTATTTGATTTCTTCCGTCGTCCTTGTTGCAATACATAGTTATCTGATATCTTAAGATTTTCAGCCCTGCTAGCAAGTTGATTAACTGAACGTGAATGACATATAGGGTTATATGATATCTCAAGATTTCTAGCCAGACGTTGTTCTAAATTATCAAATGGTACTGTCATCACGGCCTTTCCCTTGGCTCTTTCCTCATTTTCCCTTTGCCTCCTAGCAAGTTGACCCGCTGAGCGTGACTGATACGTTGTCTCGGGATCTTTTCTTGCTTTCTTCTGTCGCCCTAGTTGTAGGGTCGGATTCTCTAAAAACTCACATTCCTTTCGACGATATGGAGCCAATTTAAGTTATTAATAGTTTCAGTATTTAAGTAATATAACTAAATTAAAAGGTATCTAAAGGTAGTATATAAAACTATATACACATTTTATCGGTATTCTATACTAAGTGACTCAACAAACGATTTAAGCATATGTAATTTATTTAGATCGAAAATGACTAACACTGTACCTTTGAAGTGACGTTATTTGGGCCAACTGTGTGGAATGCTACATCCGTCTGATTTAACGGGGCTGGAAGTGGTATGTCCTCAAGTTGAGTTGGCTCATTGGCCACTACCTCAAGGTCACACCCCGCTGCTAGTATCTCTGGAGGAGTCGCAACAACGTATTCCGGGGTACTTGGGGGTGAGGGCATCGGATCCATAGTTGCACCTAAAGAGAACATATACGTTACAGCACACAGACCAATGCATATAGCTCCAGAGCACAAAGAATTCAAGTGACCTGTGATTCAGATTTTATTGTAATTACCTGTATATTTGTTGTATGTTCTAATGCCAGCCAGAGTGGCCAATCATGACACAGTGTGGATATATAGCTGGAGATGTTCAGATGGTACAGCCTTTTGAACATGAAACCAAGTTCCTAAATGTTAGGAAATAGGAACTGCAAAGGCATCCTACTGTAATAAGGATGGAAATTAGACGTGTTAAACCATCACTATATATGTTCCTCGTTTGCTAGTATGACATATCTTGAAAATTCATGGGTCAACTCGAAACTCGGCCGAGGCATCTCGAATGAGTTCCAGGTCGGCTCACCGAAAGCTAACTATTATCAGATATGTTTGATATTCGTTTTCTTCTATTTCAACCCTGCAACCCCTCCCCTGCCTTCACTCGTACCACCCTTTGGTGGCTAAGGTGTACAACACTTGTAACAAACAATTGGTGTTCAAGTCAAATTGGGTTTTCTGGTTTTCGATTATAATTAGGATTGAGCCAACATAAAAAATGAAGCTAAGCACCCCAAAATGGTTTCTTTCATTTAAGTGACGAATAAATTATAAAGAATATGTCTGCTCCATGTCTCCATAAAAAAAAAGAGATGTTATCCAGAAGTAATGTACAATCCCATCATTTTTTAGGAATTGCTAAAAGAAGAAAAAAGAGATGCAAAAAGTTGAAGGACTTTGTGGTCTTTTGCGCTTACTGCATATGACTAAATCATATGCACACATATCATACAAATTGAATTAAAAACACAAAGTCAAATTGGAAAATACAATATAAAAAATGATAACAAATCAATTTACTTTCTAAGCAAGTCTGCCTTAGAAAATAATAGGACTCGTGTAGGTTGTTATCCTAGTTCTTGAATATCATAAAAGATGAAAAAAACCCCCTTCCACATGTGCTCCCAAAAAAATCAGCCAAATCAGCCGAATACCAAAAAGATCAGCAAAATTGGTGTTTCGGGCAATGGAGGACCCACTTCGGGGTCGGACTAATCCCTCCGAGAGAGAAGACTGACCAACTTTGCATTTCCTACCACTCCTATATAATTTAAAAATCAGTAAAATAATGCATTTGCATATTACCATTGTCATTGTCTTTATCCAATCAACAGTGCTCCACAAAAAAAATGTATGAATAAAATACAGCACAAAAAAATTAAACAAATGGAAAAATTCGATGAAAAAATTCAGCAAAATAAGATGCAAAAAGATGCTAAAAGAACCAAAGAAAAGATGCAAAAACCCCCCTAGCCTCCACATGTGCTTCCAAAGCGACATCCTCCTCGGCTGATTTTTTTTTGCAAAATCAGAAAGAAGTCTTGCATTTTTGGAATTGCTAAAGGAATTGCTACTTTGAGAGTCTATATCGACACAGTAACTCTGTAAAGGAAGTTCCAAATTATCAGTTAACTAAAAATAACATTTCAGAGGTTTTATCTTCATTTCCACAGAAAATATAGTACTTGTCAATGACAACATGCATATATAGTACTTGCCAATGAATGGAAAATGTTCCAAATTGTAAGAGAAAGAAGTATAGTAAGGAAAAATCAGCAAGGAAAAAATCATCAAATTTGCAAAAGATACGATTTTTTAAAATTTTTAAGAATTGCTAAAAGAAAAAACGAAAAGACGCAAAAACCCCCCTCCATATGTGCTCCCAAAGCGACATCCTCTCATACCCACCAGGGGATTGGAGAGTTGGCAAAGCAACTGATGCTTTGGTGATGAGGTTGTGGGTTCAACTCTTCCTCCCCTCGATTTACCCAGGAGTGAAGTGGGAATTGCCGAGTGGGTCGGGCTTCACTCCCGGAGGGATTAGTCCGAGCCTGAAGTGGGCCATTGCCCGAAAGGTTTCGGGACACCCGCCGATGTCAAAAAAAAAAAAAATTCTTTACCGTGCACTCAAAAAATTTAGGTTGAAAAAAATCAGGTTGTGCAAAATAGAGCTTTGAATACTATCTTGAATTCCAAAAAAATCATCTTGAACTCTTGCAAAAAAAAAAATATCACCGTTTGGCAAATCATCAAATTTGCTGATTTTTTGCAAAATCAGCAAATGCAACGGGCATAGTTTTTGTCATTGGCTTTATCCAATGCATTTTTATATTACCGTTGTCATTGGCTTTATCCAATCAACAGTGCTCCACAAAAAAGATCACCGTACTGGCAAAAAGAGCAAAATGAGCCTAATATAAAAAAAAATCAGCAAAATTGGTGTTTCAGGCAATGCTCATGACTTCGGGCTCGGACTAATCCCTCCGAAAGAAAAGCCCGACCAACTTTGCATTTCCTACCACTACCATATAATTAAAAAATCAGTAAAACAATGCATTTTTATATTACCGTTGTCATTGGCTTTATCCAATCAACAGTGCTCCACAAAAAAAAAAATTGTATGAATAAAATACAAAACCAAAAAATTTAACAAATGTGTGGTCCGAACAGGGACATTAATACACCAATTCGGGTACAAACCACAATCAAAGTTTAACCAACAGTCATGAGCAACAAATTAACAACATCATATCATCCCAAACCACAATCACAAAGAATTGCCTTGCTGAAATTGTAAAAAAGAACAGAACCTTCAAATATTTGCATACGATCATGAAAAAAATTAGGAGTATAACTGCAAGGGCATAAAATGAAATAAAAGACTAATATATTAGAAATCTACAACCAATGTGAATAATTCGAAAGTAAAAAATGTACAGCCAGTATGATCACAAATGGTAGAAACGGGTTAATCAGTGCAAAATCAGTTTAAATCAACAGAAAGAAATCACGGAAAATAGGGCAAACGTAGGCTTACGTAGTGGTCTGAACAGGGTACTTGATGTGTTTGGAGCACAGGAAGTGGTCCGAACAGGGACATCAATACACCAATGCAAGTTTTTGATCAATGAATTCGAGCAATTTTAGACATCAATGTGTTTTCAAAATTCTACCTCAAATGAAAGCAAACAAAATTTAGAAATCAGCAAGAGAGAGAGATGGGGAAAAGATAATTAAAAACCCTTTTACCATCACAACTGGGTACTCTCTTACACATAAAATTTTCAAGACCAATGAGTACCCTCTTACACATAAAATTTTTCCACATAAAAAGGAAATCTAAATATTTAATACAGCCATCAATCAAAGCTTTAACCAACAGTCATGAGCAACAAATTAACGAAATCATATCATCCCAAACCACAATCACAAAGAACTGCCTTGCTGAAATTGTAAAAAAGAACAGAACCTTCAAAAATTAGGAGTATAACTGCAAGGGCATAAAATGAAATAAAAGACTGATAAAATAGAAATCTACAAACAATGTGAATAATTCGAAAGTAAAAAATGTACAGCCAGTATGATCACTTTTTTTAGCCATAGAAAGGATGGTTGCGGTGATCATCAAAGAACTAACCTGGTAGATCTAGAGCCTGCGAGCGGACGATGCCTTCTATACGATGTTGCGGGGTGCAAGGTCCCTCCTTTTGTACAATGATAGCCTCTTGAAGGGTCTGGGATTTCCATACCGGGATCGTGCCGCACTTGGGAGGTTTCCTTGGCGGGCTGTTCGATTTGGGAATGTAGCGGGATGCACGATCTTGAAAGGTTTTCTTTGCACAATCGGAGCCGATCTAGGCGTGGGCGGTTTACTGATATGGAATGGCGCGAGAAAGGGGCGCAGGATTTGGGCATTGCAGGGAGGGGAAGGGGGGATCATGGGGGGCACGGGATGGTTGGAAGGCGGGATCACATGGAAGGGGGGATTTGGGGGGATCGTATGGGGCGCGGGATGGGGTGAAGGTGAGATCGCAGGGGGAGGGGGCTCGGGTGCGATTCAGAGAGAGAGAGAGAGGGGGGGGGGGATTTTAGGCCGGCGGGATTTGGGGGGATCGCATGGGGTGCAGGATGGGGTGAAGGCGAGATCACAGGGGGAGGGGGCTCGGGTGCAATTCAGAGAGAGAGAGAGAGAAAGGGGGGGGGGGGGGGGTGATTTTAGGCCGGCGGGATTTGGTGCGATTGAGAGAGAGAGAGAGAGGCCTTGATTTTAGGTGATGAGGGGTGGAAGAGAGAGGAAAATGAGAGCCGGGCGGGATTTGGGGGGATCGCATGGGGCGCGGGATGGGGTGAAGGAGAGATCACAGGGGGAGGGGGCTCGGGTGCGATTCAGAGAGAGAGAGAGAGAAAGGGGGGGGGGATTTTAGGCCGGTAGGATTTGGTGCGATTGAGAGAGAGAGAGGCCTTGATTTTAGGTGATGAGGGGTGGAAGAGAGAGGAAAATGAGAGCCGGGCGGGTTTTGGTGCGATTGAGAGAGAGACGGCCTTGATAGAGGGTCGGGATCACCCGGGTTGAACAATGTATTGTTGTTTAATATGTTTGTCTTTTTGTCTAGTCAGCAATAGTTCCATATTGTCGTAGTCAGCCAGTTTCATATTGTCCTAGTCAGCCGGTTTTCTATATTGTCCTAGTCAGCCGGTTCCATATTATCCTAGTCAGCACAAAACGGCCTTAGCATGTTATATAGATGATTTGCAAGGTGGAATAGGCACGGAAGCACCGTCAGGTGATCAGCCCAATATCGAAGCAGACAAGTTCTACATATTGCTTAAAGATGCCGAACAACCTCTATACCCGGGGTGTGAGAAGTTTTCAAAACTCTCTTTCACTGTAAATCTTCTTCATTTGAAGTGCCTCAATGGTTGGAGTAATAAGTCATTTAATATGTTGGTAGAGTTGCTGAAAGAAGCTTTTTCTATGGGTGAGACAGTACCGAAATCATTCTATGAGGCGAAGAAGACAATTAAAGATCTCGGTCTGGGTTATGAGAAAATTGATGCATGCGTGAACGATTGTATGTTGTACCGGAAAGAGTACGAACATGCGCGGTCATGCCACATATGCGGAGCAACGAGATATAAAGAGACGGATGCCGAGTCTAGTACCAGTCAAAGGAAGAAAAATATATCTGCAAAGGTTCTCCTATACTTCCCGCTTAGGGACAGGCTTCAGAGGTTGTTTATGTCATCGAAGACTGCTGAGCACATGAGGTGGCATGCACGAGAACGTACAGATGATGGGATTATGAGACATCCGGCCGACTCTCTGACGTGGAAAGATTTTGATCATACCTATCCTGAATTCGCATGTGAAGTTCGCAATGTCAGGTTAGGGCTTGCTAGCGATGGCTTCAATCCCTTTGGGAATATGAGTGTGTCGTACAACATTTGGCCAGTTGTCCTAGTTCCATACAATTTGCCTCCCTGGATGTGCTTAAAAAAGCCATACACAATGCTCTCCTTGCTCATTCCCGGACCCAGGTCGCCTGGTAATGATATTGACGTTTACTTGCAGCCGTTGATTGAGGAGTTGAACGAGTTATGGGAAGTTGGGGACGATACGTATGATGCCTCGTTGTGCCAGAATTTTCAGATGCATGCGGCACTTCTATGGACCATCAACGATTTTCCTGCATATACCAACTTATCCGGGTGGAGTACTAAAGGAAAATTGGCGTGCCCTACATGCAATAAGGAGACAGATTCATTACGGTTGAAGAACGGAGGCAAGTTCTGTTATATGGGCCATCGAAGATTCCTTGTTGACGGCCATAAGTGGAGGCAGAACAAAAGAGCTTTCAACGGTAAGAAGGAACTTGCAAAGGCCCCGGAGCAGCTTTCGGGGGTAGAAGTCTTGTGCGAATTGGATCAGCTTGATGCCGTGGCACTTGGGAAAGGTAAAAAGAAGAGAACGCATGAAGATTCTACGCGTGAGCATAATTGGAAGAAGAAGAGTATTTTCTTTAAACTACCGTACTGGAGCAGCCTACTCTTACGGCATACCTTGGATGTCATGCATATCGAGAAAAATATGTGTGACAACATTATAGGAACACTGCTGAATCTCGACGGTAAGACGAAGGATAATCTTAAATCTCGTCTCGATCTTAAGGAGTTGGGCATCCGAAAATCACTTCATCCCCAAGAGATTGGGGATAAGTATGTGTTGCCAGTTGCATGCTACACCATGAGCTCACAGCAAAAGGCAGCCTTATGTGCGTTCCTACGGTCTGTGAAAACGGCAGACGGTTATTCTTTGAATATCGCACGATGCGTGCAAGAGAACGGCCGGAAGTTGTCTGGATTAAAGAGCCACGATTGTCATGTTCTTATGCAGCGATTGTTATCTCTTGCTATACGTGGGAATTTAACCGAACAGGTGTCCGGTCCGTTAATTGAGCTCAGCACTTTTTTCAGACAGTTGTGCTCGAAGGTACTTAGAGTGGACCAACTTGAACAGATGGAGAGGGATATTGCGCTCACATTGTGCAAGCTAGAGATGATATTTCCACCTTCCTTCTTTGATGTCATGGTGCATTTGACCGTTCACTTGGCAAATGAGGCCAAACTCGGCGGCCCAGTTCATTACCGCTGGATGTATTTTATCGAGAGGTAATCGTCTCGTCTCATTCGCACAATGTATTTGATCGTTCTTGATATATTCATCCAAATATATTTTTCTCAAATTAGGTAATTGCGAACATTGAAATCATATGTTCGTAATAAAAGTCGTCCGGAGGGATCAATTGCTGAAGGATACCTAGTAAAAGAATGTCTAACATTCTGCTCAAGATACCTACATGGTATAGACACGCGATTCAATCAACTTGAGCGGAACTATGACGGTGGTCCAATAGACTTCAATGGGGGTCTGTCTATATTTGCCGAAATGGGTAGACCTGTAGGAGGAGGCAAAACCCGTCGATTGTCTGTAGATGAGATTCAACAGGCACATATGTATGTGTTGTGCCAATGTGATAAAGTGTGGCCATTCATTGAGTAAGCATTTTACTATCATTTACTTATTCTTTCAGTCCATCATTAAGTATATGTGCTAATTATAATCTAATTCATAACCTGTAAAACAGGAAGCATAAAACCATCATTAATAATCGGGGTACTCGAAATGCTCCCCAAATTCATGATCGTGAATTCCCATCGTGGTTCGAGAAACACGTAAGTATTCACATCATTACTGAATTTCATTGACATCCATTACCGAACAATAATTATGTGTTCATATCATGAATGTCATGTGGTTATTATAGGCACAAGAGCTGCACGACAACCACGATCCGCTGATGAATGAGGATCTCTGGCGCTTATCTTGTAGTCCTTTGCAAGACGTAATATCGTACGATGGTTATATCGTGAACGATTATAGATTTCGGACGAAAGATAGTGAAAAATCATGAAGAACTCAAAATAGTGGGGTTGTCGTCAACGGTGAGCAAGAAGAATTAGAAAATATCGACTTCTACGGCGTCCTCAACGAGATTCTCGAGATTAAATTCCTTGGCCAAAATCGGATCGTATTATTCAAATGCGATTGGTATGATGTTAATAATCGCGGGACTGGTTATAATGTCGACAAATACGGTTTTATCAGCATCAACACTGGCAAGAGATTGAATACCCAATATGAAGATCCATTCATTCTTGCCTCTCAAGTGCAACAGATATTTTATGCACCGGATAATACCTCTCCAGGTTGGCAAATTATAGTCAGGTCACCATCCAGAGATTTTTATGACATGGGAAACAAGGATGCGGGGGTCGTCGATGATGATTTGGATGCATACCGGAATGATAAGATAATCATTGTCGACACAGTACACAACGAAAATGAAGATGTCGACAATATAAACTGGACAGCGAATGCAGATCAAATCATAGAAGAGGGAAGCGATGAGAGTGACAGAGATGAGACAGAAAATGACTAGACCGTATGTAAATCAAATTGTTTCATATTTAAATCAAATTGTTTCATATATAAATCATATTGTTTCATATGTATATCATATTAATTTATACTGTTTCATATGTAAATCATACCTTTTCATATGTAAATCAAACTGTTTCATATTGTTTCATAAATTATACTGTTTCATATGTAAATCAAACTATTTCATATTGTTTCATATGTAAATCTTACTGTTTCATATTATTTCATATGTAAATCTTACTGTTTCATATGTAAATTAAACTGTTTCAGATGACATCACGGTTATATATTCGTAGAGGCAGGGGTGGGGTAGCTCGGAGCGCTCCGGCTGCCACCCCAGGGTCCGAGGCTGAGCCGTCCGGATCTGGTAGTGCTGCTCCTCTTTCCACACCAGCTCCTGATATGGTCGTAGCCTCCGGAGCTTCGAGCAGTGCTCAGCACTCGGCTACAGCGTCTACGCCCACAGGTAATATTTAGATCTAAAGTTTTATACATGTTGTAAATACTTCTTCAGTACTGATGTATATTTTATTTGCAGGGTCGAGGATCACCAGGCACGTAGGCGATCGGGGCGTGACGACGGCCCAGCGCTTGTTGGCCTTACGCGAGCCGCTGTCCCTACAGTGGAGCGGTAGGACCTTTGTGGGCGAGCACGCTTCTGACGCCGCCACGTGGGTCGACATTATAGTACGGGAGGAGAGGAATGCCCCGATTGTGGGGTTAAGGGGGTGGAAGAACATTGATGCATCCTATAAGGAGAGGATGTATCAGCAGTTTTTGGTACGTTAGTTTCATTAAAGTATTTTAGAATAATATCGTACTTCTTTATAATTTGATTTGATAAAATGACTTGTTTCTAAATTGATTTTACAGGAGAAATTTAAATGAGAGAACATGGAAACCGACACCCATCGGGAGGACTTGTGGAAGATGATGGGTGAGCGGTACAGGGATTACCGTCACGAGCTCTACCAGCTCTACGGTTACTTGGTCGGCCAGCCGGCTGAGGAGGTACAGGCTGCGGCCGAGACGAGGACACGCCACCGCTACATGTTCTACAGTTTTTGGTCGCTCACTGGGCCACCCCTAGCTTTCAGGTATAATTATAATTTTGTTGATTCGTACTTGTTTTAATGTTATATTAAAAATTTGTATTGATGTTTCAAAATTTAATCGATTGACACAGAGGAAATCTGCTATAGGCAAGCAGAATAGAAGTGCCTCGACGACACCTGCTCCAGTGAAGGGGAGGACCTCCATGCCCCAGCTTGCCCAGCAGCTGGTAAATGATACAAACATTGTTATTATTTAAAGCTCTATACATGTTATATTAACTCATCTATTTATTTTATATGTCCAACAGACACAGTCCTTGGGCCACGAGCCTAATAGGATTGACCTTTTTGAGGCCTCTAGGAGGCGGCGTATCGATGGGGCATTTCTGGACGACAGGCTTGCCTCGCAAGTGGTAAGTAATTAAATTACTGTTAATATATTCTTATACATATGCCATAAAATATCATTGAATATCATTGGTTGTTTTTATATAGGAGAGGATGCGACTTCTGGTGACCCCGTCGGGCGAGGCCGGCTCCTTCTCCAGCTCAGTATCTGTCGACTCAGCGATGGATACTGTACTGAGACCTGCCACGCACGACCGTGTCCTCTGTACGGGCCTTGGAGTCACACCCTCCTCCTACTTTGGACGAGAGGGTATGCGCTCGAGGGCACGGGACACCCAGACCGGTGCTATCACTCAACTGCAGTCTGTGCTAGACGCGGAGCGAGAGCAGAGGCAGGCCCTCGAGCAGAGGATTGAGGCGGAGCGAGAGCAGAGGCAGGCCCTCGAGCAGAGGGTTGAGGCGGAGAAGAAGGCCTCGATGAGGAAAAAGAAGCTCGCAGGGAACTGGAGCGTAAATTTTATGAATTCATAAGCCGGTCTAGCGGTGGCTCATCCTCAAGATCAGGTACTTACTAATCTTTATAATATTAGCAAAAAATATGAATCTTACTAATTTGAGTTTAGATCATATTATCACACTTATGATTTTCCAACACTTAGACTCTAAATCGGTAAATCGGATCGTAAATGGTCTCTCTCTCTCTCTCTCATGGTAATGATGTAGCCTCTGTTTTTCTTTTAAAAGATAGAATTTAGTTTTTTAATCATGCTAGGTGTGTGCCTCGTTGGAAGAGGGATATCTCCCTCATGTGACATTTGTAGTGGACACAACAATATGCCACCCAACGGAGTTCGATTTCTATCTCTGTAGTTATGCTGGCATACAGGTAAACTTTGACTGAAGCTTTGTAAGTGCAAATTATTTTAAATTCACTCATGCAATTGGTACTTTTTACGATTATACAAAGAGAATATAGTAGAAAGATGTAATGGAGAGTTGGTAAAACTTCAAGGGGTTGGCTCTCGAGACCTGGGATCGATTCTCGCTTGCATCGATTTAATAACTACTAAAGGGTATAGGCCGAACCCTCCCCTCGTACCATCAATAGGGGATCTAAAAAAAAAAAAAATTTAGAAGAGTATCTAAGATACTCTTGATACTCTTGCTACAGTGGTTTCATTGTAGCCGCTACAGTGAAATCATTGTAGCAAGGGTATCAATTCAATTTGATAAGAGTAAAAATTAACCAAATCGATACTCTTGCTACAGTGCAGTCATCACCGTTTAATGAAATTGGTGTTGACTAACTTGACACACGAGTATGACTAAAGAGTTTTAGTCGGTATATATGTTGGAGTCTAGACTAGAGTCGCATTAGAAGACCCTAGGTGATCCTAACTTCAGTCCATGATGACTCAAGAAAAGTTTACGGATGTAAATTGGTCAAATATCCAATTAGAACCCGCTCGCAAGTCCGAAATACGGAATAATTCCAACTTCGAATTATCGGATGCCGATCCGATGACGATCCGATCGAATCCAAACCTATTTCATATCCGAAACACGCTAACTTATGATTTTCCAACACTTAGACTATAAATCGGTGAATCGGATCGTAAATTGGTCAAATATCCAATTAGAACCCGCTCGCAAGTCCGAAATACGGAATAATTCCAACTTCGAATTATCGGATGCTGATCCGATGACGATCGGATCGAATCCAAACCTATTTCATATCTGAAACACGCTAACTTATGATTTTCCAACACTTAGACTCTAAATCGGTGAATCGGAGCGTAAATTGGTCAAATATCCAATTATAACTCGCTCGCAAGTCCGAAATACGGAATAATTCCAACTTCGAATTATCGGATGCCGATTCGATGACGATCGGATCGAATCCAAACCTATTTCATATCCGAAACACGCTAACTTATGATTTTCCAACACTTAGACTCTAAATCGGTGAATCGGAGCGTAAATTGGTCAAATATCCAATTAGAACCCGCTCGCAAGTCCGAAATACGGAATAATTCCAACTTCGAATTATCGGATGCCGATCCGATGATGATCCGATCGAATCCAAACCTATTTCATATCCGAAACACGCTAACTTATGATTTTCCAACACTTAGACTCTAAATCGGTGAATCGGATCGTAAATTGGTCAAATATCCAATTAGAACCCGCTCGCAAGTCCGAAATACGGAATAATTCCAACTTCGAATTATCGGATGCCGATCCGATGACGATCCGATCGAATCCAAACCTATTTCATATCCGAAACACGCTAACTTATGATTTTCCAACACTTAGACTCTAAATCGGTGAATCGGAGCGTAAATTGGTCAAATATCCAATTATAACTCGATCGCAAGTCCAAAATACGGAATAATTCCAACTTTGAATTATCGAATGCCGATCCGATGATGATCGGATCGAATCCAAACCTATTTTATATCCGAAACACGCTAACTTATGATTTTCCAACACTTAGACTCTAAATCGGTGAATCAGAGCGTAAATTGGTCAAATATCCAATTAGAACCCGCTCGCAAGTCCAAAATACGGAATAATTCCAACTTCGAATTATCGGATGCCGATCCGATCGAATCCAAACCTATTTCATATACGAAACACGCTAACTTATGATTTTCCAACACTTAGACTCTAAATCGGTGAATCGGAGCATAAATTGGTCAAATATCCAATTATAACTCGCTCACAAGTCCGAAATACGGAATAATTCCAACTTCGAATTATCGGATGCCGATCCGATGACGATTGGATCGAATCCAAACCTATTTCATATTCGAAACACGCTAACTTATGATTTTCAAACACTTAGACTCTAAATCGGTGAATCGGAGCGTAAATTGGTCAAATATCCAATTAGAACCCGCTCGCAAGTCTGAAATACGGAATAATTCCAACTTCGAATTATCGGATGCCGATCCGATGACGATCCGATCGAATCCAAACCTATTTCATATCCGAAACACGCTAACTTATGATTTTCCAATACTTAGACTCTAAATCGGTGAATCGGATGGTAAATTGGTCAAATATCCAATTAGAACCCGCTCGCAAGTCTGAAATACGGAATAATTCCAACTTTGAATTATCGGATGCTGATTCGATGCCGATCCGATCGAATCCAAACCTATTTCATATCCGAAACACGCTAACTTATGATTTTCCAACACTTAGACTCTAAATCGGTGAATCGGAGCGTAAATTGGTCAAATTTCCAATTATAACTCGCTCGCAAGTCCGAAATACGGAATAATTCCAACTTCGAATTATCGGATGCCGATCCGATGCCGATCAGATCGAATCCAAACCTATTTCATATCCGAAACACGCTAACTTATGATTTTCCAACACTTAGACTCTAAATCGGTGAATCGGAGCGTAAATTGGTCAAATATCCAATTAGAACCCGCTCGCAAGTCCAAAATACGGAATAATTCCAACTTTGAATTATCGGATGCCGATCCGATGACGATCCGATCGAATCCAAACCTATTTCATATCCGAAACACGCTAACTTATGATTTTCCAACACTTTGACTCGAAATCGGTGAATCGGATCGTAAATTGGTCAAATATCCAATTAGAACCCGCTCGCAAGTCCGAAATACGGAATAATTCCAACTTCGAATTATCGGATGCCGATCCGATAACGATCCGATCGAATCCAAACCTATTTCATATCCGAAACACGCTAACTTATGATTTTCCAATACTTAGACTCTAAATCGGTGAATCGGAGCGTAAATTGGTCAAATATCCAATTATAACTCGCTCGCAAGTCCGAAATACGGAATAATTCCAACTTCGAATTATCGGATGCCGATCCGATGACGATCGGATCGAATCCAAACCTATTTCATATCCGAAACATGCTAACTTATGATTTTCCAACACTTAGACTCTAAATCAGTGAATCGGAGCGTAAATTGGTCAAATATCCAATTAGAACCCGCTCGCAAGTCCGAAATACGGAATAATTCCAACTTCGAATTATCGGATGCCGATCCGATAACGATCCGATCGAATCCAAATCTATTTCATATCCGAAACATGCTAACTTATGATTTTCCAACACTTAGACTCTAAATCGGTGAATCAGAGCGTAAATTGGTCAAATATCCAATTATAACTCGCTCGCAAGTCCGAAATATAGAATAATTCAAACTTCGAATTATCGGATGCCGATCCGATGACGATCGGATCGAATCCAAACCTATTTCATATCCGAAACACGCTAACTTATGATTTTCCAACACTTAGACTCTAAATCGGTGAATCAGAGCGTAAATTGGTCAAATATCCAATTAGAACTCGCTCGCAAGTCCGAAATACGGAATAATTCCAACTTTGAATTATCGGATGCCGATCCGATGACGATCCGATCGAATCCAAACCTATTTCATATCCGAAACACGCTAACTTATGATTTTCCAACACTTAGACTCTAAATCGGTGAATCGGAGCGTAAATTGGTCAAATATCCAATTATAACTCGCTCGCAAGTCCAAAATATGGAATAATTCCAACTTCGAATTATCGAAAGCCGATCCGATGACGATCGGATCGAATCCAAACCTATTTCATATCCGAAACACGCTAACTTATTATTTTCCAACACTTAGACTCTAAATCGGTGAATCGGAGTGTAAATTGGTCAAATATCCAATTAGAACTCGCTCGCAAGTCCGAAATACGGAATAATTCCAACTTCGAATTATCGGATGCCGATCCAATAACGATCGGATCGAATTCAAACCTATTTCATATCCGAAACACGCTAAGTTATGATTTTCCAACACTTAGACTCTAAATCGGTGAATCGGAGCGTAAATTGGTCAAATATCCAATTAGAACCCGCTCGCAAGTTCGAAATACGGAATAATTCCAAGTTCAAATTATCGGATGCCGATCCGATGACGATCGGATCGAATCCAAACCTATTTCATATCCGAAACACGCTAACTTATGATTTTCCAACACTTAGACTCTAAATCGGTGAATCGGAGCGTAAATTGGTCAAATATCCAATTAGAACTCGCTCGCAAGTCCAAAATACGGAATAATTCCAACTTTGAATTATCGGATGCCGATCCGATGACGATCTGATCGAATCCAAACCTATTTCATATCCGAAACACGCTAACTTATTATTTTCCAACACTTAGACTCTAAATCGGTGAATCAGAGCGTAAATTGGTCAAATATCCAATTAGAACCCGCTCGCAAGTCTGAAATACGGAATAATTCCAACTTCGAATTATCGGATGCCGATCCGATGATGATCGGATAGAATCCAAACCTATTTCATATCCGAAACACGCTAACTTATGATTTTCCAACACTTAGACTCTAAATCGGTGAATCGGAGCGTAAATTGGTCAAATATCCAATTATAACTCGCTCGCAAGTCCGAAATACATAATAATTCCAACTTTGAATTATCAGATGATGATCCGATGACGATCCGATCGAATCCAAACCTATTTCATATCCGAAACACGCTAACTTATGATTTTCCAACACTTAGACTCTAAATCGATGAATCGGAGCGTAAATTGGTCAAATATCCAATTAGAACCCGCTCGCAAGTCCGAAATACGGAATAATTCCAAGTTCGAATTATTAGATGCCGATCCGATGACGATCGGATTGAATCCAAACCTATTTCATATCCGAAACACGCTAACTTATGATTTTCCAACACTTAGACTCTAAATCGGTGAATCGGAGCGTAAATTGGTCAAATATCCAATTAGAACCCGCTCGCAAGTCCGAAATACGGAATAATTCCAACTTCGAATTATCGGATGCCGATCCGATGACGATCGGATCGAATCCAAACCTATTTCATATCCGAAACACGCTAATTTATGATTTTCCAACACTTAGACTCTAAATCGGTGAATCGGAGCGTAAATTGGTCAAATATCCAATTAGAACTCGCTCGCAAGTCCGAAATACAGAATAATTCCAACTTTGAATTATCGGATGCCGATCCGATGACGATCCGATCGAATCCAAACCTATTTCATATCCGAAACACGCTAATTTATGATTTTCCAACACTTAGACTCTAAATCGGTGAATCAAAGCGTAAATTGGTCAAATATCCAATTATAACCCGCTCGCAAGTCCGAAATACGGAATAATTCTAACTTCGAATTATCGGATGCCGATCCGATGACGATCGGATCGAATCCAAACCTATTTCATATCCGAAACACGCTAACTTATGATTTTCCAACACTTAGACTCTAAATCGGTGAATCGGAGCGTAAATTGGTCAAATATCCAATTATAACTCGCTCGCAATTCCGAAATATGGAATAATTCCAACTTCGAATTATCGGATGCCGATCCGATGACGATCCGATCGAATCCAAACCTATTTCATATCCGAAACACGCTAACTTATGATTTTCCAACACTTAGACTCTAAATCGG
Source organism: Chamaelirium japonicum (assembly GCA_947650365.1). Classification (NCBI taxonomy): domain Eukaryota; kingdom Viridiplantae; phylum Streptophyta; class Magnoliopsida; order Liliales; family Melanthiaceae; genus Chamaelirium; species Chamaelirium japonicum. The sequence continues at coordinate 692,875 of CANTAL010000128.1, read as the reverse complement.
TGAATCGGAGCGTAAATTGGTCAAATATCCTGTGGGGGGAAATTTCCGAGCCGCCTTGATCGGGAACCCCGCCCCACAGCCTTGATTGAATATTGATGGTTTGTAGAGTTAGAGAGTTAGGAGAGTAGATAGAGAGAATAAAGAGCAATGACACAAGGATTGGTGACGGAGTTCGGTCTTACGACCTACGTCTCCGGGCGAGAGGTGCCACCTGATCTTCACTATAATTTGAATATAAAGGGTTGAGCGTTCTCTCGACAGGCCGAGAGAAACTTCGTACAGTCGGGTTGCACGGAGCAACTAGAAGAGAATAAGAAGGGAAGAATTGAGCTCTAGCACTTGCTCTGGGATCCTCCTCCTTTGATTGAATGGCCAACCCCCTTCCTGGATGCCTTGGGGGTCCTTTTATAGCGTAGGTACGTGCCCGATATGGCAGTGATGACGTGGCGCTGATGACGTGGCACTGGTTCTGGGCCTCCTTGCTGGGCCCTTATTGGGCCGTTGTTCGGGCCCAATAAGGGGTAGGGCTTGATCTGTGAGCCTCGTAGAGTGGGCCCATGTGAGCCCAGGCGGGCTTACCCATTTGGGCCGTTGCGCGGGCCCATGCTGCTCTGATCTGGTCCGGTACAATTTTTGCACCCACAGTTACCCCCTCCCAGTCGGGTCAGGACCCCCTGGGTCGGCTGGGATTCCAAGGTGCAAACGCTTTAGGATCCTGGCGCGGTTGGCGAGGGTTGTCGGTGCCGCGGTTCGTATTAGCAGAGCCTTCTTCCGCCGATGCCGAGACCCTTTTTGGCGCGAGCCAAAAAGTCTCGGTTTTGCGAGGGGGTGTTTCTGAAAAAACAGTGCGTTTTCCGACCGAGTGGATACCGAGAGGGTACCGAGTGCATACCGAGTGGGTACCGAGAGCATACCGAGTGGTCACCGAGACCCTTTTGGTGCAAGCCAAAAAGTCTCGGTTTTGCATGGGGGTGTTTCCGAAAAGGCAGTGCGTTTTTCGACCGAGTGGATACCGAGAGGGTACCGAGTGCATACCGAGTGGGTACCGAGAGCATACCGAGTGCATACCGAGAGGGTACCGAGAGGATACCGAGACCCTCTTGGTGAGAGAACAGTTTTTTTCTCTTTTTCCTTTCTTTGCTTCTCTTTCCTTTCTTTGCTTTTGTTTTTTCTATTCTTGGCGGATTCATTCCAATCGTTCTGAGTCCGGCTGCATCACAGCCCGTCCGATGGCACCCAACAGATAATCCCCAGCGTGCCCCGCTCTCTCTTTCCTCTTTGGTTCACGGGAGATTGCAGCGTACCCCCCGCTCTCTCTTTCCTTTCTCTCTCTCTCTTTCCCCTTTCTTTGGCTTTGACCTGCATGTGAGAGCGGACGCCCCTCTCTCTCTCTGTTTTTCATTCACGTGAGAGAGAGTCCCTCTCTCTCTCTCTTTTCTTTCTCTCTCTCTCTCTCTTTCCTTCTCTGTTTTTTTTTTTTGTTCGCGTAGGCACAGCAACAGCGGCGACGACGGCACAGAGGCCGGGCGCATGCGAGGCCCAGGTGGTGGGCATGGGCGACGCATGTGGCACTGCGGGCGGCGGTGTCGACGCGAGGTCGAGGTTGGGTCGGGCGGGCCAGCGCAGCAGCGGTGGAGGTCGGCAGCAACAGCAGCGATGGCGCGGCGAGTCGGGTCCGGTGTGCAAGTGGTGGCCGGCGTGCTTGGAGACGATGAGGTGGAGGGAGGCGCCGATCCCGCCGCCGATGTCGACGAGCACCCTGACGTCGTCGAAGCCCGCCGTACCGCTCCAGGATGTTCTTCGTGATGATGGTGGAGTGGCCCCGCATGCCGTCGTTGATCACCTTGTTGAACCTCGGGTTGGTTCCGTGGTACTCGAACGCCGACATCCCGAACGCCTTGTTGAACGGGATCCCACCCTCCAGCACCTCTCCATCTGGACCCGGTCCTGGATCACCAGCACCCCCGACGCCATCGACACCCCGTCCTCGTTCCTCGTCAGGAACTTGGTCACCGGCGCCGCCCCGTAGAGCCGGGTGACGCGGCCGTCGTCTCCGGTGGAGAGGGAGCAGGTGAGGATGGAGTAGCTGGTGAGGAGGCGTAGGATCCAGTCCAGCATCACGGGGGCCTGCGGGTTCTCGGTCGGTAGCTGGGCGGCGATCTCGGAGGGGGAGAGGTAGGTGCCGAGGCCGGCCTTGGAGATGATCTCGAACAGGTCGAGCTCGACGGCGGCCTTGAGGGTCATGGGGAGGACGAAGAAGCTCACCACCTGCATCGCGTACATGCACGCCATCTCGTCATCGGCAGCCGCCACCGGGGGCTGGTTCTCGACGGAGCCCATTGTTGGTCCCGGTGCGGCGGAGAGCGGTGGTGGCGGTTGGGAGGAGAAGGCCTGGATCGGGATTGACGCGCGCGCGATGGGAGGGAGCTCGGTTCGTCTGACCCCCTCCGCGTTATCTCGGTCGGCTGCGAGGAGAGGCTCGCATGGAGGAGTAGGCATCACGCTGCATGGAGAGAACCGTGGGCTAGCGTCTCACGTGGACGAGTTGGCGTCGCCCAAGACGGCCGCCGCCGCTTGGAGGGTGTGCAGATGCGGGGAAAGGCTTTGCCCTGAGCGAGGAGCTTTGCGAGCCAAGTTGAGGGTATGAAAGAGTCCTTCATTGTTGTGGCGAGTGCTGTAGAGCCGGATTGCTGCAGATCTATACGAGCTGAGAGGAAGGCCGGGTCGCACGCAAGCGGTGGGCGGACCCATGCGCCAGTGGCAGAGGGAGCCGGGTGCGAGTCGTAGAGAGAGCCGTGGGCGGTGTCTGCACAAGAGAGCCTTTGCGTCGAGGACCTGTCCCCCTCGCCGGTGTCGCCGGGGACATACCGGTTGAAGAGAAGTCGAATCTCCCCCCTGGGTTCGTTGCTGCCATGCGGAGGATTACGTGCAGGTGGAGGGATGCATGCGGGCGTCCGGGACGGCGGCGTTGTGCTGACACCGAAGGGCGAAACCCGGCGTGCGTTGACGTGTAACTCTCCTGATGCCTTATTTTGGAGATATGAGTCTCGAAGTCTTCAGACAATCATAACTTTTCATACACACGTCGGATCACCGCGTATAAGGTGTCATTGTGTCGGAGCCAAAAAACCGATCAAAGTGGACGTGAAACATTGCACACCTTGACGTGTAACCTTTCGGATGCCTGCCTTCGGAGAAAAAGGCGTCGAAAATTTCTGACTGTTATAACTTTTTATACACGCGCCAGATCAATGCGTATAAGGCGTTGTTGCGTCGGCACTGAAAAACTGGTTAAAGTGGACGTAAAGCGTCGGGCACCTTTGCGTGTAATATTTCCAATGCATGTCTTCGAAGAAAAAGACCTTGAAACCTTCCGACAGTCATAACTTTTCATATGCATGTCGGATGAATGCGTATAAGGTGCCGTTGTGTAGGCATCGAAAAAACGGTCAAAGTGGACGTGAAACATTGTTCGCCTTGACGTGTAACTTTTATGGTATTCACCTTTATAGAGAGATGACTCTTAAGAATGCGCCAGCCAGGTTTTAGGCTAGCGTCTTAAAGATGTCTCGGCACGCGGTAACTCATCCGTTCTGTCCGACACCCAACTGCACCTAGTTACTGTGTTCACTAGGGACTGCAGTCGGGCCCAGTGATGACGCAACAGTTACCGCGTGCTCACCCTTGATGAGAGAGGGGATTTTTTTTTGTGAAGTTTGTACAAGCAAATCAATAGGTTTGGATGAGATGCTATCCAACCGACCCGATGGAAGATAACTCTTCGTCTTTAAATAATCATTGTGTGTGGATGACACCAAGCACCCCGCCTTTCGGTTTTCTGACGAAACCAAGGGGTGGGATGATATTGATGCCATACACCCCCCCCTCTCGGTTTTATGTCGAAACCAAGAGCGCGCCGTCACCCCCTCCCTACTCGGTTTTTTGTGCAAAACTGAGGGGTGAGATGCTGATGGTATGCTTTCGCCCCCTTCCCACTTGGTTTTTGTGCGAAACCGAGGGGGGGGGGGCTGCTTGTTAATGCCAACACACACCCCCTCTCGGTTTTCTGACGAAACCGAGGGGTGTGCTGATGATGTGCCGTCACCCCCTTCCCACTCGGTTTTTGTGCGAAACCGAGGGGGGGGGGGTTGCTTGTTGATGCCGACACACACCCCCTCTCGGTTTTCTGACGAAACCGAGGGGTGTGCTGATGGTGTGCTGTCACCCCCCTCCCCACTCGGTTTTTGTGCGAAACCAAGGGGGGGTTGCATGTTGATGCAGACACACACCCCCTCTCGGTTTTCTGACGAAACCGAGGGGTGTGCTGATGATGTGCCGTCACCCCCTCGTCACTTGGTTTTTGTGCGAAACCGAGGGGGGGGGGGGGGGTTGCTTGTTGGTGCCGACACACACCCCCTCTCGGTTTTCTGACGAAACCGAGGGGTGTGCTGCTGATGGTGTGCCGTCACCTCTTCCATACTCGGTTTTTGTGCGAAACCGAGGGGGGGCTGCTTGTTGGTGCCGACACACACCCCTTCTTGGTTTTCTGATGAAACCGAGGGGTGTGCTGCTGATGCGCCGTCACCCCCTCGCCACTTGGTTTTTGTGCGAAACCGAGGGGGGGGGGGGGGTTGCTTGTTGATGCCGACACACACCCCTTCTCGGTTTTCTGACGAAACCGAGGGGTGTGCTGATGGTGTGCCGTCACCCCCTCCCCACTCGGTTTTTTGTGCGAAACCGAGGGGGGGATGCTTGTTGGTGCCGACACACACCCCCTCTCGGTTTTCTGACGAAACCGAGGGGTGTGCTGCTGATGGTGTGCCGTCGCATCCCCCCCTTGCTTGGTTTTTGTGCGAAACCGAGTGGGGGCTGCTTGTTGATGCCGACACACATCCCCTCTCTGTTTTCTGACGAAACCGAGGGGTGTGCTGCTGACGGTGTGCCGTCACCCCCTCCCCACTTGGTTTTTGTGCGAAGCCGAGGGGGGGTTGCTTGTTGATGCCGACACTCACCCCCTCTCGGTTTTCTGACGAAACCGAGGGGTGTGCTTGTTGATGCCGACGCACACCCCCTCTCGGTTTTTTGACGAAACCGAGGGGTGTGCTACTGACGGTGTGCCGTCACCCTTTCCCCACTTGGTTTTTGTGCGAAACCGAGGGGGGGCTGCTAGTTGATGTCGACCCCCCATTATTGGGGCTGCTAGAAGAGGCCAAAAAGTGTCGGTATTGAAAATAGTGTATTTTTCGAATTTTAGCCCCATTTGAAACCGACACTTTTTCGGTAAAACGTTGGTGCGCGAGGATGTCGGCGAGGGACAATGCTACATTCGAGGGGGTTTCTTAGAGATAATCTAGGATGACGCCGCATGATGGCCAGCCGGTCTTCACCCAATATATTACCGTACCTGGTTACTGTATTCACCAGGTACTACGATCACGCGAGGGTGTTGACTTGGCCAGGATCAAGGAAGCACCATTTTATCTTGTGTTACCCACCGTCGACTGCACCAGTGTGGTGACACGCACTGACAGAGTCAGACCAACCACCCCCTGACCGGCTTGGAACCGTTAGTCGTCGAGAAAAGGTGATGGCCATTGACAATCTAATGCTTGGACCTGAGTGACAGGACTAAGCCTGGACTTTTGATCGAATGCCAATATGTCGGCGACGACATCTCGGACTTTATCTTTATGTGTCAAGGGTAGGGCCTTGGGATTATAGAGTGCCGAGGTGTTGGTCGCCTCGGACTTTGTCTTCGAATGCCAAGGACTGGGCCTTGGGCTCGTAGAGTGCCGAGGCATTGGTCGCCTCGGACTTTGTCTTCAAGTGCCAAGGACTGGGCCTTGGGCTTGTAGAGTGCCAAGGCATTGGTCACCCCGGACTTTATCTTCGAATGCCAAGGACTGGGCCTTGGGCTCGTAGAGTGCCGAGGCATTGGTCGCCTCGGACTTTGTCTTCAAGTGCCAAGGACTGGGACTTGGGCTTGTAGAGTGCCGAGGCATTGGTCGCCTCGGACTTTTATCTTCGAGTGCCAAGGGCTAGGCCTTGGGCTCGTAGAGTGCCGAGGCATTGGTTGCCTCGGACTTTGTCTTCAAGTGCCAAGGACTGGGACTTGGGCTTGTAGAGTGCCGAGGCATTGGTCACCTCGGACTTTTATCTTCGAGTGCCTAGGGCTAGGCCTTGGGCTTGTAGAGTGCCGAGGCATTGGTCGCCTCGGACTTTATCTTCAAGTGCCAAGGACTGGGACTTGGGCTTATAGAGTGCCGAGGCATTGGTCGCCTCGGACTTTTATCTTCGAGTGCCAAGGGCTAGGCCTTGGGCTCGTAGAGTGCCGAGGCATTGGTCGCCTCGGACTTTGTCTTCAAGTGCCAAGGACTGGGACTTGGGCTTGTAGAGTGCCGAGGTATTGGTCGCCTCGGACTTTTATCTTCGAGTGCCAAGGGCTAGGCCTTGGGCTTGTAGAGTGCCGAGGCATTGGTCGCCTTGGACTTTATCTTCGAGTGCCAAGGGCTACGCCTTGGGCTTGTAGAGTGCCGAGGCATTGATCGCCTCGGACTTTATCTTCGAGTGCCAAGGGCTACGCCTTGGGCTTGTAGAGTGCCGAGGTATTGGTCGCCTCGGACTTTTATCTTCGAGTGCCAAGGGCTAGGCCTTGGGCTTGTAGAGTGCCGAGGCATTGGTCGCCTCGGACTTTATCTTCGAGTGCCAAGGGCTACGCCTTGGGCTTGTAGAGTGCCGAGGCATTGATCGCCTCGGACTTTATCTTCGAGTGCCAAGGGCTACACCTTGGGCTTGTAGAATGCCGAGGCATTGGTCGCCTCGGACTTTGCCTTCGAGTGCCAAGGGCTGGGCCTTGGGCTTGTAGAGTGCCGAGGCATTGATCGCCTCGGACTTTGTCTTCGAGTGCCAAGGGCTGGGCCTTGGGCTTGTAGACTGCCGAGGTATTGGTCGCCTCGGACTTTGTCTTCGAGTGCCAAGGGCTGGGCCTTGGGCTTGTAGAGTGCCGAGGCATTGATCGCCTCGGACTTTGTCTTCGAGTGCCAAGGGCTGGGCCTTGGGCTTGTAGAGTGCCGAGGCGTTGGTCACCTCGAACTTTGTCTTCAAGTGCCAAGGACTGGGCCTTGGGCTTGTAGAGTGCCGAGGCATTGGTCACCTCGGACTTTATCTTCGAATGCCAAGGGCTACGCCTTGGGCTTGTAGAGTGCCGAGGCATTGGTCGCCTCGGACTTTATCTTCGAGTGCCAAGGACGTCTCCTTGAACTTGGTGCATGTCAAAGCGGCGACGTCTGCCTTGGACTTATTCTCATCGCCTCGGATAAGTATAGTTGATAGTTTAGCTTGACCTGGATTGTCAGGAGCATTTTTATCTGACTTTCGCCTTGAAAGGGCGTAGCCGAATTGCCTTCGAGCTTCCGACTTGAATGGGCGGAATCGAAGGTCTTTGGTTACCTGGGTTACCAGGAGCCTTTTTATCGGACTTTAGCCTCGAGAGGGCGTAGCCGACTTACCTTCGAGCTTCCGACTTGAATGGGCGGAATCGAAGGTTTTTTTTTGGTTGACCTAGGTTACTAGGAGCCTTTTATCGAACTTTAGCCTCGAGAGGGCGTAGCCGAATTGCCTTCGAGCTTCCGACTTGAATGGGCGGAATCGAAGGTCTTTGATTGACCTGGGTTGCCAGGAGCCTTTTTATCGGACTTTTGCCTTGAAAGGGCGTAGCCGAATTGCCTTCGAGCTTCCGACTTGAATGGGCGGAATCGAAGGTCTTTGGTTAACCTGGGTTGCCAGGAGCCTTTTTATCGGACTTTAGCCTCGAGAGGGCGTAGCCGAATTGCCTTCGAGCTTCCGACTTGAATGGGCGGAATCGAAGGTCTTTGGTTGACCTGGGTTGCCAGGGGCCTTTTTATCGGACTTTAGCCTCGAGAGGGCGTAGCCGAATTGCCTTCGAGCTTCCGACTTGAATGGGCGGAATCGAAGGTCTTTGGTTGACCTGGGTTGCCAGGAGCCTTTTTATTAGACTTTAGCCTCGAGAGGGCGTAGCCGAATTGCCTTCGAGCTTCCGACTTGAATGGGCGGAATCGAAGGTCTTTGGTTGACCTGGGTTGCTAGGGGCCTTTTTATCGGACTTTAGCCTCAAGAGGGCGTAGCCGAATTGCCTTCGAGCTTTCGACTTGAATGGGCGGAATCGAAGGTCTTTGGTTGGTCTTCATCAGCAGTTGGAGAGTTGTGGGCCACAACCCCCGCTCTTTCAGCTACCTTCTTTAGGGAATCCCTCTCTTGCTCGAGGGCTGCGTTCCTCTCGAGAAGGTTCAACAGCCGGAAATCAGCAGCCGAGATCTCGTATGTAGCCTGAGGCTTGCTCCCTTGAATAGCGTGTTCTTTGCCAGATCGACGCCTCGGGGATGATGGGTCTCGCCGATCGCTGTGCCCTTCTGGATGGCTACCTTGCGGCCCCAGCCGCTCCCGAACATTTCTTCGGCTGGTTGCAACTGAGACTTCTTGTTCTTCTTCGATCAGCATATCGTTTATTCGTTTAGCACCCGCCTTTGGTGGGTTGGTGCTGGCCTTCACCATCGAGCGTGTTGATGTCGGCGTGATGAAGGCGTTGATGTTGATTTGGAGAAAGACTTGTGGCTCGTCACCACAAGTTGAATAGGAGTCGGTAGAGGTGTGGGTAAGACCTCTAACGATATCCCACAGACGGCGCCAAAGATTGTGGGGGGAAATTTCCGAGCCGCCTTGATCGGGAACCCCGCCCCACAGCCTTGATTGAATATTGATGGTTTGTAGAGTTAGAGAGTTAGGAGAGTAGATAGAGAGAATAAAGAGCAATGACACAAGGATTGGTGACGGAGTTCGGTCTTACGACCTACGTCTCCGGGCGAGAGGTGCCACCTGATCTTCACTATAATTTGAATATAAAGGGTTGAGCGTTCTCTCGACAGGCCGAGAGAAACTTCGTACAGTCGGGTTGCACGGAGCAACTAGAAGAGAATAAGAAGGGAAGAATTGAGCTCTAGCACTTGCTCTGGGATCCTCCTCCTTTGATTGAATGGCCAACCCCCTTCCTGGATGCCTTGGGGGTCCTTTTATAGCGTAGGTACGTGCCCGATATGGCAGTGATGACGTGGCGCTGATGACGTGGCACTGGTTCTGGGCCTCCTTGCTGGGCCCTTATTGGGCCGTTGTTCGGGCCCAATAAGGGGTAGGGCTTGATCTGTGAGCCTCGTAGAGTGGGCCCATGTGAGCCCAGGCGGGCTTACCCATTTGGGCCGTTGCGCGGGCCCATGCTGCTCTGATCTGGTCCGGTACAATTTTTGCACCCACATATCCAATTAGAACTCGCTCGCAAGTCTGAAATACGGAATAATTCCAACTTCGAATTATCGGATGCCGATCCGATGACGATCCGATCGAATCCAAACCTATTTCATATCCGAAACACGCTAACTTATGATTTTCCAACACTTAGACTCTAAATCGGTTAATCGGAGCGTAAATTGGTCAAATATCCAATTAGAACCCGCTCGCAAGTCCGAAATACGGAATAATTTCAACTTCGAATTATCGGATGCTGATCTGATGACGATCGGATCGAATCCAAACCTATTTCATATCCGAAACACGCTAACTTATGATTTTCCAACACTTAGACTCTAAATCGGTGAATCGGAGCGTAAATTGGTCCAATATCCAATTAGAACTCACTCGCAAGTCCGAAATACGGAATAATTCTAAGTTCGAATTATCGGATGCCGATCCGATGATGATCCGATCGAATCCAAACCTATTTCATATCCGAAACACGCTAACTTATGATTTTCCAACACTTAAACTCTAAATCGGTGAATCGGAGCGTAAATTGGTCAAATATCCAATTAGAACTCGCTCGCAAGTCCGAAATACGGAATAATTCCAACTTCGAATTATCGGATGCCGATCCGATGACGATCGGATCGAATCCAAACCTATTTCATATCCGAAACACGCTAACTTATGATTTTCCAACACTTAGACTCTAAATCGGTGAATCGGATCGTAAATTGGTCAAATATCCAATTAGAATCCGCTCGCAAGTCCGAAATACAGAATATAATTCCAAGTTCGAATTATCGGATGCCGATCCGATAACGATCCGATCGAATCCAAACCTATTTCATATCCGAAACACGCTAACTTATGATTTTCCAACACTTAGACTCTAAATCGGTGAATCAGAGTGTAAATTGGTCAAATATCCAATTAGAACCCGCTCGCAAGTCCAAAATACGGAATAATTCCAACTTCGAATTATCGGATGCCGATCCGATCGAATCCAAACCTATTTCAAAACCGAAATACGCTAACTTATCATTTTTTAACGCTCAGACTCAGTTATAGATATAAACCATTTTTTTAACAAATACATGTTAATTGCAGGAGCAGGGCAGCGTCAGGGGATCGATGAGAGCACCAGTGTTGGTGGCGTGTGGGGGTGGTTGAGATAGGGCGGCGTCAGGGGATCGATGAGAGCACCAGCGTTGGTGGCGGGCGGGGGTGGTTGAGATAGGGCGGCGTCAGGGGATCGATGAGAGCACCAGCGTTGGTGGCGGGCGGGGGTGGTTGAGATAGGGCATGTATCATCTCTCAGTTTTGGATTATGTAAATATTATTTTGTAATATGTGGTTATTTTTTGTTCTTGTCTATAATTGTCGGGTACTGTGGTAATATTTGATAATTTACTGTAATTTGTTATCAATTTAGGTAATATTTTAAAATTTGCGGTAATATTTTATAAATTGTGGTAATATTTGATAAATTATGGTAATATATTATGGTATTGTTGTAAATCACAGGAATTAAATAACATTATTTAGGTAAATTTATAAAAAAAAAAACATACTTATTATCGACGGATATTAATTATTCCGTCGGTAATAATGTTTTCATTTTTTTTAAATTATAAATAATTTGCCGACGGCATATAATATCCGTCGGTAATATATATATTATTACCGACGGAATATATATATGCGTCGGTAATATATATATTATTACCGACAGTATATACCATAACCGTCGGTAAAATGCTTATATATTACCGACGGATTATTAAGTTTCGTCGGCAATAATATATTATATTAATTTTTAATTGATTAAATATGACCGACGACTTTAATATTACCGTCGGTATTAATTATTATTACCGACGGTAATATTTGGTCCGTCGTATTGTTTTCCCCGACACCTTTTTTCCCGACAGCCAGCGACGGAAATATCTTCCGTCCTATAAAATATTGTGAGTCTCTTAGCGGGTGTTTTAGGGAGGAGTGCTCGATTGTATATAATTCACTTAAGGTTGTCGGGTGGGGGTTCTAAAAAAATATGGGACAGTTTTGGCTCCCTAAATATAGGGAGTCTAGTAGCAATCCCAAAAATAGAAAGCATATTGCGAGGCTCTTAAAAGATGTTTCAGGGAGGAGTGCTCTATTGTATATAATTTACTTAAGGTTGTCATGGTGAGGGTTCAAAAAAAAAATAGAGCGATTTTGGCTCCCTAATATAGGGTCTAGTAGCAATCCCAAAAATAGAAAGCATATTACTAGGCTACTAGAGGGTGTTTTTAGGTGGAATGCTTGATTGTATATAATTTACTTAAGATTGTCGGGTGGGGGTTCAAAAGAAATATGTAGCGATTTTAGCTCCTCAAATATAGGGAGTCAAGTAGCAATCCCAAAAATAGAGAGCATATTAGGCTCTTAGAGGGTGTTTTAGATAGGAGTGCTCGATTGTATATAATTTTCTTCAGGTTGTCAGGTGGGGGTTCAAAAAAAATATAGAGCAATTTTGGCTCCCTAAATATAAGGAGTCTTGTAGCAATCCCAAAAATAGAGAGACATATTACCAGACTCTTAGAGGGTGTTTTAGGGAAGAGTGCTTGATTTATATATAATTTACTTATGATTTTTGGGTATTTTTGGGAGGCAATGGCGAGACTCTTAGGGTTTGTTTTTGGGAGGAATGCTCGATTGTGTATAATTTACTTAAGGTTGTCGAGTGGGGGTTCAAACAAAACATGGAGCGGTTTTTGCTCCTTAAATATAGAGAGTCTAGTAGCAATCCCAAAAAATAGAGAGCATATTGCGAGGCTCCTAGAGAGTATTTTAGGGAGGAGTGCTCGATTGTATATAATTTACTTAAGGTTGTCGGGTGGGGGTTCAAAAAAAATATGGAGCGGTTTTGGCTCCTTAAATATAGGGAGTCTAGTAGCGATCCTAAAAATAGAGAGGCATATTGCGAGGCTCTTAGAGGGTAATTTCGGGAGGAGTGCTTGATTTATATATAATTTACTTATGATTTTAGGGTGTTTTTGGGAGACAATGGCGAGGCTCTTAGGGATGTTTTTAGGAGGAATGCTCGATTATGTATTATTTGCTAAAGATTGTTGGGTGGGGGTTTAAAAAAAATAAAGAGCTATTTTGGCTCCCTAAATATAGGGAGTCTAGTAGCAATCCCAAAAATAGAGAGCACATTGCGAGGCTCTTAGAAAGTGTTTTAGAGAGGAGTGCTCGATTGTATATAATTTAGTTATGATTATCGGGTAGGACCCTTGAGAATTGGGAGTGATTTTAGCTCCCCAAATATAGGGAATCTTGTAGCGATCCCAAAAATAAGGAGGTAATGGCGAGGCTCATATAAGGTATTTTTGGGAGGAATGCTCGATTATATATAATTTACTTAAGGTTGACGGGTGAGGGTTTAAAAAAAATATGGAGTGATTTTTGCACCTTAAATATCAGAATTCTAGTAGCAATACCAAAAATAGAAAGCATATTGCGAGGCTCTTAGAGGCTGTTTTAGGGATGAGTGCCCGATTGTATATAATTTACTTAAGGTTGTGAGGTGGCCGTTCAAAAAAACTATGTAGTGATTTTGGCTAACTAAATATAGAGAGTCTAGTAGCAATCCCAAAAATAGAAAGACATATTGCAAGGCTCTTAGAGGGTGTTTTAGGGAGGAGTGCTTGATTTATATATAATTTACTTTTGATTTTAGGTTGTTTTTGGGAGGCAATGGCGAGTCTTTTAGAGGATGTTTTTGGGAGAACTTCTCGATTGTATATAATTTACTTATGGTTTTCGGGTGGGGGTTCAAAAAAAATATACAACGGTTTTGGCTGCATTAATATAGGGTGTCTAGTAACAATCCCAAAAATAGAGAGCATATTGCGAGGCTCTTAGAGGGTGTTTTAGAGAGGAGTATTCAATTGTATATAATTTACTTAAGGTTGTCCGGTGGGGGTACAAAAAAAATATGGAGCAGTTTTGGTTCCCTAAATATAAGGAGTCTAGTAACAATGCCAAAAATAGAGAGTATATTACGAGGCACTCAGAGGATATTTTAGGGAGGAGTGCTCGATTGTATATAATTTACTTAAGGTTATCGAGTGGGGGTTCAAAAAAAATATGGAGTGGTTTTGCCTTCCTAAATATTGGATGTCTAGTAGCAATCCCAAAAATAGAAAGCATATTACGAGGCTATTAGATGGTGTTTTTGAGAGGAATGCTCAATTTTATATAATTTACTTAAGGTAATCGGGTGGGGGTTCTAAAAAAATATGGAGCGATTTTGGCTCCCTAAATATAGGGAGTCTAGTAGCAATCCCAAAAATAGATAGCATATTGCGAGGCTCTTAGAGGTTATTTTTGGGAGGAGTACTCGATTATATATAATTTATTTATGATTATCGGGTGGGGGTTCAAAAAAAATATGGAGCGATTTTGGCTCCCTAAATATAGGAATCTAGTAGCAATCCCAAAAATAGGGAGGCATATTGCGAGGCTCTTAGAGAATGTTTTAGGGAGGATTGCTTGATTTATATATAATTTGGTTATGATTTTAGGGTGTTTTTGGAAGGCAATGGCGAGGCTCTTAGAGGGTGTTTTTGAAAGGAATGCTCGATTGTGTATAATTTACTTAAGGTTGTCGGGTGGGGGTCCAAACTAAATATTGAGCGGTTTTGGGTCCCTAAATATAGGGAGTCTAGTAGCAATCCTTAAAAATAGAGATCATATTGAGATTCTCTTAGAGGGTGTTTTAGGGAATAGTGCTCAATCGAATATAATTTACTTAAGTTTGTCGGGTGGGGTTTAAAAAAAAATGGAGCAGTTTTGACACATTAAATATAGGGAGTTTAGTAGCAATCCTAAAAATAAAGAGGCATATTGTGAGGCTTCTAAATGGTGTTTTAGTGAGTAGTGCTTGATTTATTTATAATTTACTTATGATTTTTGGGTATTTTTAGGAGGCAATGGCGAGGCTATTAGAGGGTGTTTTTGGAAGGAATGCTCGATTGTATATAATTTACATAAGGTTAACGGGTGGGGGTTCAAAAAAAATATGGAGCGATTTTGGCTTCCTAAATATAGGGAGTCTAGTAGCCATCACAAAAATAGAGAGCATATTGCGAGGCCATTAGAGGGTCTTTTTAAGAGGAATTCTCGATTGTTTATAATTTACCTAAGGTTTTCGGGTGGTGGTTCAAAAAAAAATAAGGAGTGATTTTGGCTCCCTAAATATAAGGGTTATAGGCTCTTAGAGGGTGTTTTAAGAAGGAATGCTTGATTGTTTATAATTTACTTAAGGTTATCGGGTAGGGGATCAAAAATAAATATGGAGCGATTTTGGCTCCCTAAATATAGGGAGTCTAGTAGCAGTCCAAAAAATAAAGAGGCATGTTGGGAGGCTCTTATAGGGTGTTTTTTGGAGGAATACTTGATTTTGTATAATTTACTTAATGTTGTCAGGTGAGGGTTCAAACAAAATATGGAGCAGTTTTGGCTCCCTAAATATAGCGAGTCTAGAAGCAATCCCAAAAAATAGGGAGTATATTGCGAGGCTCTTAGAGAGTGTTTTAGGAAGGAGTGCTCAATTGTATATAATTTACTTAAGGTTGTCGGGTGGGGGTTCAAAAATAATATAGAGCAGTTTTGGCTCCTTAAATATAGGGAGTCTAATAGCAATCCAAAAAATAGAGAGGCACATTACGAGGCTCTTAGAGGGTGTTTTAGGGAGGAGTGCTGGATTCATATATAATTTACTTATGATTTTTGGGTGTTTTGGGGAGGCAATGGCGAGGCTTTTAGAGGGTATTTTTAGGAGGAATGCTCGATTGTATATAATTTTCTTAAGGTTGACAGGTGGGGGTTTAAAAAAAAAATAAAGCGGTTTTGGCTCCCTAAATATAGGGAGTCTTCTAGCAATCTCAAAAATAGAGAGCATATTACCAGGGTGCTTTAGGAAGGAGTGCTCGATTGTATATTATTTACTTAAGGTTGTTGGTGGTGTTCAAAAAAAATATGGAACGGTTTTGGCGCCATATATATAGGGAGTCTAGTAGCAATCCCAAAAATAGAAAGGCATATTGGGAGTCTCTTAGAGGGTATTTTAGAGAGGAGTGCTTGATTTATATATAATTTACTGATGACTTTAGGGTATTGTAGGGAGGCAATGGCGAGGCTCTTAGAGGGTATTTTCGGAAGGAAAACTCGATTGTATATAATTTAATTATGGTTATCGGGTGTGGGTTCAAAAAAAATATGGAGCGATTTTGGCTCCTTAAATAAAGGGAGTCTAGTAGCAATCCCAAAAATAGAGAGCATATTGTGAGTCACTTAGAGGGTATTTTAGGGAGGAGTACTCGATTGTATATAATTCACTTTAGCTTGTCGGTGGGGGTTCAAAAAAAATATGGGGCAATCCCAAAAATATAGAGTCTAGTAGCAATCAAAAAAATAGGAAGCATATTGTAAGGCTCTTAGAGGGTGTTTTAGGGAGGAGTGCTCGATTGTATATAATTTACTTAATGTTGTCGAGTGGGGGTTCAAAAAAAATATGGAGCAAATTTGGCTCCCTAAATATAGGGAGTCTAGTAGCAATCCCAAAAATAGAGAGCATATTAGGCTCTTAGTGGGTGTTTTATGGAGGAGTGCTCGATTGCATATAATTTACTTAAGGTTGTTGGGTGGTGGTTCAAAAAAAATATGGCATAATTTTGGCTCCCTAAATATAGGGAGTCTAGTAGTAATCCCAAAAATAGAGAGGCATTTTGCGAGGCTCTTAGAAGGTGTTTTAGGGAGGAGTACTTGATTTATATATAATTTAATTATGATTTTAGGGTGTTTTTGGGAGACAATGACGAGTCTCTTAGAGGGTGTTTTTGTGAGGAATGCTCGATTGTTTGTAATTTAGTTACGGTTATCGGGTGGGGTTCAAACAAAATATAGAGCGGTTTTGGCTCCCTAAATATAGGGAGTCTTGTAGCAATCCCAAAAAATAAAGAGCATATTGCGAGGCTCTTAGAGTGTGTTTTAGGAAGAAGTGCTCGATAGCATACAATTTACTTAAAGTTATCGGGTGGGGGTTCAAAAAAAATATGGACCGGTCTTGGCTCCCTAAATATAGGGAGTCTAGTAGCAATCCAAAAAATAGAGAGCATATTGCGAGGCTATTAAAGGTGTTTTTGGGAGGAATACTTGATTATATATAATTTATTTAAGGTTGTTGGGTGGGGGTTCAAAAAAATATGGATCAGTTTTGGCTTCCTAAATATTGGGAGTCTAGTAGCAATTCAAAAAATAGAGAGCATATTAGGCTCTTAGAGGGTATTTTAGGGAAAAGTGCTCGATTGTATATAATTTACTTAATATTGTTCGATGGGGCTTCAAAAAAAATATGGAGTAGTTTTGGCTCCCTAAATATAGGGAGTACAGTAGTAATTCCAAAAATAGTGAGTCATATTGCTAGGCTCTTAAAGGGTGTTTTAGGGGGGAGTGCTTGATTTATATATAATTCACTAATGATTTTAGGGTGATTTTGAGAGGCAATGGCAAGGCTTTTAGAGGGTGTTTTTGGGAGAAATGCTCGATTGTGTATAATTTACTTAAGGTTGTCGGGTGGGTATTCAAATAAAATATGGAACTATTTTGGCTCCCTAAATATAGGGAGTCTTTCTAAATATTGGGAGTCTAGTAGCAATCCCAAAAAATAGAGAGCATATTGTGAAGATCTTAGAGAGTATTTTAGGAAGGAGTGGTCGATTGTATATAATTTACTTAAGTTTGTCCGGTTGAGATTCAAAAAAAATATGGAGCTGTTTTGGGTCCTTAAATATAGGGAGTCTAGTAGTAATCCCAAAAATAGAGAGGCATATTGCGAGACTATTAGAGGGTATTCTAGGAAGGAGTGCTTGATTTATATATAATTTACTTAAGATTTAAGGGTGTTTTTGGGAGGCAATGATGAGGCTCTTAGAGGGTATTTTTGGGAGGAATGCTCGATTATATATAATTTACTAAAGGTTATCGGGTGGGGGTTCAAAAAAAATATAGAGCGATTTTGGCTCCTTAAATATAGGGAGTCTAATATCAATCCTAAAAGTAGAGAGCATATTGCGAGGCCATTAGAGGATATTTTTAGGAGAAATGCTCGATAGTATATAATTTACTTAATGTTTTCGGGTGGGGGTTAAAAAAAATATGGAGCGGTTTTGGTTCCCTAAATATAGGGAGTCTAGTAGCAATCCTACAAATAGCGAGCATATTACGCTCTTAGAGGGTGTTTTAGGGAGGAGTGCTTGATTGTTTATAATTTACTTAAGGTTATCGGGTGGGGGTTCAAAAATAATATGGAGTGATTTTGGCTCTCTAAATATAGGTAGTCTAGTAGCAATCCCAAAAATAGAGAGGCATGTTGCGACGCTCTTAAAGGGTGTTTTAAGGAGGAGTGCTTGATTTATATATAATTTACTTATGATTTTAGGGTATTTTTGGAGGCAATGGCGAGGCTCTTAGAGGGTGTTTTTGGAAGGAATACTCGATTGTGTATAATTTATTTAAGATTGTCGGGTGGGGGTTCAAACAAAATATGTAGTGGTTTTGGCTTCCTAAATATAGGGAGTCTAGTAGCAATCCCCAAAAATAGAGAGCATATTGCGAGGCTCTTAGAGGGTATTTTAGGAAGGAGTGCTGAATCGTATATAATTTACTTAAGGTTATCAAATGGGGGTTCAAAAAAAATATAGAGTAGTTTTGGCTCCTTGAATATAGGGAGTCTAGTAACAATCCTAAAAATAGAGAGGCATATTGATAGGCTCTTAGAGGGTGTTTTAGGGAGGAGTGCTTGATTTATATATAATTTACTTATGATTTTTGGGTGTTTTTGTGAGGCAATGGCTAGGCTTTTAGAGGGTGTTTCTAGGAAGAATGCTCGATTATATATAATTTTCTTAAAGTTGACGGGTGGGGGTTCAAAAAAAAAAAAAGAACGGTTTTGGCTCCCAAAATATAGGGAGTCTAGTAGCAATCCTAAAAATATAGAGCATATTACCAGGCTCTTAGAGGGTGTTTTAGGATGGAGTGCTCGATTGTATATAATTTACTTAAGGTTGTCTGGTGGTTGTTCAAAAAAAATATAGAATGATTTTGGATCCCTAAATATAGGGAGTCTAGTAGCAATCCCAAAAATAGAAAAGCATATTGCGAGTTCCTTAGAGGGTGTTTTAGGAAGAGTGTTTGATTTGTATATAATTTACTGATGACTTTAGGGTGTTTTTGGGAGGTAATGGCGTGGCTATTAGAGGGTATTTTTGGGAGGAATGCTCGATTGTATATAATTTATTTAATTTTTTTGGGTGAGGGTTTAAAAAAAATATAGGGCAGTTTTGGCTCCTTTAATATAGGGGGTCTAGTAGCAATCCTAAAAATAGAGAGCATATTGCGAGGCTCTTAGAGGATATTTTAGGGAGGAGTCCTCGATTGTATATAATTTATTTATAGTTGCCGGGTGGGGGTTCAGAAAAAATATTGAGCTGTTTTGGCTCCCTGAATATAGGGAGTCTAGTAGCAATCCCAAAAATAGAGAGCATATTGTGAAGCTATTAAGGGTGTTTTTAGAAAGAATGCTCGATTGTATATAATTTACATAAGGTGTCGGGTGGGGGTTCAAAAAAAATATGGAGCAGGTTTGGCTTCCTAAATATAGGGAGTCTAGTAACAATCCCAAAATTAGAGAGCATATTAGGCTCTTAGAGGGTGTTTTAGGGAGGAGTGCTTAATTGGATATAATTTACTTAAGGTTGTTGGGTGGGGGTTCAAAAAAAATATGGTGCAATTTTGGATCCCCCCTAAATATAGCTTGTCTAGAAGTAATCCCAAAAATAGAAAGGCATGTTGCGAGGCTCTTAGAGGGTGTTTTATGGAGGAGTCCTTGATTTATATATAATTTACTTATGATTTTAGGGTATTTTTGGGAGGTATTGGCGAGGCTCTTAGAGGGTGTTTTTGGGAGGAGTGCTCAATAGCATATAATTTACTTAAGGTTGTCAAGTAGGTGTTCAAAAAAATATAGAACGATTTTGGCTCGTTAAATATAGAGAGTCTTGTACTAATCCTAAGAATAGAGAGCATATTGCGAGGCTATTAGAGGGTGTTTTTGGGAGGAATGCTCGATTGTATATAACTTACTTAAGGTTGTCGGTTGGGGGTTCAAAAAAAATATGAAGTGGTTTTGGCTCCCTAAATATAGGGAGTCTAGAAGCAATTGCAAAAATAGAGAGCATATTTGGCTCTTAGATGGTGTTCTAGGGAGGAGTACTCGATTGTATATAATTTATTTAAGGTTGTCGGGTGGGGCTTAAAAAAAAATAGAGTTGTTTTGACTTCCTAAATATATGGAGTCTAGTTGTAATCCCAAAAATAGTAAGGCATATTGCGAGGCTCTTAGAGGGTGTTTTAGGGGGGAGTGCTTGATTTATATATAATTCACTTATTATGATTTTAGGGTGTTTTTGGGAGGCAAAGGCTAGGCTCCTAGTGGGTGTTTTTGGGAGGAATGCTCGATTGTGAATAATTTGCGCAAGGTTGTCAGGTGGGGGTTCAAACAAAATATGGAGCTATTTTGACTCCCTAAATATAGGGAGTCTCCATAAATATAGGGAGTCTAGTAGCAATTCCAAGAAATAGAGAGTATATTGTGAAGCTTTTAGAGAGTGTTTTAGGGAGGAGTGCTCGATTGTATATCGTTTACTTAAGGTTGTCGGGTGGGGGTTAAAAAAAACTATGGAGTGATTTTGGCTCCTTAAATATAGGGAGTTTAGTAGCAATCCCAAAAATAGAGAGCATAATACGAGGCTATTAGAGGGTGTTTTTGGGAGGAATGCCCGATTATATATAATTTACTTAAGGTTGTTGGGTGGGGGTTCATGTAAAATATGGATCGGTTTTGGCTCCCTAAATATAGGGAGTCTACTAGCAATCCATAAATAGAGAGCATAATGCAAGGCCATTAGAGGGTGTTTTTAAGAGGAATACTAGATTGTATGTAAATTACTTAAGGTTTTTGGGTGGGTGTTCAAAAAAAAATATGGAGTGATTTGGCTCCCTAAATATAGGGAGTCTAGTAGCAATCCCAAAAATAGAGAGCATATTAGGCTCTTAGAGGGTCTTTTAGGGAGGAGTGTTTGATTATTTATAATTTACTTAAGGTTATCAGGTGCGGGTTCAAAAATAATATGGAGCAATTTTGGCTCCATAAATATAGAGAGTCTAGTAGCAATCCCAAAAATAGGGAGGCATGTTGCGAGTTTCTTAGTGGGTGTTTTTGGGAGGCAATAGCGAGGCTCTTAACGGGTGTTTTTGGGAGGAATGCTCGATTGTGTATATTTTACTTAAGGTTATTGGGTTGGGATTCAAATAAAATATAGAGCATTTTTGGCTCCCTAAATATAGGGACTTTAGTAGCAATCCTAAAAAATAGAGAGTATATTGCGAGTCTCTTAGAGGGTATTTTAGGGAGGAGTGCTCAATCGTATATAATTTACATAAGGTTGTCGGGTGGGGGTTAAAAAAAAATATGGAATGGTTTTGGCTCCTTAAATATAGGGAGTCTAGTAGCAATCCTAAAAATATAGAGGCATATTGTGAGGCTCTTAGAGGGTATTTTAAGAAAAAGTGCTTGATATATGTATATATAATTTACTTATGATTTTTGGGTGTTTTTGAGAGACAATGGAGAGGCTTTTAGAGGATGTTTTTGGGAGGAATGCTCAATTGTATATAATTTTCTTAAGGTTGACGGTTGGGGGTTCAAAAAAATATGGAGTAGTTTTGGCTCCCTAAAAATAGGAAGTCTAGTAGCAATCCCGAAAATTGAGAGCATAGTACCAGGCTCTAAGAGGGTGTTTTAGGAAGGAGTGCTCGATTGTATATAATTTACTTATGATTATTGGGTGGGTGTTCAAAAAAAATATAGAACAGTTTTAGCTTCCTAAATATAGGGAGTCTAGTACCAATCCCAAATATAGAAAGACATATTGCGAGTCTCTTAGAGAGTGTCTTAGGGAGGAGTGCTTGATTTATATATAATTTACTGATTACTTTAGTGTGTTTTTGGGAGGCAATGGCGAGACCCTTAGAGGGTATTTTTGAGAGGATAGCTCGATTGTATATAATTTACTTAAGGTTATCGGGTGTAGGTTCAAAAAAAATATAGAGCGGTTTTGGCTCCCTAAATATAGGGAGTCTAGTAGTAATCCCAAAAATAGAGAGCATATTTCGAGTCTCTTTGAGGGTGTTTTAGGAAGGAGGGCTCGATTGTATATAATTCACTTAAGGTTATTGGGTGGGGGTTCAAAAAAAATATGGGGCTGTTTTGGTTCCATAAATATAGGGAGTCTAGTAGTAATCCCAAAAATAGAGAGCATATTACGAGACTCTTAGAGGGTGTTTTAGGGAGGAGTGCTCGATTGCATATAATTTACTTAAGGTTATCGGGTGGGGGTTCAAAAAAAATATGGAGCAGTTTTGACTCCCTGAATATAGGGAGTCTAGTGGCAATCCTAAAAATAGAGCGCATATTGCGAGGCTATTGGAGGGTGTTTTTAGGAGGAATGCTCGATTGTAAATAATTTATATAAGGTTATCGGTTGGGGGTTCAAAAATAATATTAAGTGCTTTTGGCTCCCTAAATATAGGGAGTCTAGTAGTAATCCCAAAAATAGAGAGCATATTAGGCTCTAAGAGGGAATTTTATGGAGGAGTTCTCGATTGTATATAATTTACTTAAGGTTGTCGGGTGGGGGTCCAAAAAAAATATGGTTTAATTTTGGCTCCCTAAATATAGGGAGTCTAGTAGTAACCCCAAAAATAGAGAGGCATATTGTGAGGCTTTTAGAGGGTGTTTTAGGAAGGAGTGCTTGATTTATATATAATTTACTTATGATTTTAGGGTATTTTTGGGTGGCAATCATGGAACTCTTAGAGAGTATTTTTGGGAGGAATGCTCAATTATATATAATTTAGTTAAGTTTGTCGGGTAGGGGTTCAAAAAAAATATAGAACGGTTTTGGCTCCCTAAATATAGGGAGTCTAGTAGCAATCCCAAAAAATAGAGAGCATATTGCGAGGCTTTTAAAGGGTGTTTTAGAGAGGAGTTCTCAATAGCATATAATTTAGTTAAGGTTGTCGGGTGGGGGTTTAAAAAAAATATAGAGCAGTTTTGGCTCCTAAAATATAGGGAGTCTAGTAGCAATCCTAAAAATAGAGCATATTACGAGGCTATTAGAGGGGGTTTTTTCTGGAGGAATGCTTGATTGTATATAATTTACTTAAGGTTGTCTGGTGGGGGTTCAAAAAAAATAAAGAGCGGTTTCAGTTCCTTAAATATAGGGGGTCTAGTAGCAATTCCAAAAATAGAGAGCATATTAGGCTCTTAGAGGGTGTTTTAGGGAGAAGTGCTCAATTGTATGTAATTTACGTTAGGTTATCGAGTGGGGATTCAAAAAAAACATGGAGCGATTTTGGCTCCCTAAATATAGGGAGTCTAGTAGTAATCCCAAAAATAGTGAGACATATTGCGAGGATCTTAGAGGGTGTTTTAGGGGAGAGTGCTTGATTTATATATAATTCACTTATGATTTTAGGGTGTTTTTGGGAGGTCATGGCGATGCTCTTAGATTGTGTTTTATGGAGGAATGCTCGATTGTGTATAATTTACTTAAGATTATCGGATAGGGGTTTAAAGAAAATATGGAGCTGTTTTGGCTCCCTAAATATAGAGCGTCTAGTAGCAATCCCAAAAAATAGAGAGCATATTGCGAGGCTTTTAGAGAGTGTTTTAGAAAGGAGTGCTCGATTGTATATAATTTACTTAAGGTTGTCAGGTGGGGGTTTAAAAAAAATATGGGGCGGTTTTGGCTCCTTAAATATAGAGAGAAAAGTAACAATCCCAAAAATAGAGAGGCATTTTGCAAGGTTCTTAGAGGGTATTTTAGGGAGGAGTTCTTGATTTATATATAATTTACTTAAGATTTTAGGGTATTTTTGGGAGGTAATGACGAGACTCTTAGATGGTGTTTTTGAGAGGAATGCTCGATAATTTATAATTTACTAAAGGTTGTTAGGTGGGGGTTCAAAAAAAATATAGAGTGATTTTGGCTCCTTAAATATAGAAAGTCAGGTAGCAATCCTAAAAATAGAGAGCATATTGCGAGGCTCTTAGAAAGTTTTTAGGAAGGAGTGCTCGATTGTATATAATTTAGTTATGGTTATCGGCTAGGAGCCTTGAGAAATTGGGAGCGATTTTTGCTCCCTAAATATAAGGTGTCTAGTAGCAATCTCAAAAATAAGGAGGCAATGGCGAGGCTTATATAAGGTGTTTTTGGGAGGAATACTCGATTGTATATAATTTACTTAAGGTTGACGGGTGGGGATTCAAACAAAATATGGGGCAGTTTTGGCTCCCTAAATATAGGGAGTCTAGTAGAAATCCCAAAAATAGAGAGCATATTACAAAGCTCTTAGAGGGTGTTTTAGGGAGGAGTGCTCGATTGTATATAATTTGCTTAAGGTTGTCAGGTTGGCGTTAAAAAAAAAATAGAGCGGTTTTGGTTACCTAATTATAGGGAGTCGAATTGCAATCCCAAAAATAGAAAGGCATACTGTGAGGCTCTTAGAGGGTATTTTAGGAAGGTGTGCTTGATTTATATATAATTTATATATGATTTTAGGGTGTTCTTGAGAGGCAATGGCGAGGCTGTTAGAGGGTGTTTTTGGGAGGAATGCTCGATTGTTTATAATTTACTTAAGGTTGTCAGGTGGGGGTTCAAAAAAAATATGGAGCGATTTTGGCTCCATAAATATAGAGAATCTACTAGCAATCCTAAAAATAACGAGCATATTGCGAGGCTCTTAGAGGCTATTTTAGGGCGGAGTGCTCAATTGTATATAATTTACTTAGGTTGTCGGGTGGGGGTTCAAAAAAAAAATGGATCGGTTTTGCTTCCCAAAATATAGGGAGTCTAGTAGCAATCCCAAAAATAGAGAGCATATTGCGAGGCTATTACATGGTGTTTTTGGGAGGACTGCTTGATTATAGATAATTAACTTAAGGTTGTCGGGTTGGGATTCAAAAAAAATATGGAGCGATTTTGGCTCCCTAAATATAGGGAGTCTAGTAGCAATCCTAAAAATAGAGAGACATATTGTGAGGCTCTTATAGAGTGTTTTAGGGAGGAGTGCTCGATTGTATATAATTTACATATGGTTGTCGGGTGGGAGTTCAAAAAAAATATAGAGCAGTTTTGCCTTCATAAATATAGGGAGTCTAGTATCAATCCCAAAAATAGAGAGCATATGACAAGGCTATTAGATGGTGTTTTTGGGAGGAATGCTTGATTGTATATAATTTACTTAAGGTTATCGGGTGGGGGTTCAAAAAAAATTAGAGCGGATTTGTCTCCCTAAATATAGGGAGTCTAGTAGCAATCCCAAAAATACAGAGCATATTGCGAGACTGTTGGAGGGTATTTTAGGGAGGAGTACTCGATTGTATATAATTCACTTAAGATTGTCCTGTGGGGGTTCAAAAAAAATATGCAGTGATTTTAGCTCCCTAAATATAGGGAGTCTAGTGGCAATCCCAAAAATAGAGAGTATATTATGAGGCTCTTAGAGGGTATTTTAGGGAGGTGTACTCGATTGTATATAATTTACTTAAGGTTTTCGGGTGGGGGTTAAAAAATAATATGGAGTATTTTTGCCTCCCTAAATATAAGGAGTCTAGTAGCAATCCCAAAAATAAAGAGCATATTGAGAGGATATTAAAAGGTGTTTTTTTGGAGGAATGCTCGATTGTATAAAATTTACTTAAGGTTGTCGGGTGGGGGTTGAAAAAAAATATGGTGCGATTTTGGCTCCCTAAATATAGGAAGTCTAGTAGCAATCACATAAATAGAGATAATACTGCGAGGCTCTTAGAGAATAATTTAGGGAGGAGTGCTTGATTATATATAATTTACTTAAGGTGTTGGGTGGGGGTAAAAAAAAAATGGAACGATTTTGGCTCCCTAAATATATTGAGTCTAGTAGCAATCCCAAAAATAGAGAGGCATATAGCGAGGCTTTTAGAGGGTGTTTTAAGGAGACGTTCTTGATTTATATATAATTTATTTATAATTTTAGGGTGTTTTAAGGAGGCAATGGCGAGGCTCTTAGAGGATGTTTTTAGGAGGAATGCTCGATTGTGTATAATTTACTTAAGTTTGTCGGGTGGGGGTTCAAAAAAAATATGGAGCGGTTTTGGCTCCCAAAATATAGGGAGTCTAGTAGTAATCCTAAAAAATAGAGAGCATTTTGCGAGGCTCTTAGAGAATGTTTTAGGGAGGAGTGCTCAATTGTATATAATTTCCTTAAGGTATATGGGGGTTCAAAAAAAATATAGAGCAGTTTTGGCTTATTAAATATAGGGAGTATTGTAGTAATCCTAAAATAGAGAGGCATATTACGAGGCTCTTAGAGGGTGTTTTAGGGAGGAGTGCTTAATTTATATATAATTTACTTATGATTTTTTGGTGTTTTTGGGAGGCAATGGCGAGGTACTTAAAGGGTATTTTTGGGAGGAATGCTCGATTGTATATAATTTACTTAACGTTGATAGGTAGGGGTTCAAAAAAAATATGGAGCGATTTTGGCTCCCTAAATATAGGGAGTCTAGTAGCAATATCAAAAATAGAAAGTATATTACCAGGCTCTTAGAGGGTGTTTTAGGAAGGAGTGCTCGATTATATATAATTTGTTTATAATGTTAGGGTATTTTTGGGAGGCAATGGCGAGGTACTTGGAGGGTGTTTTTGGGAGGAATGCTCGATTGTATATAAATTACTTAAGGTTATAGAGTGGGGGTTCAAAAAAAATATGGAGTGAGTTTGGCTCCCTAAATATAGGGAGTATAGTAGTAATCCCAAAAATAGAGAGCATATTGCGAGTCTCTTAGAGGGTGTTTTAGGGAGGAGTGCTCGATTGTATATACTTCACTTAAGGTTATTGGGTGGGGGTTCTAAAAAAATATGGGGCAGTTTTGGCTCCCTAAATATAGGGAGTCTAGTAGCGATCGTAAAAATAGAAAGCATATTGCGAGGCTCTTATAGTGTGTTTTAGAGAGGAGTGCTCTATTGTATATAATTTATTTAAGGTTGTCGGGGTGGGGGTTCAAAACAAAAAAAGAGCGGTTTTGGCTCCCTAAATATAGGGTCTAGTAGCAATACCAAAAATAGAGAGCATATTACTAGGCTATTTGAGGGTGTTTTTAGGTGGAATACTTGATTATATATAATTTACTTAAGGTTGTCGGGTGGGGGTTTAAAAAAAATATGTAGCAATTTTGGCTCCCTAAATATAAGGAGTCAAGTAGCAATCCTAAAAATAGAGAGCATATTCGTCTCTTAGAGGGTGTTTTAGGGAGGAGTGCTCGATTGTATTTAATTTACTTCAGGTTTCAGGAGGGGGTTCAAAAAAAATATAGAGCAATTTTGGCTATCTAAATATAAGAAGTCTTTTAACAATCCCAAAAATAGAGAGGCATATTACGAGGCTTTTAGAGGGTGTTTTAGGGACGAGTGCTTGATTGATATATAATTTACTTATGATTTTTGGGTATTTTTGGAAGGCAATAGCGAGGCTCTTAGGGTTTGTTTTTGGGAGGAATGCTCGATTGTGTATAATTTACTTAAGGTTGTCGAGTGGGGGTTAAAACAAAATATGGAGCGATTTTGGCTCCCTAAATATAGGGAGTCTAGTAGCAATCCCAAAAAATAGAGAGCATATTGCGATGCTCTTAGAGAGTATTTTAGGGAGGAGCGCTTGATTGTATATAATTTACTTATGGTTGTCGGGTGCGGGTTAAAAAAAAAAATGGAGTGATTTTGGCTTCTTAAATATAGGGAGTCTAGTAGCAATCCCAAAAATAGAGAGGTATATTGCGAGGCTCTTAGAGGGTAATTTCGGAAGGAGTGCTTGATTTATATATAATTTACTTATGATTTTAGGGTATTTTTGGGAGGTAATGGCGAGGCTCTGAGGGGGTATTTTTAGGAGGAATGCTCGACTATATATTATTTACTAAAGATTATCGAGTGGGGTTTTAAAAAAAATAAAGAGCTGTTTTGGCTCCCTAAATATAGGGAGTCTAGTAGCAATCCCAAAAATAGAGAGCACATTACGAGGCTTTTAGAAAGTATTTTAGGGAGGAGTGCTCGATTGTATATAATTTAGTTAAGATTATCTAGTAGGACCCTTGAGAAATTAAGAGTGATTTTGGCTTTCCAAATATAGAAAATCTTGTAGCGATCCCAAAAATAAGGAGGCAATAGCGAGGCTCATATAAGGTATTTTTGGGAGGAATGCTTGATTGTATTTAATTTACTTATGGTTGACGGGTAAGGGTTTAAAAAAAATATAGAGCGATTTTTGCACCCTAAATATCGGAATTCTAGTAGCAATACCAAAAATAGAAAGTATATTGCGAGGCTCTTAGAGGCTGTTTTAGGGATGAGTGCCCTATTATATACTAGTAATGCCCGTGCCTGTCGGCACGCAAAAGATTTCAAAGGCAGGGGCAATATTTTGAGGGAAAGAAAAATATTTTGAGGGTGATAACAACATTTCGTGAGCAGTGACAATATTTTGAGAAAAGTGACAATATTTCGTGGGGACAATATTTTGAGGGAAAGAACAATATTCTGAGGGTGATATTAACATTTCGTGAGCGGTGACAATATTTTGAGAAAAGTGACAATATTTCGTGGTCGCCTTCCACATCTTTGGAAATGTAACGGCTGTCTTCGGCGGCAACACACCTATAGCGGCAAAAATACACTCGTGGCTGTGTGTAAAATATAATCGAACGACTCTTTATTTGGACCTATAGCCTCGCTTAGCATTCGGAGCAAAACACCCAACATCAAAAATATGGCACGTGATAAGTTAAAGCCAAAACTCAATCACAACAGTCCGTTACACCCAACTTATCGATGAGTCGCACTCAGCCCAAATTACATCTATAATATTGTTGTGATTCAGTTTCGGCTTCAAACACAACTATATGTTGTACTAAACTCATTCAGTGAATCGCACTTCGTCCGAAATGACATGCAAAAAGAACAGAGGGTAGTTTCAAGTTTACTAATAAAGGCAAGAACCTTAGGCTAAATGAAATTTTAGGGGGCCTGTTCATGTGATGGATCTATTATTAGGGACCTCTCACATATTAATTTTCGGGTACAGGTATGGGCACCTTAATACTCGATCCAAACTCGACTCGAACCTTTCGGGTATAAAAACTCTACCCGATTAACTTTCGGGTATAGGTATGGGCACCTTAATACCCAATCCAAACCCAACTCAATACCCGACCCAAACACCGGTGGCCAGCGACTATAGCTATGGCCAGTGGCGTCGAGAGGACGATTAAAGATGTGGCTGGTGAGGGGGCGAGAGAAGTGGGCCACCTTTGGTGGTCAAACTGTCGGAGACAGTGGCGTCGGACCTCGATGGCGTAGCCGACCCCGGCTTAGGTGGCGAGGTACTTGGCGAGGAGGCTGGCGTCGTTAATGTTTCGCCGGATCTCGATGGCGTAGCGGACTCCGACCTGGGCGGCGAGGTACTTGGCAAGGAGGCGGGCATCGTTGACACTTCGAGTGCAGACTATCACGGGTGGCAAAATAAGTTAAAAAAAAGTCTGATAGAGTAGAAGGGGACCGGTGGCATCGGGGGTTGACTGCAGTTGTGACCGGCCTAACGGCGTCGAAAGGACAACTCCAGCTGTGACCACGCCGGTGACGAACCCCGCCGGCAACGCAGAGAGAGAGAGAGAGAGAGAGAGAGAGAGAGAGAGAGAGAGAGAGAGAGAGAGAGAGAGAGAGAGAGAGAGAGAGAGAGACTTCAGTAATGGAGAGGGCGCTCTAGCTAGGACTTCAGCCCGAGAGAAGGAGAGGGCCGAAGATGCTAAAGGTCGGAAAGGGCTAAGGGTCGGCCGGAGATGCTGTAGATTTGGTGGAACCCATCGTCGGAGAGGGGAAGGAAGCAGTCTGACTGTGGGAGCAGCGCGCTCCTCCCTCCTCAATCCGCCCGATCTCCCGACCTCCCCTCGTCTCCGTCTTCGGCGACCGACCCCCAACCCGACGACCCCCTCCCCCCGGGCTGCAACAAAAAAAAAAAGATAGAGAGGTGAGAGAAAGAAAAGCAAAAAGAAAAAGAGAGAGAGAGAGTGAAAGAGTGGGTGAGAGAAGAAATAGAACAAAGAGAAAGAGAGAGAACAGAGAGTTTGAGAGAGAGAAAAGAGAGAGAGAAAAGAGAGAGAGAGAGAGAGCAGAGAGAGAGAGAGAGAGCAGAGAGAGTTAAGAGAGAGAGGGGGCCTGCGCCCCACCCAGTCACCGCCGCAGCCATCAAGCCCGGCCGCCCCTCCGCTCCGCTCCGCGCCCGCCGTTGCCGTCGCTACCGTCGAGCCCGCACCCGAGCCCCGCTCCGCGCTCGCCGCTGCCGCCGGTGCCGTTGATCCCGAACCCGAGCTCCGCGCCCGACCCCTCCACTCTCACCGGCAGCTCTGTTGATCACGACCCTGCAACAGAGATCTAAAACAGAGGATTGAGAGAGAGAGAGAGAGATAGATAAAGAGAGAGAAAGAGAAAGAGAGAGGGGGGGGGGGCGCATAGGGTGGGGTGTACAGGGGGGGCGTACACATAGAGAGATCGGGAGAGAGAGATTTCCGAGATAGAGGGGACCTCCCCTCGTCTCCGTCTCCGGCGACCGACCCCCAACCCGACGACCCCCTCCCCCCCCGGGCTGCAACAAAAAAAAAAGATAGAGAGGTGAGAGAAAGAAAAGCAAAAAGAAAAAGAGAGAGAGAGAGAGTGAAAGAGTGGGTGAGAGAAGAAAGAGAACAAAGAGAAAGAGAGAGAACAGAGAGTTCGAGAGAGAGAAAAGAGAGAGAGAGAGAGATAGAGAGAGAGAGAAAGAGAGCAGAGAGAGTTAAGAGAGAGAGGGGGCCTGCGCCCCACCCAGTCGCCGCCGCAGCCATCAAGCCCGGCCACCCCTCCGCTCCGCTCCTCGCCCGCCGTTGTCGCCGCTACCGTCGAGCCCGCACCCGAGCCCCGCTCCGCGCCCGACGCTGCCGCCGGTGCCGTCGATCCCGAACCCGAGCTCCGCGCCCGACCCCTCCACTCTCACCGGCAGCTCTGTTGATCACGACCCTACAACAGAGATCTAAAACAGAGCATTGAGAGGGAGAGAGATAGATAGAGAGAGAGAAAGAGAAAGAGAGAGAGAGGGGGGGGGGGGGGCGCATAGGGTGGGGTGTATAGGGGGGGCGAACACATAGAGAGATCGGGAGAGAGAGATTTCCGAGATAGAGGGGATGCGTAGGGGAGAGAGAGAGAGAAAGAGAACGGGGCGGGGGCATAGTGTGTGTGTGTGTGTGTGTGTGAGAGAGAGAGAGAGAGAGAGAGAGACATGAGGCGCACAGGCGTATGTGTGTGTGTGTGTGTGAGAGAGAGAGAGGGAGGGAGGGGGGGAGGCGCACAGGGGGGCGAACAGAGAGAGAGAGAGAGAGAGGGAGAGGGAGAGATCGGGAAAGAGAGATTTTTGGGGCGCAGGGGGGGAGAGAGAGAGAAAACGGGGAGAGAGAGAGACGGGGGAATAGGCTGTGCAATTATGGGGGAGTGGGGACCATATACAGGTGGCAGCATCATTTTAACATTAAAACCCATAAATAATTTATATTATTTAATTTTTACAATTTAGTCCTTGTATTCTTTTGTTTCTTTTCTTCTTCAATCCCACCCCTCCATCTTAACTTATTTGAATCATAACCATTCTTTTTCTCTCTCATAAGATGAATCACACTCATCCTAACCCTTCTTTAAATCTCAGCCCCTCTTACCTCCTTCCCAACTACAGATCATGATCATTCTTTGTACCCCCCACAAAACCGTAGCTTATTATATAGATAATTTACTTAAGGTTGTCTGGTGGGCGTTCAGAAAAAATATGTAGCGGTTTTTGCTAACTAAATATAGGGAGTCTAGTAGCAATCACAAAAATAGAAATGTATATTGCAAGGCTCTTATAGGGTGTTTTAGGGAGGAGTGCTTGATTTATATATAATTTACTTTTGATTTTAGGGTATTTTTGGGAGGCAATGGTGAGTCTCTTAGAGGGTATTTTTAGGAGAACTTCTCGATTGTATAGAATTTACTTAAGGTTGTAGGGTGGGGGTTTAAAAATAATATACAGCGATTTTGACTCCATAAATATAGGGTGTCTAGTAGAAATACCAATAATAGAGAGCATACTGCGAGGCTCTTAGAGATTGTTTTAGGGAGGAGTGTTCGATTGTATATAATTCTCTTAAGGTTGTCCGGTGGGGGTACAAAAAAAATATAGAGCAGTTTTGGTTCCCTAAAATAAGAAGTCTAGTAACAATGCCAAAAATAGAGGGCATATTGCGAGGCACTTAGAGGGTATTTTAGGGAGGAGTGCTGAATTGTATATAATTTACTTAAGGTTATCGAGTGGGGATTTGAAAAAAATATAGAGCCATTTTACCTCCCTAAATATAGGGTGTCTAGTATCAATCCCAAAAATAGAAAGCATATTGCGAGGCTATTTGATGGTGTTTTTGTGAGGAATGCTCGATTTTATATAATTTACCTAAGGTTGTCGGGTGGGGGTTCTAAAAGAATATTGAGCAGTTTTGGCTCCCTAAATATAGGGAGTCTAGTAGCAATCCAAAAAATAGATAGTATATTACGAGGCTCTTAGAGGGTGTTTTAGGAAGGAGTACTCGATTATATATAATTTATTTAAGGTTATCGGCTGGGGGTTCAAAAAAAATATATAACGATTTTGGCTCTCTAAATATAGGAATCTAGTAGCAATCCCAAAAATAGAGAAGCATATTGCGAGGCTCTTAGAGAGTATTTTAGGGAGGAGTGCTTGATTTATATATAATTTACTTATGATTTAAGGGTATTTTTGGGAGGCAATGGCGAGGCTTTTAGAGGGTATTTTTAATAGGAATGCTCGATTATGTATAATTTACTTAAGGTTGTATAGTAGCAATCCCAAAAAATATAGATCATATTGAGAGGCTCTTAGAGGGTGTTTTAGGGATGAGTGCTCAATCGAATATAATTTACTTAAGTTTGTCGGGTTGGGTTCAAAAAAAGTATGGAGCGGTTTTGGCACCTTAAATATAGGGAGTTCAGTAGCAATCATGAAAATAAAAAGGCATATTGCGAGGCTTCTAGAGGGTGTTTTAGTGAGTAGTGCTTGATTTGTTATTAATTTTCTTATGATTTTTGGATATTTTTAGGAGGCAATGGCGAGGCTCTTAGAGGGTGTTTTTAGAAAGAATGCTCGATTATATATAATTTACTTAAGGTTGACGGGTGGGGGTTTAAAAAAAATATAGAGTGGTTTTAGCTCCCTAAATATAGGGAGTCTAGTAGCCATCACAAAAATAGAGAGCATATTGCGAGGCCATTAGAGGGTCTTTTTAGGAGGAATACTCGATTGTATATAATTTACTTAAGGTTTTCGGGTGGGGGTTCAAAAAAAATATGGAGCAGTTTTGGCTCCCTAAATATAAGGATTATAGTAGCAATCCCAAAAATAGAGAGCATATTAGGCATTTTGAGGGTGTTTTAGGAAGGAGCGCTTGATTTTTTATAATTTACTTAAGGTTATCGGGTAGGGGATCAAAAAAAATATAGAGCAATTTTGGCTCCCTAAATATAGGGAGTCTAGTAGCAATCCCAAAAATAGAGTGGCATATTGGGAGGCTCTTAGAGGGTGTTTTTGGGAGGAATGCTTGTTGTATATAATTTACTTAATATTGTCGGGTGGGGGTTCAAACTAAATATAGAGCAGTTTTGGCTCCCTAAATATAGCGAGTCTAGTAGCAATCCCAAAAAATAAAGAGCATATTGCGAGGCTTTTAGAGGGTGTTTTAGGGAGGAGTGCTCAATCATATATAATTTACTTAAGGTTGTCGGGTGGGGGTTCAAAAATAATATAGAGTGGTTTTGGCTCCTTAAATATAGGGAGTCTAATAGCAATCCAAAAAATAGAAAGGCACATTGCGAGGCTCTTAGAGGGTGTTTTAGGGAGGAGTGCTTGATTTATATATAATTTACTTATGATTTTTGGGTTTTTTGGGAGGCAATGGCGAGACTTTTAGAGGGTATTTTAGAAGGAATGCTCGATTGTATATAATTTTCTTAAGGTTGACTGGTGGGGTTTCAAAATTTTTTTTTAGTGATTTTGGCTCCCTAAATATAGGGAGTCTTCTAGCAATCCCAAAAAATAGAGAGCATATTACCAAGCTCTTAGTGGGTCTTTTAGGAAGGAGTGCTCGATTGTATATAATTTATTTAAGGTTGTCGGGCAATGTTCAAAAAAAAAAAAGAATAATTTTTGCTCCATAAATATAAGGAGTCTAGTAGCAATCCCAAAAATAGAAAGACATATTGCGAGTCTCTTAGAGGGTATTTTAGAGAGGGGTACTTGATTTATGTATAATTTACTGATGACTTTAGGGTATTGTTGGAAGGCAATGGCGAGGCTCTTAGAGTATATTTTTGGGCAGAATACTCGATTGTATATAATTTACTTAAGGTTGTCGGGTGTGGGTTCAAAAAAAACATAGAGAGATTTTGGATTCCTAAATATAGGGAGTCTAGTAGCAATCCCAAAAATAGAGAGCATATTACGAGTCTCTAAGAGTGTGTTTTAGGGAGGAGTACTCGATTGTATATAATTCACTTTAACTTATTAGGTAGGGGTTCAGAAAAAATATTGGGCGGTTTTGGCTCTCAAAATATAGGGAGTCTAGTAGCAATCGTAAAAATTAAAAGCATATTGCGGGGCTCTTTGAGGGTGTTTTATTGAGGAGTGCTCGATTGTATATAATTTTCTTAAGGTTGTCTGGTGGGGGTTTAAAAAAAATATAGAGCAGTTTTGGCTCCCTAAATATAGGGAGTCTAGTTGCAATCCCAAAAATAGGGAGCGTATTAGGCTCTTAGAGGGTGTTTTAGGAAGGAGTGCTCGATTGTATATAATTTACTTAAGGTTTTTGGTTGTTGTTTAAAAAAAAAAATGGCATAATTTTAGCTCTTTAAATATAGGGAGTCTAGTAGCAATCCCAAAAATATAGAGGCATATTGCAGGGCTCTTAGAGGGTGTTTTAGGAAGGAGTGCTTGATTTATATATAATTTACTTATGATTTTGGGGTGTTTTTGGGAGGCAATGACGAGGCTCTTAGAGGGTGTTTTTGTTAGAAATGCTCAATTATGTGTAATTTAGTTAAGGTTATCGGGTGGGGTTCAAACAAAATATGGAGTGGTTTTGACTCCCAAAATATAGGGAGTCTTGTAGCAATCCCAAAAATAGAAAGCATATTATGAGGTTCTTAGAGGGTGTTTTAGGGAGGAGTGCTCGATAGCATACAATTTACTTAAGGTTGTCGGGTGGGGGTTCAAAAAAAATATGAACCGGTTTTGGTTCCTTAAATATAGGGAGTCTAGTAGCATTCCCAAAAATAGAGAGCATATTGTGAGGCTATTAGAGGGTGTTTTTAGGAGGAAAGCTCGATTATATATAATTTACTTAAGGTTCTTGGGTGGGGGTTCAAAAAAAATATGGATCGGTTTTGGCTCCCTAAATATAGGGAGTCCAGTAGTAATTCAAAAAATAAAGAGCATATTAGGTTCTTAGAGGGTATTTTAGGAAAGAGTGCTCGATTGTATATAATTTACTTAAGGTTGTCAGGTGGGGCTTCAAAAAAAAATATGGAGCAGTTTTGGCTCCCAATATATAGGGATTCCAGTAGTAATCCCAAAAATAGTGTGGCATATTGCGAAGCACTTAAAGGGTATTTTAGGGGGGAGTGCTTGATTTATATATAATTCACTAATGATTTTAGGGTGTTTTTGGAAGGCAATAGCGAGGCTCTTAGAGGGTGTTTTTGGGAGAAATGCTCGATTGTGTATAATTTGCTTTAGGTTGTTGGGTGGGGGTTCAAATAAATTATGGAGCTGTTTTGGCTCCCTAAATATAGGGAGTCTAGTAGCAATCCTAAAAAATAAAGAGCATATTGTAAAGCTCTTAGAGAGTATTTTAGGGAGTAGTGATCGATTGTTTATAATTTACTTAAGGTTATCAGGTGGGGGTTCAAAAATAATATGTAGCTGTTTTGGTTCCTTATATATAGGGAGTCTATTAGTAATCCCAAAAATAAAGAGGTATATTGCAAGGCTCTTAGAGGGTATTTTAGGAAGGAGTGCTTGATTTATATATAATTTACTTAATATTTTAGGGTATTTTTGGGAGAAAATAATGAGGCTCTTAGAGGGTGTTTTTGGGAGAAATGCTCGGTTATATATAATTTACTAAAAGTTGTCGGGTGGGGGTTCAAAAAAAATATAGAGCAATTTTGGCTCCCTAAATATAGGGAGTCTAGTATCAATCCTAAAAGTAGAGAGTATATTGCGAAGCCATTAGAGGATGTTTTTAGGATGAATGCTCTTAGAGGGTATTTTAGGGAGGAGTGCTTTATTTATATATAATTTACTTATGATTTTATGGTATTTTAGGGAGGCAATGACGAGGCTCTTAGAGTATGTTTTTGGGAGGAATACTCGATTGTGTATAATTTACTTAAGATTGTCGGGTAGGGGTTCAAATAAAATATGGAGGGGGCTTCCTAAATATAGGGAGTCTAGTAGTAATCCCAAAAAATAGAGAGTATATTGCGGGGTTCTTAGAGGGTATTTTAGGAAGGAGTGCTCAATCTTATATTATTTACTTAAGGTTGTCGAGTGGGGATTCAAAAAAAATATAGAGCGGTTTTGGCTCCTTAAATATAGGGAGTCTAGTAGCAATCCTAAAAATAGAGAGGCATATTGGGAGGCTCTTAGAGGGTGTTTTAGGGAGGAGTGCTTGATTTATATATAATTTACTTATGATTTTTGGGAGTTTTTGTAAGGCAAAGGCGAGGCTTTTAGAGAGTGTTTCTTAGAAGAATGCTCGATTATATATAATTTTCTTAAGGTTGACGAGTGGGGGTTTAAAAAAAATATGGAACGATTTTGGCTTTGTAAATATAGAGAGTTTAGTAGTTATCCTAAAAATATAGAGCATGTTACCAGGCTCTTAGAGGGTGTTTTATGATGGAGTGCTCGATTGTACATAATTTACTTAAGGTTGTCGGGTGGTTGTTCAAAAAAAATATGGAGCGATTTTGGCTCCCTAAATATAGGGAGTCTAGCAGCTATATAAAAAATAGAAAGGCATATTGCGAGTCTCTTAGAGGGTGTTTTAGGGAGGAGTGTTTGATTTATATATAATTTATTGATGACTTTAGGGTGTTTTTGGGAGGCAATAGCGTGCCTCTTAGAGAGTATTTTAGCGAGGAATGCTCGATTGTATATAATTCACTTAAGGTTGTCGGGTGGGGGTTTAAAAAAAATATGGGGCAGTTTTGGCTCCCTAAATATAGGGAGTCTAGTAGCAATCCAAAAATTAGAGAGCATATTAGGCTTTTAGATGGTGTTTTAGGAAGGAGTGCTCGATTGTATATAATTTACTTAAGGTTGTCGGGTTGGGTTTCAAAAAAAATATAGTGTAATTTTGGATCCCTTAATATAGGTTGTCTAAAAGCAATCCCAAAAATAGAGAGACACGTTACGAGGCACTTAGAGGGTGTTTTAGGGAGGAGTCCTTGATTTATATATAATTTACTTATGATTTTAGGGTGTTTTTGGGAGGCCACGGCGAGGCTCTTAGACAGTATTTTTGGGAGGAGTGCTCAATAGCATATACTTTACTTAAGGTTGTCGGGTGGGGGTTCAAAAAAAATATGGAGCGGTTTTAGCTCCCTAAATATAGGAAGTCAAGTAGCAATCCTATAAATAGAGAGCATATTACGAGGCAATTAGAGGGTATTTTTGGGAGGAATTCTCGATTGTATATAATTTACTTAAGATTATCGGGTGGGGTTCAAAAAAAATATAAAGCAGTTTTAGCTCCCTAAATATAGAGAGTCTATAAGTAATTCCAAAAATAGAGAGTATATTAGGCTCTTAGATGGTGTTTTAGGGAGGAGTACTCAATTGTATATAATTTACTTAAGGTTGTCGGGTGGGGCTTTTAAAAAAATGGAGCGGTTTTGACTCCCTAAATATAGGGAGTCTAGTTGTAATCTCAAAAATAGTAAGGCATATTGCGTGGCTCATAGAGGGTGTTTTAGGGGGGAGTGCTTGATTTATATATAATTCACTTATAATTTTTGGGAGAAAAAAGCTAGGCTCCTAGAGGGTGTTTTTGGTAGGAATGCTCGTTTGTGTATAATTTGCATAAGGTTGTCGGGTGGGGGTTCAAACAAAATATGTAGCGATTTTGGCTCCCTAAATATAGGGAGTCTCTATAAATAAAGGGAGTCTAGTAGCAATTCTAAAAAATAGAGAGCATATTGTGAAGCTCTTAGAAAAAGTTTTAGGGAGGAGTGATCGATTATATATATAGTTTACTTAAGATTGTCGGTGAGGGTTAAAAAAAGAAGAAGCAGTTTTGGCTCCTTAAATATAGGGAGTCTAGTAGCAATCCCAAAAATAGAGAGCATCTTGCGAGGCTATTAGAGGGTGTTTTTGGGAGGAATGCTCGATTGTATATAATTTACATAAGATTCTTAGGTGGCGGTTCAAATAAAATATGGATCGGTTTTGGCTTCCTAAATATAGGGAGTCTAGTAGTAATCCTAAAAAAAAAGTTCATATTGTGAGGCTATTAGAGGGAGTTTTTAAAAGGAATGCTAGATTGTATGTAATTTACTTAAGGTTTTTGAATGGGGGTTCAAAAAAATTATGAAGCAATTTTGGCTCCCTAAATATAGGGAGTCTAGTAGCAATCCCAAAAATAGAGAGTATATTTGGCTCTTAGAGGGTGATTTAGGGAGGAGTGCTCGATTATTTATAATTTACTTGAGGTTATCGGGTGCGGGTACAAAAAAAATATGGAGCGATTTTGGCTCCATAAATATAGGGAGTCTAGTAGCAATCCCAAAAATAGAGAGGCATATTGCGAGTCTCTTAGTGGGTGTTTTTAGGAGGTAATGGCGAGGCTCTTAAAGGGTGTTTTTGGGAGGAATGCTCGATTATGTATAATTTACTTAAGGTTATTGGGTGGGGGTTCAAACAAAATATGTTGCGGTTTTGGCTTCCTAAATATAAGGACTCTAGTAGCAATCCTAAAAAATAGAGAGCATATTGTGAGACTCTTAGAGGATGTTTTAGGGAGGAGTGCTCAATCGTATATAATTTACTTAAGGTTGTCGGGTGGGGGTTCAAAAATAATATAGAGTGGTTTTGGCTCCTTAAATATAGAGAGTCTAGTCGCAATCCTAAAAATATAGAGGCATATTGTGAGGCTCTTAGAGGGTGTTTTAGGGAGGAGTGATTGATTTATATATAATTTACTTATAATTTTTGGGTGTTTTTGGGAAACAATGGTGAGGCTTTTAGAGGGTATTTTTGGGAGGAATAGT
Organism: Chamaelirium japonicum; assembly: GCA_947650365.1. Taxonomy (NCBI): domain Eukaryota; kingdom Viridiplantae; phylum Streptophyta; class Magnoliopsida; order Liliales; family Melanthiaceae; genus Chamaelirium; species Chamaelirium japonicum. Next base: position 653,966 of record CANTAL010000128.1, on the reverse strand, counting down.
TGATTGTATATAATTTTCTTAAGGTTGATGGGTGGGGGTTCAAAAAAAATATGGAGCAATTTTGGCTCCCTAAAAATAGGAAGTCTAGTAGCAATCCCAAAAATAGCGAGAATATTACCAGTCTCTTAGAGGGTGTTTTAAGAAGGATTGCTCGATTGTATATAATTTACTTAAGGTTGTCGGGTGGGTGTTCAAAAAAAATATAGAGCAGTTTTGGCTCCCTAACTATAGGAAGTCTAGTACTAATCCCAAAAATATAAAGGCATATTATGAGTCTCTTAGAGGGTGTCGTAGGGAGTAGTGCTTGATGTATATATAATTTACTGATTACTTTAGGGTATTTTTGGGAGGCAATGGCGAGGCGCTTAGAGGGTATTTTTGAGAGGGTAGCTCGATTGTATATAATTTACTTAAGGTTGTCTTGTGTCGGTTCAAAAAATATATAGAGCGGTTTTGGCTCCCTAAATATAGGGAGTCTAGTAGTAATCCTAAAAATAGAGAGCATATTGCGAATCTTTTCGAGCGTGTTTTGGGAATGAGTGCTCGATTGTATATAATTCACTTAAGGTTATCGGGTGGGGGTTCAAAAAAAAAAGGGCGGTTTTTGCTCCCTAAATATCGAAAGTCTAGTAGTAATCCCAAAAATAGGGAGCATATTTTGAGACTCTTAGAGGGTATTTTAGGTAGGAGTGCTTGATTGCATATAATTTACTTAAGGGTGTCGGGTGGGGGTTCAAAAAAAATATGGAGCAGTTTTGTCTCCCTGAATACAGAGAGTCAAGTGGCAATCCTAAAAATAGAGAGCATATTGCGAGGCTATTAGAGGGTGTTTTTAGGAGGAATACTCGATTGTAAATAATTTACATAAGGTTATCAGGTGGGGGTTCAAAAAAAATATTGAGTGGTTTTAGCTCCCTAAATATAGGAAGTCTAGTAGCAATCCCAAAAATAGAGAGCATATTAGGCTCTAAGAGGGGATTTTATGGAGGAGTTCTCGATTGTATATAATTTACTTAAGGTTGTCGGTTGGGGGCTCAAAAAAAATATGGTGCAATTTTGGCTCCTAAAATATAGGGAGTCTAGTAGTAATCCCAAAAATAAAGAGGCATATTGCGAGGCTCTTAGAGGGTGTTTTAGAAAGGAGTGCTTGATTTATAAATAATTTACTTATGATTTTAGGGTGGTTTTGGGTGGCAATCGTGAGACTCTTAGTTGGTGTTTTTAGGAGGAATGCTCGATTGTGTATAATTTAGTTAAGTTTGTCAGGTAGAGTCTCAAAAAAAAAATGTAATAGTTTTGGCTCCCTAAATATAGGGAGTCTAGTATCAATCACAAAAAATAGAGAGCATATTGCAAGGCTCTTAGAGGGTGTTTTAGAGAAGAGTGCTCGATAACATATAATTTACTTAAGGTTGTCAGGTGGGGGTTCAAAAAAAATATGGAGTGGTTTTGGCTCCTTAAATATAGGGAGTCTAGTAGCAATCCCAAAAATAGAGAGCATATTGCGAGGCTATTAGAGGGTGTTTTCTGGGGGAATACTCGATTGTATATAATTTACTTAAGGTTGTCGGGTAGGGATTAAAAAAAAAATAGAGTGGTTTTGGTTTTCTAAATATAGGGAGCCTAGTAGCAATTCCAAAAATAGAGAGCATATCAGGCTCTTAGAGGGTGTTTTAGGGAGGAGTGCTCAATTGTATATAATTTACTTACAGTTGTCGAGTGGGGCTTCAAAAAAAATATGGAGCAGTTTTGGCTCCCTAAATATAGGGAGTCTAGTAGTGCTCCCAAAAATAGTGAGGCATATTATGAGGATCTTAGAGAGTGTTTTAGGGGGGAGTGCTTGATTTATATATAATCACTTATAATTTTAGAGTGTTTTTGGGAGGCAATGGCGATGCTCTTAGTGGGTGTTTTATGGAGGAATGCTCGATTGTGTATAATTTACTTAAGGTTGTCGGGTGGGGGGTTAAACAAAATATGGAGCTGTTTTGGCTCCCTAAATATAGGGAGTCTAGTAGCAATCCCAAAAAATAGAGAGCATATTGCGAGGCTCTCAGAGAGTGTTTTAGAGAGGAGTGCTCGATTTTATATAATTTACTTAAGGTTGTTGGGTGGGGGTTCAAAAAAAATATGAAGCGGTTTTGGCTCCTTAAATATAGAGAGAAAAGTAGCAATCCCAGAAATAGAGAGGCATATTGGAAGGTTCTTAGAGGGTATTTTAGGGAGGAGAGCTTGGTTTATATATAATTTTAGGGTGGTTTTAGGAGGCAATGACGAGGCTCTTAGATGGTGTTTTTGGGAGAAATACTCGATTATATATAATTTACTAAAGGTTGTCAGGTGGGGGTTCAAAAAAAATATAGAGCAATTTTGGCTTTCTTAATGTAGGAAGTCTAGTAGCAATCCCAAAAATAGAAAACATATTACGAGGTTCTTAGAAAGTTTTTAGAAAGGAGTGCTCGATTGTATATAATTTAGTTATGATTATCGGCTAGGAGCCTTGAGAAATTAGGGGTGATTTTTGCTATCCAAATATAAGGAGTCTAGTAGCGATCCCAAAAATAAGGAGGCAATGACGAGGTTCATATACGGTGTTTTTGGGAGGAATACTCGATTGTATATAATTTAATTAAGGTTGACGGGTGGGGGTTCAAAAAAAATATGGGGCGGTTTTGGCTCATTAAATATAGGGAGTCTAGTACAAATCCCAAAAATAAAGAGCATATTGTAAAGCTCTTAGAGGGTATTTTATGAATGAGTGCCTGATTGTATATAATTTGCTTAAGGTTGTCGGGTTGGTGTTCAAAAAAAATATGGAGCGGTTTTGGTTACCTAATTATAGGGAGTCTAATAGCAATTCCAAAAATAGAAAGGCATACTGTGAGGCTCTTAGAGGGTATTTTAGGAAGTTGTACTTGATTTATATATAATTTACTTATGATTTTAGGGTGTTCTTGGTAGGCAATAGCGAGGCTGTTAGGGGTGTTTTTGGGAGGAATGCTTGATTGTTTATAATTTACTTAAGGTTGTCAAGTGGGGGTTCAAAACAAATATGGAGCGGTTTTGGCTCCATAAATATAGGGAATCTATTAGCAATCCCAAAAATAAAGAGCATATTGCGAGGCTCTTTGAGGGTATTTTAGGAAGGAGTGCTCAATTGTATAGAATTTACTTAGGTTATAGGGTTGGGGTTCAAAAAAAATATGGATCGGTTTTACTTCCCAAAATATAGGGAGTCTAGTAGCAATCCCAAAAATAGAAAGCATATTGCGAGGCTATTAGATGATGTTTTTAGGAGGACTGCTCGATTATAGATAATTTACTTAAGGTTGCCGGGTGGGGATTCAAAAAAAATATAAGGCAGTTTTGGCTCCCTAAATATAGGGAGTCTAGTAGCAATCTTAAAAATAGAGAGGCATATTGTGAGGCTTTTATAGGGTGTTTTAGAGAGGAGTGCTTTATTTATATATAATTTTCTTATAATTTTGCGAGGCTCTTTGAGGATATTTTAGGGAGGAGTGCTCGATTGTATATAATTTACTTAAGGTTATAGGGTGGGGGTTCAAAAAAACTATATAGCAATTTTGGCTCCCTAAATATAGGGAGTATAGTTGCAATCCTAAAAATAGAGAGCATATTACTAGGCTATTAGATTGTTATTTTTGGTGGAATGCTCGATTGTATATAATTTACTTAAGGTTATCGAGTGGGGGTTCAAAAAAAATATAGAGTGGTTTTGGCTCGCTAAATATAGAGAGTATAGTAGTAATCCCAAAAATAGAGAGCATATGGCGAGGCTCTTAGAGGGTGTTTTAAGGAGTGGTGGATTATATATAATTTACTCAAGGTTGTCGGGTAGGGATTCAAAAAGAATATGGAGCAATTTTGGCTCCCTAAATATAGGGAGTTTAGTAGCTATCCCAAAAATAGAAAGGCATGTTATGAGGCTTTTAGAGGGTATTTTAGGAAGGAACGCTTGATTTATATATAATTTATATATGATTTTAAGGTGTTTTTGGGAGGCAATAGCGAGGCTCTTAGTGGGTATTTTTGGGAGAAATGCTCGATTATATATAATTTACTTAAGGTCATCAGGTGGGGGTTCAAACAAAATATGAAGTGGTTTTTGCACCCTAAATATAGGGAGTCTAGTAGCAATCTCAAAAATAGAGAGCATATTGCGAGGTACTTAGATGGTGTTTTACGGAGGAGTGCTCGATTGTTTATATTTCACTTAAAGTTGTCGGGTGTGGATTCAAAAAAAATATAGGCCGGTTTTGGCTCCATAAATATATAGTGTCTAGTAGCAATCCTAAAAATAGAGAGCATATTACGAGGCTATTAGATGGTATTTTTGGGAATAATATTCAATTGTATATAATTTACTTATTGTTGTTGGGTGGGGGTTCAAAAAAAACATGAAGAGGTATTGGCTCCCTAAGTATAGGGAGTCTAGTAGCAATCCCAAACATAGAGAGCATTTTGCGAGGCCCTTGGAGGGTGTTTTTAGGAGGAGTGCTCGATTGTATATAATTTAATAAGGTTATAGGGTGGGGGTTCAAAAAAAATATAGAGCGATTTTGGTTCCCTAAATATATGGAGTTTAATAGCAATCCCAAATATATATGGAGTGCTTGATTTAGGGAGGAATCCTAAATCAAGCACTGCATATATATACAATCGAGCACTCCTTCTTAGAACACCCTCTAGGGAACCAAAATCACTCTAAGGTTATAGGCTGCAGGTTCAAAAAAAATATGGAGCGGTTTTGGCTCCTTAAATATAGGGAGTCTAGTAGCAATCCTAAAAATAGAGAGGCATATTTTGAGGCTCTCAGAGGATATTTGAGGGAGGAGTGCTTGATTTATATATAATTTACTTATGATTTTTGGGTATTTTTAGGAGGCAATTGTGGGGCTCTTAGAGGGTATTTTTTGGAGAAATGCTAGATTGTATATAATTTACTTAAGGTTGATAGGTGGGGGTTCAAAAAAAATATGGAGCGGTTTTGGCTCCCTAAATATAGGGAATCTAGTAGTAATCCCAAAATTAGAGAACATATTACCAGGCTCTCAGAGGGTGTTTTAGGAAGGAGTGCTTGATTGTATATAATTTACTTAAGGTGGTCGGGTGGGCATTTAAAAAAATATAGAGCAGTTTTGGCTCCCTAAATATTGGGAGTCTAGTAGCAATCTCAAAAATAGAAAGGCATATTGCGAGTCTTTTAGAGGGTGTTTTAGAGAGGAGTACTTGATTTATACATAATTTATTTTTGATTTTAGTATGTTTTTAGGAGGCAATGGCAAGGCTCTTAGAGGGTGTTTTAGGGAGGAATGCTTGATTGTATATAATTTACTTAAGTTTGTCTAGTGGGGGTTCAAAAAAAATATGGAGATGTTTTGGATCCCTAAATATAGAGAGTCTAGTAGTAATACCAAAAATAGAGAGCATATTGTGAGACTCTTAGAGGGTGTTTTTGGGAGGAGTGTTTGATTGTATATAATTCACTTATGGTTATCGTGTGGGGGTTCAAAAAAATATGGGGTGGTTTTGGCTCCCTAAATATAGGTAGTCTAGTAGCAATCCCAAAAATACAGAGCATGTTGTGTGGCTCTAAGAGGGTGTTTTAGGGAGGAGTGCTCAATTATATATAATTTACTTAACGTTGTCGGGTGGGGGTTCAAAAATAATATAAAGCAGTTTTGGCTACATAAATTTTGGGAGTCTAGTAGTAATCCAAAAAATAGAGAGCATATTGTGAGGCTATTAGAGGGTGTTTTTAGGAGGAATGCTCGATTATATATAATTTTCTTAAAATTAACGGATGAGAATTCAAAAAATTATAGAGTAGTTTTGGCTTCTTAAATATAAGGAGTCTAGTAGCAATCCTAAAAATAAAGAGCATATTGCGAGGCTCTTAGAGGGTGTTTTAGGGAGGATTGCTCTATTGTATATAATTTACTTAAGGTTGTCGGGTGGATGTTCAGAAAAAATATGGATCGGTTTTGGCCACCTAAGTATATGGAGTCAGGTAGCAATCACAAAAATAGAAAGGCATATTGCGAGGCTCTTAGAGGGTGTTTTAGGGAGGAGTATTTGATTTATATATAATTTACTTATGATTTTAGGGTGTTTTTGGGAGGCAATGGTGAGACACTTAGTGGGTGTTTTTTCAAGAAATGCTTAATTATAGATAATTCAATTAAGGTTGTCGGGTGGGGGTTCAAAAAAAAATATGGAGTAGTTTTGGCTCCCTAAATATAGAGAGTCTAGTAGAAATCCCAAAATTGGAGAGCATATTGCGAGACTCTTAGAGGTTGTTTTAGGAAGGATTACTCGATTGTATATAATTCACTTAAGGGTTTCTGGTGGGGGTTCAAAAAAAATATAGAGCGATTTTGGCTCCCTAAATATAGTGAGTCTAGTAACAATCCTAAAAATAGAGAACATATTGTGAGGCTCTTAGAGGGTATTTTAGGGAGGAGTGCTCGATTGTATATAATTAATTAAAGTTGTCAGGTGGGGGTTCAAAAAAAATATACAGTAGTTTTGGATCCCTAAATATAGGGAGTCTAGTAGCAATCCCAAATATAGAGAGCATATTACGAGGCTATTAGAGAGTTTTTAGGAGGAATGCTCGATTGTATATAATTACTTAAGGTTGTCGATTGGGGGTTCAAAAATAATATGGAGCAGTTTTGGTACCCTAAATATAGGGAGTCTAGTAGCAATCCCAAAAATAGAGAGGCATATTGCAAGGTTCTTAGAAGGTGTTTTAGTAAGGAGTGCTTGATTTATATATAATTTACTTGTGATTTTAGGGTGTTTTTGAGAGGCAATGGCGTAACTTTTAAAGGGTGTTTTATGGAGCAATACTCGATTGTATATAATTTACTTAAGGTTGTTGGGTGGGGGTTAAAAAAAAATATGTAGCGGTTTTGGCTCCCTAAATATAGGGAGTTTAGTAGCAATCCAAAAAATAGAGAGCATATTTTGAGGCTTTAAGAGTATATTTTTGGTAGAAGTACTCGATTGTATATAATTTAGTTATGATTATCGGGTGGGAGCCTTGAGAAATTAGGACTGATTTATTCTCCCCAAATATAGGGAGTTTAGTAGCGATCCCAAAAATAAGGAGGCAATGGCGAGACTCTTATAGGGTCTTTTTGGGAGGAATACTGGATTGTATATAATTTGATTAATATTGATGGGTCAGGGTTCAAAAAAATATAGAGTGGTTTTGGCTCCTTAAATATAGGGAAGCTAGTAGCAATCCCAAAAATAGAAAGAATATTACGAGCCTCGTAGAGGATATTTTAGGGAGGAGTGCTCAATTGTATATAATTTACTTAAGGTTATCGGGTGGGAGTTTAAAAAAAATATGGTACGATTTTGGCTACCTAAATATAGGGAGTCTAGAAGCAATCCCAAAAATAGATAGGCATATTGCGAGGCTCTTAGAGGGTATTTTAGTGAATAGTGCTTGATTTATATATAATTTATTTATGATTTAAGGGTATTTTTGGAAGGCAATGGCGAGGCTCGTAGAGGGTATTTTTGGAAGGAATGCTCGATTGTATATAATTTACTTAAGGTTGTAGGGTGGGGGGTTTAAAAAAAATATAGAGCTATTTTGGCTTCCTAAATATAGGGAGTCTAGTAGCAATCCCAAAAATAGAGAGCATATTGTGAGGCTCTTAGAGGGTGTTTTAGGGAAGAGTGCTCGATTGTATATAATTTACTTAAGGTTGTCGGGTGGGTGTTCAAAAATAAAAATGCAGCAGTTTTGGCTTCCTTAATTTAAGGAGTCTAATAGTAATCCCAAAATAGAAAGGCATATTAAGAGCTCTTAGAGGGTATTTTAGGGAGGAGTGCTTGATTTATATTTGATTTTAGGGTATTTTTGGGAGGCAATGGCGAAGCTTGTAGCAGGTATTTTTAGGAGGAATGCTCGATTGTATATAATTTACTTAAAGTAATCGGGTTGGGATTCAAAAAAAATATAGTACGGTTTTGGCTCCTTAAATATAGGAAGTTTAGTAGCAATCCCAAAAATAGAGAGCATATTGCAAGCCACTTAGAGGGTGTTATGGGGAGGAATGCTTGATTGTAAATAATTCACTTTAGGTTGTCGGGTGGGGGTTCAAAAAAAATATGGAGCGCTTTTGGCTCCCTAATTTTAGGGAGTCTAGTAGTAATCCCAAAAATAGAGAACATATTGTGAGGCTCTTAGAGGGTATTTTAGAGAGGAGTGCTTGATTGTATATAGTTTTCTTAAGGTTGTCGGGTGGGGGTTCAAAAAAAATATGGAGCAATTTTGGATCCCTAAATATAGGGAGTCTAGTAGCAATCCCAAAAATAGAAAGCATATTACAAGGCTATTAGATGGTGTTTTTTGGAGGAATGCTTGATTTTATATAATTTACTTAAGGTTATCGGGTAGGGGTTCAAAAAAAATATGGACTGATTTTGGCTCCCTAAATATAGAGAGTCGAGTAGAAATCCCAAATGTAGAAAGCATATTATGAGGCTTTTAGAAGGTGTTTTAAGGAGTGCTCGATTGTATATAATTTAATTAAGGTTGTTGGGTGGGGATTCAAAAAAAATATGGAGCGATTTTGGCTCCCTAAATATAGGGAGTCTAGTAGCAATCCCAAAAATAGAGAGGCAAATTGCGAGACTCTTAACGAGTGTTTTAGGGAGGAATGCATGATTTATATATAATTTATATTTGATTTTAGGGTGTTTTTGGGAGGCAATGGCGTGGCTCTTAAAGGGTATTTTTGGGAGGAATGCACGATTATATATAATTTACTTAAGGTTGTCGTGTGGGGGTTCAAAAAAAATATAAAGTGGTTTTAGCTCCGTAAATATAGGGAGTCTAGTAGAAATCCCAAAAATAGAAAGTATATTGCGAGGATCTTAGAGGGTGTTTTAGGAATGAGTGCTCGATTGTATATAATTCACTTAAGATTGTGTGGTGGGTATTCAAAAAAAATATGGGGCTGTTTTAGCTCCCTAAATATATGGAGTCTAGTAGCAATCCCAAAAATAGAGAGCATATTGCGAGGCTATTCTATGGTATTTTTGGGAAGAATGCTCGATTGTATATAATTTATTTAAGGTTGTTGGGTGGGGGTTAAAAACAAATATGGAGCCATATTGGCTCCCTAAATATAGGGAGTCTAGTAGCAATTGTAAACATAGAGTGCATATTACGAGGCTCTTAGAGGGTGTTTTAATGTGGAGTGCTCAATTGTTTATATTTTACTTAAGGTTATCGGGTGGGGGTTTAAAAAAAATATCGAGCAATTTTGGTTCCCTAAATATAGGGAGTCTAGTAGCAATCCCAAAAATATCGAGGCATGTTTCGTGGCTCTTAGAGGGTGTTTTAGGGAGGATTGCTGTATTTATATATAATATACTTATGATTTAAGGGTATTTTTGGGTGGCAATGGTGAGGCACTTTGAGGGTGTTTTTGGGAGTTTTTAGGTGGAATGCTTGATTATGTATAATTTACTTAAGGTTGTCAGGTGGGGGTTCAAACAAAATATGGAGCAGTTTTTGCTACTTGAATATAGGGAGTTTAGTAGCAATCCTAAAAAATGGAGAGCGTATTGTGAGGCTCTTAGAGGGTGTTTTAGTGAGGAGTGCTTAATTGTATATAATTTAATTAAGGTTGTTTGGTGCAGGTTCAAAAAAAATATATAACGGTTTTGGCTCCTTAAATATAGGGAGTCAAGTAGCAATCCTAAAAGTAGAGAGGCATATTGCGAGGCTCTTAGAGGGTGTTTTAAGGAGGAGTGCTTGATTTATATATAATTTGCTTATGATCTTTGGGTGTTTTTGGCTGGCAATGGTGAGGCTCTTAAAGAGTGTTTTTGGGTGGAATGCTAGGTTGTATATAATTTACTTAAGGTTGATAGGTAAGGTTTGAAATAAAATATAGATATATTTTACCTCCCTAAATATAGAAGGTCTAGTAGCAATCCTAAAAATAGAGAGCATGTTACCAGGCTTTTAGAGGGTGTCTTAGAAAGGAGTGCTCAATTGTATATAATTTACTTAAGGTGGTCGGGTGGACATTCAAAAAAATATGGAGTGGTTTTGGCTCCCTATATATAGGGAGTCTAGTAGCAATCCAAAAAATAGAAAAATATATTGCGAGTCTCTTAGAGGGTATTTTAGCGAGGAGTGCTTGATTTATATATAATTTAGTTTTTGTTTAAGGGTATTTTTGGGAGGCAATGGTTAGGTTCTTAGAGGGTGTTTCTGGGATGAATGGTCGATTGTATATAACTTACTTAATGTTTCGGGTGGGGGTTCAAAAGAAATATGGAGCATATTACGAGGCTCTTAGAGGGTGTTTTAGGGAGGAGTGCTCGATTGTGTATAATTCACTTAAGGTTGTCCTGTAGGGGTTCAAAAAAAATATGGGGTTGTTTTGGCTCCCTAAATATAGGGAGTCTAGTAGCAATCCCAAAAGTAGAAAGTATATTGTGAGGCTCTTAGATAGTATTTTAGGGAGGAGTACTCGATTATATATAATTTACTTAAGGTTGCCAGGTTAGGGTTTAAAAAAATATAGAGCGGTTATGTCTCCCTAAATATATGGAGTCTAGTAGCAATCCCAAAAATAGATAGCAAATTACGAGGATATTAGAGGGTGTTTTTGGGAGGAATGCTCGATTGTATATAATTTACTTAAGGTTGACGGGTGGGGGTTCAAAAAAAATATAGAGCAGTTTTGACTCCCTAAATATAGGGATTCTAGTAGCAATCTGAAAAATAGAGGGCATATTGCGAGGCTCTTAGAGGGTGTTTTAGGGAAGACTGCTTGATTGTATATAAGTTACTTAAGGTTATCGGGTGGGAGTTTAAAAAAAATATCGATCGGTTTTGGCTACCTAAATATAGGGAGTCTAGTAGCAATCGCAAAAATAGAAAAGCATATTTCGAGGCTCTTAGAGGGTGTTTTATGGAGGAGTGCTTGAATTATATACAATTTACATATGAATTTTGGGTTTTTTTTGGAGGCAATGGTGAGACTCTTAGAGGGTGTTTTTTGAAGGAATGCCCGATTATATATAATTTACTTAAGGTTATCGGGTGGGGGTTCAAAAAAATATGAAGAAGTTTTGGCTTCCTAAATATAGGGAGTCTAGTAGTAATCCCAACATTAGAGAGCATATTGCGAGGCTCTTAGAGGGTTTTTTAGGAAGGAGTGCACGATTGTATATAATTCACTTAAGGGTGTCGGGTTGGGGTTCAAAAAAATATGGAGCGGTTTTGGCTCCCTAATTATTGGGAGTCTAGTAGTAATCCCAAAAATAGAGAGTATATTGCGAGGCTCTTAGAGGTTATTTTAGGGAAAACTGCTCAATTGTATATAATTTACTTTAAGTTGTCGGGTGGGGGTTAAAAAAAAATATAGAGCGGTTTTGGATCCCTAAATATCAGGAGTCTAGTAGCAATCCCAAAAATAGAGAGTATATTACGAGTCTATTAGAGGGTGTTTTTGGGAGGAATACTCGATTGTATATAATTTGCATAAGGCTGTCGAGTGGGGGTTCAAAATAAATATGGAGCGGTTTTGGCTCTCTAAATATAGGGAGTCTAGTAGCAATCCCAAATATAGAGAGGCATATTGCAAGGCTCATAGAGTATGTTTTAGGGAGGAGTGCTTGTTTTATATATAATTTTCTTATTATTTTAGGGTGTTTTTGGGAGGCAATGGTGTGGCTTTTAGAGGGTGTTTTTGAGAGGAATGCTCGATTGTATATAATATACTTAAGGTTGTCAAGTGGGGGTTTGAAAAAGATATAGAGCAATTTTGGCTTCCTAAATATAGAGAGTCTAGTAGCAATCCCAAAAATAGAGAGCATATTGCGAGGCTCTTAGAGTGTGTTTTAGGGAGGAGTGCTCGATTATATATAATTTAGTTATGATTATCAGGTGGGAGCCTTGAGAAATTGGGAGCAATTTTGGCTCCCCAAATATTGGGAGTCTACTAGCAATCCCAAAAATATGGAGGCAATGGCGAGGTTCTTATAGGGTGTTTTTGGGAGAAATACTCGATTGTATGTAATTTACTTAACGTTGAAGGGTCGGGATTAAAAAAAAAAATAGAGCGGTTTTGGCTCCTTAAATATAGGGAGTCTAGTAGCAATCCCAAAAATAGAGAGAATATTGCGAGGTTCTTAGAGGGTGATTTAAGGAGGAGTGCTTGATTGTATATAATTTACTTAAGGTTCTCGATTAGGAGTTTAAAAAAAATATGGAGTGGGTTTGGCTACCTAAATATAAGGAGTCTAGTAGCAATCCCAAAAATAGAAAGGCATATTGCGAGGTTCTTAGAAGGTGTTTTAAGGAGTAGAACTTGATTTATATATAATTTATTTATGATTTTAGGGTGTTTTTGGGAAGCAATGGCGAGGCTCGGAGAGGGTGCTTTTGGAAGGAATGTTCAATTGTATATATTTACTTAAGGTTGTCATGTGGGTGTTCAAAAAAAATATGGAGTTGTTTTTACTCCCTAAATATAGAGAATCTAGTAGCAATCCCAAAAATAGAGAGCATATTGTGAGGCTCTTATAGGGTATTTTAGGGAAGAGTGCTCGATTGTATATAATTTACTTAAGGTTATCTAGTGGGGGTTTAAAAAAAATATTAAGCGGGTTTGGCTCTCTAAATATAGAGAATCTAGTAGCAAACCTAAAAATAGAGAGTATATTGCGTGGCTCTTAGAGGGTATTTTAGGGAGGAGTGCTCGATTATATATAATTACCTTAAGGTTGTCGGGTGGGGGTTCAAAAAAAATATAGAGCAATTTTTTCTCCCTAAATATAGGGAGTGTAGTAGCAATCCCAAAAATAGAGGTCATATTACGAGGCTATTAGACGGTGTTTATAGGAGGAATGCTCAGTTGTATATAATTAACTTAAGGTTATCGGGTTGGGGTTCAAAAAAAATATAGAGTGGTTTTCGCTCCCTAGATATAATGAGTCTAGTAGTAATCCCAAAAATAGAAAACATATTACGAGGCTCTTAGAGGGTGTTTTAAGGAGTGCTCGATTGTATATAATTTACTTAAGATTATCGGGTGGAGTTTCAAAAAAATTATGGAGTAGTTTTGGCTCCATAAATATAGGGAGTCTAATAGCAATCCCAAAAATAGAGAGGCATGTTACGAGGCTCTTAGAGAGTATTTTAAAGAGGTGTGCTTTATTTATATATAATTTACTTATGATTTTAGGGTATTTTTGGGAGGCAATGGAGAGGCTTTTAGAGAGTGTTTTTGGGAGGAAAGCTCGATTGTATATAATTTACTTAAGGTTGTCGGGTGGGGGTTCAAAAATAATATGGAGCAGTTTTGGCTCCCTAAGTATAGGGAGTCTAGTAGAAATCCGAAAAATAGAAAGTATATTACGAGGATCTTAGAGGGTGTTTTAGGGAGGAGTATTCAATTATATATAATTCACTTAAGGTTGTCGGGTGGGGGTTCAAAAAAAATATGTGGCAGTTTTGGCTCCCTATATATAGGGAGTCTAGTAGCAATCCAAAAAATAAAGAGCATTTTGCGGGGCTCTTAGACGGTGTTTTAGGAGGGAGTGCTCGATTGTATTTCATTTACTTAAGGTTGTCGGGTGGGGGTTCAAGAAAATCTAGAGCGGTTTTGGCTCCCTAAATATAGGGAGTCTAGTAGCAATCCCAAAAATAGATAGCATATTGTGAGGCTATTAGAGGGTGTTTTTGAGAGGAATGCTCGGTTGTATATAATTTACTTAAGGTTGTCGGGTGGGGGTTCAAAAAAAATATGGAGTGATTTTGGCTTTCTAAATATAGGGAGTCTAGCAATCCCAAAATTAGAAAGCATATTAGACTCTTACAGGGTGTTTTAGGGAGGTATGCTCGATTATATATATTTTATTTAAGGTTGTCGGGTGGTGGTTCAAAATGAATATAGAGCGATTTTGGCTCCCTAAATATAGGGAGTCTTATAGCAATCCCAAAAATAGAGAGGCATATTGCGAGGCTCATAGAGGGTATTTTAGGGATGAGTGCTTGATTTAAATATAATTAACTTTTTATTTTTGGTTATTTTTCGGAGGCAATAGTGAGGCTCTGAGAGGGTGTTTTTGGAAGAAATGCTCGATTGTGTATAATTTACTAAAGGTTGTCGGGTGGGGTTTAAAATAAAATATGGAGTGATTTTGGCACTCTAAATATAAGGAGTCTAGTAGCAATCCCAAAAAATAGAAAGCATATTGCGAGGCTCTTAGATAGTGTTTTAAGGAGGAGTGCTCGATTGTATATAATTTACTTAAGGTTATTGGGTGGGGGTACAAATAAAATATGGAGCGATTTTGGCTCCTTAAATATAGGGAGTCTAGTAGCAATCTTAAAAATAGAAAGGCATATTGCAAGGCTCTTAGAGGGTATTTTAGGGAGGAGTGCTTGATTTATATATAATTTACTTATGATTTTTGGGTGTTTTTGGGAGGCAATGGCGAGGCTCTTAGAGGGTGTTTTTGGGAGGAATGCTCGATTATATATAATTTACTAAAGATTATCGGATGGGGGTTCAAAAAAAATATAGTACGGTTTTGTCACTATAAATATAGGGAGTCTAGTAGTAATCCCAAAAATAAAGAGTATATTGTGAGGCTTTTTGAAAGTGTTTTAGGGAGGAGTGGTCGATTGTATATAATTTTGCCATGATTATCGTGTGGGAGCCTTAAGAAATTGGAAGCGATTTTGGCTCCATAAATATGTAGAGTCTAGTAGTTATCCCAAAAATAAGGAGGTAATGGCGTTGCTCATATAAGGTGTTTTTGGGAGGAATGCTCGATTGTATATAATTTACTTAAGGTTGATAGTTATGGGTTCAAAAAAAATATGGAGCGGATTTGACTCCCTAAATATAGGGAGTCTAGTAGCAATCCCAAAAAATAGAGAGCATATTGCAAGGCTCGTAGATGGTGTTTTAGGGAGGAGTGCTCGATTGTATATAATTTACTTAAGGTTCTTAGGTGGGCGTTTAAAAAAAATATGGAGCGGTTTTGACTACCTAAATATAGAGTCTAGTAGCAATCCCTAAAATAGAAAGGTATATTACGAGTCTCGTAGAGGGTGTTTTAGGTAGGAGTGGTAGATTTATATATAATTTACTTATGATTTTAGGGTATTTTTGGGAGGCAATGGTGAGGCTCTTAGAGGGTGTTTTTGGGACGAATGCTCATTTGTATATAAATTACTTTAGGTTATCGGATGGGTACTCGGAAAAAAATATGGAGCAATTTTGGCTCCATAAATATAGGGAATCTAGTATCAATCATAAAAATGGAGAGCATATCGTAAGCCTATTACAGGATGTTTTTGGAAGGAATGCTCGATATTATGTAATTTACTTAAGGTTGTCGGGTGGGGATTCAAAAACAATATGGAGAGGTTTTATCTCCATAAATATAGGGAGTCTAGTAGCAATCCTAAAAATAGAGAGCATATTGTGAGGTTCTTAAGGGGTGTTTTAGAGTGGAGTGCTCGATTGTATATAATTCACTTCAGGTTATCGAGTGGGGGTTTAAAAAAAATATTGAACAATTTTGGCTCCCTAAATATAAGGAGTCTAGTAGCAATCCTAAAAATAAAGAGACATATTACGAGGCTCTTAGATGGTGTTTTAGGGAGGAGTGCTTGAGTTATATTTAATTTACTTTTGATTTTAGGGTATTTTTGGGAGGTAATGGCAAGGCTCTAAGAGGGTATTTTTGGATGGAAAGCTCGATTGTATTTAATTTACTTAAGGTTGTCGGGTGGAGATTTACAAAAATTATAGAGCAGTTTTGGTCCCTAAATACAGGAAGTCTAGTAGCAATCCTAAAAATAGAGAACATATTACGAGTCTCTTAGAGCGTATGTTAGGGAGGAGTGATCGATTGTATATAATTCACTTAAGGTCATCAGGTGAGGGTTCAAAAAAAATATGGGGCAGTTTTGGCTCCATAAATATAAGGAGTCTAGAAGCAATCCCAAAAATAGAGAGCATATTACGAGGCTCTTAGAGGGTATTTTAGGAATGAGTGCTTGATTTATATATAATTTACTTATGATTTTAGGGTATTTTAGGAGTCAATGACGAGGCTCTTAGAGGGTGTTTTTAGAAGGAATATTCGATTGCGTATAATTTACTTAAGGTTATCAGGTGAGGGTTCAAATAAAATATGGAGCAGTTTTGGCTCCCTAAATATAAGGATTCTAGTAGCAATCCCAAAAATAGAGAGCATATTAGGCTCTTAGAGTGTGTTTTAGGGAGGAGTGCTCGATTGTATATAATTTACTTAAGGTTTTCGGGTGGGGGTTAAAAAAAAATATGGAGCAATTTTGGCTTCCTAATTATAGGGAGTCTAGTAGCAATCCCAAAAATAGAGAGACATATTGCGAGGCTCTTAGGGGATGTTTTTGGAAGGAGTGCTTGATTTATATATAATTTACTTATAATTTTAGGGTATTTTTGGGAGGCAATGGCGAGGCTCTTTGAGGGTGTTTCTGAGAGAAAAGCTCGGTTGTGTATAATTTACGTAAGTTTATCGGGTCGGGGTTCAAATAAAATATGGAACAATTTTGGCTTCTTAATTATTGGGAGTCTAGTAGCAATCCCAAAAAATATAGTGTATATTGCGAGGCTCTTAGAGATTGTTTTTGGGAGGAGTGTTCAATTGTATGTAATTTACTAAAGGTTATCGGGTGGGGCTTCAAAAAAATATAGAGCGGTTTTTGCTCCCTAAATATAGGGAGTCTAGTAGCAATCCCAAAAATAGAGAGCATATTGCGAGGCTTTTAGAAAGTATTTTAGGGAGGACTACTCAATTGTATATAATTTAGTAATGATTAATGGGTGGGAGCCTTGAGAAATTAGGGGCAATTTTGGCTCCCCAAATATATAGAGTTTATTAGTGATCCTAAAAATAAGGAGACAATGACAAGGCTCATTTAAGTTGTTTTTGGGTGGAATACTCGATTGTATATAATTTACTTAAGGTTGACGGTTGGGTTTACAAAAAAAATATGGAGCAATTTTTGTACCCTAAATATAGGGAGTCTAGTAGCAATCCTAAAAATAGAGAGCATATTGCGAGGTTCTTAAAGGGTATTTTAGGGAGGAGTGTTCGATTGTATATAATTTACTTAATGTATTTGGATTGATGTTCAAATAAAATATAGAGCGATTTTGGCTACCTAAATATAGGGAGTCTAGTATAATCCCAAAAATAGAAAGGCATATTACGAGGCTCTGAGAGGGTGTTTTAGGGATGAGTATTTGATTTATATATAATTTACTTAAGATTTTAGGATTTTTGGGAGGTAATGGCGAGGCTCTTAGAGGGTACTTTTGGGAGAATTGCTCGATTGTAAATAATTTTCTTAAAATTGTCAGGTGGGGGTTCAAAAAAAATATAGAGTAGTTTTGGCTCCCTAAATATATGGAGTCTAGTAGAAATCCCAAAATAGATAGCATATTGCGAGGCTCTTAGAGGGTATTTTAGGAGAAGTGCTTGATTGCATATAATTCACTTAAGGTTGTCCGGTGTAAGCTTAAAAAAAATATGGAGCAGTTTTGGCTCACTAAATATAAGGATTCTAGTAGCAATCCCAAAAATAGAAAGTATATTGCGAGGCTCTTAGAGGGTATTTAAGGGGGAGTGCTCGATTATATATAATTTACTTAAGGTTGTCAGGTGGGGGTTCAAAAAAATTTGAAGCGGTTTTGCCTCCCTATATATAGGAAGTCTAGTAGCAATCATAATAATAGAAAGCATATTGCGAGGCTATTTGATAGAGTTTTTGGGAGGAATGCTCGATCTAATATAACTTACTTAAGGTTATCGGGTGGGGGTTCTAAAAATATATGTAGCGGTTTTGGCTCCCTAAATATAGGAGACTAGTAGCAATCACAAAAATATAGAGCATATTGTGAGGCTCTTAGTGGATGTTTTAGAGAGGAGTGCTCGATTGTATATAATTTACTTAAGGTTGTCAGGTGGGGGTTCAAAAAAAATATAGAGCAGTTTTGGCTCCTTAAATATAGGGAGTCTATTAGCTATCCAAAAAATAAAGAGGCATACTGCGAGGCTCTTAGAGGGTATTTTAGGGAGGTGTGCTTGATTTATATATAATTTACTAAAGATTTTTGGGTATTTTTGGTAGGCAATGGTGAGGCTCTTAGAGGGTATTTTTGGAAGGAATACTCGACTATATAAAATTTACATATGGTTGACGGGTGGGGTTCAAAAAAAATATGGAGCAGTTTTGTCTCCCTAAATATAAAGAGCCTAGTAGCAATACCAAAAATAGAGAGCATATTACCAGGCTCGCATAGGGTGTTTTTGGAAGGAGTGCTCGATTGTATATAATTTACTTAAATTGGTCGGGTGGGCATTAAAAAAAAATAAGGAGCTGTTTTGGCTTCCTAAATATAGGGAGTCTAGTAGCAATCCCATAAATAAAAAGACATATAACGAGTCTCTTAGAGGGTGTTTTAGGGAGGTGTGCTTGATTTATATATAATTTACTTACGATTTTATGGTATTTTTGGGAAGCAATGGTGAGGGTCTTAGAGGGTGTTTTTGGGATAAAAGCTGATTATATATAATTTGCTTAAGGTTATCGGGTGTGGATTCAAAAAAAATATAGAGCGGTTTTGGCTAGCTAAATATAGGGAGTCTAGTATCGATCCCAAAAATAGAGAGTATTTTACAAGTTTTTTAGAGAGTGTTTTAGGGAGGAGTGCTCAATTGTTTATAATTCACTTAAGGTTGTTAGGTGGGGGTTCAAAAAAAATATAGGACGATTTTGGCACCATAAATATAGGGAGTCCAGTAGCAATCCCAAAAATAGAGAGCATATTGCGAGGCTCTTAGAAGGTGTTTTAGGGAGTAGTGCTCGATTAAATATAATTTACTTAAGGTTGTCGAGTAGGGGTTCAAAAAAAATATGGAGTGGTTTTGGCTCCCTAAATATAGGGAGTCTAGCAGCAATCCCAAAAATAGAGAGCATATTGCGAGGCTATTAAAGGGTGTTTTTAGGAGGAATGCTCGATTGTATATAATTTACTTAAGGTTGTCGGGTGGGGGTTCAAAAAAAATATGGAGCGATTTTGGCTCCCTAAATTTAGGGAGGCTACTGGCAATCCTAAAAATAGAATGCATATTATGCTATTAAAGGGTGTTTTAGGGAGGAGTGCTCGATTGTATATAACTTACTTAAGGTTATCAGGTGGGGGTTCAAAAAAAATATATAGCAATTTTGGCTCCCTAAATATAGGGAGTCTAGTAGCAATCCCCAAAATAGAGGGCCGTATTACGAGGCTTTTAGAGGGTATTTTAAGAAGGAGTGCTTGATTTATATATATTTTAATTATAATTTTAGGGTATTTTTGGGAGACAATGGCGATGCTCTTAGTGGGTGTTTTTGGGAGGAATGCTTGATTGTATATAATTTAATTAAGGTTGTCGGGTGGAGGTTAAAGCAAAATATGGAGCCATTTTGGCTCCCTAAATATAGGGAGTCTAGTAGCAATCCAAAAAAATAGATAGCATATTGCGATGCTCTTAGAGAGTGTTTTAGGGAGGAGTACTCAATCGTATATAATTTACTTATGGTTGTCGGGTGGGGATTCAAAAAAAATATGGAGCGGTTTTGGCTCCTTAAATATAGGGAGTCTAGTAGCAATCCAAAAAATAGAGAGGCATATGCAAGGCTCCTAGAGGGTGTTTTAGGAAGGAGTGCTTGATTTATATATAATTTATTTATGATTTTTGGGTGTTTTTAGGAGGCAATGGTGAGGCTTTTAGAGGGTGTTTTTGGAAGGAATGCTCGATTGTATATAATTTACTTAAGCTTGATGGGTGGGGGTTCAAAAAAAAAAATAGAGTAGTTTTAGCTTCCTTAATATAGGGAGTCTAGTAGCAATCCCAAAAATACAAATTATATTACCAGGCTCTTAGAGGGTGTTTTAGGAAGGAGTGTTCGATTGTATATAGTTTACTTAAGGTTATCGGGTGGGCATTCAAAAAAAATATGGAGCAGTTTTGGCTTTCTAAATGTAGGGAGTCTAGAAGCAATCCCAAAAATAGAAAGACATATTGCAAGTCTCTTAGAGGGTGTTTTAGGGAGGAGTGCTTGATTAATATATGATTTACTTATGATTTTTAGGTATTTTATGGAGGTAATGGCGAGGCACTTTGAGGGTATTTTTTGGCGGAATGCTCGATTATATATAATTTACTTAAGTTTGTCGGGTGTGGGTTAAAAAAAAAAAAAGCGGTTTTGGCTCCGTACATATAGGGAGTCTAGTAGCAATCCCAAAAATAGAGAGCATATTTTGAGTCTCTTAGAAGGTGATTTAGGTAGGAGTACTCGATTGTATATAATTTACTTAAGGTTGTCGGATGGGGGTTTAAAAAAAATATGGAGCGATTTTAGGTCCCTAAATATAGGGAGTCTAGTAGCAATCCCAAATATAAAGAGCATATTATGAGGCTCTTAGAGGGTATTTTAGGGAGGAGTGCTCGATTGTATATAATTTACTAAAGGTTGTCGGGTAGGGGTTCAAAAAAAATATGGAGTAATTTTGGCTCCCTAAATATAGGGAGTCTAGTAGCTATCCCAAAAAATAGAGTGCATATTATGAGGCTCTTAGTGGGTGTTTTAGGGAAGAGTGCTCGATTGCATATAATTTACTTAAGGTTCTTGGGTGGGGGTTTAAAAAAAATATGGAGGGATTTTGGATCCCAAAATATAGGGAGTCTAGTAGCAATCCCAAAAATAGAGAGCATATTGTGAGGCTTTTAGAGGGTGTTTTTGGGAGGAATGCTCGATTGCATATAATTTATTTAAGGTTATCGGGTGGGGATTCAAAAAAAATATGGAGCGGTTTTGGCTTCCTAAATATAGAGAGTCTAGTGGTAATCCCAAAAATATATAGCATATTAGGCTCTTAGAGGATGTTTTAGGGATGAGTGCTCGATTGTATATAGTTTACTTTAGGTTGTTGTCTGGGGCTTCAAAAAAAGTATAAAACGGTTTTGGCTCCCTAAATATAGGGAGTCTAGTAGCAATCCCAAAAATAATGAGGCATATTGCGAGGATCTTAGAAGGTGTTTTAGGAAGGAGTGCTTGATTTATATGTAATTTACTTATGATTTTAGGGTATTTTGGGAGGTAATAACGAGGCTCTTAGAGGTTGTTTTTGGGAGAAATACTCGATTGTATATAATTTACTTAAGGTTATCGGGTGGGGGTTCAAACAAAACATGGAGCTATTTTTGCTCCCTAAATATAGGGAGTCTAGTAGCATTCCCAAAAATTAAAGAACATATTGTGAGGCTCTTAGAGAGTGTTTTAGGGAGGAATGCTCGATTGTATATAATTTACTTAAGATTATCGGGTGGGGATTAAAAAAATATAGAGCGATTTTGGTTCCTTAAATATAGGGAGTCTGGTAGCAATCCCAAAAATTGAGAGGCATATTGTGAGACTCTTAGTAGGTATTTTAGGAAGGAGTGCTTGATTTATATATAATTTACTTATGATTTTAGGGTATTTTTGGGAGACAATGATGAGACTGTTAGAGGGTGTTTTTCAGAGAAATGCTTGATTATATATAATTTACTAAAGGCTATCAGATGGGGGTTCAAAAAAAATATCGAGCGATTTTGGCTCCCTAAGTATAGGGAGACTAGTAGCAATCCAAAAAATAGAGAGCATATTGCGAGGCTCTTAGAAAGTATTTTAGGAAGGAGTGCTCGATTGTATATAATTTAGTTATGATTATCGGGTAGGAGCCTTGAGAAATTAGGAGCAATTTTGGCTTCCCAAATATAGGGAGTCTAGTAGCAATCCCAAAAATAAAGAGGCAATGGCGAGGCTCATATAAGGTATTTTTGAAAGGAATACTCAGTTATATATAATTTACTTAAGGTTGATCGGTGGGGGTTCAAAAAAAATATGGACCAGTTTTGGGTCCCTAAATATAGGAAATCTAGTAGCACTCTCAAAAATAGAGAGTATATTATGAAGCTCTTAGAGGGTGTTTTTGGGAGGAGTACTCGATTATATATAATTTATTTAAGGTTGTCGGGTGGGCATTAAAAAAAAAAAATAGAGCGATTTTGGCTATCTAAATATCGGGTGTCTAGTTGTAATCCCAAAAATAGAAATGCATATTGAGAGGCTCTTAGAGGGTGTTTTAAGGAGGTGTGCTTGATATATATATATAATTTACTTATAATTTTAGGGTATTTTTTGGAGGCAATGGCGAGGCTCTTAGAGGGTGTTTTTTGAAGGAATGCTCGATTGTATATAATTTACTTAAAGTTGTCGGGTTGGGGTTCAAAAAAATATAGAGTGGTTTTGGCTCCATAAATATAGGGAGTCTAGTTGCAATCCCAAAAATAGAGAGCATATTGTGAGGCTCTTAGAGGGTATTTTATGGATAAGTGCTCGATTGTATATAATTTACTTAAGTTTGTCTGGTGGGGGTTTAAAAAAAAATATGGAGCAGTTTTGGCTCTCTAAATATATAGAGTCAAGTAATAATCCCAAAAATAGAGAGCATATTGCGAGGTTCTTAGAGGGTATTTTAGGGAGGAGAGCTCGATTGTATATAATTTACTTAAGGTTGTAAGGTGCGGGTTCAAAAAAAATATCAAACGGTTTTGCCTCCCTAAATATAGGGTGTCTAGTAGCAGTCTAAAAAATAGAGAGCATATTGCGAGGCTATTAGATGGTGTTTTTAGGAGGAGTTCTCGATTGTATATAATTTACTTAAGGTTGTCGGGTGGGGGTTAAAAAAAAATATGGAGCGATTTTGGCTCCTTAAATATAGGGAGTCTAGTAGCAATCCCAAAAATAGAGAAGCACATTGTGTGGCTTTTAAAGGGTATTTTAGAAAGGAATGCTTGATTTATATATAATTTACTTATGACTTTAGGGTATTTTTGGTAGGCAATGGCGAGGCACTTAGAGGGTATTTTTAGGAGGAATGCTAGATTATATATAATTTACTAAAGGTTGTCGGGTGATGGTTCAAAAAAAAATATAGAGCGATTTTGGCTTCCTAAATATAGGGAGACTAGTACCAATCCTAAAAATAGAGAGCATATTGCGAGGCTCTTAGAAATTGTTTGAGTAAGGAGTGCTCGATTGTATATAATTTAGTTATAATTATCGAGTAGAAGGCTTGAGAAATTAGGAGCGATTTTGGCTCCCCAAATATAGGGAGTCTAGTTGCGATCCCAAAAATAAAGAGGCAATGGCGAGGCTCATATTTGGTGTTTTTGGGAGGAATACTCGATTGTATATAATTTACTTAAGGCTGACGGGTGGGGGTTCAAAAAAAATATGGATTGGTTTTGGCTCCCTAAATATAGGGAGTCTAGGAGCAATCCTAAAAATAGAGAGCATATTGCAAAGCTATTAAAGGGTGTTTTATGGAGGTGTGCTCGATCATATATAATTTACTTAAGGTTATCGGGTGGTCATTCAAAAAAAATATAGAGTGGTTTTGGCTACCTAAATATAGGGAGTCTAGTAGCAATGGTAAAAACAGAAAGGCATATTTCGAGGCTTTTAGAGGGTGCTTTTGGGAGGTGTACTTGATTTATATATAATTTACTTATTATTTTAGTGTATTTTTGGGAGGCAATGGCTAGGCTCTTAGAGGTTGTTTTTTGGTGAAATGCTCAATTATATATAATTTACTTAAAGTTATCGGGTGCGTGTTAAAAAAAATATAAAACGATTTTGGCTCCATAAATATAGGGAGTCTAGTAGTAATCCTAAAAATAGAGAGCATATTGTAAGGCTCTAAGAGGGTGTTTTAAGGAGGAGTGCTCGATTGTATATAATTTACTTAAGGTTGTCCGGTAGGGGTTCAAAAAAAATATAGAGCGGTTTTAGTTCCCTAAATATAAGGAATCAAGTCACAATCCCAAAAAAAGAGAGCATATTGCGAGGTTCTTAGAGGGTATTTACTTAAGTTTGTCGGGTGGGGGTTAAAAAAAAATATAGAGTAATTAAATATAGGAAGTCTAGTAGCAATCCCAAAAATTGAGAGCATATTGCGAGGCTAGTAGATCGAGTTTTTTGGAGGACTGCTCGACTGTATATAGTTTACTTAAGGTTGTCAGGTGGGGGTTAAAAAAAAATATGGAGCAGTTTTGGCACCCAAAATATAGGGAGTCTAGTAGTAATCCCAAAAATAGAGAGCATATTGTGAGGCTCTTAGAGGGTGGGGGTTCAAAAAAAATATGGAGCGATTTTGGCTCCCTAAATATAGGGAATCTAGTAGCAATCCCAAAAATATAGTGGCATGTTGCGAGGCTCTTAGGGGGTGTTTTAGGGATGAGTACTTGATTTATATATAATTTACTTATGATTTTATAGTTTTTTTGGAGGCATTGGCGAGGCACTTAGAGTGTTTTTCTAGGAGGAATGCTCGATTGTGCATAATTTACTTAAGGTTATTAGGTGGGGATTCAAACAAAATATGGAGAAGTTTTGGTTCTCTAAATACAGGAAGTCTAGAAGGCATCCTAAAAGATAGAGAACATATTGCGTGGCTCTTAGAGGGTATTTTAGGGAGGAGTGCTCAATTGTATATAATTGACTTAAGGTTGTCGGGTGGGGGTTCAAAAAAAATATAGAGTAGTGCTAGACTTAAGGTTGTCGGGTGGGGGCATATTGTAAGACTCTTATAGGGTGTTTTAGGAAGGTGTGCTAGATTTATATATAATTTACTTATGGTTTTTGGGTATTTTTGGGAGGCAATAGCGAGGCGCTTATAGGGTGTTTTTGGTAGGAATGCTCGATTGCACATAATTTACTTAAGGTTGATGGGTGGGGTTTCAAAAAAAATCATGGGCAATTTTGGCTCCCTAAATACATGGAGTCTAGTAGCAATCTAAAAAATAGAGAGTAATTTGCGAGGCTTTTAGAGGGTGTTTTAGGGAAGAGTATTCCATTGTATATAATTTACTTAAGGTTATCGGGTGGGTATTCAAAAAAAATATGGAGCTATTTTGGCTACCTAAATATAGGGATTCTAGTTGCAATCCCAAAAATAGAAAGGCATATTGTGAGGCTCTTATAGGAAATTTTAGGAAGGAGTGCTTGGTTTATATATAATTTACTTAAGATTTTAGAATATTTTTGGAAGGCAATGGCAAGGCTCTTAGAGGGTGTTTTTGGGATGAATGATCGATTGTATATAATTTAATTAAGGTTATCGGGTGGGGATTCAAAAATAATATGGAGTGGTTTTGGTTCCCTAAATATAGGGAGTCTAGTAGCAATCCCAAAAATAGAGAGCATATTACCAGGCTCTTAGAGGGTGGTTTAGGAAGGAGTGCTCGATTGTATATAATTTACTTAAGGATGTCGGGTGGGCATTCAAAAAAAATATGGAGTGGTTTTGGCTCTCCAAATATAGGGAGTCTAGTAGCAATTCCAAAAATAGAAAGGCATATTGCGAGTCTCTTAGAGAGTGTTTTAGGGAGAAGTGCTTGATTTATATATAATTTACTTATGATTTTAGGGTATTTTTGGGTGGCAATAGCGAGGCTCTTAAAGGATGTTTTTGGGAGGAATGCTTGATTATATATAATTTATTAAAGGTTGTCGGGTGGGGGTTCAAAAAAAATTTGGAGTAGTTTTGGCTCCCTAAATTTTGGGAGTCTAGTAGCAATCCAAAAAATAAATAGAATATTAGGAGTCTCTTAGAGGGTGTTTTAGGGAGGAGTGCTCGATTGTTTATAATTCACTTAAGGATATCAGGTCGGGGTTAAAAAAAAATATGGGGCGATTTTGGCTCTCTAAATATAGGGAGTCTAGTAGCAATCCCAAAAATAGAGAGCATATTACCAAGCTCTTAGAGGGTATTTTAGGAAGGAGTGCTCGATTGTATATAATTTACTTAAGGTTGTCGGGTGGGGGTTCAAAAAAAATATGGAGCGGTTTTGGCTCCCTAAATATAGGAAGTCTAGTAGCAATCCCAAAAATAGAGAGCATATTACGAGGATATTAAAGGATGTTTTTAGGTGGAATGCTCGATTGTATATAATTTACTTAAGGTTATTAGGTGGGGGTTCAAAAAAAATATAAAGTAGTTTTGGCTCCCTAACTATTAGGAGTCTAGTAGCATCCCAAAAATAAAGAGCATATTAGGCTCTGAGAAGGTGTTTTAGTGAGGAGTGCTCGATTGTAAATAATTATTTAAGATTATCGTGTGGGGGTTCAAAAAAAATATAGAGAGTATAGTAGCAATCCCAAAAATAGAGAGGCATATTGTGAGGCTCTTAAACGGTGTTTTATGGGGGAGTGCTTGATTTATTTATAATTTACTTATGATTTTAGGGTGTTTTTGGGAGATAATGGCGAGGCTCTTAGAGGGTATTTTTTGGAGGCATGCTCGATTGTGTATAATTTACTTAAGGTTATCGGGTGGGGGTTCAAACAAAATATAGAGTTGTTTTGGCTCCCTAAATATAGGAAGTCTAGTAGCAATTCCAAAAAATAAAGAGTATATTGCGAGGCACTTAGAGAGTGTTTTAGAAAGGAGTGCTTGATTGTATAGAATTTACTTAAGGTTGTCGGGTAGGGGTTCAAAAAAAATATGGTGCTATTTTGGCTCCTTAAATATAGGGAGTCTAGTAGCAATCCCTAAAATAGAGAGGTATATTACGGGGCTCTTAGTGGGTATTTTAAGGAGGTGTGCTTGATTTATATATAATATACTTATGATTTTAGGGTGTTTTTAGGAGGCAATGATGAGGCTCTTAGAGGGTGTTTTTGGGAGGAATGCTCGATTATATATAATTTACTAAAGGTTATTGGGTGGAGGTTCAAAAAAAATATAGAGTGATTTTGGCTCCCTAAATATATAGAGTCTACTAGCAGTCCGAAAAATAGAGAGCATATTGCGTGGCTCTTAGAAAGTATTTTAGGGAAGAGTGCTCGATTGTATATAATTTATTTATGATTATCGGGTGGGAGCCGTGGGAAATTAGGAGCAATTTTGGCTCCCCAAATATAGGGAGTCTAGTAGCAATCCCAATAATAAGGAGGCAATGGCGAGGCTCATATAAGGTGTTTTAGGGAGGAATGCTCAATTGTATATAATTTATTTAAGGTTGACAGGTGGGGGTTCAAAAAAAAAATAGAACGGTATTGGCTCCCTAAATATAGGGAGTCTATTAGCAATCGCAAAAATAAAGAGCATATTACGAGGCTTTTAGGGGGTGGTTTAGGAAGGAGTACTCGATTGTATATAATTTACTTAAGGTTTTTAGGTGGGCGTTCAAAAAAAATAGGGAGCGGTTTTGGCTACCTTAATATAGGGAGTCTAATAGTAATCCCAAAAATAGAAAGGCATATTGCGAGGTTCTTAGAGGGTGTTTTAGGTAGGAGTGCTTGATTTTTATATATTTTACTTATGATTTTAAGGTGTTTTTGGGAGGCAATGGCGAGGTTCTTAGAGGGTATTTTTAGGAGGTAATAGCAAGGCTCTTAGAGGGTGTTTTTGGGAGGAATGCTCGAATGTGTATAATTTACTTAAGGTTATCGGGTGGGGGTTCAAATAAAGTATGGAGTGCCTTTGGCTCCCTAAATATAGGGAGTCTAGTAATAATCCTAAAAAAATAGATAGTATATTGCCAAGCTCTTAGGGAGTGTTTTAAGGTAGAGTGCTCGAATGTATATAATTTACTTAAGGTTATCGGGTAAGGGTGCAAAAAAATATGGAGCGGTTTTGGCTCTTTAAATATAGAGAGTCTAGTAGTAATTTAAAAAATAGAGAGGCATATTGCGAGGCTCTTGGTGGGTATTTTAGGGAGGAGTGCTTGATTTATATATAACTTACATATGATTTTAGGGTGTTTTTGGGAGGTAATGGCGAGGCTCTTAGAGGGTGTTTTTGGGAGAAATACTCGATTATATATAATTTACTAAAGATTATCAGGTGGGGTTTGAAAAAAAATATAGAGATATTTTGGCTCCCTAAATATAGGGAGTCTATTAGCAATTCCAAAAATAGAGAGCATATTGCGAGGCTTTCAGAAAGTATTTTATGGAGGAGTGCTCGATTGTACATAATTTAGTTATGATTATCTAGTGGGAGCCTTGAGAAATTGGGAACGATTTTGGCACCTAAAATATAGAGAATCTAGTAGAGATCCCAAAAATAAGGAGGCAATGGCGAGGCTCATATAAGGTGTTTTCAGAAGGAACGCTCGATTGTATATAATTTATTTAAAGTTAACGGGTGGGGGCTAAAAAAAAATATGGAATAATTTTGGCTCCCTAAATATAGAGAGTCTAGAAGCAATCCCAAAAATATAGTGCATATTATGAGGCTCTTAGAGGGTGTTTTAGGAAGGAGTACTCGATTGTATATAATTTCCTTAAGGTTATCGGGTGGGCGTTCAAAAAAAATATGGAGCGGTTTTGGCTAACTAAATATAGGGAGTCTAGTAGCAATCCCAAAAATAGAATGGTATATTACGAGGTTCTTAAAGGGTGTTTTAGGGAGGAGTGCTTGATTTATATATAATTTACTTATGATTTTAGGGTATTTTTGGGAGGCAATGGCGAGGCTCTTCGAGGGTATTTTTGGGATGAATGCTCGATTGTATATAATTTACTTATGGTTGTCGGGTGGGGGTTCAAAAAAAAAAGGTTGTTATTCTGGCTCCATAAATATAGGGAGTCTAGTAGCAATCCCAAAAATATAGAGCATAATACGAGGCTATTAAATGGAGTTTTAGGGAGGTGTGCTCGATTGTATATAATTCACTTTATGTTGTCCTGTGGGGGTTCAAAAAAAAAATGTTGTAGTTTTGGGTCCCTAAATATAGAGTCTAGTAGCAATCCCAAAAATAGAGAGCATATTGCAAGGATCTTAGAGGGTATTTTAGGGAAGAGTGGTCGATTGTATATAACTTACTTAAGGTTATCGGGTGGGGGTTCAAAAAAAATATATAGCGGTTTTGCTTCCTAAAATATAGGGAGTTTAGTAGCAATCCAAAGAATAGAGAACCTATTGCGAAGCTATTAGATAGTGTTTTTGGAAGGAATGCTCGATTGTACATAATTTACATAAGGTTATTGGGTGGGGGTTCATTAAAAATATGGAGCAGTTTTAGCTCCAAAAATATAGGGAGTCTAGAAGCAATCCCAGAAATAGAGAGCATATTGCGAGGCTCTTAGAAGGAGTTTTAGGAAGGTGTGCTCGATTGTATATAATTTACTTAAGGTTGTCGGGTAGGGGTTTTGGCTCCCTAAATATAGGGAGTCTAGTAGCAATCCCTAAAATAGAGAGGCATATTATGAGGCTCTTATAAGGTGTTTTTGGGAGGAGAGCTTGACATATATATATAATTTACTTATGATTTTAAGGTATTTTTGGGAGGCAATGGCGATGCTCTTAGAGGGTGTTTTAGGGAGGAGTGCTCGATTGTATATAATTTACTTAACGTTGTCGGGTAGGGGTTTTGGCTCCCTAAATATAGGGAGTCTAGTAGCAATTCCAAAAAATAGAGAGTATATTGCGAGGCTCTTAGAGAGTGTTTTAGGGATGAGTGCTCAATCATATATAATTTACTTAAGGTTATAGGGTTGGGGTTCAAAAATCATATGGAGTGGTTTTTGCTCCATAAATATAGGGAGTCTAGTAGCAATCCTAAAAATAGAGAGGTATATTGTGAGACTCATAGAGGGTATTATAGGGAAGAATGCTGGATTTATATAATTTACTTATGATTTTTGAGAGTTTTTGGGAGGCAATGGCGAGGCACTTAGAGGGTGTTTTTTGGAGGAATGCTCGATTGTATATAGTTTACATCTGGTTGACGGGTAGGGGTTCAAAAAAAATATGGAGCAAGTTTGGTTCCCAAAATATAGGGAGTCTAGTAGTAATCCCAAAAATAGATAGCATATTACCACGCTCTTACAGGGTGTTTTAGGAAAGAGTGCTCGATTGTCTATAATTTACTTAAGGTTATCGGGTGGGCATTCATAAAAAATATGGACCGGTTTTGGCTCCCTAAATATAGAGAGTCTAGTAGCAATCCCAAAAATAGAAAGGCATATTGCGAGTCTCTTAGAGGGTGTTTTAGGAAGGAGTGCATGATTTATATATAGTTTACTAATTAATTTAGGGTATTTTTGGTAGGAAATGGTGAGCCTCTTAGAGGGTGTTTTTGGAAGGAATGCTTGATTGTATATAATTTACTTAAGGTTATCGGGTGGGAGTTCAAAAAAACTATGGAGCAATTTTGGGTCCTTAAATATAGGGAGTCTAGTAGCAACCCCAAAAATAGAGAGCATATTGTTAATCTTTTTGAGGGTATTTTATGGAGGAGTGCTCGTTTGTATATAATTCACTTAAGGTTGTCCAATGGAGATTTAAAAAAAATATAGGGTAATTTTGGTTCCCTAAATATAGGGAGTCTACTAGCAATCCCAAAAATATATAGCATATTACGAGGATCTTAGAGGGTATTTTAGGAAGGAGTGGTCGATTGTATATAATTTACTTAAGGTTGTCGGGTGGGGGTTTAAAAAAATTATGGAGCAGTTTTGGCTATCTAAATATAGGGAGTCTAGTATTAATTCGAAAAATAGAGAGCATATTACGAGGCTATTAGAGGGTATGTTTAGGTGGAATGCTCTATTGTATATAATTTACTTAAAGTTATCGGGTGGTGGTTCAAAGAAAATATAGAACGGTTTTGGCTCCCTAAATATAGGGAGTCTAGTAGCAATCCCAAAAATAAAGATCATATTAGGCACTATGAGGGTGTTTTTGGGAGGAGTGCTCGATTGTATATAATTTACTTAAGGTTGTCAGGTTGGGGTTCAAAAAAAATATGAAGTGATTTTGGCTCCTTAAATATAGGGAGTCTAGTATCAATCCTAAAAATAAAGAGGCATATTGCGAGGATCGTAGAGGGTGTTTTAGGGAGGAGTGCTTGATTTATATATAATTTTCTTATGATTTTAGGGTATTTTTAGGAGAAAATGGCGAGGCTCTTTGAAGATATTTTTGGGAGGAATACTCGATTGTGTATAATTTACTTAAGGTTATCTGGTGGAGATTCAAACAAAATATAGAGCATATTACAACGCCCTTAGAGAGTATTTTAGGAAGGAGTGCTTTATTGTATATAATTTACTTAAGGTTGTCGGATGGGGGTTCAAAAATAATATGAAGTAATTTTGGCTCCTTAAATATAGGGAGTCTAGTAGCAATCCCAAAAATCGAGAGGTATATTACGAGGTTCGTTAAGGGTATTTTAGGGAGGAATGCTAAATTTATATATAATTTACTTCTTATTTTTGGGTATTTTTGGGAGGTAATAGCATGGCTCTTTGAGGGTGTTTTTGAGAGGAATGCTCGATTGTATATAATTTACTTAAAGTTTCGGGTGCAGGTTCAAAAAAAAATGGAGTGGTTTTGGCCATAAATAGAGAGAGTCTAGTAGCAATCCCAAAAATAGAGTGCATATTACGCTTTTAGAGGGTGTTTTAGGGAGGAGTGCTCGATTGTTTATAATTTACTTAAGGTTATCGGGTGGGGGTTCAAAAAAAATATGGAGCGATTTTGGCTCCCTAAATATAGGGAGTCTAGTAGCAATCCCAAAAATAGAGAGGCATGTTGCAAGGCTCTTAGAGGTTGTTTTAGGGAGGAGTGCTTGATTTATATATAGTTACTTATGATTTTAAGGTGTTTTTGGGAGGCAATGGCGAGGCGCTTAGAGGGTGTTTTTGGAAGGAATGCTCGATTATATATAATTTACTAAAAATTATCAGGTGGGGGTTCAAAAAAAATATAGATATGTTTTGGCTCCCTAAATATAGGGAGTCTTGTATTAATCCCAAAAATAGAGAGCATATTACTAGGCTCTTAGAAAGTATTTTAGGGAGTAGTTCACGATTTAGTTATGATTATTGGGTGGGAGGGTTGAGAAATTAGGAGCTATTTTGGCTCCCCAAATATAGGGAATCTAGTAGCGATCCCAAAAATAAGAACGCAATGTCGATACTCTTATAAAGTATTTTTGGGAGGAATGCTCAATTGTATATAATTTACTTAAGGTTGTCGTGTGGGGGTTCAAAAAAAATATGGGATGATTTTTGCTCCCTAAATATAGGGAGTGTAGTAGCAATTCCAAAAATAGAGAGCATATTGCGAGGCTCTTAGAGGGTGTTTTAGAGAGATGTGCTCGATTGTATATAATTTACTTAAGGTTGTCGGGTGGGGGTTGAAAAAAAAAATGGAGCGGTTTTGGCTATCTAAATATAAAGAGTCTAGTAGTATTCCCATAAATAGAAAGACATATTGCGAGGCTCTTAGATAGTATTTTAGGGAGGAGTGCTTGATTTATATATAATTTACTTATGATTTTAGGGTATTTTTAGGAGGCAATAGCGAGGCTCTTAGAGGGTGTTTTTTGGAGAATTTCTCGATTGTATATAATTTACTGAAAGTAGTCGGGTGGGGGTTCAAAAAAAATATGGAGTGGTTTTGGCTCTATAAATATAGGGAGTCTAGTAGCAATCCAAAAAATAGAGAGCATATTGCAAGGCTCTTTGAGGATATTTTAGGAAAGAGTGCTCGATTGTATATAATTTATTTAAGATTATTGGGTTGGGGTTTAAAAAAAATATGCAGCTATTTGCCTCCCTAAATATAGGGAGTCTAGTAGCAATCCTAAAAATAGAGAGCATATTGCGAGGCTATTAGATGGTATTTTTGGAAGGAATGCTCGATTTTATATAATTTACTTAAGGTTGTTGGGTGGAAGTTCAAAAAGAATTTATACCGGTTTTGGCTCCCTAAATATAGGGAGTCTAGTAGTAATCCCAAAAATAGAGAGCATATTGCAAGGCTCTTAGAGGGTGTTTTAGGGAGGAGTGCTCGATTGTATATAATTCACTTAAGGTTATCCGGTTGGGGTTCAAAAAAAATATGGAATGGTTTTGGCTCCCTAAATATAGGAAGTCTACTAGCAGTCCCAAAAATAGAGAGCATATTATGAGGCTCTAAGAGGGTATTTTAGGGTGGAGTGCTAGATTTTATATAATTTTCTCAAGATTATCGTGTGGGTGTTCAAAAAAAAAATGGAGTGATTTTGCTACCCTAAATATAGGGAGTCTAGTAGCAATCCCAAAAATAGAAAGCATATTGCGAGGCTATTGGATTGTATTTTTGGAAGGAATGCTCAATTTTAAATAATATACTTATGGTTATCGGGAGGGGGGGTTCAAAAAAAAGATAAAGCGGTTTTGGCTCCCTAAATATAGGGAGTCTAGTAAGAATCCCAAAAATAGAGATTATATTACAAGGCTCTTAGAGGGTCTTTTAGGGAGGAGTACTCGATTGTATATAATTTACTTCAGGTGTTCGGGTAGGGCTTGAAAAAAAATATAGAGCGATTTTGGCTTCCTAAAAATCGGGAGTCTAGTTGCAATCTCAAAAATAAAGAGGCATATTGTGAAGTTCTTAGAGGGTGTTTTAGGGAAGAGTGCTTGATTTATATTTAATTTACTTATAATTTTAAAGAGTTTTTATGAGACAATGGCGAGGCTCTTAGAGTGTATTTTTGGGAGGAATGCTCGATTGTGTATAATTTACATAAGGTTGTCGTGTAGGGGTTCAAATATAATATAGAGCGATTTTAGCTTCCTAAATATATGGGGTCTAGTAGCAATCCCAAAAAATAAAGTACATATTGTGAGGCTTTTAGAGGGTGTTTTAGAGAGGAATGCTCAAACGTATATAATTTACTTAAGGTTGTCTGGTGGGGGTTCAAAAAAAATATGAAGCGATTTTGGTTCCAAAAATATAGCGAGACTAATAACAATCCTAAAAATAGAGAGTCATATTGCGAGGCTCCTAGAGGGTGTTTTAGGAAGGAGTGCTTGATTTATATACAATTTACTGATGATTTTTAGGTGTTTATGGTTGGTAATGGCGAGGCTCTTAGAGGGTGTTTTTGGAGGGAATGCTCGATTATATATAATTTACTTATGGTTGATGGGTGGGGGTTAAAAAAAAATATGTAGTAGTTTTTGCACCCTAAATATAGGGAATTTAGTAGCAATCTCGATAATAGAGCACATATTACTGGGCTCTTATAGGGTGTTTTAGAAAGGAGTACTCAATTATATATAATTTATTTAAGGTTGTAGGGTGGGCGTTCGAAAAATATAAAGAGCGGTTTTGGCTCCCTAATTATAGGGAGTCTAGTAGCAATCCTAAAAATAGAAAGGCATATTACGAGTTTATTAGAGTGTGTTTTTAGGAGTAGTGCTTGATTTATATATAATTTACTTATGATTTTAGAGTTTTTTGGAAGAATTGCTCGATTATATATAGTTTACTCAAGGTTATCGGGTGCGGGTTAGAAAAAAATATAGAGCGGTTTTGGGTTCGTAAATATAGGAAGTCTAGTAACAATCCCAAAAATATAGAGCATATTACGAGGCTCTTAGAGGGTATTTTAGGGAGGAGTGCTCAATTATATATAATTTACTTAAGGTTATCCAGTGGGGGTTCAAGAAAAATATAGAGCATTTTGGCTCCCTAAATATAGGGAGTCTAGTTGCAATCCCAAAAATAGAGAGTATATTGCGAGACCCTTAGAGGGTGCTTTAGGGAGGAGTGCTCGATTGTATATAATTTACTTAAGATTATCGAGTGGGGGTTCAAAAAAAATAGGGAGTAATTTTACCTTCCTAAATATAGGGAGTCTAGTAGTAATCCTAAAAATAGAGAACATATTGCGAGGCTATTAGATGGTGTTTTTAGGAAGAATGCTCGATTTTATATAATTTACTTATGGTTATCGGGTGGGGGGTTCAAAAAAAATATGGAGCAGTTTTGGCTCTCTAAATATAGAGAGTCTGTAGCAATCCCAAAAATAAAAAGCATATTGTGAGGCTCTTAGAGGGTATTTTAGGGAGGAGTGCTCGATTGTATATAATTTACTGAAGGTTGTCAGGTAGGGGTTCAAAAAAAATATGGAGCGATTTTGGTTCCCTAAATTTAAGGAGTCTAGTAGCAATCCCAAAAGTAGAGAGGTTTGTTGCGAGGCTCTTAGAGGGTGTTTTAGGGAGGAGTGTTTGATTTATATATAATTTACTTATGATTTTAGGGTGTTTTTGGAAGGCAATGGCGAGGCTCTTAGTGGGTGTTTTTGGGAGGAATACTCGATCATGTATAATTTACTTAAGGTTATCGAGTGGGGGTTCAAACATAATATAGAGCTGGTCTGGCTTCCTAAATATAGGGAGTCTAGTAGCAATCCCAAAAAATAGAGAGCATATTGCGAGGCACTTAGAGGGTGTTTTAGGGAGGCGTGCTCAAACATATATAATTTACTTATGGTTGTCGGGTAGGGGTTCAAAAAAAATATAGAGCGATTTTGGCTCCTTAACTATAAGGAGTTTAGTAACAATTCTTAAAATAGAAATACATATTTTGAGGCTCTTAGAGGGTGATTTAGAAAGTAGTGATTAATTTATATATAATTTACTTATGATTTTTGGGTGTTTTTGGGAGGCAATAGCGAGGCTTTTAGAGGGTGTTTTTGGCAGGAATGCTCGATTATATATAAGTTACTTAAGGTTAATGGGTGGGGCTTAAAAAAAAATATAGAGTGGTTTTTGCTCATTAATAATAGGGAGTCTAGTAGAAATCCCAAAAATATAGAGCATATTACCAGGCATATAAAGGGTGTTTTAGAAAGGAGTGCTAAATTTTATATAATTTACATAGGGTTGTCAGGTGGGCTTTCAAAAAAAAAGGAGCGATTTCGGCTACCTAAATATAAGGAGTCTAGTAGCAATCCCAAAAATAGAAAGGCATATTGCGATTCTTTTAGAGGGTATTTTAGGGAGGAGTGCTTAATTTATATATAATTTACTTATGATTTTAGGGTATTTTTAGGTGGCAATGGCCAGGCTCTTAGAAAGTGTGTTTAGGAGAAATGCTCGATTGTATATAATTTAATTAAGGCTATCGGGTGTGGGTTTAAAAAAAAATAGAGCAATTTTGGCTCCCTAAATATAGGGAGTCTAGTAGCAATCCCAAAAATAGAGAGCATATTGGGAGTCATTTAAAGGGTGTTTTAGGGTGGAGTGCTCGATTGTATATATTTGACTTAAGGTAATTGGGTGGGGGTTCAAAAAAAATATAGGGTGATTTTGGCTCTCTAAATATAGGGAGTCTAGTAGCAATGACAAAAATAGAGAGCATATTATGACTCTCTTAGAGGGTATTTTAGGGAGAAGTGCTCGATTGTATATAATTTAATTAAGGTTATCGGGTTGGGGTTCAAAAAAAATATGGAGTGATTTTGGTTCCCTAAATATATAGGGAGTCTAGTAGTAATCCAAAAAATAGAGAGCATATTACGAGGCTATTAGAGGGTATTTTTAGGATGAATGCTCGATTGTATATAATTTACTTAAAGTTGTCGGGTGTGGGTTCAAAGAAAATATGGATTCATTTTGGCTCCCTAAATATAGGGAGTCTAGTAGCAATCCTAAAAATAGAGAGCATATTAGGCTCTTAGAGGGTATTTTGGGGAGGAGTGCTCGATTGTATATAATTTACTTAAGATTGTCGGGTGGGGTTTCTAAAAAAATATAGGGCGATTTTGGCTTCCTAAATATAGGGAGTCTAGTAGCAATCCTAAAAATAGAGAGGTATATTGGGAGGCTCTTAAAGGGTGTTTTAGGGAGGAGTGCTTGATTTATATATAATTTACTTATGATTTTAGGGTGTGTTTGGGAGGCAACGGCAAGACTCTTAGAGGGTGCTTTTGGGAGGAATGCTCAATTGTGTATAATTTACTTAAGGTTGTCGGGTGGTGGTTCAAATAAAATATAGAGCGGTTTTGGTTCCCTAAATATAGGGAGTCTAGTTGCAATGCTAAAAAATAGAGGGCATATTGCGAGGCTCTTAGAGAGTGTTTTAGAGAGGAGTGCTTGATTGTATATAATTTACTTAAGGTTGTTAGGTGGGGGTTAAAAAAAATATAGAGGGTTTTTGGCTCCTTAAATATAGAGAGTCTATTAGCAATCCTAAAAATAGAGAGGCATGTTGCGAGGCTCTTGGAGGGTATTTTTGGGAGGAGTGCTTGATTTATATATAATTTACTTATAATTTTATGGTGTTTTTTGGAGGCAATGGCGAGGCTCTTAGAGGGTGTTTTTGGAAGGAATGATCGATTATATATAATTTACTAAAGGTTGTCAGGTGGGGGTTCAAAAAAAATATGGAGTAGTTTTGGATCCCTAAATATAGGGAGTCTAGTAGCAATCCCAAAAATAGAGAGCATATTGTGAGGCTTTTAGAAAGTGTTTTAGAGATGAGTGCTCAATTGTATATAATTTAGTTATGATTATCGGGTAGTAGCCTTGAGAAATTGGGAGCGATTTTTAGGAAGGAGTGCTTGATTATATATAATTTAGTTATAAAGCTCTTAGAGGGTGTTTTAGAAAGGAGTGCTTGATTATATATAATTTACTTAAGGCTGTCGGGTGGGCGTTCAAAAAAAATATGGAGTGGTTTTGGCTGCCTAAATATAGGGAGTTTAGTAGCAATCCTAAAAGAGAATGGCTTACTGAGAGGATCTTAGAGGATGTTTTACGGAGGAGTGCTAGATTTATATATAATTTACTTATGATTTTAGGGTGTTTTTGCGAGGCGTTGGCGAGGTTCTTAGAGGGTGTTTTTTGAAGGAATGCTCAATTGTATATAATTTACTTAAGGTTATTGGGTGGCGGTTAAAAAAAATATGGAGCACTTTTGGCTCCATAAATATGGGAAATCTAGTAGCAATCTAAAAAATAAAAAGCATATTACGGGGCTCTTAGAGGGTCTTTTAGGGAGGAGTGCTCGATTGTATATAATTCACATATGGTTGTCTGCTGGTGGTTCAAAAAAAATATAGAGCGGTTTTGGCTCCCTAAATATAGGGAGTCTAGTAGCAATCCCAAAAATAGATAGCATATTGAAAGGCTCTTAGAAGTTATTTTCGAGTGGAGTGCTCGATTGTATATAATTTACATTAGGTTATCGGCGGGGGTTTAAAAATTTATATGGAGTAGTTTTGTCTTCCTAAATATAGGGAGTCTAGTATCAATCCCAAAAATAGAGAGCATATTGCAAGGCTATTAGATGCTGTTTTTGTGTGGAATGCTGATTGTATATTTTTTACTTAAGATTATCGGGTGGGGGTTAAAAAAAAAAATAAAGCATTTTTATCTTCCTAAATATAGGGAGTCTAGTAGCAATCCTAAAAATACAGAGCATATTGCGAGGCTGTTAGAAGGTATTTTAGGGAGTAGTGCTCGATTGTATATAATTCACTTAAGGTTGCCTTGTGGGGGTTAAAAAAAAATATACAGCGGTTTTGCTCCCTAAATATAGGGAGTCTAGTAGAAATTCCAAAAATATAGAGCATATTGTGAGGCTCTTAGAGGGTATTTTAGGGAGGAGTGCTCGATTATATATAGTTTACTTAAGGTTTTCGAGTGGGGGTTCAAAAAAAATATAGAGTATTTTTGCCTCCCTAAATATAAGGAGTCTATTAGCAATCCAAAAAATAGAAAGCATATTGCGAGGCTATTAGATGGTGTTTTTTTGGAGGATTGCTCGATTGTATATAATTTACTTAAGGTTGTCGGGTGGGGGTTCAAAATAAAAATAGAGCTATTTTGGTTCCCTAAATATAGGGAGTTTAGTACCAATCCCAAAAATAGAAAGAATATTGTGAGGCTCTTAGAGGGTATTTTAGGGAGAAGTGCTTGATTATATATAATTTACTTTAGGTTGTCGGGTGGGGTTTTAAAAAAAATATAGAAATATTTTGGCTCTATAAATATATATAGTCTAGTAGCAATCCCAAAAATAGAGAGGCATGTAGCGAAGCTCTTAGAGGGTGTTTTAAGGAGGAGTTCTTGATTTATATATAATTTACTTATGATTTTAGGATATTTTTTGGAGGCAATGGAGAGTATCTTAGAGGGTGTTTTTTGGAGGAATGCTCGATTGTGTATAATTTACTTAAGGTTATCGGGTGGGGGTTTAAAAAAAATATAGAGCGATTTTGGCTCCCTAAATTTAGGGAGTCTAGTAGCAATCCAAAAAAATATAGAGCATTTTTCAAGGCTCTTAGTGAATGTTTTAGGGAGGAGTGCACAATCGTATATAATTTCCTTAAGGTAATCGAATGGGGATTCAAAAAAAATATAGAGCAATTTTGGCTCATTAAATATAGGGAGTATTGTAGTAATCCTAAAAATAGAGAGGCAAATTACGAGGCTCTTAGAGGGTGTTTTAGGGAGGAGTGCTTGATTTATATATAATTTACTTATGATTTTTGGGTATTTTTGGGAGGCAACAGCGAGGCACTTAAAAGTTGTTTTTGGGAGAAATACTCGATTGTATATAATTTATTTAATATTGATGGGTGGGGGTTCAAAAAAAATATAGAGTGATTTTGGCTCCCTAAATATAGGGAGTATAGTAGTAATCCTAAAAATATAAATCATATTACCAGGCTCTTAGAGGGTATTTTAGAAAGGAGTGCTCGATTATATATAATTTATTTATAATATTAGGGTGTTTTTGGGAGGCAATAGGAAGGCACTTAGAGGGTGTTTTTGGGAGGAATGCTTGATTGTATATAAATTACTTAAGGTTGCAGGATCGGGGTTCAAAAAAAATAAGGAGCGGTTTTGGCCCCCTAAATATAGGGAGTCTAGTAGCAATCCCAAAAATAGAGAGCCTATTGTGAGTCTCCTAGAGGGTGTTCTAGGGAAGAGTACTCAATTGTATATAATTCACTTAAGTTTGTCGGGTGGGGTTCAAAAAAAATATGGGGCGGTTTTGGCTCCCTAAATATAGGGAGTCTAGTAGCAATCCTAAAAATAGAGAGTATATTATGAGGCTTTTAGAGGGTTTTTTAAAGAGGAGTGTGCTATTGAATATAATTTACTTAAGGTTATCGGGTGGGGGTTCAAAAAAAATATAGAGTGGTTTTGACTCCCTAAATATAGGGGTCTAGTAGCATTCCTAAAAATAGAGAGCATATTACTAGTCTATTAGGGGGTGTTTTTAGGTGGAATGCTGGATTGTATATAATTTACTTAAGGTTATTAGGTGGGGGCTCAAAAAAAATTTGTAGCAGTTTTGGCTCCCTAAATATTGGGCGTCAAGTAGCAATCCCAAAAATAGAGAGCAAATTAGGCTCTCAAGGGTGTTTTAGGGAGTGATTGAATTTAATTTACTTCAGGTTGTCGCGTGGGAGTTCAAAAAAAATATTGAGCGGTTTTGGCTCCCTAAATATAAGGAGTCTTATAGCAATCCTAAAAATAGAGAGGCATATTACGAGGCTCTTAGAGGGTGTTTTAGGGACGAGTGCTTGATTTATATATAATTTACTTCTGATTTTTGGGTAATTTTGGAAGGTAATACGGGGCTCTTAGAGGGTATTTTTAGAAGGAATGCTCGATTGTGTATAACTTACTTAAGGTTGTCAAGTGGGTATTCAAACAAAATATGGAGGGGTTTTGGCTCCCTAAATATAGGTAGTCAAGTAGCAATCCCAAAAAATAGAGAGCATATTGCGAGGCTCTTAGAGAGTATTTTAGAGAGGAGTGCTCGATTGTATATAATTTACTTAAGGTTGTCGGGTGGGGGTTCAAAAAAAATATAGAGTGGTTTTGGCTCTCTTAATATAGGGAGTCTAGTAGCAATCCCATAAATAGAGAGACATATTACAAGGCTCTTTGAGGGTAATTTCGGGAGGAGTGCTTGATTTGTATATAATTTACTTATAATTTTAGGGTATTTTTGGGAGATAATGGCGAGGCTCTTAGAGGGTGTTTTTGGGAGGAATGCTCAATTATATATTATTTACTAAAGATTATCGGGTGGGGGTTTAAAAAAAATACAGAGCTATTTTGGCTCCCTAAATATAGGGAGTCTAGTTGCAATCCCAAAAATAGAGAGCACATTGCGAGGCTCTTAGAAAGTGTTTTTGGGAGGAGTGCTCGATTGTATATAATTTAGTAATGATTATCGGGTTGGAGCCTTGAGAAATTGGGAGTGATTTTGGCTCCCCAAATATAGGGAATCTAGTAGCGATCCCAAAAATAAGGAGGCAATGGCGAGGCTCATATAAGGTATTTTTAGGAGGAATGCTCGATTGTATATAATTTACTTATGGTTGACGGGTGAGGGTTCAAAAAAATTATGGAGCGATTTTTGCATCAAAAATATCGAAAGTCTAGTAGCAATACCAAAAATAGAAAGCATATGGAGTTGTTTTGGCTACCTAAATATAGGGAGTCTAGTAGCAATCCTAAAAATAGAAAGACATAATGCAAAACTCTCAAAAGGTGTTTTAGGGAGGAGTGCTTAATTTATATATAATTTACTTTTGATTTTAGGGTGTTTTTGGAAGGTAATGACGATGCTCTTAGAGGGTGTTTTTGGGAGAACTTCTCGATTGTATATAATTTACTTAAGGTTGTCGGGTGGTGGTTCAAAAAAAATATACAACGATTTTGGCTCCATAAATATAGGGAGTCTTGTAGCAATCCCAAAAATAGAGAGCATATTGCGAGGCTCTTAGAGGGTGTTTTAGGGAGGAGTGTTCGATTGTATATAATTTACTTAAGGTTATCCAGTGGGGGTACAAAAATAATATAGAGCGGTTTTGGCACCCTAAATATAAAGTGTCTAGTAACTATGCCAAAACTAGAAAGCATATTGCAAGGCTCTTAGAGCGTATTTTAGGGAGGAGTGCTCGATTGTATATAATTTACTTAAGGTTGTCGAGTGGGGGTTCAAAAAAAATATAGAGTGGATTTGCCTCCCTTAATATAGGGTGTCTAGTAGCAATCCCAAAAATAGAAAGCATATTGTGAGGCTATTAGATGGTGTTTTTGGGAGGAATGCTTGATTTTATATAATTGACTTAAGGTTGTCGGGTGGGGGTTCTAAAAAAATATGGTGTGATTTTGGCTCCCTAAATATTTGGAGTCTAGTAGTAATCCCAAAAATATATAGCATATTGCGAGGCTCTAAGAGGGTATTTTAGGAAGGTGTACGCAATTATATATAATTTATTTAAGGTTGTTGAGTGGGGGTTCAAAAACAATATGGAGCAATTTTGGCTTCCTAAATATAGAGAGTCTAGTAGCAATCCCAAAAAAAGAGAGGTATATTGCGGGGCTCTTAGCGAGTGTTTTAGGGAGGAGTACTTGATTTATATATAATTTACTTATGATTTTAGGGTATTTTTGGGAGGCAATGGCGAGGCTCTTAGAGGATGTTTTTGAAAGGAATACTCGATTGTGTACAATTTACTTAAGGTTGTCAGGTGGGGGTTAAAAAAAAATATCGAGTGGTTTAGTCTCCCTAAATTTAAGGATTATAGTAGTAATCCCAGAAATAGATAGCATATTAGGCTCTTAGAGGTTGTTTTAGGAAGGAGTGCTTGATTATTTATAATTTACTTAAGGTTATCAGGTGGGGGATCAAAAAAAATAAGGAACGATTTTGGCTCCCTAAATATAGGGAGTCTAGTAGGAATCCCAAAAATAGAGAGGCATGTTGCGAGGTTCTTAGAGGGTGTTTTAGGGAGGAGTACTTGATTTATATATAATTTACTTATAAGTTTAGGGTGTTTTTGAAAGGCAATGGCGAGGCTCTTAGA
The DNA here is from genome assembly GCA_947650365.1 of Chamaelirium japonicum. Lineage (NCBI taxonomy): Eukaryota > Viridiplantae > Streptophyta > Magnoliopsida > Liliales > Melanthiaceae > Chamaelirium > Chamaelirium japonicum. The sequence continues at coordinate 611,168 of CANTAL010000128.1, read as the reverse complement.
GGGTGTTTTTGGAATGAATGCTCGATTGTGTATAATTTACTTAATATTATCGGGTGGGGGTTCAAACAAAATATAGAGTATTTTGGGTCCCTAAATATAGCAAGTCTAGTAGCAATCCCAAAAAATAGAGAGCGTATTGCGAGGCTCTTAGAGGGTGTTTTATGGAGGAGTGCTCAATTGTATATAGTTTACTTAAGGTTGTCGGGTGGGGGTTCAAAAAAAATATAGAGCGGTTTTGGTTTCTTAAATATAAGGAGTCTAATAGTAATCCAAAAAATAGAGAGGCACATTGAGAAACTCTTAGAGGATGTTTTAGGGAGAAGTGTTTGATTTATATATAATTTACTTATGATTTTTGGGTATTTTTGGGAGGTAATGGCGAGGATTTTAGAGGGTATTTTTATTGGGAATGCTCGATTATATATAATTTTCTTAAAGTTGACGGGTGGGGGTTCAAAAAAAATATAAAGTGGTTTTGGCTCCCAAAATATAGGGAGTCTTCTAGCAATCCCAAAAATAGAGAGCATATTACAAGGGTCTTAGTGAGTATTTTAGAAAGCAGTGCTCGATTTTATATTATTTACTTAAGGTTGTCGGGAGGGTGTTCAATAATAATAAGGATCGGTTTTGGCTCCCTAAATATAAGAAGTCTAGTAGCAATCCCAAAAGTAGAAAGGCATATTGCGAGTGTCTTAGAGGGTGTTTTAGGGAGGAGTGCTTGATTTATATATAATTTACTTATGACTTTAGGGATTTTTTGGTAGGCAATGGTGAGGTTCTTAAAGGATATTTTTGGGAGGAATACTCAATTGTATATAATTTATTAAAGGTTGTCGGGTGTGGGTTCAAAAAAAACATGGAGCGGTTTTAGCTCCCTAAATATAGGGAGTCTAGTAGCAATCCCGAAAATAGAGAGCAAATTGTGAGTCTCTTAAAGGATATTTTAGGGAGGAGTACTCGATTGTATATAATTCACATAAGGTTTTCAGGTGGGGGTTCAAAAAAAATATGGGGCGGTTTTGGCTCTCTAAATATGAGGAGTCTAGTAGCAAGCCCAAAAATAGAGAGCATATTATGAGGCTCTTAGAGAGTGTTTTAGGGAAGAGTGCTCAATTGTATATAATTTACTTAAGGTTATCGGGTGGGGTTTCAAAAAAAATATAGAGCGGTTTTGCCTCCCTAAATATAGGGAGTCTAGTAGCAATCCCAAAAATAGAGAGTATATTGCGAGGCTATTAGAGGGTATTTTTAGGAGGAATGCTCGATTGTATATAGTTTACATAAGGTTGTCGGGTGGGGGTTCAAAAAAAAATAGAGCAATTTTGGCTCCCTAAATATCGAGTGCCTAGTAGCAATCCCAAAAATAAAGAGCATATTAGGTTCTTAGTGGGTGTTTTAGGGAGGAGTGCTCGAGTGTATATAATTTACTTAAGATTGTTGGCTGGGGGTTCAAAAAAAATATGGCGCAATTTTGGCTCCCTAAATATAAATAGTTTAGTAGCAATCCCAAAAATATAGAGGCATATTGTGAGGCTCTTAGAGGGTGTTTTAGGAAGGAGTGCTTGATTTATATATAATTTACTTATTATTTTAGGGTATTTTTGGGAGTCAATGGCGAGGCTCTTAGAGGGTGTTTTGGTGAGGAATGCTTGATTGTGTGTAATTTAGTTTAGATTGTCGGGTGGGGTTCAAACAAAATATAAAGCGGTTTTGGCTCCCTAAATATAGGGAGTCTACTAGCAATCCTAAAAAATAGAGAGCATGTTGCGAGGCTCTTAGAGGGTGTTTTTGGGAAGAGTGCTCGATAGCATACAATTTACTTAAGGTTTTCGAATGGGGGATCAAAAAAAATATGGAGTAGTTTTTGTTCCCTAAATATAGAGAGTCTAGTAGCAATCCCAAAAATAGAGAGCATATTGTGAAGCTATTAAAGGGTGTTTTTGGAAGGAATGCAAGATTGAATATAATTAACTTAAGGTTGTTGGGTGGGGGTTCAAAAAAAATATAGATCAGTTTTGGCTCCCTAAATATAGGGTGTCTAGTAGTAATTCAAAAAATAAAGAGCATATTAGTCTCTTAGAGGGTATTTTAGGGAAGAGTGCTCGATTGTATATAATTTACTAAAGGTTGTCGGGTGGGGCTTCAAAAAAAAAAATGGAGCAGTTTTGGCTCCCTAAATATAGGGAGTCCAGTAGTAATCCCAAAAATAGTGACACATATTGCGAGACTCTTAGAAGTTGTTTTACGGGGGAGTGCTTGATTTATATATAATTCACTTATGATTTTAGGGTGTTTTTGGGAGGCAATGGCGAGGCTCTTAGAGGGTGTTTTTTAAAGGAATGCTCGATTGTGTATAATTTACTTATGGTTATCGGGTGGGGGTTCAAACAAAATATGGAGTTGTTTTGGCTCCCTAAATATAGGGAGTCTTCCTTTATATAGGGAGTCTAGTAGCATTCCCAAAAAATAGAGAACATATTCTGAAACTTTTTTGGAGTATTTTAGGGTGGAGTGCTCGATTGTATATAATTTACTTATGGTTATCAGGTCAGGGTTCAAAAAAAATATAGAGCAGTTTTGGCTCCTTAAATATAGGGAGTCTAGTAGCCATCCCAAAAATAGAGAGGCATATTGCGAGGCTCTAAGAGGGTGTTTTAAGAAGGAGTGCTTGATTTATATATAATTTATTTAGGATTTTAGGGTATTTTTCAGCGACAATGTGTGGCTCTTAGAGGGTATTTTTGGGAGGAATGCTTGATTATACATAATTTACTAAAGGTTACCGGGTGGGGGTTCAAAAAAAATATTGATTGATTTTGGCCCCCTAAATATAGGGAGTCTAGTAGCAATCCTAAAAGTTGAGAGCATATTGCAAGGCCTTTAGACGGTGCTTTTAGGTGGAATGCTCGATAGTATATAATTTACTTAATGTTTTGGGGTGGGGATTAAAAAAAAATATGGAGCAGCATTGACTCCCTAAATATTGGGAGTCTAGTTACAATCCCAAAAATAGTGAGCATATTACGCTTTTAGAGGGTATTTTAGGGAGGAGTGCTCGATTATTTATAATTTACTTATGATTATCGGGTGAGGGTTGAAAAAAAATATGGAGCGATTTTGGCTCCTTAAATTTAGGGAGTCTAGTAGCAATCCAAAAAATAGAGAAGGATATTGCAAGACTCTTAGGGGGTGTTTTCGGGAGGAGTGCTTGATTTATATATAATTTACTTATGATTTTAGGGTGTTTTTGGGAGGTAATGGTGAGGCTCTTAGAGGGTGTTTTTGAAAGGAATACTCGATTATGTACAATTTACTTAAGGTTGTCGGGTGGGGGTTCAAACAAAATATGGAGCGGTTTTGGCTTCCTAAATAAAGGGAGTCTAGTACCAATCCCAAAAAATAGAGAGCATATTGCGAGGCTCTTAGAGGGTATTTTAGGAAGGAGTGCTTAATCATATATAATTTATTTAAGGTGGTCGAGTGGGGGTTCAAAAAAATTATGGAGCAATTTTTGCTACTTAAATATAGGGAGTCTAGTAGCAATTCTAAAAATAGAGAGGCATATTGTGAGGTTCTTAGAGGGTGTTTTAGGGAGGAGTGCTTGATATATATACAATTTACTTATGATTTTTGGGTGTTTTTGTGAGGTAATGGTGAAGCTTTTAGAGGGTGTTTCTCGGAGGAATGCTCGATTGTATATAATTTTCTTAAGGTTGACGGGTGGGGGTTTAAAAAAAATATGAAACAATTTTGGCTCTTAAAATATAGGGAGTCTAGTTGCAATCCTAAAATTATAGAGCATATTACCAGGCTCTTAGAGGGTGTTTTAGGAAGGAGTGCTCGATTGTATATAATTTACTTAAGGTTGTCGGGTGGTTGTTCAAAAAAAATATAGAGCAATTTTGGCTCCCTAAATATAGAGAGTCTAGTACCAATCCCAAAAAGACATATTACGAGTCTCTTAGAGGGTGTTTTAGGAAGGAGTGTTTGATTTATATATAATTTACAGATGACTTTAGGGTGTTTTTGGGAGACAATGGCGTGGCTCTTAGAGGGATTTTTTGGGAGGAATGCTCGATTGTATATAATTCACTTAAGGTTATCGTGTTGGGGTTTTAAAAAAATATGGGACAGTTTTGGCTCCCTTAATATAGGGAGTCTAGTAATAATCCCAAAAATAGAGAGCATATTGCGAAGCTCTTAGAGGGTGTTTTAGGAGGAGTCCTCGATTGTATATAATTTATTTAAGGTTGTCGAGTGGGGGTTCAAAAAAAATATAGAGCGATTTTGGCTCCCTAAATATAGGAAGTCTAGTAGCAATCCCAAAAATAGAGAGCATATTGTGAAGCTATTAAGGGTGTTTTTAGAAAGAATGCTCGATTGTATATAATTTACATAAGGTTATCGGGTGGGGGTTCAAAAAAAATATAGAGCAATTTTGGCTCCCTAAATATAGGGAGTCTAGTAGCAATCCCAAAATAGAGAACATATTAGACTCTCAGAGGGTATTTTAGGGTGGAGTGTCGATTGTATATAATTTACATAAGGTTGTCAGGTGTGGGTTCAAAAAAAATATAGTGTAATTTTATATCCCTAAATATAGGTTGTCTAGAAGCAATCGCAAAAATAGAGAGGCATATTGCGAAGCACTTAGAGGGTGCTTTAGGGAGGAGTCCTTGATTTATATATAATTTACTTATGATTTTAGGGTTTTTTTGAGAAACAATAGCGAGGCTCTTTGAGGGTGTTTTCGGGAGGAATGCTCGATTGTGTATAATTTAGTTAAGGTTATCGGGTGGGGGTCAAACAAAATATGGAGTAGTTTTGGATCCTAAAATATAGGGAGCCTATTAGCAATCCCAAAAAATAGAGAGCATATTGCGATGCTCTTAGAGGGTGTTTTAGGGAGGAGTGCTCGATAGCATATAATTTACTTAAGGTTGTCGGGTGGGGGTTCAAAAAAAATATGGAGCGATTTTGGCGCCCTAAATATAGGGAGTGTAGTAGCAATCCCAAAAATAGAGAGCATATTGCGAGGCTATTAGAGGGTATTTTTTGGAGGAATGCTCGATTATATATAGTTTACTTAAGGTTATCGGGTGGGTCATAAAAGAAAAAATGGAGCAGTTTTGGCTCCCTCAATATAGGGAGTCTAGTAGTAATCCCAAAAATTATGAGGTATATAGTGAGGCTCTTAGAGGGTGTTTTAGGGGGGAGTGCTTGATTTATATATAATTTACTTATGATTTTAGGGTGTTTTGGGAGGCAAAGGCTAGGCTCTTAGAGGGTGTTTTTGGGAGGAATGCTCGTTTGTGTATAATTTGCTTAAGGTTGTTGGGTTGGGGTTCAAATAAAATATAGAGCTATTTTGGCTCCTTAAATATAGGGAGTCTCCATAAATATAGGGAGTCTAGTAGCAATCCCAGAAAATAGAGGGCATATTATGAAGCTCTTAGAGAGTATTTTAGGGAGGAGTGCTCGATTGTATATCATTTACTTAAGGTTGATGGGTGGGGGTTAAAAAAAAATATGTTATGGTTTTGGCCCCTTAAATATAGGGAGTCTAGTAGAAATCCCAAAAATTAAGAGCATATTGCGAGGCTATTAGATGGTGTTTTTGGGAGGAATGCTCGATTATATATAATTTACTTATGGTTGTTGGGTGGGGATTCAAAAAAAATATGGATCGGTTTTGTCCCCTAAATATATGGAGTCTAGTCGCAATCCTAAAAATAGATAGCATATTATGAGGCCATTAGAGGGTGTTTTTAAGAGGAATGCTCGATTGTATATAATTTACTTAAGGTTTTTGGGTGGGGGTTCAAAAAAAATATGGAGCGGTTTTGGCTCAATAAATATAGGGAGTATTGTAGCAATCCTAAAAATAGAGAGCAGATTAGGCTCTTAGAGGGTGTTTTAGGGAGGATTGCTAGATTGTTTGTAATTTACTTAAGGTTATCGGGTGCGGGTTTATAAAAAATATAGAGTGATTTTGGTTCCATATATATAGGGAGTCTAGTAGCAATCCCAAAAATAGAGAGGCATGTTGCGAGGCTGAAAAAGGGAGCAGTGGGATTTGGGTAGTCTGAAAGAGGGGCAGCGAGATTGGGGGCTGAAATAGGGGCAACAAAAATTACGGGGGCTGAAAGGGGGCAGGATTTTGATGGGAACGACTGTGATCGCGCAGAACGGCTTATTTGTTTTGTTAGTCTTTGTCAGCATATTTGTTTTGTCTAGTTAGCATTCCATTTTGTCTAGTCAGCTTTTGGTTCTTTTTGTCCTAGTCATCACGAAACCGCCGTGTCATGTTATATAGATTTTAGGGTGTTTTTGGGAGGTAATGGCGAGACTCTTAAAGAGTTTTTTTGGAAGGAATACTAAATTATATATAATTTACTTAAGGTTGTTGGGTGTGGGTTCAAAAAAAATATGGAGCGGTTTTGGCTCCTTAAATATAGGTTGTCTAGTAGTAATACCAAAAATAGAAAGTATATTGCGAGTCTCTTAGAGGGTATTTTAAGGAGGAGTGCTCTATTGTATATAATTCACTTAAAGTTGTTGGGTGGGGGTTTAAAAAAAATATAAGACTATTTTTGCTCCCTTAATATAGGGAGTCTGTAGCAATCACAAAAATAGAGAGCATATTGTGAGACTTTTAAAGGGTATTTTAGGGAGGGATGTTCAATTGTATATAATTTACTCAAGGTTGTAGGGTGGGTATTCAAAAAAATATGGAGCGGATTTGGCTACCTAAATATAGAGAGTCTAGTTGCAATCCCAAAAATAGAAAGGCATATTACGAGGCTCTTATAGGGTATTTTAGCGCGGAGTATATAATTTATATATAATTTAATTTTAGGAGGCAATAGTGAGGCTCCTAAATGGTGTTTTTGGGATGAATGTTCGATTATACATAATTTACTTAAGGTTGTTGGGTAGGGGTTCAAAAAAAATATGGAGCGGTTTTGGCTCCCTAAATATAGGAAGTCTAGTAGCAATCCCAAATATAGAGAGCATATTACCAGGCTCTTAGAGGGTGTTTTAGCAAGGAGTGCTTGATTGTATATAATTTACTTAAGGTTGTCGGGTGGGTGTTCAAAAAAAATATAGAGCGGTTTTGGCTCCCTAAATATAGAAAGTCTAGTAGCAATCCTAAAAATAGAAAGACATATTGTGAGTCTCTTAGAAGGTGTTTTAGGGAGGAGTGCTTGATTTATATATAATTGAGTTATGATTTTAGGGTATTTTTAGGAGGCAATGGCGAGGCTCTTAGAGAGTGTTTTTGGTAGGAATGCTTGATTGTATATAATTTACTTAAGGTTATCAGGTGGGGGTTCAAAAAAAAATATAGAGTGGTTTTGGCTTCCTAAATATAGGGAGTCTAGTAGCAATCCAAAAAAAGAGAGCATATTGCGAGTCTTTTAGAGGTTATTTTAGGGATGAGTGCTCGATTGTATATAATTCACTTAAGGTTGTAGGGTGGGTGTTCAAAAAAAATATGTGGCGATTTTGGCTCCCTAAATATTGGGAGTCTAGTAGCAATCCCAAAAATAGAGAGCATATTGCGAGGCTCTTAGAGGGTGTTTTAGGGAGTAGTGCTCGATTGTATATAATTTACCTAAGTTTGTTGAGTGGGGGTTCAAAAAAAATATGGAGCGATTTTGGCACCCTAAATATGGAGTCTACGAGCAATACCAAAAAATAGCGAGCATATTGTGAGGCTATTAGAGGGTGTTTTTAGGAGGAATGCTCAATTGTATATTATTTACATAAGATTATCGGGTGGGGGTTCAAAAAAAATATGGAACGATTTGGCCTCCCTAAATATAGGGAGTCTAGTAGCAATCCCAAAAATAAAGAGTATATTACCAGGCTCTTAGAAGGTATTTTAAAAAGGAGTGCTCGATTGTATATAACTTACTTAAGGTTATCGGGTGAGCATTCAAAAAAAATTATGGAGTGGTTTTGGCTCCCTAAATATAGGGAGCCTAGTAGCAATCCCAAAAATAGAATGACATATTGCGAGTCTCTTAGAGGGTGTTTTAGGGAGGAGTACTTGATTTATATATAATTTACTTATGATTTTAGGGTGTTTTTAGAAGGCAATAACGAGGCTCTTAGAATGTGTTTTTGGGAGGAATGCTCGATTGTATATAATTTACTTAAGGCTGTTAAGTGTGGGTTCAAAAAAAATATGGAATGATTTTGGCTCCCGAAATATAAGGAGTCTAGTAGCAATCCTAAAAATAGAAAGCATATTATGAGTCTCTTAGAGGGTGTTTTAAGAAGGAGTGCTTGTTTGTGTATAATTAACTTAAAGTTGTCGGTTGGGCGTTCATAAAAAATATGGGGTAGTTTTGGCTCCCTTAATATGGGGAGTCTAGTAGTAATCACAAAAATAGAGAGCATATTGTGAGACTTTTAGAGGGTATTTTAGGGAGGAGTGCTCAATTGTATATAATTTACTTAAGGTTGTCGGGTGGGCATTCAAAAAAACTATGGTGTGGTTTTGGCTTCCTAAATATAGGGAGTCTAGTACCAATCCCAAAAATAGAAAGGCATTTTACGAGTCTCTTAGAGGGTGTTTTAGGGAGGAGTGCTTGATTTATATATAATTTACTTATGATTTTAGGGTATTTTTAGGAGGCAATGACGAGTCTCTTAGAGGGTGTTTTTGGGAGGAATGCTCGATTATATATAATTTACTTAAGGTTGTCAGGTGGGGCTTCAAAAAAAATATAGAGCGGTTTTGCCTCCATAAATATAGGGAGTCTAGTAGTAATCCCAAAAATAGAGAGCATTTTGCGAGTCTTTTAGAGGGTGTTTTTGGGAGGAGTGCTCGATTGTATATAATTCACTTAAGGTTGTCTGGTGGGGGTTCAAAAAAAATATGGGGCTGTTTTGGCCTCCGAAATATAGGGATTCTAGTAGCAATCCCAAAAATAGAGAGCATATTGTGAATCTCTTAGGGGGTGTTTTAGGGAGGAGTGTTCGATTGTATATAATTTACCTAAGGTTGTCGGGTGAGGGTTCAAAAAAAATATGGTGCGCTTTTGGATCCCTTAATATAGGGAGTTAGTAGCAATCCCAAAAATAAAGAGCATATTGTGAGGATATTAAAGGTGTTTTTAGGAGAAATGCTCGATTGTATATAATTTACTTAAGGTTGTCGGGTGGGGGTTTAAAAAAAATATGGACCGATTTTGGTTCCCTAAATATAGGGAGTCTAGTAGCAATTCCAAAAATAAAGAGCATATTACGAGGCTATTATAGGGTGTTTTCAGGATGCATGCTCGATATTATATAATTTATTTAGGTTGTTGGGTGGGTGTTCAAAAAAAATATGATTTGGTTTTGACTCCCTAAATATAGGGAGTCTAGTAGCAATTTAAAAAATAGAGAGCATATTAGGCTCTTAGATGGTGTTTTAGGGATGATTGCTCGATTGTATATAATTTACTTAAGGTTGTCGGGTAGGGGTTCAAAAAAAATATGGAGCAGTTTTGGTTCCCTCAATTTAAAGAGTCAAGTAGCGATCCCAAAAATCAAGTGGCATATTACGAGGCTCTTATAGGGTGTTTTAGGGTGGAGTACTTACTTTATATATAATTTACTTATGATTTTAGGGTATTTTTGGGAGACAATGGCGAGGCTCTTAGAGGGTATTTTCGGGAGGAATACTCGATTGTGTATAATTTACTTATTGTTGTCAGGTGGGGGTTCAAACAAAATATGGAGCGGTTTTGGCTCCCTAAATATAGAGTCTTGTAGCAATCCCAAAAAATTGAGAGCATATTATGAGGCTTTTACAGAGAGTTTTAGGGAGAAGTGCTCGATTGTATATAACTTACTTAAGGTTATTGGGTGGGGATTAAAAAAAATATAGAGTGGTTTTGGCTCCTTAAATATAGGGAGTTTAGTAGCTATCCCAAAAATAGAAAGGCATATTGTGAGGCTCTTAGTGGGTATTTTAGGGAGGAGTGCTAGATTTATATATAATTTACTTATGATTTTAGTGTTTTTTTGGGAGGCAATGGCGAGGCACTTAGAGGGTATTTTTGGGAGGAATGCTCGATTATATATTATTTACTAAAGGTTGTCAGGTGGGGGTTCAAAAAAAATATAGAGGGATTTTGGCTCCCTAACTATATGGAGTCTAGTGGTAATCCTAAAAATAGAGAGCATATTGTGAGGTTCTTAAAAAGTGTTTTACGAAGGAGTGCTCGATATTATATAATTTAGTTATGATTATCGGGTAGGAGCCTTTTGAAATTGGGAGCGATTTTGGCTCCCCAAATATAGAGGTCTAGTAGTGATCCCAAAAATAAGGAGGCAATGGCGAGGCTCATATAATGTGTTTTTGGGTGGAATACTCGATTGTATATAATTTACTTAAGGTTAACGGGTGGGGGTTCAAAAAAATTATAGAGCGGTTTTGGCGTCTTAGATATATAGAGTCTAGTAGTAATCCCAAAAATAGAGAGCATATTGCAAAGCTCTTAGAGGGTATTTTAGGGAGGAGTGCTTGATTGTAGATAATTTACTTAAGGCTGTCTGGTGGGCGTTCAAAAAAAATATAGAGCGGTTTTCGCTACCTAAATATATGGAGTCTAGTAGTAATCCCAAAAATAGAAAGGCATATTATAAGACTCTTAGATGATGTTTTAAGGACAAGTGTTTAATTTATATATAATTAATATATAATTTACTGATGATTTTAGGGTATTTTTGGGAGGCAATAGTGAGGCTCTTAGTGGGTGTTTTTAAGAGGAATGCTCGATTGTATATAATTTACTTAAGGTTGTCGGGTTGGGGTTCAAAAAAAATATGGAGCGGTTTTGGCTCTACATATATAGAGAGTCTTGTAGCAATCCCAAAAATAAAGAGCATATTACGAGGCTCTAAGGAGGTGTTTTAGGGAGGAGTGCTCGATTGTATATAATTAACTTAAGGTTGACCGGTTGGGGTTTAAAAAAAATATTGACTGGTTTTGGCTCCCAAAATATTGGGAGTCTAGTAGCAATCCCAAAAATAGAGATCATACTGCTAGGCTATTATAGGGTATTTTAGGGAAGAGTGCTCGATTGTATATAATTTACATAAGGTTATCGGGTGGGGGTTCAAAAAAAATATGGATCGGTTTTGCCTTCCTAAATATAGGGAGTCTAGTAGCAATCCCATAAATAGAGAGCATATTGTGAAGTTATTAGATGATGTTTTTTGGAGGAATGCTCGATTATATATAATTTACTTAAGGTTGTCGAGTGGGGGTTTAAAAAAATTATAGAATGGTTTTGGCTCCCAAAATATAGAGAGTCTAGTAGCAATCCCAATAATAGAGAGCATATTGTGAGGTTTATAGAGGGTATTTTACTGAGGAGTGCTCGATTATATATAATTTACTTATGGTTGTCGGGTGGGGGTTTTAAAAAAATATGGAGCACTTTTGTCTCCCTAAATATAGGGAGTCTAGTAGCAATCCCAAAAATTAGAGAGGCATGTTGTGAGGCTCTTAGAGAGTGTTTTAGAAAGGAAGTGCTTGATTTATATATAATTACTTATGATTTTAGGGTATTTTTGGGAGGCAATAGCGAGGCTCTTAGAGGGTTTTTTTGGGAGGAATGATCGAATATATTTAATTTACTAAAGGTTGTCCGGTGGGATTTTAAAAAAAAGATAGATTGGTTTTGGCTCCCTAATTATAGGGAGTATAGTGGCAATCCCAAAATTATGGAGCATATTGTGAGGCTCTTAGAAAGTATTTTAGGGAGGAGTGCTCGATTGTATATAATTTTGTTATGATTATCTAGTACGAGTCTTGTTAAATTGGGAGTGATTTTGGCTCCCCAAATATAGGGAGTCTATTAGCGATCTCAAAAATAAGGAGGCAATGGTGAGGCTCATATAAGGTATTTTTGGGAGGAATACTCGATTATATATAATTTATTTAAGGTTGACAGGTGGGGGTTCAAAAAAAAATTGAGCGGTTTTAGCTTCCTAAATATATAGAGTCTAGTAGCAATCCCAAAAATAGAGAGCATATTGCGAAGCTCTTAGAGGGTATTTTAGGAAGGAGTGCTCGATTATATATAATTTACTTAAGGCTATCGGGTGGGCATTCAAAAAAAATATGGAGCGGTTTTGGCTACCTAAATATATGAAGTCTAGTAGCAATTCCAAAAATAGAAAGGCATATTGCAAGACTTAGAGGGTGTTTTAGGGAGAAGTGCTTGATTGTATATAATTCACTTAAGGTTGGCCGATGGGGGTTTAAAAAAAATATAGAGTGATTTTGGCTCCCTAATTATAGGGAGACTAGTAGCAATCGGAAAAATAGAGAGTATACTGCTAGGCTCTTAGAGTGTATTTTAGGGAAGAGTACTTGATTATATTTAATTTACTTAAGGTTGACAGGTGGGGGTTCAAAAAAAAAAAAGGATCGGATTTGCCTTCCTAAATATATGAAATCTAGTAGAAATACCAAAAATAGAGAGCATATTGCTAGGCTATTAAATGATGTTTTTGGGAGGAATGCCCGATTGTATATAATTTATTTAAGGTTATCGGGTGAGGGTTCAAAAAAAATATGGAGTGGTTTTGGCTCCCTAAATATAGGGAGTCTAGTAGCAATCCCAAAAATAGAGAGCATATTGTGAGGCTTTTAGAGGGTATTTTAGGGAGGAGTGCTCGATTGTATATAATTTATTTATGGTTGTCGAGTGGGGGTTCAAAAAAAATATAGAGCAATTTGTCTCCCTAAATATAGATAGTCTAGTAGTAATGCCAAAAATAGAGAGACATGTTGCGAGGCTCTTAGAGGGTGTTATAGGGAGGAGTGCTTGATTTATATATAATTTACTTATGATTTTAGGGTGTTTTTGGGAGGCAATAGCGAGGCTCTTAGGGGGTGTTTTTAGAAGGAATGTTCGATTGTTTATAATTTACTTAAGGTTGTCGGGTGGGGGTTCAAACGAAATATGGAGCAGTTTTGGCTCCCTAAATATAGGGAGTCTAGTAGCAATCCCAAAAAATAGATAGCATATTGCGAGCCTCTTAGAGGGTGTTTTAGGGTGGAGTGCTCAATTGTATATAACTTACTTAGGAAGTCATATTGCAAGGCTCTTATAGGGTGTTATAGGAAGGAGAGCTTGATTTATATATAATTTACTTATGATTTTTGGGTGTTTTTGGGAGACAATAACGAGACACTTAGAGGGTGTTTTTTGGATGAATGCTCGATTGTATATAATTTATGTAAGGTTGATAGGTAGGGGTTCAAAAAAAATATAGAGCGGTTTTGGCTCCCTAAATATAGGGAGTCCAGTAACAATTCTAAAAATAGATAGCATATTGTGAGACTTTTAGATGGTATTTTAGGGAGGAGTACTCAATTGTATATAATTTATTTAAGGTTGTCGGGTAGGTATTCAAAAAAAATATGGAGCAGTTTTGGCTATCTAAATATAGGGAGTTCAGTTGCAATCCCAAAAATAGAAAGGCCTATTGTGAGGCTCTTATAAGGTATTTTAGGGAGGAGTACGTGATTTATATATAATTTACATATGATTTTATGATATTTTTAGAAGGCAATAGCGAGGGTCTTAGAGGGTGTATTTGGGATGTATGCTCGATTATATATAATTTACTTAAGGTTATAGGGTAGGGGTTCAAAAAAAATATTGAGCAGTTTTGGCTCACTAAATATAGGGAGTCTAGTATCAATCCCAAAAATAGAGAGTATATTACCAGGCTCTTAGAGTGTGTTTTAGGAAGGAGTACTCAATTATATATAATTTGCTTAAGGTTGTCGGGTGGGCGTTCAAAAAAAAATATAGAGCGGTTTTGGCTCTCTAAATATAGAGAGTCTCTTAGCAATCCCAAAAATAGAAAGGCATATTGCGAGTCTCTTAAAGGGTGTTTTAGGGAGGAGTGCTTGATTTATATATAATTTACTTATGATTTTAGGGTATTTTTCGGAGGCAATGGAGAGGCTCTTAGAGGGTAATTTTAGAAGAAATGCTCAATCGTATATAATGTACTTAAGATTATCGGGTAGGGATTCAAAAAAAATATTGAGCAATTTTGGCTCCCTAAATATAGGGAGTCTAGTAGCAATCCCAAAAAAAGAGCGTATATTACGAGTCTATTAGAGGGTATTTTAGGAAGGAGTGCTCGGTTGTATATAATTCACTTAAGGTTGTCAAGTGGGGGTACAAAAAAAATATAGGGCGGTTTTGGCTCCCAAAATATAGGGAGTCTAGTAGCAATCCCAAAAAAATAGAGAACATATTACGAGGCTCTTAGAGGGTATTTTAGAGAGGAGTGCTCGATTGTATATAATTTATATAAGATTGTTAGGTGGGAGTTTAAAAAAAATATGGAGTGGTTTTGGCTTCTTAAATATAGGGAGTCTAGTAACAATCCCAAAAATAGAGAGCATATTATGAAGCTATTAGAGGGTATTTTTCATAGGAGTGCTCGATTGTATATAATTTACTTAAGGTTGTTTGGTCGGGTTTAAAAAAAATATGGTGTTGTTTTGGCTCCCTAAATATAAGGAGTCTAGTAGCAATCCTAAAAATAGACAGCATATTAGGCACTTAGAGGGTATTTTTGGGATGAGTTCTCGATTATATATAATTTACTTAAGGTTATTGGGTGGGGGTTCAAAAAAACTATAGAGCGGTTTTGGCTCCCTAAATATAGGGAGTTTGGTAGCAATCCCAAAAATAGAGAGGCATATTATGAGGCTCTTAAAGGGTGTTTTAGGGAGGAGTGCTTGATTTATATATAATTTGCTTATGATTTTAGTGAGTTTATGGGTGGCAATGGCGAAGCTCTTAGAGGGTGTTTTTATACGGAATGCTCGATTGTATATAATTTACTTAAAGTTGTTAGGTGTGGGTTCAAACAAAATATGGTGCAGTTTTATCTCCCTAAATATAGGGAGTCTAGTAGCAATATCAAAAAGTAGAGAGCATATTGCGAGGCTCTTAGAGAGTGTTTTAGGAAGGAGTGCTCAAAAAAAATATGTAGTGGTTTTGGCTCCTTCAATATAGGAAGTCTAGTAGCAATCCAAAAAATAAAAAGGCATATTGTGAGGCTCTTAAAGGGTATTTTAGGGAGGAGTGCTTGATTTATATATAATTTACTTATGATTTTAGGTTATTTTTAGAAGGCAATGATGAGGCTCTTAGAGGGTGTTTTTGGGAGGAATCCTCGATTATATATAATTTACTAAAGGTTATCGGGTGAGGGTTCAAAAAAAATATTGAGTGGTTTTCGCTCCCTAAATATAGGGAGTCTAGTAGAAATCCTAAAAATAGATATCACATTGCAAGGCTCTAAGAAAGTGTTTTAGGGAAGAGTGCTCAATTGTATATAATTTAGTATTGATTATCGGGTGGGAGTCTTGAGACATTGGAAGTGATTTTCGCTTCCCTAATATAGGAAGTCTAGTAGTGATCCCAAAAATAAGGAGGCAATGGCGAGGCTCATATAAGGTATTTTTGGGAAGAATGCTCGATTGTATATTATTTACTTAAGTTTGACGGGTGGGGGTTCAAAAAAAATATAGAGGGGTTTTAGCTCCCTAAATATATGAAGTCCAGTAGGAATCCCAGAAATAGAGTGCATATTGTGAGGCTCTTAGAGGGTGTTTTAGAGAGGAGTGCTCGATTGTATATAATTTACTTAAGGATGTCGGGTGGGTGTTCAAAAAAAATATATACCGATTTTGGCTGCCTAAATATTAGGAGTCTAGTAGCAATCCCAAAAACACAAAGGCATATTGCGAGGCTCTTAGACGGTATTTTAGGGAGGAGTGCTTGATTTATAAATAATTTATTTATAATTTTAGGGTATTTTTGCGAGGCGATGGCGAGGCTCTTAGAGGGTGTTTTTGGAAGGAATGCTCGATTATTTATAATTTAATTAAGATAGTCGGGTGTGGGTTCAAAAAAAAAATGGAATGATTTTGGCTCTATAAATATAGGGAGTTTAGTAGCAATCCCAAAAATAGAGAGCATATTACAAGGCTCTTAGAGGATATTTTAGAGAGGTGTGCTCGATTGTATATAATTCACATAAGATTGTTTGGTGGGGGTTAAAAAAAAATATGGAGCGGTTTTGACTCCCTAAATATAGGGTGACTAGTATCAATTCTAAAAATAGAAAGCATATTATAAGGCTATTAGAGGGTATTTTTGGGAGGATTGCTCGATTGTATATAATTTACTTAAGGTTATCGAGTGGGGGTTCAAAACAATTATGGAGTGGTTTTGCCTGCTTAAATAAAGGTAGTCTAGTAGCAATCTCCAAAATAAAGAGCATATTACGAGGCTATTAGATGGTGTTTTTGGGAGGAATGCTCGATTGTATATAATTTACTTAAGGTAGTCGGGTGGGGGTTCAAAAAAATTATGGAGCGGTTTTGGCTCTTTAAATATAAGGAGTCTAGTAGCAATCAAAAAATAGAAAGCATATTAGGAGGCACTTAGAGGGTGTTTTAGGAAGGACTTATCGATTGTATATAATATACTTATGGTTATTTGGTGGGGGTTTAAAAAAAATATAGAGCAATTTTGGCTCTCGAAATATAGGAAGTCTAGTAGCAATCCCAAAAATAAAGTGGCATGTTGTGAGGCTCTTAGAGGGTGTTTTAGGGAGAAGTGATTTATTTATATATAATTTACTTATGATTTTAGGGTGTATTTGGGAGGCAATGGCGAGGCTCTTATAGGGTGTTTTTTGGAGGAATTCTCAATTATGTATAATTTACTTAAAGTTATCGGGTGAGGGTTCAAACAAAATATGGAATAGTTTTGGCTCCCTAAATATAGGGAGTCTAGTAGCAATCCCAATAATAGAGAGTATATTACAAGGCTCTTAGAGGGTATTTTAGAAAGAAGTGCTCAATTGTGTATAATATACTTAAGGTTGTCAAGTGGGGGTTCAAAAAAAAATATGGAGCGGTTTTGACTGATTAAATATAGGGAGTCTAGTACAAATCCAAAAAATAGAGAGGCATATTGTGAGGTTCTTATGGGGTGTTTTAAGGATGTGTGCTTTATTTATATATAATTTAATTAAGATTTTAGATGTTTTTGGAAGGTAATGACGAGGCTTTTAGAGGGTATTTTTTGGACGAATGCTCGATTGTATATAATTTACTTATGGTTGATGGGTGGGGGTTCAAGAAAAATATGAAGCTATTTTGGCTCCCTAAATATAGGGAGTTTATTAGCAATCTCAAAAATAGAGAGCATAATGTGAGACTTTTAGAGGGTTTTTTATGGAGGAGTGTTTGATTGTATATAATTTACTTAAGGTTGTCAGGTAGGCATTCAAAAAAAATATGGTGTGGTTTTGGCTACCCAAATTTATGGAGTCTTGTTGCAATCCCAAAAATAGAAAGGCATAATTCGAGGCTCTTATAGGGTGTTTTAGGAAGGAGTGCTTGATTTATATATAATTAACTTATGATTTTAGGGTGTTTTTGGGAGGCAATGATGAGGCTTTTAGAGGGTGTTTTTGGGAGGAATTATTGATTGTATATAATTTACTTAAGGTTGTCGGGTGGTAGTTTAAAAAAAAATAGAGCGGTTTTGGCACGCTAAATATAGGGAGTCTAGTAGCAATCCCAAAAATAGAGAGTATATTGTGAGTCTATTAAAGGGTGATTTTGGGAGGAATGCTCGATTGTTTATAATTTACTTAAGATTGTTAGGTGAAGGTTCAAAAAAAATATATAGTGATTTTGGCTCCCTAAATATAGGGAGTCTAGTAGCAATCCCAAAAATAGAGTGGCATATTGCGAGGCTCTTAGAGGGTATTTTAGGTGGGAGTGCTTGATTATATGTAATTTACTTATTATTTTAGGGTGTTTTTGGGAGGGAATGACGTGGCTTTAAGAGAGTGTTTCTAGGAGGAATGCTCGATTGTATATAATTTACTTACGATTGTCGGGTGGGGGTTCAAAAAAAAAATTAAATGGTTTTGGCTCCCTAAATATAGGGAGTCTAGTAGCAATCACAAAAATAGATATCATATACCGAGGCTCTTCGATGGTGTTTTAGGGAGGAGTGCTCGATTGGATATAATTTAGTTATGATTATCGAGGTGGAAGCCTTGAGAAATTGGGAGCGATTTTGGCTCTCCAAATATAGGGAGCCTAGTAGCGATCCCAAAAATATGTAGGCAATGGTGAGGCTTTTATAGGGTATTTTTGGGAGGAATACTTGATTGTATATAATTTACTTATGGTTGACGGGTAGGTATTTATAAAAAATATGGAGCGGTTTTGGCTCCCTAAATATAGGGTGTTTAGTAGCAATCCTAAAAATAGAGAGTATATTATGAAACTCTTAGAGGTTTTTTTAGGGAGGAGTAATCGATTGTATATAATTTACTGAAGGTTGTCGGGTGGGTATTCAAAAACAATATAGCACGGTTTTGGTTCTCTAAATATAAGGAGTCTGGTAGCAATCCAAATAATAGAGAGGCATGTTGCGAAGCTCTTAGAGGGTGTTTTTAGGAGGAATGCTCGATTGTATATAATTTACTTAAAGTTGCCGGGTGGGGGTTCAAAAAAATTTTGGAGCGGTTTTGGCTCCCTAAATTTAGGGAGTCTAGTAGTAATCCCAAAAATAGAGAGCATATTGCAAGGTTATTAGAGGTTGTTTTTGTGAGGAATGCATGACTGTATATAATTTACTTAAGGTTATCGAATGGGGTTTCAAACAAAATATGGAGCTATTTTGGCTTCCTAAATATAGGGAGTCTAGTAGCAATATGCAATCTATTTTTTAAATTACTATTAGACTCCTTATATTTAGGGAGCCAAAACTTCTCTATATTTTTTTTGAACCCCTACCCGACAACCTTAAGTGAATTATATACAATCGAGTACTCCTCCCTAAAACAAACTCTAAGAGGCTCGCAATATGCTCTCTATTTTTGGGATTGCTACTAGACTCCCTATATTTAGGGAGCCAAAACCATCCTATATTTTTTTGAACCACCACACGACAACCTTAAGTGAATTATATACAAACGAGCACTCCTCCCAAAAACACCCTCTAAGAGTCTCACAATATGCTCTCTATTTATAGGATTACTACTAGACTTCCGATATTTAGGGAGCCAAAACCGCTTTATATTTTTTTTAAATCCCCACCTGATAAACTTAAGTAAATTATATACCATCGAGCATTCCTCCCCAAAACACCCTCTAAGAGCCTCACCATTGCCTCCCAAAAATACACTAAAATCAAAACTAAATTATATATAAATCAAACACTCCTTTCTAAAACACCCTCTAAGAGACTCGCAATATACCTTTCTATTTTTGGGATTGCTACTAGATTCCCTATATTTAGGGAGCCAAAACCGCTCCATATTTTTTTGAACGCCCACCCGACCACCTTAAGTAAATTATATACAGGTGTTTTTGAGAGGCAATAGCGAGGCTTTTAGAGGCTATTTTTGTAAGAGTTGCTTAATTGTGTATAATTTACTTAAGGTTGAAGGTTAGAGGTTCAAAAAAAATATGGAACGGTTTTGGTTCCCTAAATATAGAGAGTCTAGTAGCAATCTTAAAAATAAAGAGCATATTGAGAGGCTTTTAGATGGTGTTTTAGTGAGAAGTGCTCTATTGTATATAATTTACTTAAGGTTATCGGGTGGGCTTTCAAAAAAATTATGGAAAAATTTTGGCTACCTAAATATAGGGAGTCTAGTTGCAATCCCAAAAATAGAAAGGCATATGGCAAGGCTTTTATTGGGTATTTTAGGAAGGAGTGCTTGATTTATATATAATTTAATTATGATTTTAGGATGTTTTTGGGAGGCAATAGCGATGCTCTTGGAGGGTGTTTTTGGGATGAATGCTTGATTGTATATAAATTACTAAAGGTTGTTGAGTGGGGGTTCAAAGAAAATATGGAGCAGTTTTGCCTCACAAAATATAGGGAGTCAGTAGAAAACCCAAAAATAGAAAGTATATTACCAGGCTTTTAGAGGGTGTTTTAGGAAGTTGTGCTCTACTGTATATAATTTACTTAAGGTTGTTGGGTGGGCATTTAAAAAAAATATAGAGCGGATTTGGCTCCCTAAATATAGGGTGTCTAGTAGCTATCCCAAAAATAGAAAGACATATTGTGAGTCTTTTAGATGGTGTTTTTGGGAGGAGTGCTTGATGTATGTATAATTTACTTTTGATTTTAGTGTGTTTTTGGGAGGCAATGTTGAGGCTCTTAGAGGGTGTTTTTGGGAGGAATGCTCGATTGTATATAATTTAATTAAGGTTGTCGGGTGGGGGTTCAAATAAAATATAAAGCGGTTTTCGCACCCGAAATATAGGGAGTCTAGTAGCAATCCCAAAATAGAGAGCATATTGCGAGTCTCATAGAGGGTGTTTTAGGGAGGAGTACTCAATTGTATATAATTCACTTAAGGATATCGGGTGGGGGTTAAAAAAAATATAGGGCGGTTTTGGCTCCCTAAATATATAGAGACTAGTAGCAATCCCAAAAATAAAGAGAATATTGCGATGCTCTTAGAGGGTGTTTTAGGGAGAAGTGCTCAATTTTATATAATTTACTTAAGGATATCAAGTGGAGGTTCAAAAAAAATATAGAGCGGTTTTGCCTATCTAAATATAGGGAGTCTAGTAGCAATCCCAAAAATAGAGAGCATATTGCGAGGCTATTAGAGGGTGTTTTTAGGATGAATGCTCTATTATATATAATTTATTTAAGGTTGTCGGGTGGGGCTTCAAAAAAAATATGGAGCAGTTTTGGCTCCCTAACTATAGGGAGTCTAGTAGCAATCCCAAAATTAGATGGCATATTAGGCTCTTAGAGGGTGTTTTAGGGAGGAGTGCTCGATTGTATATAATTTACTTAAGGTTGTCGGGTGGGGGTTCAAAAAAATATGGAGCAGTTTTGGCTCCCTAAATATAGGGAGTATAGTTGCAATCCCAAAAATAAAGAGGCATATTGCGAGGCTCTTAAAGGGTGTTTTAGGAAGGAGTGCTTGATTTATATTTAATTTACTTATGATTTTAGGGTATTTTTAGGAGGCAATGGCGAGGCTATTAGAGGGTGTTTTTGGGAGGAATGTTAGATTATGTATAGTTTACTTAAGATTCTCAGGTGGGGGTTCAAACAAAATATAAAGTGGTTTTGGCTCCCTAAATATAGGGAGTCTAGTAGCAATCCTTAAAAATATTGAGCATATTACGAGGCTCTTAGAGAGTGTTTTAGGGAGGAGTGCTTAATTTTATATAATTTCCTTAAGGTTGTTGGGTGGGGGTTCAAAAAAAATAAGGAGTAGTTTTGGCTCCATAAATATAGGGAGTCTAGTAGCAATCCCAAAAATATAAAGCATATTGCGATGCTCTTAGAGGGTATTTTAGGGAGGGGTACTCGATTGTATATAATTCACTTAAGGTTATCCGGTGGGGGTTCAAAAAAAATATAGAGCAGTTTTGGCTCTCTAAATATAGCGAGTCTAGTACCAATCCCAAAAATACAGAGCATATTACGAGACTTTAAGTGGGTATTTTAAGGAGGAGTGCTTCATTTATATATAATTTACTTATGATTTTAGGGTGTTTTTAGGAGGTAATAGCAAGGCTCTTAAAGGGTATTTTTGGAAGGTCTGCTCGATTATATTTAATTTACTAAAGATTGTTGGGTGCGGGTTAAAAAAAATATAGTGCAGTTTTGGCTCCTTAAATATAGGGAGTTTAGTAGCAATCCCAAAAATAAAGAGTATATTGCGAGGCTCTTAGAAAGTGTTTTAGGAAGGAGTGCTCGATTGTATATAATTTAGTTATGATTATCGTGTGGGAGCCTTTAGAAATTGGGAGCGATTTTGGCTCCCCAATTATAGGGAGTCTAGTAGCAATCACAAAAATAAGGAGGCAAAAACGAGGCTCAAATAAGGTGTTTTTGGAAAGAATGCTCGATTGTATATAATTTACTTAAGGTTGACTAGTGGGGGTTCAAAAAAAATATAGATCGATTTTTGCTCCCTAAATATAGGGAGTCTAGTAGCAATCCCAAATATAAAGAGCATATTATGAGGCTCTTAGAGGGTGTTTTTAGAAGGAGTACTCGATTATATATAACTTATTTTTGGTATATTGGTAGGCGTTCAAAAAAAATATAGAACGGTTTTGGCTACCTAAATATAGGGAGTCTAGTAGCAATCCCAAAAATAGAAAGGCAATTTGCGAGGCTCTTAGAGTGTATTTTAGAAAAGTGTGCTGGATTTATATATAATTTACTTATGATTTTAGGATATTTTTGGGAGGCAATGGCGAGGCTCTTAGAGGGTGTTTTCTGGAGAATTACTCGATTGTATATAATTTACTTAAGGTTGTCGGGTGGGGGTTCAAAAAAAATATGGAGCGGTTTTGGCTCCATAAATATAAGGAGTCTACTAGCTATCCTAAAAATACAGAGCATATTGCGAGGCTCTTAGAGGGTGTTTTAGGGTAGAGTACTCGATTGTATATAATTCACTTAAGCTTATCTGGTGGGGGTTAAAAAAAAATATAGAGCAGTTTTGGCTCCCTAAATAAAGGGAGTCTAGGAGCAATCCCAAAAATATAGAACATATTGTGAGGCTCTTAGTGGGTATTTTAGGGAGGAGTGCTCGATTGTATATAATTAACTTAAGGTTATCGGGTGGGGGTTCAAAAAAATATAGAGTGGTTTTGCTTTCCTAAATATAGGGAGTCTAGTAGCAATCCCAAAAATATAGAGCATATTGCGAGGCTATTAGATGGTGTTTTTGGGTGAAATGCTTGATTTTATATAATTTACTTAAGGTTATCGGGTGGGGGTTCAAAACAAATATGTAGCTGTTTTGGCTCGCTAAATATAGGGAGTCTAGTAGTAATCCCAACAATAGAGAGCATATTGCGAGGCTCTTAGAGGGTGTATTGGGGAGGAGTGCTCGATTGTATATAATATACTTATGGTTATCGAGTGGGGGATCATAAAAAATATCGAACTTTTTTGCTCCCTAAATATAGGGAGTCTAGTAGCATTCCATAAAATAGAGAGGCATGTTACGAGTCTCTTAGAGGATGTTTTAGGGAGGAGTGCTTGATTTATATATAATTTATTTATGATTTTAGCGTGTTTTTGGGAGGCAATGGTGAGGCTCTTAGAGGGTGTTTTTGGGATGAATGCTCGATTGTATATAATTTATTTAAAGTTGTCAGGTGGGGGTTCAAACAAAATATGGATTGGTTTTGGTTCCCTAAATATAGGGAGTCTAGTAGCAATCCTAAAAAATAGAGATCATATTGCAAGGATCTTAGACGGTGTTTTAGGAAGGAGTGCTGAAATATATATAATTTTCTTAAGGTTGTCGGGTGGGGGTTCAAAAAAAATATGGTATTGTTTTGGCTCCTAAAATATAGGGAGTCTAGTAACAATCCTAAAAATAGAGAGATATATTATGAGGCTCTTAAAGGATATTTTAGAGAGGAGTGCTTGATTTATATATAATTTACTTATTATTTTTGGGTGTTTTTGGGAGGCAATAGCGAGACTCTTAGATGGTATTTTTAGAAGGAATGCTCGATTGTATATAATTTACTTAAGGTTGATGGGTGGGAGTTAAAAAAAAATTATGAAGTAGTTTTACCTCCCTAAATATAGGGAGTCTAGTAGCAATCCCAAAAATAGAGAGCATATTACCAGGCTCTTAGAGGGTATTTTAGGAAGGAGTGCTCGATTGTATATAATTTACTTAAAGTTATCGGGTGGGCGTTCAAAAAAAATATGGTGCGGTTTTGGCTCCCTAAATATAGGGAGTCTAGAAGTAATCCCAAAAATAGAAAGACATATCGCGAGTCTCTTAGAGGGTATTTTAGGGTGGAGTGCTTGATTTATATATAATTTAATTATGATTTTAGGGTGTTTTAGTGAGGCAATGGCGAGGCTCTTAGAGGGTGTTTTTTGGGAGGAATGCTAGATTGTATATAATTTACTTAAGGTTATCGGGTGTGTATTCAAAAAAATAATGGAGTGGTTTTGGCTCCCTAAGTATAGGGAGTCTAGCAGCAATACCAAAAATAGATAGCATATTATGAGTCTTTTAGAGGGTGTTTTAAGGAGAAGTGCTCGATTGTATATAATTCACTTAAGGTTATCGGGTGGGGGTTCAAAAAAAATAAGGGGTGGTTTTGGCTCCCTTAATGTAGGGAGTCTAGTAGAAAGCACAAAAATAGAGTGCATATTGCGAGACTTTTAGATGGTGTTTTCGAAAGGAGTGCTCGATTGTATATAATTTAATTAAGGTTGTTGGGTGGGCATTCGAAAAAAATATGGAGCGGTTTTGGCTACCAAAATATAGGGAGTCTAGTTGCAATCCCGAAAATAGAAAGGTGTTTTGCGAGGCTCATATAGGGTATTTTAGGAAGGAGTGCGTGATTTATATATAATTTACTTATAATTTTAGGATATTTTTCAGAGGATCTTAGAGGTGTTTTTGGGATGAATGCTCGATTGTACATAATTTACTTAAGGTTGTAGGGTGGGCGTAGAAAAATATGCAGCAGTTTTGGCTTCCTAAATATAGGGAGTCTAGTAGCAATCCCAGAATAGAGAGCATATTACTAGGTTCTTAGTGGGTGTTTTAGGAAGGAGTGCTCGATTGTATATAATTTACTTAATGTTATCGGGTAGGCATTCAAAAAAAATATGGAGCGGTTTTGGCTCCCTAAATATAGGAAGTCTAGTAGCAATCCTTAAAGTAGAAAGGCATATTGCGAGTCTCTTAGAGGGTGTTTTAGGGAGGAGTACTTGATTTATATATAACTTACTTATGATTTTAGGGTGTTTTTAGGAGGCAATGGCTAGGCTCTTAGATGGTGTTTTTGGGAGGAATGCTTGATTGTATATAATTAACTTAAGGTTGTCGGGTGGGGGTCAAAAAAAAATATGGAGCGGTTTTGACTTCCTAAATATAGGGAGTCTAGTACCAATCCCAAAAATAGAGAGCATATTACGAGTATTTTAAAGGGTGTTTTAGGGAGGAGTGCTCAATTGTATATAATTCACTTAAGGTTGTCGGGTGGGGGTTCAAAAAAAATATGGGGCGGTTTTGGCTCCCTAAATATAAGGAGTCTAGTAACAATCCTAAAAATAGAGAGCATATTGTGAGGCTCTTAGAGAGTATTTTAGAGAGAAGTGCTCGATTGTATATAATTTACCTAAGGTTGTTGGGTGGAGGTTCAAAAAAAATATAAAGTGGTTTTGGCTTCCTAAATATAGGGAGACTAGTAGCAATCCCATAAATAGAGAGCATATTGATAGGCTATTAGAGGGTGTTTTTAGGAAGAATGCTTGATTATATATAACTTACTTAAGGTTGTCGGGTGGGGATTCAAAAAAAATATGGAGCGGTTTTGGCTCCCGAAATATAGGGAGTCTAGTAGTAATCAAAAAAATAGAGAGCATATTTCCAGGCTCTTAGAGGGTGCTTTAGGAATGAGTGCTCGATTGTATATAATTTATTTAAGGTTGTTGGGTGGATGTTCTTAAAAAATATGGAGCGGTTTTGACTCCCTAAATATTGGGAGTCTAGTAGCAATCCCAAAAATAGAAATGCATATTACGAGTCTCTTTGAGGATGTTTTAGGGAGGAGTGCTTGATTTATATATAATTTACTTATAATTTTAGGGTGTGTTTGGAAGGCAATGGCGAGGTTCTGAGAGGGTTATTTTGGAAGGAATGCTCGATTTTATTTAATTTTCTTTAGGTTATTGGGTGTGGGTTCCAAAAAATATGGAGCGGTTTTGGCTCCCTAAATATAGGAAGTCTAGTAGCAATCCCAAAAATAGAGAGCATATTGCGAGTCTCTTAGAGGATGTTTTAAGGAGGAGTGCTCGATTGTATATAATTCACTTAAGGTTGTCAGGTGTGGGTTCAAAAAAAATATGGGATGGTTTGGGCTCCCTTAATATAGGGAGTCTAGTAGCAATCAGAAAAAATAGAGACCATATTGTGAGAGTTTTAGAGGATGTTTTAGAGAGGAGTTCTCGATTGTATATAATTTAATTAAGGTTATCGGGTGGGCATTTTAAAAAAATATAGAGCGGTTTTGGCTACCTAAGTATAGGAAGTCTAGTTGGAATCCCAAAAATAGAAAGGCATATTGCGAGTCTCTTATAGGGTATTTAAGGGAGGAGTGCGTGATTTATATATAATTTACTTATGATTTTAGGATATTTTTAGGAGGCAATGGTAAGGCTCTTAGATTTTGTTTTTGGGATGAGTGCTCAATTGTACATAATTTATTTAAGGTTATTTGGTGGTGGTTAAAAAAAAATATGGACCAGTTTTGGCTCCCTAAATATAGGGAGTCTAGTAGCAATCCTAAAAATAGAGAGCATATTACCAGGCTCTAAGAGGGTGTTTTAGGAAGGAGTGCTCGATCGTATATAATTTACTTATGGTTGTCGGGTGGGTGTTCAAAAAAATAAAGGATCAGTTTTGGCTCCCTAAACATAGAGAGTCTAATAGCAATTCCAAAAATAGAAAGGCATAATGCGAGTCTCTTAGAGGGTGTTTTAGGGAGGAGTGCTTGATTTTTATATAATTTACTTAGGATTTTAGGGTGTTTTAGTAAGGCAATGGCTAGGCTCTTAGTGGGTGTTTTGGGAGGAATGTTCGATTGTATATAATTTACTTAAGGTTGTCGAGTGTGGGTTCAAAAAAAATATTGAGCGGTTGTGGCTCCCTAAATATAGGGAGTCTAGCAGCAATCCCAAAAATAGAGAGTTATTGCGAGTCTTTTAGAGGGTGTTTTAAGGAGGAGTGTTCGATTTATATAATTCACTTAAGGTTGTCGGGTGGGGGTTCAAAAAAAATATAGGGTGGTTTTGGCTCCCTTAATATAATGAGTCTAGTAGAAATCACAAAAATAGAGAGCATATTGCGAGACTTTTAGAGGGTGTTTTAGAGAGGAGTGCTCGATTGTATATAATTTATTTAAGGTTGTTAAGTGGGCATTCAAAAAAAATATGGAGCTATTTTGGCTACCGAAATATAGGGAGTCTAGTTGCAATCCCGAAAATAGAAAGGCATTTTACGAGGCTCTTATAGGGTATTTTAGGGAGGTGTACATGATTTATATATAATTTACTAATGATTTTAGGATATTTTAGGGAGGCAATGATAAGGATCTTAGAGGGTGTTTTGGGGATGAATGCTCGATTGTACATAATTTACTTAAGGTTATAGGGTTAGGGTAGAAAAATATGTAGTAGTTTTGGCTTCCTAAATATATAGAGTTTAGTAGCAATCCTAAAAATAGAGTGCATATTACCAAGCTCTTATATGGTGTTTTAGAAAGGAGTGCTCGATTATATATAATTTACTTTAGGTTTTTGGGTGGGTGTTCAAAAGAAATATGGAGCAGTTTTGGCTCCCTAAATATAGGAAGTCTAGTAGCAATCCCCAAAGTTGAAAGGCATATTGCGAGTCTCTTAGAGGGTGTTTTAGGGAGGAGTACTTAATTTATATATAACTTACTTATAATTTTAGGGTATTTTTAGAAGGCAATGGCTAGGCTCTTAGATGGTGTTTTTGGGAAGAATGCTCGATTATATAATTCTCTTAAGGCTGTCACGTGGGGGTTCAAAAAAAATATGGAGCTGTTTTGGCTCCCTAAATATAGGGAGTCTAGTAGCAATCACAAATATAGAAAGCATATTGCGAGTCTTTTAAAGGGTGTTTTAGGGAGGAGTGCACAATTGTATATAATTCACTAAAGGTTATCGGGTGGGGGTTCAAAAAAAATATGGGGCGGTTTTGGCTTCCTAAATATAAGGAGTCTAGTAGTAATCCCAAAAATAGAGAGCATATTGTGAGGCTCTTAGAGGGTGTTTTAAGGAGGAGTGCTCGATTGTATATAATTTTCCTAAGGTTGTTGGGTGGAGGTTCAAAAAAAATATGGAGTGATTTTGACTTTCTAAATATAGGGAATCTGTAGCAATCCCACTACTAGAGAGTATATTGATAGGCTATTAGAGAGTGTTTTTAGGAGGAATGCTCGATTATATATAATTTACTAAAGGTTATCGTGTGGGGATTCAAAAAAAATATGGAGCGGTTTTGGCTCCCGAAATAAAGGGAGTCTAGTAGTAATCCAAAAAATAGATAGCATATTACCAGGCTCTTAGAGGGTGTTTTAGGAATAAGTGCTCAAATGTATATAATTTATTTAAGGTTGTTGGATGAGCAATCCCAAAAATAGAAATTCATATTACGAATCTCTTAGAGGGTGTTTTAGGGAGGAGTGCTTGATTTATATATAATTTACTTATGATTTTATGGTGTTTTTGGAAGGCAATGGCGAGGCTCTTAGATGGTATTTTTGGGAGGAATGCTCAATTTTATATAATTTATTTAAGATTGTCGGGTGTGGGTTTAATAAAATATGGAGCGGTTTTTGCTTCTTAAATATAGAGAGTCTAGTAGCAATCCCAAAAATAGAGAGTATATTGCGAGTATCTTAGAGAGTGTTTTAAGGAGGAGTGCTAGATTGTATATAATTCACTTAAGGTTGTCGGGTGGGGGTTCAAAAAAAATAAGTGGCGGTTTTGGCTCCCTTAATATAGGGAGTCTAATAGCAATCACAAAATTAGAGAGCATATTGCGAGACTTTTAGGGCGTGTTTTAGAGAGGAGTGCTCGATTGTATATAATTTACTTAAGGTTATCGGGTAGGTATTTAACAAAAATATAGAGCTATTTTGGCTACCTAAATATAGGGAGTAGAGTTACAATCCCAAAGATAGAAAGGCATATTGCGAGGCTCTTATAAGGTATTTAAAGGAGGAGTGAGTTATTTATATATAATTTACTTATGATTTTAGGATATTTTTAGGAGGCAATGGTAAGTCTCTTAGAGAGTGTTTTTGGGATGAATGCTCCATTATACATAATTTACTTAAGGTTATTGGATGGGGGTTAATAAAAAATATGGAGAGATTTTGGCTCCCTAAATATAGGGAGTCTAGTAGCAATCCCAAAAATAAAGAGCATATTACCAAGCTATTAGAGGGTGTTTTAGGAAGGAGTGCTCTATTGTATATAATTTATTTAAGGTTGTTAGGTGGGCGTTCAAAAAAAATATGGATCAGTTTTAGCTCCCTAAATATAGGGAGTCTAGTAGCAATCCCAAAAATAGAAAGGCATAGTGCGAGTCTCTTAGAGGGTGTTTTAGGGAGGAGTGCTTGATTTATATATAATTTACTTATGACTTTAGGGTCTTTTTAGGAGGCAATGAGGAGGCTCTTAGAGGGTGATTTTGGGAGAAATGCTCGATTGTATATAATTTACTTAAGGTTGTCGGGTGGAGGTTAAAAAAAAATATGGAGTTGATTTGGCTCCCTAAATATACGGAGTCTAGCAGCAATTCCAAAAATAGAGAGCATATTGTGAGTCTTTTAGAGGGTGTTTTAGGGAGGAGTGCTCGAATATATATAATTAACTTAAGGTTGTCAGGTGGGGATTCAAATAAAATATAGGATAGTTTTGGCTCCCTAAATATAGGGAGTCTAGTAGTAATCCCAAAAATAGAGAGTATATTGCGAGGCTCTTAGGGGGTATTTTAGGGAGGCATGCTCGATTGTATAAAATTTAACTAAGGTTATCAGGTGGGGGTTAAAAAAAAATATAGAGCGATTTTGGCTCTTTAAATATAGGGAGTCTAGTAGCAATCCCAAAAATAGAGGGTATATGGCGAGGCTATTATAGGTATTTTTAGGAGCATGCTCGATTGTATATAATTTACTTAATGTTATCGGGTGGGGGTTCAAAAAAAATATGAAGCGATTTTGCCTCCCTAAAAATAGGGAATCTAGTAGCAATCCCAAAAATAGAGTGCATATTACCAGGCTCTTAGAGGGTGTTTTAGGAAGGATTGCTCGATTGTATATAATTTACTTAAGGTTGTCGGGTGGGCGTTCAAAAAAAATATGGAACAGTTTTGGCTCTTTAAATATAGGGAGTCTAGTAGCAATCCCAAAAATAGAAAGGCATATTGCGAGTCTCTTAGAGGGTGTTTTAGGGAGGAGTGCTTCATTTATATATAATTTATTTATGATTTTAGGGTGTTTTTGGGAGGCAATGGCGAGGCTCTTTGAGGGTGTTTATGGGAAGAATGCTCGATTGTATATAATTTACTTAAGGTTATCGGGTGTGGGTTCAAAAAAAATATAGAGCGGTTTTGGCTCCCTAAATATAAGGAGTCTAGTAGTAATCCCAAAAATAGAGTGGATATTGCGAGACTTTTAGAGGGTATTTTAAGAAGGAGTGCTCGATTGTATATAATTCACTTAAGGTTATAGGGTGGGGGTTCAAAAAAAATATGGGACGATTTTGGCTCCCGTAATATAGGGTGCTAGTAGCAATCACAAAAAAAAATAGCATATTGCGAGAATTTTAGAGGGTATTTTAGGGAGAAGTGCTCGATTGTATATAATTTACTTAAGCTTGTCCGTTGGGCATTCGAAAAAAATATGGAGCGGATTTGGCTACCTAAATATAGGGAGTCTAGATGCAATCCCAAAAATAGAAAGGCATATTATAAGGCTCTTATAGGGTATTTTTGGGAGGAGTGCGTGATTTATATATAATTTACTTTTAGGAGGCAATAGTAAGGCTTTTAGTGGGGTTTTTTGGGATGAATGTTTGATTATACATAATTTACTTAAGGTTGTCGGGTGGGGATTTAAAAAAAATATAGAGCGATTTTGGCTCCCTAAATATAGGGAGTCTAGTAGTAATCCCAAAAGAACATATTACTAGGCTGTTAGAGGGTGTTTTAGGAAGGAGTGCTCGATTATATAACATTTACTTAAGGTTATCGGGTGGGGATTCAAAAAAAAAATTAGGGCGGTTTTGGCTCCCTTAATATAAGGAGTCAAGTAGTAATCCCAAAAATAGAGGGCATATTGCGAGTCTCTTAGAGGTTGTTTTAAGGAGGAGTGCTCGATTGTACATAATTAACTTAAGGTTGTCGGGTGGTGATTCAAAAAAATATGGGGCAGTTTTGGCTCCCTTAATATAGGGAGTCTAGTAGCAATCACAAAAATAGAGAGCATATTGTGAGACTTTTAGAGTGTGTTTTAGAGAGGAGTGCTTGATTGTATATAATTTACATAAGGTTATCAGGTAGGCATTTAAAAAAAATATAGAGCGGTTTTGGCTACCTAAATATAGGGAATCTAGTTGCAATCCCAAAAATAGAAAGGCATATTGCAAGGCTCTTATAGGGTATTTTAGGGAGAAATGCGTGATTTATATATAATTTACTTATGATTTTTGGATATTTTTAGGAGACAATAGTTAGGCTCTTAGAGGGTAATTTTGAGATGAATGCTCAATTGTACGTAATTTACTTAAGGTTGTCGGGTGGGAGTTAACAAAAAAATAGAGCGGTTTTGACTCAATAAATATAGGGAGTCTAGTAGCAATTCCAAAAATAGAGAGCATGTTAACAGGCTCTTATAGGGTGTTTTAGGAAGGAGTGCTTGATTGTATATAATTTACCTAAGGTTGTCGGGTGGGCGTTCAAAAAAAATATAGAGCGATTTTGGCTCCCTAAATACATGGAGTCTAGTAGCAATCCGTAAAATAGAAAGGCATAATGTGAGTCTCTTAGAGAGCGTTTTACGGAGGTGTACTTGATTTATATGTAATTTACTTATGATTTTATGGTGTTTTTAGGAGGCAATGGGGAGGCTCTTAGAGGGTGTTTTTGGAAGTAATGCTCGATTGTATATAATTTACTTAAGGTTATTGCGTGGGGATTCAAAAAAAATATGGAGAGGTTTTGGCTTCCTTAATATAGGGAGTTTAGTAACAATCATAAAAATAGGGAGCATATTATGAGTCTTTTACATTGTGTTTTAGGGAAGAGTGCTCGATTATATATAATTCACTTAAGGTTATTAGGTGGGGGTTCAAAAAAATGTAAGGTAGTTTTGGCTCCCTAAATATAGGGAGTCTAGTAGTATTCCAAAAAATAGAGAGTATATTGTGAAGCTCTTAGAGGGTGTTTTAGGACGGAGTGCTCGATTGTATATAATTTAACTAAGGTTGTTGGGTGGGGATTCAAAAAAAATATAGAGCGATTTTGGCTCCCTAAATATATGGAGTTTAGTAGCTATCCCAAATTAGAGAGCATATTGTGAGGCTATTAGAGGGTGCTTTTAGGAGGAATGCTCGATTATATATAATTTACTTAAGGTTGTCGAGTGGGGGTTCAAAAAAAATATGGAGCGGTTTTGGCTCCCTAAATATAGTTTGTCTAATAGCAATCCCAAAAATAGAGTGCATATTACCAGGCTCTTAGAGGGTGTTTTAGGAAAGATTGCTCGATTATATATAATTTACTTAAGGTTGTCGGGTTGTCGTTAAAAAAAAATATGGAACGGTTTTGGATTTCTAAATATAGGGAGTCTAGTAGCAATCCCAAAAATATAAAGGTATATTGCGAGTCTCTTAGAGGGTATTTTAAAGTGGAGTGCTTGATTTATATATAATTTATTTATAATTTTAGGATATTTTTGGAAGGCAATGGCGAGGCTCTTAGAGGGTGTTTATGGGAGGAATGCTCGATTGTATATAATTTAATTAAAGGTTATCGGGTGTGGGTTCAAAAAAAATATGGAGTGGTTTTGGCTCCCTAAATATAGGGAGTCTAGTAGCAATCTCAAAAATAGAGAGCATATTGCGAGTCTCTTAGAGGGTACTTTAACGAGGAGTGCTCAATTATATATAATTCGCTTAAAGTTGTTGGGTGGGGGTTCAAAAAAAATATGGGACAATTTTAGCTCCCTTGATATAGGGAGTCTAGTAGCAATCACAAAAATAGATAGCATATTGCGAGACTTTTTGAGGGTGTTTTTGGGAGGAGTGCTCGATTGTATATAATTTACTCAAGGTTCTCGGGTGGGCATTCAAAAAAAATATGGAGTGGATTTGGCTACCTAAATATAGGGAGTCTAGTTGTAATCCCAAAAATAGAAAGGCATATATTACGAGGTTCTTATAGTGTATTTTAGGGTAGAGTGTGTGATTTATATATAATTTACTATTAGGAGGCAATATTGAGGCTCTTACAGGGTGTTTTTGAGATGAATATTCGATTATACATAATTTACTTAAGGTTGTCGGGTGGGGGCTCAAAAAAAATATAGAGCGGTTTTGGCTCTCTAAATATAGGGAATCTAGTAGCAATCCCAAAAATAGAGATCATATTACTAGGCATTTAGAGGATGTTTTAGGAAGAAGTGCTCGATTGTATATAATATACTTAAGGTTGTTGGGTGGGTATTCAAAAACAATATGGAGCAGATTTGGCTCCTCAAATATAGAGAGTCTAGTAGCAATCCCAAAAATAGAAAGGCATATTGCGAGTCTCTTAGAGGGTGTTTTAGAGAGGGGTGCTTGATTTATATATAATTTAATTATGATTTTAGGGTATTTTTAGGAGGCAATGGTGAAGCTCTTAGAGGGTGTTTTTAGGAGGAATATTCGATTGTATATAATTTACTTACGGTTGTTAGGTGGGGGTTCAAAAAATATATAAAATGGTTTTGGCTTCCTAAATATAGGGAGTCTAGTAGCAATTCCCAAAATAGAGAGCATATTGTGAGTCTTTTAGAGGGTGTTTTAAGGAGGAGTGCTCGATTGTATATAGTTCACTTAAGGTTGAAAGGTGGGTGTTCAAAAAAAACATAGAGCGGTTTTGGCTCCCTAAATATAGGGAGTCTTGTAGCAATCCCAAAAATAGAGAGCATATTGTGAGGCTCTTAGAGGGTGTTTTAGGGCGTAGTGCTCGATTGTATATAATTTACCTAAGATTGTCAAGTGGGGGTTCAAAAAAAATATCGAGCAGTTTTGGCTCCCTAAATATAGGGAGTCTACTAACAATCCCAAAAATATGGAGCATATTGCTAGGCTATTAGAGGGTGTTTTTAGAAGGAATGCTCGATTGTATATAATTTACTTAAGGTTGTAGGGTGGGGGTTCAAAAAAAATATGGAGTGATTTTGTCACCCTAAATATAGGGAGTCTAGTAGCAATCCCAAAAATATACTGCATATTACCAAGCTATTAGAGGGTGTTTTAAGAAAGATTGCTCGATTGTATAAAATTTACTTAAGATTGTCGGATGGGCGTTCAAAAAAAATATGGAACGGTTTTGGCTCCTTAAATATAAGGAGTCTTGTAGCAATCCCAAAAATAGAAAGGCATATTGCGAGACTCTTAGAGGGTATTTTATAGAGTAGTGCTTGATTTATATATAATTTATTTTTAATTTTAGGGTATTTTTAGGAGCAATGGTGAGGCTCTTAGAGGGTGTTTATGGGAGGAATACTCTATTGTATATAATTTACTTAAGGTTATCGGGTATGGATTTTAAAAAAATATGGAGCGGTTTTGGCTCCCTAAATATAGGGAGTCTAGTAGCAATCTCAAAAATTTAGAGCATATTGCGAGTCTCTTAGAGGGTACTTTAAGGAGGAGTGCTCGATTGTATATAATTCATTTATGGTTATTGGGTGGGGGTTCAAAAAAAATATGGGACGATTTTGGCTCCCTTAATATAGGGAGTCTAGTAGCAATCACAAAAATAGAAAGCATATTGTGAGACTTTTTGAGGGTGTTTTAGAGATGAGTGCTCGATTGTATATAATTTACTCAAGGTTATCGGGTGGGCATTCAAAAAAAATATAGAGCGAATTTGGCTACTTAAATATAGGGAGTCTAGTTTCAATCAAAAAAATGGAAAGACATATTGCGAGGCTCTTATAGGTTATTTTAGGGAGGAGTGCATGATTTATATATAATTTACTATTATGAGGCAATAGTGAGGCTTTTAGAGGGTGTTTTTGGGATGAATGTTCGATTATACATAATTTACTTAAGGTTGTCGGGTGGGGATTCAAAAAAAATATAGAGCGGTTTTGGCTCCCTAAATATAGGGAGTCAACTAGCAATCCCAAAAATAGAGAGCATATTACCAGGCTCTTAGAAGATATTTTTGGAAGAAGTGCCTCGATTGTATATAATGTACTTAAGGTTGTCAGGTAAGCGTTCAAAAAAAATAAGGAGCGGTTTTGACTCCCTAAATATAGAATCTAGTAGCAATCCCAAAAATAGAAAGGCATATTGAGAGTCTCTTAGAGGGTGTTTTATGGAGGAGTGGTTGATTTATATATAATTTACTTATGATTTTAGGGTGTTTTTAGGAGGCAATGGCAAAACACTTAGAGGGTGTTTTTAGGAGGAATGTTTGATTGTATATAATTTACTTAAGGTTGTCAGGTGGGGGTTCAAAAAAAATATGGAATGGTTTTGGCTTCCTAAATATAGGGAGTCTAGTAGCAATCCCATAAATAGAGAGCATATTGCGTGTCTTTTAGATGGTATTTTAGGGAGGGGTGCTTAATTGTATATAATTCACTTAAGGTTGTAGGGTGGGTGTTCAAAAAAAATATGGAGCGGTTTTAGCTCCCTAAATATAGGGAGTCTAGTAGCAATTCCAAAAATAAAAATCATATTCTGAGGCTCTTAGAGGGTATTGTAGGGAGTAGTACTCGATTGTATATAATTTACCTAAGGTTATCCAGTGGGGGTTTAAAAAAAATATAGAGCGGTTTTGGCTCCCTAAATATAGGTAGTCTACTAACAATCCTAAAAATATAGAGCATATTGCGAGGCTATTAGAGGGTATTTTTAGGCGGATTGCTCGATTGTATATAATTTACTTAATATTATCGGGTGGGGTTTCAAAAAAAATATGGTGCGATTTTGGCTTCCCATATTTTTAGAGTATAGTAGCAATCCCAAAAATAGGGAGCATATTACCAGGCTCTTAGAAGGTGTTTTAGGAAGGTGTGCTCGATTGTATATAATTTACTTAAGGTTGTCAGGTGGGCATTCAAAAAAAATATAAAGCAGATTTGTCTTCCTAAATATAGGGAGTCTAGTAATATTTCAAAAAATAGAAAGGCATATTGCGAGTATCTTAGAGGGTGTTTTAGGGAGGAGTGCTTGATTTATATATAATTTACTTATGATTTTAGTGTGTTTTTAGGAGACAATGGCGAGGCTCATAGAAGGTGTTTTTGGAAGGAATGCTCGATTGTATATAATTTACTTATGGTTGTCAACTAGGGGTTCAAAAAAAATATAGAACGGTTTTGCCTCCCTAAATATAGGGCGCCTAGTAGCAATACCAAAAATAGAGAGCATATTGCAAGTCTTTTAGATGGTGTTTTAGGGTGGAGTGCTCGATTGTATATAATTTACTTAAGGTTGTCGGGTGGGGGTTTAAAAAAAATATGGGGCGGTTTTGGCTTCTTAAATATAGAGTGTCTTGTTGCAATCCCAAAAATAGAGAGCATATTGTGAATCTCTTAGAAGGTGTTTTAAGAAGGAGTGCTCGATTGTATATAATTTATCTAAGGTTGTCGGGTGGGGGTTTAAAAAAAATATGGAGTGCTTTTGGATCCCTAAATATAAGGAGTTAGTAGCAATCCAAAAAATAGAGAGCATATTACGAGGATATTAGCGGGTGTTTTTAGGCGGAATGCTCAATTGTATATAATTTACTTAAGGTTGTCGGGTGGGGGTTCAAAAAAAATATAGAGCGATTTTGGTACCCTAAATATAGGGAGTCTAGTAGCAATTTCAAAAATATAGAGCATATTACAAGGCTATTAGAGGGTGTTTTCAGAATGGATGCTCGAGTGTATATAATTTACTTAAGGTTGTTGGGTGGGTGTTTAAAAAAAATATGGATCGATTTTGGCTCCCTAAATATAGGAAGTGTAGTAAAAATCCCAAAAATAGAGAGCATATTAGGCTCTCAGAGGGTGTTTTAGGGAGGAGTGCTCGATTGTATATAATTAGTTCAGTTTGTCGAGTGGGGATTCAAAAAAAAAATGGAGCGGTTTTGGCTCCCTCAATATAAAGAGTCTAGTAGCAATCCCAAAAATCGAGAGACATATTGCGAGGCTCAAATAGCGTGTTTTAGGGAGGAGTGCTTGATTTATATATTATTTACTTTTGATTTAGGGTGTTTTTGGGAGGCAATGGCGAGGCTCTTATAGGATGTTTTTGAGAGGAATGCTTGATTGTGTATAATTTTCTTATGGTTGTGTGGTGGGGGTTCAAATAAAATATGGAGCGATTTTGGCTCCCTAAATATAGGGAGTCTAGTAGCAATCCTAAAAAATAGAGAGCATATTATGAGGCTCTTAGAGAGTATTTTAGGGAGGAGTGCTCGATTGTATATAACTTACTTAAGGTTGTCGGGTCGGGGTTCAAAAAAAATATGGAGCAGGTTTGGCTCCTTAAATATAAGGAGTCTAGTAGCAATCCAAAAAATAGAGAGGCATATTGCGAGGCGCTTAGAGGGTATTTTATGGAGGAGTACTGGATTTATATATAATTTACTTATAATTTTAAGGTTTTTTTGGGAGACAATGGCGAGGCTCTTAGAGGGTGTTTTTGGGAGAAATGCTCGATTATATATAATTTACTAAAGATTGTCAGGTAGGGGTTTAAAAAAAATATAGATCTGTTTTGGCTCTCTAAATATAGGGAGTCTAGTGGCAATCCAAAAAATAGAGAGCATATTGTGAGGCTCTTAGAAAGTATTTTAGGGAGGAGTGCTCGATATTATATAATTTAGTCATGATTATCGGATGGCAGCCTTGTGAAATTAGGAGCGATTTTGGCTCCCCAAATATAGGGAGTCTAGTAGTGATCACAAAAATAAGGAGGCAATGGCGATGCTCATATAAGGTGTTTTTGGGTGGAATGCTCGATTGTATATAATATACTTAAGGTTGACGGGTGGGGGTTCAAAAAAAATATGGAGCAATTTTGGCTTCCTAAATATATAGAGTCTAGTAGTTATCCCAAAAATAAATAACATATTGCGAAGCTCTTAGTGGGTGTTTTAGTGAGGAGTGCTCGATTGTATATAATTTACTTAAGGCTGTCTGGTGGGCATTCAAAAAAAATATAGAGCGGTTTTGGCTAGCTAAATATATGGAGTCTAGTAGCAATCCCAAAAATAGAAAGGCATATTGCGAGACTATTAGAGGATGTTTTAGAGAGAAGTGTTTGATTTATATATAATTTACTTAAGATATTAAGGTATTTTTAAAAGGCAATGGTGAGGCTCTTAGAGGGTCGTTTTAGGAGGAATGCTCGATTGTATATAATTTACTTAAGGTTATCAGGTTGGGGTTCAAAAAAAATATGGAGTGGTTTTGGCTCCATAAATATAGGGAGTCTTGTAGCAATCCCATAAATAGAAAGCATATTGCGAGGCTCTTAAGGGGTGTTTTAGGGAGTAGTGCTCGATTGTATATAATTCACTTAAGGCTAGCTAGTGGGGGTTTAAAAATAATATGGAGTGGTTTTGGCTCCCTAAATATTGGGAGTCTAGTAGCAATCCCAAAAATAAAGAGCATACTGCTAAGCTCTTAGAGGGTATTTTAGGAAAGAGTGCTCGATTGTATATATTTTACTTAAGGTTATCGGGTGGGGGTTCAAAAAAAATATGTGTCGGTTTAAAAATAATATGAAGTGGTTTTAGCTCCCTAAATATAGGGAGTCTAGTAGCAATCCCAAAAATAAATAGCATATTGTGAGGCTCTTAGAGGGTGTTTTAGGGAGGTGTGCTCAATTATATATAAGATACTTAAGGTTATCGGGTAGGGGTTCAAAAAAAATATAGAGCGATTTTGGCTCCTTAAATATAGGGAGTCTAGTAGCAATCCTAAAAATAGAGAGGCATATTGCGAGGCTCTTATAGGGTGTCTTAGGAAGGAGTGCTTGATTTATATATAATTTACTTATGATTTTTGGGTGTTTTTGGGAGGCAATGGAGAGGCTATTAGAGGGTATTTTTAGGAGGATTGTTCGATTGTATATAATTTACTTAATATTATCGGGTGGGGTTTCAAAAAAAAAATGGTGCGATTTTGGCTTCCCATATTTTCAGAGTATAGTAGCAATCCCAAAAATAGGGAGCATATTACCAGGCTCTTAAAAGGTGTTTTAGGAAGGTGTGCTCGATTGTATATAATTTACTTAAGGTCGTCAAGTGGGCATTCAAAAAAAATATAAAGCAGATTTGTCTTCCTAAATATAGGGAGTCTAGTAGCATTCCAAAAAGTAGAACGGCATATTGCGAGTATCTTAGAGGGTGTTTTAGCGAGGAGTGCTTGATTTATATATAATTTACTTATAATTTTAGGATGTTTTTAGGAGGCAATGGCGAGGCTCATAGAAGGTGTTTTTGGAAGGAATGCTCGATTGTATATAATTTACTTAAGGTTGTCGGCTAGGGGTTAAAAAAAAATATAGAACGGTTTTGCCTCCCTAAATATAGGGCGCCTAGTAGCAATACCAAAAATAGAGAGCATATTGCGAGTCTTTTAGATGATGTTTTAGGGTCGAGTGCTCGATTGTATATAATTTACTTAAGGTTGTTGGGTGGGGGTTCAAAAAAAATATGGGGCGGTTTTGGCTCCTTAAATATAGAGTGTCTTGTAGCAATCCCAAAAATAAAGGGCATATTGTGAATCTCTTAGAAGGTGTTTTAAGAAGGAGTGCTCGATTGTATATAATTTATCTAAGGTTGTCGGGTAGGGGTTTAAAAAAAAAATATGGAGTACTTTTGGATCCCTAAATATAAGGAGTTAGTAGCAATCCCAAAAATAGAGAGCATATTGCGAGGATATTAGCGGGTGTTTTTAGGAGGAATGCTCAATTGTATATAATTTACTTAAGGTTGTCGGGTGGGGGTTCAAAAAAAATATGGAGCGATTTTGGTTCCCTAAATATAGGGAGTCTAGTAGCAATTTCAAAAATATAGAGCATATTAGAAGACTATTAGTGGGTGTTTTCAGAATAGATGCTCGATTGTATATAATTTACTTAAGGTTATTGGGTGGGTGTTTAAAAAAAATATGGATCGGTTTTGGCTCCCTAAATATAGGGAGTCTAGTATAAATCCCAAAAATAGAGAGCATATTAGGCTCTTAGAGGGTGTTTTAGGGAGGGGTGCTCAATTATATATAATTAGTTCAGTTTGTCGAGTGCGGATTCAAAAAAAAAAGGGAGCGGTTTTGGCTCCCCAATATAAAGAGTCTAGTAGCAATCCCAAAAATCGAGAGGCATATTGCGAGGCTCAAATAGCGTGTTTTAGGGAGGAGTGCTTGATTTATATATTATCTACTTATGATTTAGGGTGTTTTTGGGAGGCAATGGCGAGGCTCTTATAGGATGTTTTTGGGAGGAATGCTCGATTGTGTATAATTTACTTATGGTTGTGTGGTGGGGGTTCAAATAAAATATGGAGCGGTTTTGGCTCCCTAAATATAGGGAGTCTAGTAGCAATCCTAAAAAATAGAGAGCATATTATGAGGCTCTTAGAAAGTATTTTAGGGAGGAGTGCTCAATTATATATAACTTACTTAAGGTTGTCGGGTCGGGGTTAAAAAAAAATATAGAGTGGTTTTGGCTCCTTAAATATAGGGAGTCTAGTAGCAATCCAAAAAATAGAGAGGCATATTGCGAGGCTCTTAGTGGGTATTTTATGGAGGAGTGCTAGATTTATATATAATTTACTCATAATTTTAAGGTTTTTTTGGGAGACAATGGTGAGGCTCTTAGAGGGTGTTTTTGGGAGAAATGCTCGATTATATATAATTTACTAAAGATTGTTAGGTAGGGGTTTAAAAAAATATATATATCTGTTTTGGCTCCCTAAATATAGGGAGTCTAGTGGCAATCCAAAAAATAGAGAACATATTATGAGGCTCTTCGGAAGTATTTTAGGAAGGAGTGCTCAATATTATATAATTTAGTTATGATTATCGGGTGGCAGCCTTGTGAAATTAGAAGCGATTTTGGCTCCCCAAATATAGGGAGTCTAGTAGTGATCCCAAAAATAAAGAGGCAATGGCGATGCTCATATAAGGTGTTTTTGGGTGGAATGCTCGATTGTATATAATTTACTTAAGGTTGACGGGTGGGGGTTCAAAAAAAATATGGAGCAATTTTGGCTTCTTAAATATATAGAGTCTAGTAGTTATCCTAAAAATAAATAGCATATTGCGAAGCTCTTAGTGGGTGTTTTAGTGAGGAGTGCTCGATTGTATATAATTTACTTAAGGCTGTCTGGTGGGCATTCAAAAAAAATATGGAGCGGTTTTGGCTAGCTAAATATATGGAGCCTAGTAGCAATCCCAAAAATAGAAAGGCATATTGCGAGGCTATTAGAGGATATTTTAGAGAGAAGTGTTTGATTTATATATAATTTACTTAAGATATTAAGGTATTTTTAAAAGGCAATGGCGAGGCTCTTAGAGGGTCTTTTTAGGAGGAATGCTCGATTGTATATAATTTACTTAAGGTTATCAGGTTGGGGTTCAAAAAAAATATGGAGCGGTTTTGGCTCCATAAATATAGGGAGTCTTGTAGCAATCCCATAAATAGAAAGCATATTGCGAGGCCCTTAAGGGGTGTTTTAGGGAGTAGTGCTCGATTGTATATAATTCACTTAAGGGTAGCTGGTGGGGGTTTAAAAATAATATGGAGTGGTTTTGGCTCCCTAAATATTGGGAGTCTAGTAGTAATCTTAAAAATAAAGAGCATATTGCTAGGCTCTTAGAGGGTATTTTAGGGAAGAGTGCTCGATTGTATATATTTTACTTAAGGTTATCGGGTGGGGGTTCAAAAAAAATATGGATCGGTTTTGCCTTTCTAAATATAGGGAGTCTAATAGCAATCCTAAAAATAGAGAGCATAGTGTGAAGTTATTAGATGATGTTTTTGGAAGAAATACTCGATTGTATACAATTTACTTAAGGTTGTCGAGTGGGGGTTCAAAAAAAATATGGAGTGGTTTTGGCTCTCTAAATATAGGGAGTCCAGTAGCAATCCTAAAACTAGAGAGCATATTGTGAGGCTCTTAGAGGGTGTTTTAGGAAGGAGTGCTTGATTGTATATTATTTACTTATGGTTGTCGGGTGGGAGTTCAAAAAAAATATGGAGCGATTTTGTCGCCCTAAATATAGGGAGTCTAGTAGCAATCCCAAAAATAGAGAGGCATATTGCGAGACTCTAGAGGGTGTTTTAGGAAGGAGTGCTTGATTTATATATAATTTACTTATGATTTTGGGGAATTTTTGGGAGGCAATGGCGAGGCTCTTAGAGGGTGTTTTTGGGAGGAATGCTCGAATATATATAATTTACTAAAGGTTGTCCGGTGGGGGTTCAAAAAAATTATAGAGTGGTTTTGGCTACCTAAATATAGGGAGTATAGTGGCAATCCCAAAAATAGGGAGCATATTGTGAGGCTCTTAGAAAGTATTTTAGGAAGGAGTGCTCGATTGTATATAATTTTATTATGATTATCGGGGTACAAGCCTTGTGAAATTAGGAGCGATTTTGGCTTCCCAATTATAGGGAGTCTAGTAGCGATCCTAAAAATAAGGAGGCAATGGCGAGGCTCATATAAGGTGTTTTTGGGAGGAATACTCGATTGTATATAATTTACTTAAGGTTGACGGGTGGGGGTTCAAAACAAATATGGATCAGTTTTGGCTTCCTAAATATATAGAGTCTAGTAGCAATCCCAATAATAGAGAGCATATTACAAAGCACTTAGAGGGTGTTTTAGGGAGGAGTGCTCGATTGTATATAATTTACTAAAGGCTGTCAGGTGGGTATTCAAAAAAAATATGCAGTAGTTTTGGCTACCTAAATATATAAAGTCTAATAGCAATTCAAAGAATAGAAAGGCATATTGGGAGACTCTTAGAGGGTGTTTTAGGGAGAAGTGCTTGATTTATATATAATTTACTTATGAATTTAGGGTATTTTTTGGAGACAATGGCGACACATTTAAAGGGTTTTTTCAAGAGGAATGCTCAATTATGTATAATTTACTTAAGGTTATCGTGTGGGGGTTCAAAAAAAATAT
The DNA here is from genome assembly GCA_947650365.1 of Chamaelirium japonicum. Lineage (NCBI taxonomy): Eukaryota > Viridiplantae > Streptophyta > Magnoliopsida > Liliales > Melanthiaceae > Chamaelirium > Chamaelirium japonicum. Next base: position 568,109 of record CANTAL010000128.1, on the reverse strand, counting down.
AGAGCGGTTTTGGATCCATAAATATAGTGATACATGTAGCAATTGTAAAAATAGAAAGCATAATGCGATGTTCTTAAAGGGTGTTTTAGGGAGGAGTACTCGATGGTATATAATTCACTTAAGGTTGGCTGATGGGGGTTCAAAAAAAATATCAAGCGCTTTTGGCTTCCTAAATATAGGGAGTCTAGTAGCAATCCCAAAAATATAGAGCATATTGCTAGGCTCTTAGAGGGTATTTTAGGAAAGAGTGCTTGATTGTATTTAATTTACTTAAGATTGTCAGGTGAGGGTTCAAAAAATATATGGATCAGTTTTGCCTTCCAAAATATAGAAAATCTAGTAGAAATCCCAAAAATAGAGAGCATATTGCGAGGCTATTAGATGATGTTTTTGGGAGGAATGCTCAATTGTATATAATTTACTTAAGGTTGTTGGGTGGGTGTTTAAAAAAAATATGGATCGGTTTTGGCTCCATAAATATAGGGAGTCTAGTAGCAATCCCAAAAATAGAGAGCATATTATAAGACTTTTAATGGGTGTTTTAGGGAGGAGTGCTCGATTGTATATAATTTATTTATGGTTGTCAGGTGGGGGTTCAAAAACAATAAAGAGCGATTTTGTCTCCCTAAATATAGAGAATCTAGTAGCAATCCCAAAAATAGGGAGGCATATTGTGAGGCTCTTAGAGGGTATTTTAGGGAGGAGTGCTTGATTTATATATAATTTACTTATGATTTTGGGTGTTTTTGGGAGGCAATGGTGAGGCTCTTAGAGGATATTTTTGGGAGGAATGTTCGATTGTGTATAATTTACTTAAGATTGTCGAGTGGGGGTTCAAACGAAATATGGAGCAATTTTAGCTCCCTAAATATAGGGAGTCTAGTAGCAATCCCAAAAAATAAATAGCATATTGCGAGGCTCTTAGAGGGTGTTTTAGGGAGGAGTGCTCAATTATATATAACATACTTAAGGTTATCGGGTGGGGGTTCAAAAAAAATATAGAGCGGTTTTGGCTCCTTAAATATAGGGAGTCTAGTAGCAATCCTAAAAATAGAGAGGCATATTGCGAGGCTCTTATAGGGTGTCATGGGAAGGAGTGCTTGATTTATATATAATTTACTTATGATTTTTTAGTATTTTTGGGAGGCAATGGAGAGGCTCTTAGAGGTTGTTTTTGGAAGGAATGGTCGATTGTATATAATTTATGTAAGGTTGATGGGTAGGGGTTTAAAAAAAATATAGAGCGGTTTTGGCTCCCTAAATATAGGGAGTCTAGTAAGAATTCCAAAAATAGATAGTATATTGCGAGACTTTTAGAGGGTATTTCTAGGAGGAGTACTCGATTGTATATAATTTACTTAAGGTTATCGGGTGGGTAATCAAAAAAAATATGGAGCGATTTTGGCTATCTAAATATAGTGAGTCTAGTTGCAATCTCAAAAATAGAAAGACAAATTACAAGGCTCTTATACGGTATTTTAGGGGGGAGTGCGTAATTATATATAATTTAATTCTGATTTTAGGATATTTTTATAAGGCAATGGCGAGGCACTTAAAGGGTGATTTTGGGATAAATGCTCGATTATATATAATTTACTCAAGGTTGTCGGGTAGGGGTTCAAAAAAAATATAGAGCAGTTTTGGCTCCCTAAATATTGTGAGTCTAGTAGCAATCCTAAAAATAGAGAGCATATTACCAGGCTCTTAGAGTATGTTTTAGAAAAGAGTGCTCGATTATATATAAATTACTTAAGGTTATCAGGTGGGCGTTCAAAAATATATATATAGGCAATTTTGACTCCCTAAATATAGGGAGTCTAGTAGCAATCCCAAAAATAGAATGGCATATTGCGAGTCTCTTAGAGGGTGTTGTAGGGAGGAGTGCTTGATTTATATATAATTTACTTATGATTTTAGGGTATTTTTTGGAGGCAATAGCGAGGCTCTTAGAGGGTATTTTTTGGAGGAATGCTCGATTGTATATACTAAGGTTGTCGGGTGGGGATTCAAAAAAAATATGGAGTAGTTTTGGCTACCTAAATATAGGAAGTCTAGTAGTAATGCCAAAAATAGAGAGCATATTGCGAGTCTCTTAGAGGGTGTTGGATGGGGGGTACAAAAAAAATATGGGGCTATTTTGGCTCCCTAAATATATGAAGTCTACTAGCAATCCCAAAAAAATAGAGAGCATATTGCGAGGCTCTTAGAGGGTGTTTTAGAAAGGAGTGCTCTATTGTATATAATTTACTTAAGGTTGTCGGGTGGGGGTTCAAAAAAAATATGAAGTGGTTTTGGTTCCCTAAATATAGGGAGTCTAGTAGCAATCCCAAAAATAGAGAGCATATTACGAGGCTATTAAAGGTATTTTTAGGATGAATACTCAATTGTATGTAATTTACTTAAGGTTGTCGAGTCGGGTTCAAAAAAAATAGGGAGCTGTTTTGGCTCCCTAAATATAGGGAGTCTAGTAGTAATCCCAAAAATAGAGAGCATATTAGGTACTTAAAGGCTATTTTAGGAAGGAGTGCTCGATTGTATATAATTTACTTAAGGTTGTCAGGTAGGGGTTCAAAAAAACTATAGAGCGGTTTTGGCTTTCTAAATATAGGGAGTTTGGTAGCAATCCCAAAAATAGAGAGGCTTATTGCGAGGCTCTTAAAGGGTATGGGTTCAAACAAAATATGGTGAGGTTTTAGTTCCCTAAATAAATGGAGTCTAGTAGCAATCCTAAAAATTAGAGAGCATATTGCTAGGCTCTTAGAGAGTGTTTTAGGGAGGAGTGCTCGATTGTATATAATTTACTTAAAGTTGTTGGGTTGGGGTTCAAAACAAATATGGAGAGGTTTTAGCTCCTTTAATATAGGGAGTCTAGTAGCAATCTAAAAAATAGAAAGTCATATTATGAGGCTCTTATAGGGTATTTTATGGAGGAGTGCTTGATTTATATATAATTTACTTATGATTTTATGGTGTTTTTAGGAGGTAATAACGAGGCTCTTAGAGGGTGTTTTTGGGAGGAATGCTTGATTATATATAATTTACAAATAGTTGTCGGGTAGGGGTTCAAAAAAAATATAAAGTGGTTTTGGCTCCCTAAATATAGGGAGTCTTCTAGAAATCCCAAAAATAGATAGCATATTGCAAGGTTCTTAGAAAGTGTTTTAGGAAAGAGTGCTCGATTATATATAATTTAGTTATGATTATCGGGTGGGTGCCTTGAGAAATTGGGAGTGATATTTTGCTTCCCTAATATAGGGAGTCAAGTAGCGATCCCAAAAATAAGGCGGTAATGCCGAGGCTCATATAAGGTGTTTTTGGGAGAAATGCTCGATTGTATATAATTTACTTAAGTTTGACGGGTGGGGGTTCAAAAAATATTATAGAGCGGTTTTAGCTCCCTAAATATAGGAAGTCCAGTTGCAATCCCAAAAATAGAGAGCATATTGCGAGGCTCTTAGAGGGTGTTTTAGGGTGGAGTGCTCGATTATATATAATTTACTTAAGGTTTTCGCGTGGGTGTTTAAAAAAAATATGGAGCAATTTTGGATGCCTAAATATTGGCAGTCTAGTAGCAATCCCAAAAATAGAAAGGAATATTGTGAGGCTCTTAGAGGGTATTTTAGGGAGGTGTGCTTGATTTATAAATAATTTATTTATAATTTTAAGGTATTTTTGGGATGCGATGGCGAAGCTCTTAGAGGGTGTTTTTGGGAGGAATGCTCTATTATATATAATTTAATTAAGGTAGTCGGGTGTGGGTTCAAAAAAAATATGGAGCAATTTTAGCTCCGTAAATATAGGGAGTTCAGTAGCAATCCTAAAAATAGAAAGCATATTACGAGGCTCTTAGAGGGTATTTTAGAGAGGAGTGCTCGATTGTATATAATTCACTCAAGGTTGTTTGGTGGGGGTTCAAAAAAAATATAGAGTAATTTTGGCTCCCTAAATATAGGGTGTCTAGTAGCAATCCCAAAAATAGAGATCACATTGCGAGGCTATTAGAGGGTATTTTAGGGAAGACTGCTTGATTCTATATAATTTACATAAGGTTGTCAGATGGGGGTCAAAACAAATATGGAGCAGTTTTGCCTCCCTAAATAAAGGTAGTGTAGTAGCAATCTCCAAAATTGAGTGGATATTGTGAGGTAATTAGATGGTGTTTTTGGGAGGAATGCTCGATTGTATAAAATTTACTTAAGGTAGTCGGGTGGGGGTTCAAAAAAATTATGGTGCGGTTTTAGCTCCCTAAATACAAGGAGTCTAGTAGCAATCCAAAAAATAGAAAGCATATTGCGAGGCTCTTAGAGGGTGTTTTAGAGAGGAGTTTTTGATTGTATATAAGATACTTATAGTTATCAGGTGGGGGTTCAAAAAAAATATATTATGATTTTGTCTCCCTAAATATAGGAGGTCTAGTAGCAATCCCAAAAATAGAGAGGCATATTGCGAGGCTCTTAGAGGGTGTTTTAGGGAGGATTACTTGATTTATATATAATTTATTTACGATTTTAGGATATTTTTGGGAGGCAATGGCGAGGCTATTAGAGGGTGTTTTTTGAAAGAATTCTCGATTGTGTATAATTTACTTAAAGTTGTCGGGTGGGGGTTCAAACAAAATAAGGAACAATTTTGGCTACATAAATATAGGGAGTATAATAGCAATCCCAAAAATAGAGAGTATATTGCAAGGCTCTTAGAGGGTGTTTTAGGGAGGAGTGCTCAATTGTGTATAATTTACTTAAGGTTGTCGGGTGGGGGTTCAAAAAAAATATGGAGCTCTTTTGACTCATTAAATATAAGGAGTCTAGTATAAATCCTAAAAATAGAGAGGCATATTATGAGGCTCTTATAGGGTGTTTTAAGGAGGCGTGCTTTATTTATATATAATTTACTTATGATTTTGGGTGATTTTGGGAGATAATGGCGAGGTTCATAGAGGGTGTTTTTGGTTGGAATGCTCTATTGTATATAATTTATGTAAGGTTGATGGGTGGTGGTTCAAAAAAAATATGGAGCAGTTTTTACTCCCTAAATATAGGGTGTCTAGTAGCAATCCCAAAAATAGAGAGCATAATACGGGGCTTTTAGAGGTTATTTTAGGGAGGAGTGCTCGATTGTATATAATTTACTTAAGGTTGTCGCGTGGGCATTCAAAATAAATATGGAGCGGTTTTGGCCACCTAAATAAAAGGAGTCTAGTTGCAATCCCAAAAATAGAAAGGCATAATACAAGGCTCTTATAGGGTATTTTCGGGGGAAGTGCTTGATTTATATATAATTTACTTCTGATTTTTGGGTATTTTCAGGAGGCAATGACGAGACTTTTAGAGGGTGTTTTTGGGAGGATGGCTCGATTGTATATAATTTACTTAAGGTTGGCAGGTGGGGATTTAAAAAAAATATGGAGTGGTTTTGGCACCCTAAATATAGGGAGTCTAGTAGCAATCCCAAAAATAGAGTGCATATTTTGAGGCTATTAGAGGACATTTTTGCGAGGAATGCTCGATTATATATAATTTACTTAAGGTTATCGGGTGGGGGTTCAAAAAAAATATGGAGTGGTTTTGACTCCCTAAATATAGGGAGTCTAGTAGCAATCCCAAAAATAGAAAGACATATTGCGAGGCTATTAGAGGGTATTTTAGGGAGGAGTGCTTGATTTATATATAATTAACTTATTATTTTAGGGTATTTTTGGGAGGCAAAGGCGATGCTTTAAGAGGATTTTTTTGGGATGAATGCTCGATTGTATATAATTTACTTAAGGTTGTCGGGTGGGGGTTCAAAAAAAATATAGAACAGCTTTGGATCCCTAAATAATGGGAGTCTAGTATTAATCCCAAAAATAGCGAGCATATTGTGAGGCTTATAGAGAGTGTTTTAGGGAGGAGTGCTCAATTGGATATAATTTAGTTATGATTATCGGGGTGGGAGCCTCAAGAAATTGGGAGCGATTTTGGCTCCCCAAATATAGGGAGTCTAGTAGCGATCCCAAAAATAAGGAGGCAAAGGTGAGGCTCTTATAGGGTAATTTTGGGAGGAATACTCGATTGTTTATAATTTACTTAAGGTTGACGGGTAGGCGTTTATAAAAAATATGGAGCAGTTTTGGCTCCCTAAATATAGGGAGTCTAGTAGCAATCCCAAAAAAAGAGAGTATATTGCGAGGCTCTTAGAGGGTGTTTTAGGGAGGAGTGCTCGATTGTATATATTTTACTGAAGGTTCTCGGGTGGGCATTCAAAAAAAATATGGAGCGATTTTGGTTCACTAAATATAGGATTTCTAGTAGCAATCCAAAAAATAGATAGGTATATTGTGGGGCTCTTAGAGGGTGTTTTTGGAAGGAATACTCGATTGTATATAATTTACTTAAGGTTGCCGGGTGGGGGTTCAAAAAAATTATGGAGCGGTTTTGGCTCCCTAAATATAGGGAGTCTAGTAGTAATCCCAAAAATAGAGAGCATATTGCGAGGCTATTAGAGGGTGTTTTTGGGAGGAATACTTGACTATATATAATTTACTTAAGGCTATTGGATAGGGTTTTAAAAAATTATAGTGCTATTTTGGCTCCCTTAATATAGGGTGTCTAGTAGCAATCCCCAAAATAGATAGCATATTGCGAGGCTCTTAGAGGATGTTTTAGGGAGGAGAGCTCGATTGTATATAATTTACTTAAGGTTATAATGTGGGGGTTCAAAAAAAATATTAAACGGTTTTGGTTCCATAAATATAGGGAATCTAGTAGCAATCCCAAAAATAGAGAGACATGTTGCGAGGCTCTTAGTAGGTGTTTTAGGGAAGAGTGCTAGATTTATAAATAATTTACTTATGATTTTAGGGTATTTTTTGGAGGCAATGGCGAGGCTCTTAGAGGGTGTTTTTGGGAGGAATGCTCGATTGTGTATAATTTATTTAAGGTTGTCGGGTGGGGGTAAAAAAAAATTGGCACGGTTTTGGTTTCTTAAATATAGGAAGTCTAGTAGCAATTCCAAATAATAGAGAGCATATTGTGAGGCTCTTAGAGGGTGTTTTAGGTAGGAGTGCTCGATTGTTTATAATTTACTAAGGTTGTCAGGTGTAGGTTCAAAAAAAATATGGAGCGATTTTGGCTCCTAAAATATAGGTAGCCTAGTAATAATCCCGAAAATAAAGTATATGGCTCTTAGAGGGTGTTTTAAAGAGGAGTGCTTTATTTATGATTTTAGGGTGTTTTTAGGAGGCAATGGTAAGACTCTTAGAGGGTGTTCTTAGGAGGAATGCTCGATGGTATATAATTTACTTAAGGTTGATGGGTGGGGTTTCAAAAAAAATAAGGAGTGGTTTTTGATCCCTAAATATAGGGAGTCTAGTAGCAATCCCAAAAATAGAGAGCATATTACGAGGCTCTTAGAGGGTATTTTATGGAGGACTGCTCGATTGTATATAATTTACATAAGGTTGTCGGGTGGGCACTCAAAAACCATATGGATTGGTTTTGGCCATCTAAATATAGGGAGTCTAGTAGTAATCCTAATAATAGAAAGGCATATTCCAAGGCTCTTAGAGGGTGTTTTAGGGAGGAGTGGTTGATTTATATATAATTTACTTATGATTTTAGGGTGTTTTTGGGAGGTAATAGTGAGGCTCTTTGAGAATATTTTTGGGAGGAATGCTCAATTATATATAATTTACTTAAGGTTTTCAGGTCGGGTTTCAAAAAGAATATGGAGCAGTTTTGGCTCCCTAAATATATAGAGTCTAGTAGTAATCCAAAAAAGAGATAGCATATTGCAAGGCTCTTAGAGGGTGTTTTAGGGAGGAGTGCTCGATTCTATATTATTCGCTTAAGGTTATCGAATAGGGGTTCAAAAAAAAATATGGAACTATTTTGGGTCCCTAAATACAGGGAGTCTAATAGCAATCCCAAATATAGATAGCATATTATGAGTTTCTTAGAGGGAATTTTAGGAAGGAGTGCTCGATTGTATATAATTTACTTAAGGATATCGGGTGGGGCTTCAAAAAGAATATTGAGCAGTTTTGTCTTCGTAAATATAGGGAGTCTAGTAGCAATCCCAAAAGGGTATTTTAGGGAGGAGTGCTTGATTTATATATAATTTACTTATGATTTTAGGATATTTTTGGGAGGCAATGGTGAGGCTTTAGAGGGTGTTTTTGGGAGGAATGCTCGATTGTATATAATTTACTTAAGGTTATTGGATGAGGGTTAAAAAAATTATATGGAGCGATTTTGTCTCCCTAAATATAATGAGTCTAGTAGCAATCCCAAATATAAAGAGCATATTGCGAGGCTCTTAAAGTATGTTTTAGGTAGCAGTGCTTAATTGTATATAATTTAGTTATGATTATCGGGTGGGAGCCTTGAGAGTTTTGGAGCGATTTTGGTACCCCAAATATATGGAGTCAAGTAGTGATCCCAAAAACAAAAAGGCAAAGGCAAGGATCTTAGAGGTTGTTTTTGGGAGGAGTGCACGATTGTATATAATTTATCTATGGTTAACGGGTGGGTGTTCAAAAAGAGAGAATACTGCAGGGCTCTTAGAGGGTATTTTAGGGAGGAGTACTTAATTTATAAATAATTTATTGATGATTTTATGGTATTGTTGGGAGGCAATGGCGAGGCTCTTAGAGGGTGATTTTGGGATGAATTCTCAATCATATATAATTAACTTAAAGTTGTTGGGTGGGGGTTCCAAAAAAATATGAAGCGGTTTTAGCTCCCTAAATATAGGGAGACTAGTAGCAATCCCAAAAATAGAGAGCATATTGCGAGGATCTTAGAGGATATTTTAGGATGGAGTTTTTTATTATATATAATTTACTTAAAGTTATCGTATGGGTGTTAAAAAAAATATGAAGCAGTTTTAGCACCCTAAATATAGGGAGTCTAGTAGCAATCCCAAAAATATCGAGCATATTACAAGGCTATTAGAGGGTGTTTTTGGGAGGAATGCTCGATTGTATAATATTTTCTTAAGGTTCTCGGTGCCGGTTCAAATAAAATATAGAGTGGCTTTGGCTCCCAAAATATAGAGAGTCTAGTAGCAATCCCAGAAATATAGCGGAGTGCTCGATTGTATTTAATTTACTTAAGATTATCGGGTAGGCGTTCAAAAAAAATATGGAGCGGTTTTGGCTACCTGAATATAGGAAGTCTAGTAGCAATCCCAAAAATTGAAAGGCATATGGCGAGGCTCTTAGAGGGTATTTTAGGGAGGAGTGCTTTGATTTATATATAATTTACTTATAATTTTAGGATGTTTTTAGGAGGCAATTATGAGGCTTTTAGAGGGTGTTTTTGGGAGGAATGCTCGGTTGTATATAATTTACTTAAGGTTGTCGGGTGGGGGTTTAAAAAAATATGGAACAGTTTTGGCTCCATAAATATAGGGAGTCTAGTAGCAATCCCAAAAATAAAGAGCATATTACGAGGCTCTTAGAGGGTAGTTTAGGGAGGAGTGCTCAATTGTATATAATTAACTTAAGGTTGTCTGGTGGGGGTTCAAAAAAAATATGGAGCGATTTTGGCTCCCTAAATATAGGGAGTCTAGTAGCAATCCCAAAAATAGAAAGAATATTTCAAGGCTCTTAGAGGGTATTTTAGGGAGGAGTGCTCGTTTGTATATAATTTACTTAAGGTTGTCGGGTGGGGGTTCAAAAAAAATATGGTACGGTTTTGCCTCCCTAAATATAGGGAGTCTAATAGCAATCCCAAAAATAGAGAGCATATTGCGAGGCAATTAAATGGTGTTATTGGGAGAAATAGTCATTTTTATATAATTTACTTAAGGTTGTCAGGGTGGGGGTTCAAAAAAAAATTTGGTGCGATTTTAGCTCCCAAAATAAATGGAGTCTAGTAGTAATCCCAAAAATATAGAGCATATTGTGAGGCACTTAGAGGGTGTTTTAGAAAAGAGTGCTTGATTGTATATAATTTACTTATGGTTGTCGGGTGGGTGTTCAAAAATAATATGGAGCAATTTTGGCTCCCTAAATATAGAGAGTATAGTAGTAATCCCAAAAATAGCGAGGCATGTTACGAGGCTCTTAAGGGGTGTTTTAGTGAGGAGTGCTTGATTTATATATTATTTACATATGATTTTACAGTGTTTTTGGGTGGCAATGGCGAAGCTCTTAGAGGATGTTTTTGGGAGGAATGTTTGATTGTGTATAATTTACTTAAGGTTGTCGGGTGAGGGTTCAAACAAAATATGGTGCAGTTTTGGCTCCCTAAATATAGGGAGTCTAGTTGCAATCCCAAAAAATAGAGAGCATATTACGAGAATCTTAAAGGGTATTTTAGGAAGGAGTGCTCCATTATAAATAATTTACTTAAGGTTGTCGAGTAGGGGTTCAAAAAAAATATAGAGTGGTTTTGGCTCTTTAAATATAGAGAGTCTAGTAGCAATCCTAAAAATAGAGAGGCATATTCTAAGGCTCTTATAGGAAGTATCAGGGAGGAGTGCTTGATTTATATATAATTTACTTTTGATTTTTGGGTGTTTTTGGGATGCAAAGGCGAGGTTCTTAGAGGGTGTTTTTGGGATGAATGTTCGATTGTATATGATTTACTTAAAGTTGACGGGTGGGGGTTCAAAAAAAATATGAAACGGTTTTGGTTCACTAAATATAGGGAGTCTAGTAGCAATCCCAAAAATAGAGAGCATATTACCAGGCTCTTAGAGGGTGTTTTAGAAAGGAGTGCTCGATTGTATATAATTTACTTAAGGTTGTCGGGTAGGTGTTAAAAAAAAAATATAACGGTTATAGCTCCCTAAATATAAGGAGTCTAGTAGCAATCCCAAAAATAGAAATGCATATTGCAAGTCACTTAGAGGGTGTTTTAGGGAGGAGTGCTTGATTTATCTATAATTTTCTTATGATTTTAGGGTATTTTTGGGAGGCAATGGCGAGACTCTTAGAGGGTGTTTTTGGGAGGAATGCTTGATTGTATATAATTTACAAAAGGTTGTCAGGTGGGGGTTCAAAAAAGATATAGAGCAGTTTTGGCTCCCTAAATATAGGGAGTCTAGTAGCAATCCTAAAAATAGAGAGCATATTGTGAGTCTCTTAGAGGGTGTTTTAGGGAGAAGTGATTGATTGTATATAATTAACTTAAGGTTGTCGGGTGGGGGTTCGAAAAAAAGATGGGGCGATTTTGGCTCCCTAAATATAGGGAGTCTAGTAGCAATCCCAAAAATAAAGAGCATATCGCAAGGCTCTTAGAGGGTGTTTTAGGGAAGAGTGCTCGATTGTATATAATTTATATAAGGTTGTCGAGTGAGGGTTCAAAAAAAATATGGAGCAGTTTTGGCTCTCTAAATATATGGAGTCTAGTAGCAATCCCAAAAATAGAGAGCATATTGCGAGGCTATTAGAGAGTGTTTTTAAAAGAAATGCTCGATTATATATAATTTACTTAAGGTTGTCGGGTGGGGGTTCAAAAAATATATGGAGTGGTTTTGGCTCCCTAAATATTGGGAGTCTAGAAGAAATCCCAAAAATAGAGAGGCATATTGAGAGGTTTTTAAAGGTTGTCTTAAGGAGGAGTGATTGATTTATATATAATTTACTTATGATTTTTGGGTGTTTTTGGGAGGCAATGGCGAGGCGCTTAGAGGGTGTTTTTGAGAAGAATGCTCGATTGTGTATAATTTACTTAAGGTTATCGGGTGGGAGTTTAAACAAAATATGGAGCGGTTTTAGCTCCCTAAATATAGGGAGACTAGTATCAATCCCAAAAAAATAGAGAGCATATTACAAGGCTCTTAGAGAGTGTTTTAGGGAGGAGTGCTTGATTGTATATAATTTACTTAATATTGTAGGGTGGGGGTTCAAAAAAAATATGGAGCGGTTTTTGCTCCTCAAATATATGGAGTCTAGTAGTAATCCTAAAAATAGGGAGGCATCAGTAATCCTAAAAATAGGGAGACATCAGAGATAGAAAGAGGGAGAGAGAGAGAGAGAGAGAGAGAGAGAGCACTAGCCGAGCAAGGGGGTTAAGAGGGGGATCAAGTGGCGAGATCAGAAGACTCCGGCTCCGGCGGGATCAGAAGGCTCTGGCTCTGGCGGGATCAGAAGGCTCTGGCTCCGGCGGGATCAGAAGGCTCCGGTGGGAGAAGGCTCCGGCGGGATAGAGAAGGCTCCGGTGGGAGAAGCCTGAAGGCAGGTTCTCCCGATGGAGAACCTAGGGGCTTCGACAGCCCCTGATCCAGGTGAGAAGGATCCACTCTCTTTTGCTCAGGTGGTGAGTGAAGGGATCAAGCATCCGAAAGGATTGAGTGGTCCTCCTCTTGACCCCAGATCGTATCATCTCAGAGAGGGCCTTCCAACAGTCGACTTCACCGATCGGGAGATCCACCTTTCTTGTGCCCCTTTCGAATTTGCCCTTGTTGCTAAGTTTGTGTCCAGTAGGCCTTCCATCGTAGCCATTCAATCCCATATCAAGAAGCATTGGGGATTACAGAACACTGTTAGGGTTGGGGCTTATGATGCTCGACATGCTCTAATCCACCTCGAGAGCAAAGGGGATTTTGTAAAAGCCTGGATTAGGGAGACCTTTGCCATCATTGGTCGATTCTTCAAAATGATAAAATGGGATCCCATGTTCAGCCCAGAGATGGATTCACCGATGGTACCAGTCTGGATCTCCCTCCCAGGACTACCGATCCTCTTCTTCAACGAAAATTTCTTATTTGGGCTTGTGGGAGGGCTAGGGAAACCTATGGCGATCGATTCACCCACCAAGAACTGGACTCGACCAAGTGTAGCAAGGGTTAATGTCTTAATGGATTGCTCTGTTGTAGCTCCGGAAAAGCTGTGGGTAGGGATGGGGTCGAAAGGAGGTAGATGATAGCGCCTAGTGTTTAAGAGAATGCCCCAATGGTGCCCTCATTGCAGTTTACTCGGGCATAGCAGTGCTAATTATAGAGCAAATCGAAGTAAAACCAATCAAGAGTCCAACCGAGAGGGCGGACAGACCAAGCTTGTATTTAAGCCTGTAAGGATGGATAAGAAGATTACTGCTACTTCAGCCCTTATTCAAGCAAAAGGGGCAGGCATAGGGGGGAGTAAGCCTGACATGGAGGGTGGGTCGAGTATAGTAGCTAGTAAGGCGGGAAGGACCGAAGAGAGTGCCAATGAAGCCCATGTTATTGACACCCACCCCACAAAGAACGAATCAGTTCAGGAGCCGGAGACCACAAGGGAGATTGGTTCCTTGGCAGCTATGCAACAAGACAATGACACGCAAGGTTTCGCCGATGGGGGCATGGAAGAAGCAATTGAGATTGCAAGAGAGAAAGGAGAGATTTCCAGAGTTAGTCGCCTTGTAGAATTAGAAGCGGATATTGTACCAGTCGATGTTACCGAGACTGGAGCGAGAGGAGGACGGGAGAAGGATGTTAGTACTGATGGAGCTTCACAAGCAGGTATTGGAAAAGGGATGTCGTCTAGCAGTGAAGAGAATTTGTGCCATTCGCAGACCGGTTCAGGGGGAGTGGCAGCAAACCCTATCATGGAGGAGGAGATTCTCCAGGTAACTAACGATGATAGAGAGGAGGAAGAGGGAGAAGAGATGACATCCAGAGTTTTCGATAGAGTCTCGAGAATCATTGCAACAAAGAACACGGAATGGGATGAAAAATATAAGATTGAATCGGCAAAACAGCAAGCCAAAAAGAAATCATCCAAGGCTGGTCCAGAGTCAAAGAACACCCCAACGTGCGACAGAGCCCTTCGAAGTTCTGGAGCGGCGAGCCCGTCCTCTCTTTTTCAGTAAGAAGATGAATGTCCTAGTATGGAATGTGAGGGGTATCAATAAAGAAGGCAGAGTTTACTCCATACTAGAGAGCTGGAGGGAAAACAAAATTAGTTTGAGTGGCCTGGTAGAAGTCAAGGTGTCAGATAATAAATTAGTTAGATTGAAAAAGAAAATTGCAGTCGGATGGGAGATCATAGGCCATGGTGGAACATCAGTAAAGCACAAAATCTTGTTGTGTTGGAACACGAGTGTTTGGAATATCCGAATCTTGGAGGTGAGAGAACAACACATAACTATTAACGCTATCAGCAATACGGGACTTCAAGGAACAGTCACAGTGGTGTATGGATTCAATGAAGAAAGGCATAGAAGAGGATTATGGTCGGACCTTATCAGGATGAATACAACCTATAAACTTTATGATTCTCCATGGATCGTAGCGGGGGATTTCAATGCTATAAAATACACATACGAGAAGATTGGAGGTAAGCCTACGGCAGTAGTAGAGTTGGATAGATTCAATGATTGTTTGCAATCATCAGATCTCAAAGAGATCAATTCTAAGGGGCACTCTTGGACTTGGTCGAATAGGCAAGACACAGGAGCCTGAATTCTGAGCAAAATAGACAAGGTTGTCATAAATTCTAATTGGATCAATGAATATCCGATGGCCTGGGCTAATTTTCTAGCGGTAGGCGTGAGTGATCACTCTCCCATTGTCATTCATTGGAATGAAAGCTAAATTGGGGTCCTAAACCTTTCAAGTACTTTAATTATTGGAGCGAGGAGTAGGAGTTTAGAGAAGTCGTGGCCAATCACTGGAATATAGAGGTGAGAGGTGTCCCCTCCTTCAAACTCAAACAGAAGATGCAAAATCTAAAAAAAGGTATGAAGGAATGGCTTAAGAATAGGAGTGTCAAGGACCTAAATGGAGTGGCTTCTAGCAGAGACAAACTCAGAATGGTGCAGGAAGAAATTCAAAGGAAGCCGCTAGACATTGTTCTTGCTAAAGCAGAGAAGGATCTAATCCTTGAACTGGACACCCTTTTGGCCAATGAAGAGAGCAACTGGAGGCAGAAATCCAGAGTCTCTTGGCTGAAGAATAGAGACAAAAATACCAAGTTTTTCTTCTCGTCTTTCAAGCAGCATTGCAACTACAACTATATCAGTTATATCTCCCTTGAAGATGGCTCTACAACCCAAGACATCCAAAGCATCAAGGATTTAGCCTTCTTATTTTTTACTAATTTATTTGTTCATCCCCTGCAGGCCTCCACTTTTGAACCAATTGTTTTCAGGAAAATCCTCACTCCTGAAGCTGCGGCGTGGATTAGCCTCCCTATCCTAAGGGACGAGCTGGAATTAGTGATCAAGCACTCCAATATAGACAAAGCCCCTGGACCTAATGGACTCAATTTCTTTTTCTTTATGAAGCATTGGAGCATCGTTGATGAGGATGTTTGGAATATGGTGGAGTGCTTCTCTCGCACAGGTCAAATGGTTTTTTCCCTGAACCATACCTTCATTACCCTCATTCCCAAGCAGAAGAATGCTAATTCCCTCAAGGACTTTCGGCCGATCTCGTTATGCAACTGTGTTTACAAAGTCATCGCAAAGATCTTAGTGAATCAGCTTCAAGTGGTATTGGGTGAGCTTATATCCCCAAATCAATCAGCTTTCATCAAAGGCAGGAGTATTACAGATAATATTTTATTAGCGCATGAACTAGTCAAAGGATTTCAAAGGAGAGGGAGCCCGAGAAGGGTTTGTCTAAAGCTGGACCTGGTCAAAGCTTATGATTCAGTGAACAGGGAGTTCCTCCTTCACGCCTTGATTTGCCTAGGATTCAATTCAAAGTGGGTAAAATGGATCAGATCCTGTATTTGCACTCCATCTTTTTCCATCCTTCTCAATGGTGTTTCGACTGGGATGATTAAGTCGAACAAAGGGCTTAGGCAAGGGGATCCCCTCTCCGCCTATCTTTTTACTATCGTGATGGAATGCCTATCCTTGGAAATAAAATGGGGAGTTGTAAGGGGGGATTGGAAAACTTACAAAATTGGCAACAGTGTACCTATCTCGTATCTGATTTTGCGGACGATATCATGGTGTTCATCAAACCCGTGAAGGAACATGTAAGGAATCTAGCCAGCATGTTAGAGGATTTCAGTCGCATCTCGGGGTTAACGATGAGTAAAGAGAAAAGCAAGGCATTTGTTTCGGTTTCATGTACCGCTTTTGCTGAAGAGATTATCAGCTTATAGGCATTAGCATTGGACAACTTCCAGTTAAATATCTGGGTCTACCTTTGGCTTCTAACAAAATCAGTAGAGTTCATTTCAAACCACTCGAAGATAAAGTGGACGGCCTTATCGACTGCTGGGCAACCAAGTACCTATCCTTGGGAGGGAAGGTGGAGCTGATTCGTTCAGTCCTGCAGAGCTATTCGTACTATTGGACAACTGCATTCTCAATTCCAGTAGCAGTGCAAAAGGCAGTGGAAAAGAGGATGCGTAACTTTCTTTGGCTCAACTCGAGTGTTCATGTAAAGTGGGAGAAAATCTACAAACCTAGAAGCGAAGGGGGATTGGGAATCAGAAGGATTCAAGACATTTCCAAGGCGAGTAGGATGAAATTGGGGTGGAAAGTGATCTCCGATGATCCATCTTTATGGGTTAAATGGATAAAGTCGAGGTACCTAGATCAAACAAATTTTTGGAACACTGCTAAATACAGGCTTTAATCCGACTCTTGGAAAGACATTTTAGATGTAAGGATGGAACTACAAGACCAGCTAGACTATCGAATTATAGAAGGCTCGAGGCTAAGCTTTTGGTGGGACCTGTGGGTCAATGGAAGCAGTCCGATTGATATTGTTGGGGAGCAAGTCATGGGAGAGCAGGGATAGATACAAGCAGAGGTAGGATATTTTATTTCTAATAGGGAATGGCGATTGCCACGGCTTATCAACAATAGGATCAAGGGCTTGTTCGAGAGAATTCAAGCAACACCGATTCTATCACGATCTAATGAAGGGGCAGTGAAGTGGAAGAACTCAAAAACGGGAGCTTTTATCTTTGCCGAGGCTTGGGAGGCAATCCGCCCTAGAAGTCAGACAGTGGAGTGGGCCAAGTTAGTGTATCCAGCATGAGGCTTTCTCGGACACCATTAGCAGGCTCATAGTGCTGGGGAGTTCGGGTCGATTCAAAAGCAAGGTCATTAGGGTGGCTCTCGCCTGTACAGTTTACCATCTATGGCGGGAGAGGAATGAAAGAATTTTTGAGGGTTATGACAAAACCGAGGAGGCTATTGTTAAGGCCATTGGTACTGATCTGATGGTACTATTCAGCAATAGGGCTTCGACACTTAGCAACCTCAGAGATAGGACGGAATTGTTAGAGTGGAGAGATGGATGGTCTTAGTGAGTGATCTTTGTGCTAAGGATTCTCCTTAGCTGTCTTACTTGTACATCCCTTTTAGCTTAAATGAATCACTTACCTTTCAAAAAAAAAAAAAATACGGAGGCATATTGTGAGGCTCTTAGAGGGTATTTTAGGGAGGAATGCTTTATTTGTATATAATTTACTTATGATTTTATGGTGTTTTTAGGAGGCAATGGCGAGGCACTTAGAGGGTGTTTTTGGGAGGAATGCTCGATTATATATAATTTAGTAAAGGTTATCGGGTGGGGATTCAAAAAAAATATAGAGCGATTTTGGCTCCGTAAATATCGAGAGTCTAGTAGCAATCCCAAAAATAGAGAGCATATTGCGGGACTCTTAGAAAGTATTTTAGGGAAGTGTGCTCGATTGTATATAATTTAGTTATGATTATCAGGTGGGAGCCTTGAGAAATTTTGAGCGATTTTAGCTCCCCAAATATAGGGAGCCTAGTAGCGGTCCCAAAAATAAGAAGGCAATGGCGATGCTCATATAAGGTGTTTTTTGGAGGAATGCTTGATTGTATATAATTTACTTAAGGTTGATGGGTAAGGGTTTTAAAAGAATATGGACCGGTTTTGGCTCCCTAAATATAGGGAATCTAGTAGCCATCCCAAAAATATAGAGCATATTGTGAGACTTTTAGAGGGTGTTTTAGGGAGGAGTGCTCGATTGTGTATATTTCACTTAAGGTTTTTCGGTGGGGGTGGGTTCAAAAAAAATATAGAGCCATTTTGGCTCCCTAAATATAGGGAGTCTAGTAGCAATCCAAAAAATAGAGAGTATATTGCAAGACTCTTATAAGGTATTTTAGGGAGGAGTGCTCGATTGTATATAATTTACTTAAGGTAATCGGGTGGGGGTTAAAAAAAATATAGAGCAATTTTTTCTCCCTAAATATAGGGTATCTAGTAGTATTCCCAAAAATAGAGAGCATATTGTGAGGCTATTAGATGGTATTTTTGGGAGGAATTCTCGATTATATATAATTTACTTAAGGTTGTTGGGTGGGGATTCAAAAAAACTATGGAGCGGTTTTAGCTCCCTAAATATAGGGAGTCTAGTAGCAATCCCAAAAATAGATAGCATATTACGAGGCTTTTAGAGGGTGTTTTAGGATAGAGTGCTCGATTGTATATAATTTACTTATGGTTGTCGGGTGGGGATTCAAAAAAATATTGAGCGATTTTGGCTCCGTAAATATAGGGAGTTTAGTAGCAATCCCAAAAATAGAGAAGCATGTTGTGAGGCTCTTAAAGGGTATTTTGAAGAGGAGTGCTTGATTTATATAAAGGGTATTTTTAGGAGGAATGCTCGATTATGTATAAATTACTTAAGGTTGACGGGGGGGGTTCAAACAAAATAAGGAGTAGTTTTGGCTCCCTAAATCTAGGGAGTCTAGTAGCAATCCCAATAAATAGAGAGCATATTACGAGGCCCTTAGAGGGTCTTTTAGGGAGGAGTGGTCAATTGTATATAATTTACTTAAGGTTATCGATTGGGAATTAAAAAAATATATAGAGCGGTTTTGACTCTTCAAATGTAGGGAGTCTAGTAGCAATCCTAAAAATAGAGAGGCATATTGCAAGACTCTTATAGGGTGTTTTAGGGAGGAGTGCTTTATTTATATATAATTTACTTATGATTTTTGGGTGCTTTTAAGAGGCAATGGTGAGTCTCTTAGAGGGTGTTTTTGGGGAGGAATGCTCGATTGTATATAATTTACTTAAAGTTGACAGGTGGGGGTTTAAAAAAAATATAGAGCGGTTTTGGCTCCCTAAATATAGGGTGTCTAGTAGCAATCCCAAAAATAGAGAGCATATTACGAGGCTTTTAGAGGGTGTTTTAGGGAGGAGTGTTCGATTGTACATAATTTACTTAAGGTTGTCGGTTGGGCATTCAAAAAATATATAAAGTGGTTTTAGCTATCTAAATATAGGGGGTCTAGTTGCAATACCAAAAATAGAAAGGCATACTGTGAGGCTCTTATAGAGTGTTTTAGGGAGGAGTGCTTGATTTATATATAATTTACTTAAGATTTTAGGATGTTTTTGGGAGGCAATAGCAAGGCTCTTAGAGGGTATTTTTAGGATGAGTGCTAAAAAAAAATATGGAGCGATTTTGAATACCTAGATATAGGGATTCTAGTAATAATCCTAAAAGTAGAGAGCATATTACGAGGTTATTAGAGGGTGTTTTACGGAGGAGTGATTAATTATATAATTCAATTAAGATTATCGGGTGAGGGATCAAAAAAAATATGGAGCAGTTTTGTGTCCCTAAATATAGGGAGTTTTGTAGCAATTCCAAAAATAGAGAGGATATTATGAGGCTCTTAGATGGTATTTTAGAGAGGAGTGCTCGATTGTATATAATTTACTTAAGATCGTCGGGTGGGGTTTCAAAAAATATATAGAGCGGTTTTGGCTCCCAAAATATAATGAGTCTAGTAGCAATCCCAAAAATAGATAGTATATTGTGAGGCTATTAGAGAGTATTTTTGGGAGGAATGCTCGATTAAATATTATTTAGTTAAGGTTGGCGGGTGGGGGTTTAAAAAAAATATAAAGTGGTTTTGACTCCCTAAATATAGAGAGTCTATTAGCAATCTCAAAAATAAAGAGGCATATTGCGAGGCACTTAGAGAGTGTTTTATGGAGGAGTGCTTGATTTATATATAATTTATTTATAATTTTAGGGTATTTTTGGGAGGCAATGGAGAGGCTTTTAGAGAGTGTTTGTGGAAGGAGTGCTCGATTATATATAATTTACTTAAGGTTGTCGGGTGGGGGTTCAATAAAAATATGGAATGGTTTTGGCACCTTAAATATAATAAGTCTAGTAGTAATCCCAAAAACAGAGAGCATATTGCGTGGCACTTAGAGAGTATTTTAGGGAGGAGTGCTCGATTGTATATAATTTGCTGACGGTTGTCGGGTGGGTATTTAAAAAATATATAGAGCGGTTATGGTTCCCTAAATATAGGGAGTTTGGTAATAATCCCAAAAATAGAGACGCATATTGCGAGGATCTTAGAGGGTGTTTTTAGGAGGAATGCTCGATTATATATAATTTACTAAAGGTTGTCGAGTGAGGATTCAAAAAAATTATAGAGCGGTTTTGGCTCCCTAAATATAGGGAATCTAGTAGCAATCCAAAAAATAGAGAGCATATTGCGAGGCTATTAGACCGTGTTTTTAGGAGGAATGCTCGATTGTATATAATTTACTTAAGGTTATCGGGTGGCGGTTCAAAAAATAATATGGAGCGGTTTTGGCTCTCTAAATATAGGAAGTCTAGTAGCAATCTCCAAAATAAATAGCATATTATCAGGCTCTTAGAGGGTGTTTTAGCGAAGAGTGCTTAGTTATATAAATTTACTTAATGCTATCAGGTGGGGGTTCAAAAAAAAATATGTAGCGATTTTGGCTCCCTAAATATAGGGAGTCTAGTAGCAATCCTAAAAATAAAGAGGCATATTGTGAGGCTCTTAGAGGGAGTTTTAGAGAGGAGTGCTACATTTTTATATAATTTACTTATGATTTTATGGTATTTTTTAGACGCAATGGTGAGGTTCTTAGAGGGTGTTTTTTGGAGAAATACTCGACTGTGTATAATTTACTTAATGTTTTCAGGTGGGGATTCAAAAAAAATATGCAGCAGTTTTGGCTCCCTAAATATAGGGAGTCTAGTAGGAATCTTAAAAAATAGATAGTATATTGCAATACTCTTAGAGGGTATTTTAGGAAGGAATGCTTGATTGTATATAATTTACTTAAGGTTATCGGGTGGGGGTTCAAAAAAAACATAGAGTGGTTTTGGCTCCCTAAATATAGGGAGTCTAATAGCGATCCCAAAAATAAGGAGGCAATGGCGAGGCTCATATAGGGTATTTTTAGGATGAATGCTCGATTTTATATAATTTACTTAAGGTTAACGGTTGGGGGTTCAAAAAAAGTATGGAGCGGTTTTGGCTCCCTAAATATAAGGAGTCTAGTAGCAATCCCAAAAATAGGGAACATATTGCGAGTCTCTTAGAGGGTGTTTTATGGAGGACTGCTGGATTGAATATAATTTACTTAAGGTTGTCGGGTAGGCGTTCAAAAAAAATATGGATCGGTTTTGGCCACTTAGGTATTGGGAGTCTAGTAGCAATCCCAAAAATAGTAAGGCATATTGTGAGGATCTTAGAGGGTGTTTTAGGGAGGAGTGCTTGATTTACATATAATTTACTTATGATTTTAAGGTATTTTTGGGCGGCAATAGCAAGGCACTTAGAGGGTGTTTTTGGGAGGAATGCTCGATTATATATAATTAACTTAAGGTTATTGGGTGGCGGTTCAAAAAAACTATATAGCGGTTATGGTTCTCTAAATATAGGGAGTCTAGTAGCAATCCTAAAAATAAAAAACATATTACGAGGCTCTTAAAGGGTGTTTTAGAGAGGAGTGCTCGATTGTATATAATTTATTTAAGGTTGTTGAGTGGGGGTTCAAAAAAATATGGAACGGTTTTGGCTCCCTAAATATTAAGAGTCTAGTAGCAATCATAAAAATAGAGAGCATATTGCGAGGCTCTTAGAGGGTATTTTAGGGAGGAGTACTCGATTGTATATAATTTACTTAAGGTTGTCGGGTGGGGGTTCAAAAAAAACATGGAGCGGTTTTGGATCGCTAACTATAGGTAGTCTAGTAGCAATCCCAAAAATAGAGGGCAAATTGCAAGGTTTTTAGAGGGTGTTTTAGGAAGGAATGCTCGATTATATATAATTTACTTAAGGTTGTCAGGTGAGGGTTCAAAAAAAATATGGAGCGGTTTTGGCTCCCTAAATATTGGGAGTCTAGTAGCAATCCCAAAAATATAGAGGCATATTACGAGGCTCTTAGAGGGTGTTTTAATAAGGAGTTCCTGATTTAGAGAGTGTTTTTGGGAGGAATGCTTGATTATATATAATTTATTTAAGGTTATCGTATTGAGGTCAAAAAAAATAGAGCAGTTTTTTCTCCCTAAATATAGGGAGTCTAGTAGCAATCCTAAAAATAGAGAGTATATTGCGAGGCTCTTAAAGTGTGTTTTAGGGAGGGGTGCTCGATTGTATATAATTTAGTTACGATTATCGGATAGGAGCCTTAAGAAATTAGGAGCGATTTTTGCTTCCCAAATATAGGGAGTCTAGTAGCGATGCCAAAAATAATCTGGCAATAGCGAGGCTCTTATAGGGTATTTTTAAGAGAAATGCTCAATTGTATGTAATTTATATAAGGTTAACGTGTGGGGGTTCAAAAAGAATATAGAGCGGTTTTGGCTCTTAAATATAGGAGTCATCCCAAAAATAGAGAGAGTATTTCGAGGTTCTTAGGGGGTGTTTTAGGGTAGAGTACTCGATTGTATATAATTTACTTAAGGTTATTGGGTGGGCGTTCAAAAAAAATATGGAGTGAGGCTCTTACAGGGTATTTAATAGAGGAGTACTTGATTTATATATAATTTATTTATGATTTTAGGGTTTTTTTGGGAGGCAATGGTGAGACTCTTAGAAGGTGTTTTTGGGAGGAATGCTCGATTATATATAATTTACTTAAGGTTTTTGGGTGGGGGTTCAAAAAAAATATGGAGCAGTTTTGGCTCCCTAAATATAAGGAGTCTAGTAGCAATCCCAAAAATAAAGAGCAAATTCCGAGGCTCTTAGAGGGTATTTTAGGAAGGAGTGCTCGATTGTTTATAATTCACTTAAGGTTGTTGGGTAGGGGTTTAAAAAAAATATGGAGTGGTTTTGGCTCCCTAATAATAGAGAGTCTAGTAGCAATACCAAAAATAGAGAGCATATTACGAGGCTCTTAGAGGGTATTTAAGGGAGGAGTGCTCGATTATATATAATTTACTTATGGTTGTCGGGTGAGGGTATAAAAAAAATATGGAGCGGTTTTGGCTCCCTAAATATAGGGAGTCTAGTAGCAATCCCAAAAATAGAAAGCATATTACGAGACTATTAGAGAGTATTTTTGGGAGGAATGCTCAATTGTATATAATTTACTTAAGGTTGTTGGGTGGGGGTTCAAAAAAAATATGGAGTGGTTTTGGCTCCCTAAATATAGGGAGTTTAGTTGCAATCTCAAAAATAGAAAACATATTGCAAGGCTCTTTGAGGGTGTTTTAGAGAGTGCTTGAATTTATATAATTTACTTAAGGTTATTGGGTAGGGATTCAAAAAAAATATAGAGCAATTTTGGCTCCCTAAATATAGGGAGTCGAGTAGCAATTCCAAAAATAGAGAGGCATGTTGCGAGGTCCTTAGAGCGTACTTTAGAGAGAAGTATTTGAGTTATATATAATTTACTTATGATTTTAGGGTATTTTTGTGAGGCAAAGGCGAGGCTCTTAGATGGTGTTTTTGGGAGGAATGCTCGATTGTGTATAATTTACTTAAGGTTGACAAGTGGGGGTACAAACAAAATATGGAGCTATTTTGGCTCCCTAAATATAAAGAGTCTTGTAGCAATCCCAAAAAATTGAGATCATATTGCGAGGCTCTTAGAGGGTATTTTATTGAGGAGTTCTCGATTGTATATAATTTACTTAAGGTTGTCGGGTGGGGGTTCAAAAAAAAATATGGAGCAGTTTTGGCTCCTTAAATAAAAATAGTCTAGTAGCAATCCCAAAAATAAAGAGACATATTGTGAGGCTCCTAGATGGTGTTTTAGGGAGGAGTACTTGATTTATATATATTTTACTTATGATTTTAGGGTGTTTTTAGGAGGCAATGGCAAGGCTTTTAGAGGGTGTTTTTAGAAAGAATGCATGATTATATATTATTAACTTAAGGTTGTTGGGTGGGGGTTCAAAAAAAATATAGAGCGGTTTTGGTTCGCTAAATATAGGGAATCTAGTAACAATCCCAAAAATAGAGAGCATATTACTAGGCTCTTAGAAAGTATTTTTGGGAGGAGTGCTCGATTATATATAATTTAGTTATAATTATCGGGTGGGAGTCTTGAGAAATTGGGAACTATTTTGGCTTCACAAATATAGGGAGTCTAGTAGCGATCCCAAAAATAAGTAGGCCATGGCGAGGCTAATATAGGGTGTTTTTGGGATAAATGCTCGATTATATATAATTTACTTATAGTTGACGGGTGGGGTTAAAAAAAATATGGAGGGGTTTTGGCTCCCTAAATATAAGGAGTATTGTAGCAATCCCAAAAATACAGAGCATATTACGAGGCACTTAGAGGGTGTTTTAGGAAGGAGTGCTCGATTGTATATAATTTACTTAAGGTTATCGAGTGGGTGTTCAAAAAAAATATAGAGCGATTTTGTCTACCAAAATATTGGGAGTCTAGTAGCAATCCCAAAAACAGAAAGGCATATTACGAGGCTCTTAGAGGGTATTTTAAGGAGGAGTGCTTGCTTTAAATATAATTTACTTATGATTTTAGGGTGTTTTTCGGAGGCAATAGATAGGCTCTTAGTGGGTGTTTTTGGGAGAGATGCTCAATTATATATAATTTACTTAAGGTTGTCGGGTAGGGGTTCTAAAAAAATATGGGATGTTTTTTGTTCCATAAATAAAGGGAGTCTAGTTGCAATCCCAAAAATAGAGAGCATATTGCGAGGGTCTTAGATGGTGTTTTTGGGAGAAGTGCTCGATTGTATATAATTCACTTAAGGTTGTCTGGTGGGGGTTTAAAAAAAATATGGAGCAATTTTGGCTCCCTAAATATAGGGAGTCTAGTAGCAATCCCAAAAATAGAGAGCATATTGCAAATCTCTTAGAGGTTATTTTAGGGAAAAGTGCTCAATTGTACATAATTTACTTAAGGTTATAGGGTCGGGGTTCAAAAAAAATATAGAGCGATTTTGCCTCCCTAAATATATGGAGTCTAGTAGCAATCCCAAAAATAGAGAGCATTGCTAGGCTATTAGATGGTGTTTTAGGGAGGAATACTCGATTGTATATAATTTACTTAAGTATTTTGGGTGGGGGTTCAAAAAACATATGGAGCGGTTTTGGCTCCCTAAATATAGGGAGTCTAGTAGCAATCCCAAAAATAGAAAGCATATAACTAGGCTCTTAGAGGAAGTTATAGGGAGGAGTGCTCGATTGCAGATTATTTACATAAGGTTGTCGGGTAGAGGTTCAAAAAAAATATGGAGCGATTTTGGCACCCTAAATATAGGGAATCTAGTAGCAATCCCAAAAATAGAGTGGCATATTACGAGACTCTTATAGGGTGTTTTAAGGAGGAGTGTTTGATTTATATATAATTTACTTATGATTTTAGGGTATTTTTGGAAGGCAATGGCGAGTCTCTTAGAGGGTATTTTTGGAACGAATGCTCGATTGTATTTAATTTACTTAAGGTTATCGGGTAGGGGTTCAAACAAAATATGGAGCGGTTTTTGATCCCTAAATATATAGAGTCTAATAGCAATCCAATAAAATAGAGAGCATATTATGAGGTTCTTAGAGGGTGTTTTAGGGAGAAGCGCTCAATTGTAGATAATTTTTTTAAGGTTATCGGGTAGGGGGTTCAAAAAAAATATGGAGCCGTTTTGGCTCCTTAAATATAAGGAGTCTAGTAGCTATCCTACAAATAGAAAGGCATATTGCGAGTCTCTTAGAAGCTATTTTAGGGAGGAGTTCTTGATTTATATATAATTTACTTATGATTTTTGGTTGTTTTTGGGAGGTAATGGTGAGGCTTTTAGAGTGTGTTTTTGGGAGGAATGCTCGATTGCATATACTTTACTTAAGGTTGACGGGTGGGGGTTCAAAAAAAATATGGAGCAATTTTGGCTCCCTAAATATAAGGAGTCTAGTAGCAAACCCAAAAATAGAGCATATATTGCAAGACTCCTAGAGGGTGTTTTAGGGAGGAGTGCTCGATTGTATATAATTTACTTAAGGTTATCGGGTGGGTATTCAAAACAAATATAGAGCGATTTTAGCTACCTGAATATATAGAGTCTAGTAGCAATCCCAAAAATAGAAAGATATATTATGAGGCTCTTATAGGGTGTTTTAGGGAGGAGTGCTTTATTTATATATAATTTACTTATGATATTAATATTCTTTTTGGGAGGTAATGGCGAGGCTTTTAGAGGGTGTTTTTGCTTGAATGCCCGATTGTATATAATTTACTTAAGGTTATCACGTGGGGGTTTATAAAAAATATGGAACGATTTTGATTCACAAAATATAGGGAGTCTAGTAGCAATCCCAAAAATAGAGAGTATATTCTGAGGCTTTTAGAGGGTTTTTTAGAGAGGAGTGCTCGATTGTATATAATTCACTTAAGGTTGTCAGGTGGGGATTCAAAAAAAATATGGGGCAGTTTTGGGTCCATAAATATAGGTAGTCTAGTAGCAATCCTAGAAATATAGAGTATATTGCGAGGCTCTTAGATGGTATATTAGGGAGGAGTGATCGATTGTAAATAATGTACTTATGGTTGTCGAGTGGGGTTCAAAAAAAATATGGAGCGGTTTTGGCATTTTAAATATAGGGAGTCTATTAGCAATCCCAAAAATAGAGATGCATATTGCGTGGCTCTTAAAGGGTATTTTAGGGAGGAGTGATTTATTTATATATAATTTACTTATGATTTTAGGGTGTTTTTAAGAGGCAATGGCGAGGCTCTTAGAGTGTATTTTTAGGAAAATACTATATTGTATATAATTCACTTAAGGTTGACTGGTGGGGTTAAAAAAAAATATGGAGAGGCTTTGGCTCCCTAAATATAGGGAGTCTAGTAGCAATCCCAAAAGTCAAGAGCATATTATGAGGCCATTAGAGGATGTTTTTGGAAGGAATGCTTGATTGTATATAATTTATTTAAGGTTGTCGAGTGGGGGTTCAAAAAAAATATGGAGTGGTTTTGGCTCCCTAAATATAGGGAGTCTAGTAGCAATCCCAAAAATAGAGACTATTTTGCGAGGCTCTTAGAGGGTGTTTTAAGGAGTGCTCAATTATATATAATTTACTTAAGGTTGTCGAGTGAGCATTCAAAAAAAATATAGAGCGGTTTTGGCTCCTTAAATATAGGGAGTCTAGTAGTAATCCAAAAAATAGAGAGACGTATTGCGAGGCTATTAGAGGGTGTTTTAGTTAGGAGTTCTTGATTTATATATAATTTACTTATGATTTTAGGGTAATTTTTTAGAGGCAATGGCGAAGCTTTTAGAGGGTGTTTTTAGGAAGAATACTCGATTGTGTATAATTTACTTAAGGTTGTCGTATGGGGGTTCAAACAAAATATGGAGCATTTTTTGCTACCTAAATATAGGGAGTCTAGTAGCATTCCCAAAAATTAGAGAGCATATTGTGAGGCACTTAGAAGGTATTTTAGGGAGGAGTGCTTGATTGTTTATAATTTATTTAAAGTTGTCAGGTAGGGTTTAAAAAAAAATATTAAGCGGTTTCGGCTTCTTAAATATAGGGAGTCTAGTAGCAATCTCAAAGATAGAGAGGCATATTGCAAGGCTCTTAGAGGGTGTTTTAGCGAGGATTTCTTTATTTATATATAATTCACTTATGATTTTAGGGTATTTTTGGGAGGCAATAGTCAGGCTCTTAGAGAGTGCTTTTGGAAGGAATGCTCGATTGTATCTAATTTACTTAAGGTTGATGGGTGGGGGTTCAAAAAAAATATAGAACGTTTTGGCTTCCTAAATATAGAAAGTCTAGCATCAATCCCAAAAATAGAGAGTATATTGTGAGGCTCTTAGAGGGTGTTTTAGGGAGGACTGCTCAATTGTAAATAATTTACTTAAGATTGTCGGGTGGGCATTCAAAAAAAAATATGGATCAGTTTTGGCAACCTAAATATAGGGAGTCTAGTAGCAATCCCAAAAATAGAAAAGCATATTGCGAGGAGTGCTTGATTTATATATAATTTACTTATGATTTTAGGGTGTTTTTGGAAGGCAATGGTGAGGCTCTTAGATGGTGTTTTTGGAAGGAATACTCGATTATATATAATTTACTTAAGGTTGTTGGGTGGGGGTTCAAAAAAAATATGGAGCGATTTTAGCTCCCTAAATATAGGGAGTCTAGTAGCAATCCTAAAAATTGAATATTGTGAGGCTCTTAGAAGGTGTTTTAGGGAATAGTTCTCGATTATATATAATTCACTTAAGGTTGACGGGTGGAGGTTCCAAAAAAATATGGAGCAGTTTTGGCACCCTAAATATAGGGAGTGTAGTAGCAATCCCAAAGATAGAGAGTATATTGCGAGGTTCTTAGAAGGTATTTTAGGGAGGAGTGCTCGATTGTATATAATTAACTTAAGGTTGTCGGGTGGGGGTTTAAAAAAAATATAGAGCAGCTTTGGATCCCTAATTATATGGAGTCTAGTAGCAATCCTAAAAATTTAGTGTATATTGCGAGACTATTAGAGGGTGTTTTTGGAAGGAATGCTCGATTGTATATAATTTACTTAAGGTTATCGACTGGGGGTTCAAAAAAAATATTTTACTGTTTTGGCACCCTAAATATAGGGAGTCTAGTAGCAATCCCAAAAATAGAGAGGCATATTACGAGGCTCTTAGAGGGTATTTTAGAGAGGAGTTCTTGATTTATATATAATTTACTTATGATTTTAGGATATCTTTGGGAGGCAATGGCAAAGCTTTTAGAGGGTGTTCTTGGGAGGAACGCTCGATTGTGTAAATTTACCTAAGATTGTCGGGTGGGGGTTAAACAAAATATGGGGAGGTTTTGGCTTCCTAAATATATAAATTCTAATAGCAATCCCAAAAATAGAGAGCATATTGCGAGGCTCTTAGAGTATGTTTTAGGGAGGAGTGCTCGATTATATATAATTTAGTTATAATTAATGGGTGAAAGCCTTGAGAAATTGGAAGTGATTTTGGCTCCTCAAATATATGGAGTCTAGTAGCGATCCCAAAAATAAGGAGTAAATCGTTCGGCTCTTATAGAGTGATTTTGGGAGAAATGCTCGATTGTAGATAATTTACTTAAGATTAATGGGTGATGGTTCAAGAAAAATATGAAGCAGTTTTGGCTTTTTAAATATAGGGAGTCTAGTAGCAATCCTAAAAAATAGAGAGAATATTGTGAGGCTCTTAGAGGATGTTTTATGGAGGAGTGCTCAATTGCATATAATTTACTTAAGTTGTTGGGTGGGGCTTCAAAACAAATATAGAGGGGTATTGGCTCCCTAAATATAGGGATTTTAGTAGCAATCCCAAAAATAGAGAGCATATTACGAGGCTCTTATAAGGTATTTTAGGTAGGAGTGCTCAATTATTTATAATTTACTTAAAGTTGTCGGGTGGGGGTTCAAAAAAATAATGGAGCAGTTTTGGCTCCCTAAATATAGGGATCTTGTAGCAATCCTAAAAATAGAAAGAATATTACGAGGCTATTAGAGGATGGTTTTGGGAGGATTGCTCGATTGTATATAATTTATTTAAGGTTGTCGGGTAGGGGTTCAAAAAAAATATGAAGGGGTTTTGTATTCCTAAATATATGGAGTTTAGTAGCAATTCCAAAAATAGAGTGCATATTCCGAGGCTCTTAGGGGGTGTTTTAAGGATTGCTCGATAGTATATTATTTATTTAAGGTTGTCGGGTGGGGTTCAAAAAAAATATAGAGCGGTTTTTGCGCCCTAAATATAGAGAGTCTAGTAGCAATCCCAAAAATAGAGAGTTATGTTGTGAGACTATTAGATGGTGTTTTAGGGAGGAGTGCTTGATTTATATATAATTTACTTATGATTTTAGGGTATTTTTGGGAGGAAATGGCGAGGCTCTTACAGGGTGTTTTTAGGAGGAATGCTCAATTGTGTATAATTTACTTAAGGTTGTCGGGTAGGGGTTCAAACAAAATATGGAGCAGTTTATTTCCATAAATATAGGGAGTCTAGCAATAATCCCAAAAAATAGAGAGCATATTGCGAGGCTCTTAGAGGGTGTTAGGGAGGTGTGCTCGATTGTATATAATTTAGTTAAGGTTGTCGGGTAGGGGTTCAAAAAAAATATGGAGTGGTTTTGGATCCTTAAATCTAGGGAGTATAGTAGGAATCCCAAAAATAGAAAGGCATATTACAAGAGTCTTTAAGGGTATTTTAGGGAGGAGTCCTTTATTTATATATAATTTACTTATAATTTTAGGGTGTTTTTGGGAGCCAATGGCGATGCTCTTAGAGGGTGTTATTGGGAGAAATGCTCGATTGTAAATAATTTACATAAGGTTAATGGGTGGGGATTCAAAAAAAATATGGAGCGGTTTTGATACCCTAAATATAGGGAGTCTAGTAGCAATCCCAAAAATAAAGAGCATATTACGAGGCTCTTAGAGGGCGTTTTAGGGTGGACTACTCGATTGTATATAATTTACTTAAGGTTGTCGGGTTGGCATTCAAAAAAAATATGGATCGGTTTTGGCCACCTAAATATAAAGAGTCTATTAGCAATCATAAAATTAGAAATGCATATTCTGAGGCTTTTAGAGCCTATTTTAGGGAGGAGTGCTTGATTTATATATAATTTACTTATGATTTTAGGGTATTTTTGAGAGGCAATAGCGATGATCTTAGAGGGTATTTTTGGAAGGAATGCTCGATTATATATAATTTACTTAAGGTTGTCGGGTGGGGGTACAAAAATAATATGGAGCTGTTTTGGCTCCTAAATATAGGGAGTTTAGTAGTAATCCCAAAAATAGAGAGCATATTGTGAGGCTCTTAGAGGGTATTTTAAAGAGGAGTGCTCGATTGTATATAATTTATTTATGGTTATCAGGTGGGGGTTCAAAAAAAATATAGAGCGATTTTGGATCCATAATTATAAGGAGTTTAGTATCAATCCCAAAAATAGAAATCATATTAGGAGGCTATTAAAGGGTATTTTTGGGAGGAATGCTCGATTGTATATAATTTACTTAAGGTTGTCGGGTGGGGGTTCATGAAAAATATAAAGTGATTTTGACTCCCTAAATATAGGGAGTCTAGTAGCAATCCCAAAAATAGAGAGGCATATTGTGACGCTCGATTGTATATAACTTACTTAAGGTTATTGGGTGGAGGTTCAAAAAAACTATGGAGCTATTTTGGCTCCTTAAATATAGGGAGTCTAGTAGGAATCCCAAAAATAGTGAGGCATATTGCGATAGTCTTTGAGGGTATTTTAGGGAGGAGTGCTTTATTTATATATAATTTAATTATGATTTTAGGGTGTTTTTGGAAGGCAATGGCGAGGCTCTTAAAGGGTGTTATTGGGAGGAATGCTCAATTGTAAATAATTTACATAAGGTTCATGGGTGGGGGTTTAAAAAATATATGGAGCAATTTTGGCACCCTAAATATAGGGAGTCTAGTAGCAATCCCAAACCAAGAGAGCATATTGCAAGGCTCTTAGAGGGTATTTTAGGGAGGACTACTCGATTGTATATAATTTACTTAAGGTTGTCAGGTGGGCGTTTAAAAAAAATATGGATCGGTTTTGGCCACCTAAATATAGAGAGTCTGGTAGCAATCCCAAATTAGAAAAGCATATTATAAGGCTTTTAGGGGGTGTTTTACGGAGGAGTGTTTGATTTATATATAATTTTCTTATGATTTTAGGGTATTTTTGAAAGGCAATGACGATGCTCTTAGAGGGTATTTTTGGAAGAAATGCTCCATTATATATAATTTACTTAAGATTGTCGAATGGTGGTTTAAAAATAATTTGGAGCAATTTCGGCTCACTGAATATAGGGAGTCTAGTAGCAATCCCAAAAATATAGAGCATATTATGAGGCTCTTAAAGGGTATTTTTGGAATGAGTGCTCGATTGTATATAATTCTCTTAAGGTTGTCGGGTGGGGGTTCAAAAAAAATATGGAGCTGTTTTCGCTCCCTAAATATAGGGAGTTTAATCGCAATCCCAAAATAGTGAGCATATTATGAGGCTCTTAGAGGGTATTTTAAAGAGGAGTGCTCGATTGTATATAATTTACTTAAGGTTATGGAGTGGGGGTTTAAAAAAATATAGAGCGACTTTGGATCTCTAAATTTAAGGAGTCTAGTAGCAATCTCAAAAATAGAGATCTTATTGCGAGGTTATTAGATGGTATTTTTTCGAGGAATGCTCGATTGTATATAATTTACTTAAGATTATCGGGTCGGGGTTCAAGAAAAATATGGAGTGATTTTGACTCCCTAAATATAGGGAGTCTACAAGGAATCCCAAAAATAGAGAGGCATATTGCGATACTCTTAGAGGGTGTTTTAGGGAGGGGCGCTTGATTTATTTATAATTTACATATGATTTTTGGGTATTTTTAGGAGGCAATAGTGAGGATTTTAAAGTATGTTTTTGGGGGGAATGCTTGATTATATATAATTTACTTAAGGTTATCGGGTGGGGCTTCAAACAAAATATAGAGTGATTTTGGCTCCCAAAATATAGGGAGTCTAGCAATCCCAAAAATAGAGGGCATATTACGAGACTCTTATAGTATGTTTTAGGGAGGAGTGCTCGATTGTATTTAATTTAGTTATTATTATCGGGTGAGTGCCTTGAGAAATTGGGAGCGATTTTGGCTCCCCAAATAAAGGGAGTCTTGTAGCGATCCCAAAAATAAGGAGGCAATGGCAAGCCTCTTATAGGGTATTTTTGGGAGGAATTCTCAATTGTATGAAATTTACTTAAAGTTGACGGGTGGGGGTTCAAAAAAAATAAGGAGCGGTTTTGGCTCCTTAAATATAGGTAGTCTATTAGCAATCCCAATAATAGAAAGAATATTGCGAGGTTCTTAGAGGGTGTTTTAGGGAGGAGTGATCGATTGTATATAATTTACTTTAGGTTGTCGGGTGGGTATTCAAAAAAAATATGAAACAGTTTTGGCTTCCTAAATATAGAGAGTGTAGTAGCAATCCCAAAAATAGAAAGGCCTATTGCGAGACTCTTAGAGGGTGTTTTTGGAAGGAGTCCTTGATTTATATATAATTTATTTATGATTTAGGGTATTTTTGGGAGGCAATAGCGCAGCTCGTAGATGGTGTTTTTTGGAGGAATGCTCGATTGTATATAATTTACTTAAGGTTGTCAGGTGGGGGTTCAAGAAAAATATGGAGTGGTTTTGGCTCCTTAAATATAGGGAGTCTAGTAGGAATCCCAAATATGGAGAGGCATATTGCGAGAGTCTTTGAGGTTGTTTTAGGGAGGAGTGATTTATTTGTATATAATTTACTTGTGATTTTCATATATTTTTGGGAGGCAATGGTGAGGCTCTTAGAGGGTGTTATCAGAAGGAATGCTCGATTGTAAATAATTTACATAAGGTTGACGGGTGGGGGTTCAAAAAAAATATGGAGTAATTTTGGCACCCTAAATATAAGGAGTCTAGTAGCAATCCCAAAAATAGAGAGCATATTGCGAGACTCTTAGAGGGTGTTTTAGAGAGGACTACTCGATTGTATATAATTTACTTAAGGTTGTCCGGTGGGCATTCAAAAAAAATATGGATCAGTTTTGGCTACATAAATATAGAGAGTCTAGTAGCAATCCCAAAATTAAAAAGGCATCTTGATAGACTTTTAGAGGGTGTTTTAGGGAGGAGTGCATTATTTATATATAATTTACTTATGATTTTAGGGTATTTTTGGGATACAATAACGATGCCCTTAGAGGGTATTTTTGGAAGGAATGCTCGATTATATATAATTTACATAAGTTTATCGGGTGGGGGTTCAAAAATAATATGGAGCTGTTTTGGCGCCTTTAATATAGGGAGTCTAGTAGCAAACCCAAAAATAGAGATCATATTATGAGGCTCTTAGAGGGTGTTTTACGGAGGAGTGCTCGATTGTTTACAATTCTCTTAAGGTTATCGGGTGGGGATTCAAAAAAAATATGGAGTTGTTTTAGTTCTTTAAATATAAGGAGTTTTGTAGCAATCCCAAAAATAGTGAGCATATTACGAGACTCTTAGAGGGTATTTTAAAGAGGAGTGCTCAATTATATATAATTTACTTAAGGTTGTCGAGTGGGGGTTCAAAAAAAATATAGAGCAATTTTGGAGCCCTAAATATAGGGAGTCTAGTAGCAATCCCAAAAATAGAGATCATATTAGGAGACTAATAGAGGGTGTTTTTGGGAGGAATGCTCGATTTATATAATTTACTTAAGATTATCGGGTGGGGGTTCAAGAACAATATCGAGCAATTTTGACTCCCTAAATATAGAGAGCCTAGTAGCAATCCCAAAAATAGAGAGGCATATTGTGATGCTCTTAGAGGGTGTTTTAGGGAAGAGTGCTTGATTTATTTATAATTTATATATATTTTAAGGTATTTTTGGGAAGCAATGGCGAGGCTTTTAGAGTGTGTTTTTAGGAGGAATGCTCGATTGTATATAATTTACTTAAGGTTATCGGGTGGGGGTTCAAAAAAAATATAGAGTGGTTTTGGCTCCCTAAATATAGGGAGTCTAGTAGCAATCCTAAAAATAGAGGGTATATTGCGTGGCTCTTATAGTATATTTTAGGGAGGAGTGCTCGATTGTATATAATTTAGTTATGATTATCGGGTAAGAGCATTAAGAAATTGGAAATGATTTTGGCTCCCCAAATATAGGGAGTCTAGTAGTGATCCCAAAAATATGGAGGCAATGGCGAGGCTCTTATAGGGTATTTTTGGGAGGAATTCTTGATTGTATGTAATTTACTTAAGGTTGACGAGTGGGAGTTCAAAAAAAATTTTGAGCGGTTTTGGCTTGTTAAATATAGGGAGTCTAGTAGTAATCCCAAAAATAGAAAGAATATTGTGAGGCTCTTAGAGGGTGTTTCAGGGAGGAGTGCTCGATTGTATATAATTTACTTATGGTTGTTGGGTGGGTGTTTAAAAGAAATATAGAGTGGTTTTGGCTTCCTAAATAGAGGGAGTCTAGTAGCAATCCCAAAAATAGAAAGGTCTATTGCGAGGCTCTTAGAGGGTATTTTTGGGAGGAGTGCTTAAGTTATAAATAATTTATTTATGATTTTAGGGTATTTTTGGGAGGCAATGGCGAGGCTCACAGATGGTGTTTTTTGGAGGAATGCTAGATTGTAAATAATTTATATAAAGTTGATAGGTGGGAGTTCAAAAAAATATAGAGCGATTTTGGCACCCTAAATATAGGGAGTCTAGTAGCAATCCCAAAACTAGAGAGCATATTGCAAGGCTCTTAGAGGGTGTTTTAGGGAGGACTGCTCGATTGTGTATAATTAACATATGGTTGTCATGTGTGCGTTTAAAAAAAATATGGATCGGTTTTGGCCACTTAACAATAGAGAGTCTAGTAGCAATCCAAAAATTAGAAAAACATATTATAAGGCTTTTAGAGGGTGTTTTAGAGAGGAGTGCTTGATTTATATATAATTTATTTATGATTTTATGGTATTTTTGGGAGGCAATGGCGATGCCCTTAGAGGATATTTTTAGAAGGAATGCTTGATAATATATAATTTACTTAAGGTTGTCGGGTGGGGGTTCAAAAATAATATAGAGCGGTTTTCGCTTCCTAAATATAGGGAGTCTAGTAGCAATCCCAAAAATAAAGAGCATATTATGAGGCTATTAGAGGGTGTTTTAGGAAGGAGTGCTCAATTATATACTATTTTCTTAAGGTTGTCAGGTGGGGGTTCAAATAAAATATAGAGCTGTTTTGGCTCCCTAAATATTGGGAGTTTAGTAGCAATCCCAAAAATAGTGAGCATATTGCGAGGCTTTTATAGGGTATTTTAAAGAGGAGTGCTTGATTGTATATAATTTACTTAAGGTTGTCGGGTAGGGGTTTAAAAAAAATATAGAGCAATTTTGGATCCCTAAATATAGGGAGTCTAGTAGCAATCCCAAAAATAGAGATCATATTGGGAGGCTATTAGAGGGTGTTTTTGGGAGGAATGCTTGATTGTATATAATTTACTTAAGGTTGTCAGGTGGGGGTTTAAGAAAAAATATGGAGCGATTTTGACTCCCTAAATATAGGGAGTCTAGTACCAATCCTAAAAATAGAGAGGCCTATTGCGACGCTCTTAGAGGGTATTTCAGGAAGGAATACTTGATTTATTTATAATTTACATATGATTTTAGGGTATTTTTGGGAGGCAATGTCGAGGCTTTTAGAGTGTGTTTTTGCGAGGAATGCTCGATTGTATATAATTTACTTAAGGTTATCATTTGGGGGTTCAAAAAAAATATGGAGTGGTTTTGGCTTCCTAAATATTAGGTGTCTAGTAGCAATCCCAAAAATAGAGGGCATATTGCGAGGCTCTTATAGTGTGTTTTAAGTAGGAGTGCTCGATTATATATAATTTAGTTATGATTATCGGGTGAGAGACTTAAGAAATTAGAAGCGATTTTGGCTCCCCAAATATAGGGAGTCTAGTAGCGATCCTAAAAATAAGGAGGCAATAGCGAAGCTCTTATAGGATATTTTTGGGACGAATTCTCGATTGTATGTAATTTACTTAAGGTTGACGGGTGGTGGTTCAAAAAAAATATAAAGCGGTTTTGGTTCCTTAAATATAGGGAGTCTTGTAGCAATCCCAAAAATAGAAAAAATATTGTGAGGCTCTTAGAGGGTGTTTTAGATAGGAGTGCTAGATTGTATATAATTTACTTAAGGTTATCGGGTGGGAATTTAATAAAAATATAGAGCGATTTTGGCGACCTAAATATAGGGAGTCTAGTAGCAATCCCAAAAATAGAAAGGCCTATTACAAGGCTCATAGAGGGTATTTTTAGGAGGAGTGCTTGATTTATATATAATTTATTTATAATTTTAGGGTATTTTTAGGAGGCAATGGCGAGGCTCGTAGATGGTGTTTTTTGGAGGAATGCTCGATTGTATACAATTTACTTAAGGTTGTCTGGTGGGGATTCAAAAAAAATATGGAGTGGTTTTTGCTCCTTAAATATAGGGAGTCTAGTAGGAATCCCAAAAATTAGGAGGCATATTACGAGAGTCTTTGAGGATATTTTAGGGAGGAGTGCTTTAATTATAAATAATTTACTTATGATTTTAGGATATTTTTGGGAGGTAATGGTGAGGCTCTTAAAGGGTGTTATTGGGAGGAATGCTCGATTATAAATAATTTACATAAGGTTGACGGGTGGGGGTATAAAAAAATATATAGTGGTTTTGGCACCCTAAATATAGGGAGTCTAGTAGCAATCCCAAAAATAGAGAGTATATTATGAAGCTCTTAGAGGATGTTTTTGGGAGGACTGCTCGATTGTATATAATTTACTTAAGGTTACCGGGTGGGCATTCAAAAAAAATATGGATCGGTTTTGGCTACCTAAATATAGAGAGTCTAGTAGCAATCCCAAAAATAGAACGACATATTGCGAGGCTTTTAGAGGGTGTATTAGGAAGGAGTGCTTGATTTATATATAATTTATTTATGATTTTAGGGTATTTTTGGCAGGGAAGGGCGATGCTCTTAGAGGGTATTCTTGGAAAGAATGCTCGATTATATATAATTTACTTAAGGTTATCGGGTGGGAGTTCAAAAATAATATGGAGTGGTTTTAGCTCCCTAAATATAGGGAGTCTAGTAGCAATCCCAGAAATAAAGAGAATATTATGAGGCTCTTAGAGGGTATTTTAGGGAGGAGTTCTCGATTATATACATTTCTCTTAAGGTTATCGGGTGGGGGTTTAAAAAAAATATGGAGCTGTTTTGGCTCTTTAAATATAAAGAGTTTAGTAGCAATCTCAAAAATAGAGCGCATATTGCGAGGCTCTTAGAGGGTATTTTAAAGAGGAGTGCTTGATTGTATATAATTTACTTAAGGTTGTCGGGTGGGGGTTCCAAAAAAATATAGATCGATTTTGGATCCCTAAATATAGGGAGTCTAGAAGCAATCCCAAAAATAGAGATCATATTGCGAGGCTATTATAGGGTATTTTTGGGAGGAATGCTCGATTGTATATAATTTACTTAAGGTTGTCGGGTGGGGGTTCAAGAAAAATATAGAGCGATTTTGACTCTCTAAATATAGGAAGTCTAGTTGCAATACCAAAAATAGAGAGGCATATTGTGACACTCTTAGAGGGTGTTTTAGGTAGGATTACTTGATTTATTTATAATTTACATATGATTTTAGGGTATTTTTTGGAGGCAATGGCGAGGCTTTTAGAGTGTGTTTTTGGGAGGAATTCTTGATTGTATATAATTTACATAAGGTTATCGGGTGGGGGTTCAAAAAAAATATGGAGTGGTTTTTGCTCCCTAAATATAGGGAGTCTAGTAGCAATCCCAAAAATAGAGGGCATATTGCGAGGCTCTTATAGTATGTTTTAGGGAGGAGTGCTTCGATTGTATATAATTTAATTATGATTATCAGGTAAGAGTCTTAAGGAATTGGGTGCGATTTTAGCTGCCCAAATATAGGGAGTCTAGTAGCGATCCTAAAAATACGGAGGCAATAGCGAGGCTCTTATAGGGTATTTTTGGGAGGAATTCTCAATTGTATGTAATTTACTTAAGGTTGATGGGTGAGGGTTCAAAAAAAATATGGAGCGGTTTTGGTTCCTTAAATATAGGGAATCTAGTAGCAATCCTAAAAAAAGAAAGAATATTATCAGGCTCTTAGAGGTTGTTTTAGGGAGGAGTGCTTGATTGTATATAATTTACTTAAGATTGTCGGGTGGGTGTTTAAAAAATATATACAGTGATTTTGGCTTCCTAAATATAAGGAGTCTAGTAGCAATCCCAAAAATAGGAAGACCTATTGCGAGGCTCTTAGGGGGTGTTTTTGAGAGGAGTGCTTGATTTATATATAATTTATTTACCATTTTAGGGTATTTTTGGGATGCAATGGCGAGGCTCGTAGATGGTGTTTTTTGGAGGAATGCTCGATTGTATATAATTTACTTAAGGTTGTCAGGTGGGGGTTCAAAAAAAATATGTAGCGATTTTGGCTCACTAAATATAAGGAGTCTAGTAGCAATCCCAAAAATAAAGTGCATATTGTGAGGCTCTTAGAGGGTGTTTTAGGGAGGAGTGCTCGATTGTATATAATTCACTTAAGATTGTCGGGTGGGGGTTCAAAAAAAATATGGAGCAGTTTTGGTGCCCTAAATATAGTGAGTCTAGTAGCAATCCCAAAAATAGAGAGGCATGTTGCGAGGATATTACAGGGTGTTTTAGAGAGGAGTGCTTGATTTTCATATAATTTACTTTTGATTTTAGGGTGTTTTTGGAAGGCAATGGCGAGTCTCTTAGAGGGTGTTTTTGGGTGGAATGCTTGATTGTGTATAATTTATTTAAGGTTGTCGGGTAGGGGTTCAAACAAAATATGGAGCGGTTTTGGCTCCCTAAATATCAGGAGTCTTGTAGCAATCCTAAAAAATAGAGAGCATATTGCAAGGCTTTTAGAGTGTGTTTTAGGAAGGAGTGCTCGATTGTAAATAATTTATATAAGGTTATCGCGTGGGAGTTCAAAAAAAATATAGAGTGGTTTTGGCTCCTTAAATATAAGGTGTCTAGTAGCGATCCCAAAAATAGAGAGGCATATTACGAGGCTCTTAGAGGGAGTTTTATGGAGGAGTGCTTAATTTATATGTAATTTACTTATGATTTTAAGATATTTTTAGGAGGTAATTGCTAGGCACTTTGAGGTGCTTTTAGGAGGAATACTCGATTATATATAATTTACTTAAAGTTATTGGGTGGGGGTTCAAAAAAAATATAGAGCGGTTTTGGCTCCCTAAATATAGAGAGTCTAGTAGAAATCCCAAAAATATAGAGAGCATATTGCGAGGGTCTTACAAAGTGTTTTAGGAAGGAGTGCTCGATTGTATATAATTTAGTTATGATTATCGGGTGGGAGCCTTGAGAAATTAGGAGCGGTTTGTCTCCCTAAATATAGGGAGACTAGTAGTGATCCCAAAAATAAGGAGGCAATGGCGAGTCGCATATAGGGTGTTTTTGGGATAAATGCTCGATTGTATATAATTTGCTTAAGGTTAACGGGTGGGGGTTCAAAAATAATATAGAGCAGTTTTGGCTCCCTAAATATAAAGTGTCTAGTAGCAATCCAAAAAATAGAGAACATATTGCAAAGCACTTAATGGGTGTTTTAGGGAGGAGTGCTCGATTGTATATAATTAACTTAAGGTTATCGGGTGGGCGTTCAAAAATAATATGGACCGGTTTTGGCTACCTAAATATAGGGAGTCTAGTAGTAATGCCAAAAATAGAAAGACATATTACGAGGCTCTTAGAGGGTGATTTAGGGAGGAGTGCTTGATTTATATATAATTTACTTATAATTTTAGGGTGTTTTTGGGAGTCAATGGCGAGGCTCTTAGAAGTTGTTTTAGGGAGGTGTGCTTGATTGTATATTATTCACTTAAGGTTGTCCGTTGGGGGTTCAAAAAAAATATGGAGTAGTTTTGGCTCTCTAAATATAGGGTGTCTAGTAGCAATCCCAAAAATAGAGAGCATATTGCGAGGCTCTTAGAGGGTATTTTAGGGAGGAGTGCTCGATTGTATATAATTTACTTAAGGTTGTCGAGTGGGGGTTCAAAAAAAATATGGAACGATTTTGCCACCCTAAATATAGGAAGTCTAGTAACAATTCCAAGAATAGAGAGCATATTGTGAGGCTATGAGATGTGTTTTTGGGAGGAATAATCGATTGTATATAATTTACTTCAGGTTATCAGGTGGGGGTTCAAAAATAATATGGAGTGATTTTGGCTCCTTAAATATAGGAAGTCTAGAAGCAATCCCAAAAATAGAGAGCATATTATGAGGCTCTTAGAGGGTGTTTTAAGAAGGAGTACTCGATTGTTTATAATTTACTTAAGGTTGTCAAGTAGGGATTCAAAAAAAATATGCAGTAATTTTGGCTACCTAAATATAGGGAGTCTAATAGTAATCCAAAAAATAGATAGACATATTGCAAGGCTTTTAGAAGGTGTTTTAGGTAGGAGTGCTTGATTTATATATATATTTTACTTATAATTATAGGGTATTTTTGGGAGGCAATGGCGAGGCTCATAAAGGGTGTTTTTGGGAGGAATGCTCGATTGTGTATAATTTATTTAAGATTATCGGGTGGGGGTTCACACAAAATATGGAACGGTTTTGGCTCCCTAAATATAGGGAGTCTAGTAGCAATCCTAAATAATAGAGAGCATATTGTAAGGCTCTTAGATGGTGTTGTAGGGAGGAGTGCTCGATTGTATATAATTTACTTCAAGTTGTCGCGTAGGGGTTGAAAAACAATATTGAGCGGTTTTGGCCCCTTAAATATAGGGAGTCTAGTAGTAATCCTAAAAATAGAGTGGCATATTGCGAGGCTCTGAGAGAGTGTTTTAGAGAGTTCTTGATTTATATATAATTTACTTATTATTTTTGGGTGCTTTTGGAAGGCAATGGTGAGGCTCTTATAGGCTGTTTTTGAAGGAATGTTTGATTGTATATAATTTACTTAAGGTTGACGAGTGGAGGTTCAAAAAAAATATGAAGCGGTTTTGCCTCCATAAATATAGGGAGTCTAGTAGCAATCCTAAAAATAGAGAGTATATTACGAGGCTCTTATTGGGTATTTTCAGAAGGAATGCTCAATTGTATATAATTTACTTATGGTTGTCGGGTGGGCATTCAAAAAAAATGGAGCCGTTTTGGCTACCTAAATATAGAGAGTTTAGTAGTAATCAATAAAATAGAATGGCATATTGCGTGGCTCTTATAAGGTGTTTTAGGGAGGAGTGCTTGATATATGTATAATTTACTTA
The DNA here is from genome assembly GCA_947650365.1 of Chamaelirium japonicum. Lineage (NCBI taxonomy): Eukaryota > Viridiplantae > Streptophyta > Magnoliopsida > Liliales > Melanthiaceae > Chamaelirium > Chamaelirium japonicum. Next base: position 526,158 of record CANTAL010000128.1, on the reverse strand, counting down.
TGATCTTAGGGTATCTTTGGGAGGTAATTGCGAGGCCCTTAGAGGGTGTTTTTGGGATGAATGCTCAAACGTATATAATTTATTTAAAGTTATCGGGTAATGGTTCAAAAAAAATAAGGAGCGGTTTTGGCACCCTAAATATATGGAGTCTAGTAGCAATCCCAAAAAAAGAGAGAATATTGCAAGGCTCTTAGAGGATGTTTTAGGGAGGAGTGCTCGATTGTATATAATTCACTTAAGGTTGTCGGGTGGGGGTTAAAAAATTATATATAACGATTTTGGGTCCCTAAATATAGGGAGTCTAGTAGCAATCCCAAAAAATTGAAAATATATTGCGAGGCTCTTACAAAGTGTTTTAGGGAAGAGTGCTCGATTGTATATAATTTAGCTATGATTATCGGATGGAAGCCTTGAGAAATTGGGAGCGGTTTGGCTCCCTTAATATAGGGAGTCTAGTTACCATCCCAAAATTAGAGAGGCATATTGCGAGGCTATTACAGGGTGTTTTAGGGAGGTGTGCTTGATTTATATATAATTTACTTATAATTTTAAGGTGTTTTTGGGAGGCAATTGCAAGACCCTTAGAGGGTGTTTTTAGGTGGAATGCTTGATTGTGTATAATTTATTTAAGGTTGTTGGGTAGGGGTTCAAACAAAATATGGAGCTGTTTTGGCTCCCTAAATATAGGGAGTCAAGTAGCAATCCCAAAAAATAGAGAGCATATTGTGAGGCTCTTAGAGGGTGTTTTAGGAAGGAGTGCTCGATTTTAAATAATTTACTTAAGGTTATCGGGAGGGGGTTCAAAAATAATATGAAGCGGTTTTGGCTCCTTAAATGTAAGATTTTAGTAGCTATCCCAAAAATAGAGAAGCATATTACGAGGCCCTTTGAGGGTGTTTTATGAAGGAGTGCTTGATTTATATATAATTTACTTATGATTTTAGGGTGTTTTTGGGTGATAATAGCAAGGCTCTTTGAGGGTGTTTTAAGAAGGAATGCTCGATTATATATAATTTACTTAAGATTATCGGGTGAGGGTTCAAAAAAAATATAGAGCGGTTTTGGCTCCCTAAATATAGGGAGTCTAGTAGCAATCCCAAAAAGAGAGAGCATATTGCGAGGCTCTTACAAAGTATTTTAGGGAGGAGTTCTCGATTGTATATAATTTAGTTATGATTATCGGGTGGGAGCCTTAAGAAATTGGGAGCGCTTTGGCTTTCTAAATATAGAAAGTCTTGTAGTAATCCCAAAAATAAGGAGGCAATAGCGAGGCTCATATAGGGTGTTTTTGGGATGAATGCTCGATTGTATATAATTTGCTTAAGGTTAACGGGTGGGGGTTCAAAAATAATATAAAGCAGTTTTGGCTCCCTAAAAAATATACAATCCTAAAAATAGAGAACTTATTGCAAAGCGCTTAGAGGGTGTTTTATGTAGGAGTGCTTTACTTAAGGTTGTCGGGTGGGCATTCAAAAACATAATAGAGCGGTTTTGGCTACCTAAATATAGGGAGTCTTGTAGCAATGCCAAAAATAGAAAGGCATATTACGAGGCTCTTAGAGGGTGATTTAGGGAGGAGTACTTGATTTATATATAATTTACATATAATTTTATGGTGTTTTTGGGAGGCAATGGCGAGGCCCTTAGAGGGTGTTTTTGGGAAGAATACTTGATTGTATATAATTTACTTAAGGTTGTCGGGTGGGGTTCAAAAAAAATATGGTACGATTTTAGCACCATAAATATAGGGAGTCTTGTAGCAACCCTAAAAATAGAGGGCATATTATTAGGCTCTTAGAAGTTATTTTAGGGAGGTGTGCTCGGTTGTATATAATTCACTTAAGGTTGTTCGGTAGGGGTTTAAAAAAAATATGGAGCGGTTATAGCTCCCTAAATATAGAGTGTTTAGTAGCAATCCCAAAAATAGAGAGCATATTTTGAGGCTCTTAGAAGGTATTTTAGGGAGGAGTGCTCGATTGTATATAATTTACTTAAGGTTGTCGAGTGGGGGTTCAAAAAAATTATGGAGCGGTTTTGCCTCCCTAAATATAGGGAGTCTAGTAGTAATCCCAAGAATAGAGAGCATATTACAAGGCTATTAGATGGTGTTTTTGGGAGGAATGATCGATTGTATATAATTTACTTAAGGTTTTCGGGTGGGGGTTCAAAAAAAATATGGAGTGATTTTGGCTCCCTAAATATAGAGAGTCTAAAAGTAATCCTAAAAATAGATAGCATATTGCGAGGCTCTTAGAGGGTGTTTTAGGAAGGAGTGCTCGATTTTATATAATTTACTTAAGGTTGTCGGGTGGGGGGTTCAAAAAAAATATGGAGCAATTTTGGCTCCCTAAATATAGAGAGTCTAGTAGCAATCCCAAAAATAGAGAGGCATGTTGCGAGGCTCTTAGAGGGTGTTTTAGGGAGGAGTTTTTGATTTATATATATAATTTACTTATAATTTTAGGGTGTTTTTGGGAGGCAATGGCAAGGCTCATAAAGGGTGTTTTTGGGAGGAATGCTCAATTGTGTATAATTTACTTAAGGTTGTCGGGTGGGGGTTCATACAAAATATGGAATGGTTTTGGCTCCCTAAATATAGGGAGTCTAGTAGCAATCCTAAAAAATAGAGATCATATTGATAGGCTCTTAAAGGGTGTTTTAGGGAGTAGTGCTCGATTGTATATAATTTACTTCAGGTTTTCGGGTAGGGGGTGAAAAAAAATATGGTGCGGTTTTTGCCCATTAAATATAGGGAGTTTAGTAGCAATCCTAAAAATAGAGAGGTATATTGCGAGGCTCTTAGAGGGTATTTTAGAGAGGAGTACTTGATTTATATATAATTTACTTATGATTTTTGGGTGCTTTTGGGAGGCAATGGTGAGGCTCTTAGAGGGTATTTTTGGGATGAATGATCGATTTTACATAATTTTCTTCAGTTTTATGGGTGGGGGTTCAAAAAAAATATAGAACGGTTTTGCCCCCATAAATATAGGGATTTTAGTTGCAATCCCAAAAATAGAGAGCATATTACGAGGCTCTTAGAGGGTATTTTCAGAAGGAATGCTCGATTGTATATAATTTACTTAAGGTTATCGGGTGGGTGTTCAAAAAAACTATAGAGCTATTTTGGCTACCTAAATATAGGATGTCTAGTAGCAATCAATAAAATAGAACAGCATATTGCAAGGATCTTATAGGGTGTTTTAGGGAGGAGTACTTGATATATATATATATATATATATATATATATATATATATATATATATATATATATATATATATATATATATATATATATATATATATATATATATATATATATATATATATATATATATATATATATATATATATATAGAGGATACGGGGTATAGGCTGGCGGCCTATTTCGACAAAATGGGCAGCCGCCCATTTGACACCCCTAGGAGTCTTAGAATGTGCTGATTTTTTGTGAGTATATACACCTTACCTTAGATAGCACACCCACAAAAAATCAGCACATTCTAAAACTTTTAGGGGCATCAAATGTTACATTTCAGATTAACGGTTACAACGGACGTTCGATAAAACTTTTAACATTTGAAGCCCCTAGGAGTCTTAGAATGTGCTGATTTTTTGTGGGTGTTCTATCTACGATAAGGTGCTTATGCTCACAAAAAATCAGCACATTATAAAACTCCTAAGGGCATCAAATAGGTGGCTGCCCATTTCGTCAAAATAGGCTGGCAGCTCATTTCCCGTTTCCTCTATATATATATATATATATATATATATATATATATATATATATATATATATATATATATATATATATATATATATATATAATGTAGTTATGATTTTAGGGTATTTTTGGGAGGTAATTGAGAGGGTCTTAGGGGGTATTTTTGGGATGAATGCTTGATTGTATATAATTTACTTAAATTTGTCGGGTAAGGGTTTAAAAAAAGTATAGAGTGGTTTTGGCTCCCTAAATATTGGAAGTCTAGTAGCAATCCCAAAAAAAGAGAGAATAATGCAAAGCTCTTAAAGGGTGTTTTAGGGAGGAGTGCTCGATTATATATAATTTACTTAAGGTTGTCGGGTGGGGGTTCAAAAAAAATATAGAGCGGTTTTGGGTCCCTAAATATAGGGAGTCTAGTAGCAATCCAAAAAAACGAGAGCATATTGCGAGGCTCATAAATGGTATTTTAGGGAGGAGTGCTCGATTGTATATAATTTACTTAAGGTTGTCGGGTGGAGGTTCAAAAAAAATATGGAGTGGTTTTGGCTTCCTAAATATAGAGAGTCTAATAGCAATCCCAAAAATAGAGAGCATATTGCGGGGTTATTTGAGGTTGTTTTTGGGAGGAATGCTCAATTATATATAATTTACTTAAGGTTGTCGGGTGGGGGCTTAAAAAAAATATGGAGAGGTTTTGGCTCCCTAAATATAAATAGACTAGTAGAAATCTCAAAAATAGAGAGGCATATTGTGAGGCTCTTAAAGGGTATTTTAGAAAGAAGTGATTGATTTATATATAATTTACTTATGATTTTAGGGTGTTTTTGGGAGGCAATAGCGAGTCTTTTAAAGGGTATTTTTGGGAGGAATGCTCGATTATATATAATTTACTTAAGGTTGTCGGGTGGGGGTTCAAAAAAAATATGGAACAGTTTTGGCTTCCTAAATATAAGGAGTCTAGTAGAAATCCCAAAAATAGACAACATATTGCGAGGCTCTTAGAGGGTGCTTAAGTGAGGAGTACTGAAATATATATAATTTAGTTTTGATTATCGGGTGGGAGCCTTGAGAAATTGGGAGCAGTTTTGGCTCCCAAAATACAGGGAGTCTAGTAGCGATCCCAAAAATAAGGAGGCAATGGCGAAGCTCTAATAAAGTATTTTTGGGAGGAATGCTCAATTGTATATAATTTACTTAATATTAACGGGTGGGGGTTTAAAAAAATATAAAGCAATTTTGGCTCCCTAAATATAGGAATTCTAGTAGCATTCCCAAAAATATATAGCATATTGGGAGGCTCTTTGAGGGTGTTTTATGGAGGAGTGCTCAATTATAAATAATTTTCTTAATTTTGTTGGGTGGGCATTCAAAAAAAATATGGAGCGGTTTTGGTTCCCTAAATATAGGGAGTCTGGTAGTAATCCCAAAAATAGATAGGCATGTTGCAAGGTTCTTAGAGGATGTTTTTGGGAGGAATGCTCGATTGTATATAATTTACTTAATGTTGTCGGGTGGGGGTTCAAAAAAAATATGGAGCAGTTTTGGCTCCATAAATATAGGGAGTCTAGTAGCAATCCCAAAAATAGACAGCATATTGCGAGGCTATTAAAGGGCGTTTTTCGGAGAAATGCTCAATTGTATATAATTTAAGTAAGGTTGTCAGGTAGGGGGTTCAATAAAAATATGGAGAGGTTTTGCATTGGCACTCTTGATATAGGGAGTCTAGTTACAATCCCAAAAATAGAGATCATATTGCGAGTATCTTAGAGGGTGTTTTAATGAGGAGTGCTCGATTATATATAATTTACTTAAGGTTGTTGGGTGGGGGTTCAAAAAAAATATTGAGTTGTTTTGGCTCCCTAATTATAGAAAGTCTAGTAGTAACCCCAAAAATAGAGAGGCATATCGTGAGGCTCTTAATGGGTGTTTTATTAAGGAGTGCTTGATTTATATATAATTTACTTATAATTTTAGTGTGTTTTTGGGAGACAATGGCGAGGCTCTTAGATGGTGTTTTTGGAAGGAATGCTCAATTATGTATAATTTACTTAAGGTTATCAGATGGTGGTTCAAAAAAATATATAGTATGGTTTTGGCTCCCTAAACATAGAGAGTCTAGTAGCAATCTCAAAAAATAGAAAGCATATTGTGAGGCACTTGGAGGGTGTTTTAAGGAGCAGTGCTCGATTGTATATAATTTACTTAAAGTTGTCGGGGGGGTTTCAAAAAAATTATGGAGCGGTTTTGGCTCCTTAAATATAGGGAGTCTAATAGCATTCCAAAAAATAGAGAGGCATATTGTGAGGCACATAGAGGGTATTTTTGGGAGAAATGCTTTACTTATAAATAATTTACTTATGATTTTAGGGTGTTTATGGGAGGTAATGGCGAGGCTCTCAAAGGGTATTTTTGGAAGGAATGCTCGATTGTATATAATTTACTTAAGGTTCATGGGAGGGGGGTTCAAAAAAATTATGGAACGGTTTTGGCTCCATAAATATAGGGAGTCTAGTAGCAATCCCAAAAATAGAAAGCATATTGCGAGACTCTTAGAGGCTATTTTAGGGAGGACTGCTCGATTGTATATAATTTACTTAAGCTTGTCGGGTAGGAGTTCAAAAAAAAATATGGATCAGTTTTGGACACCAAAATATTGCGAGTCTAGTAGCAATCCCAAAAATAGAAAGGCATATTGCGAGGCTCTTAGAGGGTATTTTAGAGAGGTGTGCTTTATTTATATATAATTTACTTATAATTTTAAGGTATTTTTGGAATGAAATGGCGAGGCTCTTAGAGGGTGTTTTTGGGAGGAATGCTCGATTATATTTCATTTACTTAAGGTTGTATAGTAGGGGTTCAAAAAAAATATGGGGCAGTTTTGGGTCCCTAAATATAGGGAGTCTAGTAGCAATCCCAAAAATAGAGAGCATATTATGAGGCTTTATAAGGTATTTTAGGGAGGAGTGCTCAATTGTATATAATTTACTTAAGGTTGTCGGGTGGGGGTTCAAAAATAATATAGAGCAATTTTGGATCCCTAAATATAGGGAGTCTAGTTGCAATTCCAAAAATAGAAAACATATTATGAGGCTATTAGAGGGTGTTTTTTGGAGGAATGCTCGATTGTATATAATTTACTTAAGGTTGTCGGGTGGGGGTTCAAAAAAAAAATGAGCGATTTTGGCTCCCAAAATATAGCGAGTCTAGTAGCAATCACAAAAATGGAGAGGTATATTGCGATGCTCATAGAGGGTATTTTAGGGAGTACTTGATTTATATATAATTTATTTATGATTTTAGGGTATTTTTGTGAGGCAATGGCAAGTCTTTTAGAGGGTGTTTTTGGGAGGAATGCTCGATTATATATAATTTACTTAAGATTATCGGGTGGGGGTTAAAAAAAAATATGTAGCAGTTTTGGCTCCCTAAATATAGGGAGTCTAGTAGCAAACCCAAAAATAGAGAGTATATTACGAGGCTCTTAGTGTGTATTTTAAAGAGGAGTGCTCGATTATATATAATTTAGTTATGATTATCGAGTGGGAGCCTTGAGAAATTGGGAGTGATTTTTGCTTCCTAAATATAGGGAGTCTAGTAGCGATCCCAAAATTTAAGAAGGCAATGGCGAGCATTTTATTAGGTATTTTTTTTGGATGAATACTCATTTATATGTAATTTATTTAAAGTTGACAGGTGGGGGGTTCAAAAAATTTATGGAGCGGTTTTGGCTCCTTAAATATAGGGAGTCTAGTAGCAATCCCAAAAATAGAGAGAATATTGTGAGGCTCTTAGAGGGTATTTTAGGGAGAAGTTCTCGATTATATATAATTTACTTAAGGTTGTCGAGTGGGTGTTCAAAAAAAATATAAAGTGGTTTTGGCTACCTAAATATAGGGAGTCTAGTATCAATCCTAAAAATATAAAGGCATATTGTGAAGCCCTTAGAGGGTATTTTTGGAAGGAGTGCTTTATTTATATATAATTTATTTATGATTTTAGGGTATTTTTTGGAGGCAATGGTGAGGCTCTTAGTCGGTATTTTTGGGAGGAAAACTCGATTGTATATAATTTTCTTAAGGTTGTCGAGTTGGGGTTTAAAAAAAATATGAAGTAGTTTTGGCTCCCTAAATATAGGGAGTCTAGTAGGAATCCCAAAAATAGAGAGCATATTACGAGACTCTTAGAGGGTATTTTAGAGAGGAGTGCTCGATTGTATATAATTCCATTAAGGTTATCGGGTGGGGGTTCAAAAAAAATATGGAGCGGTTTGGGCTCCCTAAATATAAGAAGTCTAGTAGCAATCCCAAAAATTGAGTGCATATTGTGAGGCTCTTAAAAGGTATTTTAGGGAGGAGTGCTCGATTGTATATAATTTACTTAAGGTTATCAGGTGGGGGTTCAAAAAAAATATGGAGTGGTTTTGGCTCTCTAAATTTAGTGAGTCTAGTAGTAATTTCAAAAATAGAGAGCATATTACGAGGCTCTTAGAGGGTATTTTAGAGAGTAGTTATTGATTTATATATAATTTACTTATGATTTTAGGGTATTTTTAGATGGCAATGGTGAGGTTCTTAGAGGGTGTTTTTCGGTGGAATGCTCGATTGTGTATAATTTATTTAAGGTTATCGGGTGGGGGTTCAAACAAAATATGCAGCGGTTTTGGCTCCCTAAATATAGGGAGTCTAGTAGCAATCCCAAAAAATAGAAAGCATATTGAGAGGCTCTTAGATGGTCTTTTAAAGAGGAGTGCTTGATTGTATAAAATTTACTTAAGGTTTTTGGGTGGGCGTTAAAAAAAATATGAAGCGATTTTGGCTCCTTAAATATAGGGAGTTTAGTAGCAGTCCCAAAAATAGAGGCATATTGCAAGGCTCTTAAAGGGTGTTTTAGGGAGGAGTGCTTGACTTATATATAATTTACTTATAATTTTAGCGTGTTTTTGAGAGGCAATGGCGAGGCTCCTAGAGGGTGTTTTTGGGAGGAATGCTTGATTGTATATAATTTACTTAAGGTTGTCTGGTGGGGTTCAAAAAAAACATGGAGCGATTTTGGCTCCCTAAATATAGGGCGTCTCATAGCAATCCTAAAAATAAAGAGCATATTTTAAGGCTCTTAGTGGGTTTTTAGGGAGGAGTGATTGACTGTATATAATTTGCTTAAGATTGTCAGGTGGGGGTTCAAAAAAAATATGAAGCGGTTTTTGGCTCACTAAATATAAGGATTCTAGTAGCAATCCCAAAAATAAATAGGCATATTGGTAGGCTCTTAGAGGGTGTTTTAGGGAGGAGTGCTTGATTTATATATAATTTAATTATTATTTTAGGGTATTTTTGGGAGGCAATGGCGAGGCTCTTATAGGATATTTTTTGGTGGAATGCTCAATTGTAAATAATTAACTTAATGTTGTCGTGTGGACGTTCAAGAAAAATATAGAACAGTTTTGGCTCCCTAAATATTGGGTGTCTAGTAGTAATCCCAAAAATAGAGAGCATATTGTGAGGCTCTTAGAGGGTATTTTAGGGAGGAGTGCTCGAATGTATATAATTGACTTAAGGTTGTCAGGTGGGGGTTCAAAAAAGATATAGAGTGGTTTTGCCTCCCTAAATATAAGGAGTCTAGTAGCAATCCCAAAATAGGGAGGCATATTACGAGGCTCTTAAAGGATGTTTTAGGGAGGAGTGATTGATTTATATATAATTTACTTCTGATTTTTGGGTATTTTTGGGAGGCAATGGCGAGGATCTTAGAGGGTGCTTTTGGGATGAATGCTCGATTGTATATAATTTATTTAAGGTTGTCGGGTGGGGGTTTAAAAGAAATATGGAGTAGTTTTGGCTCCCTAAATATAGGGAGTCTAGTAGCAATCCCAAAATAGAGAGCATATTGCGAGCTTCTTAGAGGGTGTTTTAGGGAGGAGTACTCGATTGTATATAATTTACATAAGGGTGTCAGGAGGGGGTTCAAAAAAAATATGGAGCAGTTTTGTCTCCCTAAATATAAAGAGTCTTGTAGCAATCCTAAAAACAAAGAGGCATATTGCGAGGCTCTTAGAGGGTATTTTAGGGAGGACTGCTTGATTTATATATAATTACTTATGATTTTAGGGTGTTTTTGGGAGACAATGGCGAGGCACTTAGATGGTGTTTTTGTAAGGAATGCTCGATTATATATAATTTACTTAAGGTTGTCGGGTGGTGGTTCAAAAAAAATCGAATGGTATTGGCTCCCTAAATATAGGGATTCTAGTAGCAATCCCAAAAATAAAGAGTATATTGCGAGGCTCTTAGAGGGTATTTTAGGAAGAAGTGCTCGATTGTATATAATTTACTTTTGGTTGTCAGGTGAGGGTTCAAAAAAAATATAGAGTGGTTTTGGCTCCTTAAATATAAAGAGTCTAGTAGCAATCCCAAAAATAGAGAGGCATATTACGAGGCTTTTTTAGGGTGTTTTAGGGAGGAGTACTTGATATATATATAATTTACTTATGATTTTAGGATATTTTTGGGACGCAATGGCGAGGCACTTAGAGGGTGTTTTTGGGATGAATGCTCGATTGTATATAATTTACTTAAAGGTATCGGGTGGGGGTTCAAAAAAAATATTGAAGTGGTTTTAAGGAGTTATTTTGGTTCCTCAAATATAGGTAAGCACTTAGTAAGGATCTTGGTGGGTGTTTTGGGGATGAGTGCATATTTTCTAAATTATTTACTTGTACTTATCGGGTGGGGGTCCTGAGAAATTAGGAAGCGATTATCGGTCCCCAAATATAAAGAGTTTGGTAGAAATCCCAAAATAGGGAAGCATATGATAAGGCTTTTGAAGAGTGTTTAGGAGAGGAGTACTCGATTTATATATAATTTATTTTATGTTGTCAGGTTGGGGTCCTAAGAATATACGGAGCGATTTTGGTTTCCCAATTGTAGAAGGTCTGGTAGAGATCTTAAAAATATAAAAAGATATTGTAAGTCCCATGGAGGATATTTTTGGGAGAATGTTTGATTTGGGTATAATTTACTTATGATTGAAGGGTAGGGATCCTAAGAAAATAGAAAACCATTATGGCAATCCAAATATAGGGAGTCTGGTAGCTATCCTAAAAATATAGAGGTACATTACAAGGCTCTTGGAGGGTGTTTTAGGGATGACTGTTTGATTTGTAAATTATTGTACTTATGATTGTTGGGTGGGGGTCCAGAAGTAATAGACATCGATTTTGGCTACCCAAATGTAAAGAGTCTGGTAACGTTTCCAAAAGTATGGAGACACGTGGTGGGGATCTTGAAGGTTATTTTGGGAAGGAGACTCCAAATATAAGTAGTCTGGTAGCGATATTAAAATAGGTTGGCATATATCGAGCCTCTTAGTAGGGTATTAAGAAGGAGTGCTTGATTTGTATATAATTTACTTTTTATTATCGAATTGGAGGTCCTAAGAAAGTAGGGAAGCACATGACGAGACTCTTGGAGGGTGTTTATGGAAGGAGTGCTCGATTTGTTTATAATTTAGTTATGATTATCGGGTTGGAGCCTTGAGAAATTAGGATCGATTTTGGCGACCCAAATATAGGCAGTCTAGTAACGATCCCAAAAATAAAGAGACAATGGCAAGGCTTTTAGAGGGTGTTTTTGAGAGAAATACTCGATTGTATATAATTAACTTAAGGATATCGGGTGGGGTTCAAAAAAAAATATGGAGTTATTTTGGCTCCCTAAATATAGGGAGTCTAGTAGCAATCCAAAAAATAGATAGCATATTATGAGGCTCTTAGAGGGTGTTTTAGGGAGGAGTGGTCGATTGTATATAATTTACTTAAGGTTGTCGTGTGGCGGTTCAAAAAAAATATGGAGCGAGTTTGGCTCCCTAAATATAGGGAGTCTAGTAGCAATCGAAAAAATAAAGAGGCATATTGCGAGTTTTTTAAAGGGTGTTTTAGGGAGGAGTGCTTGATATATATATATAATTTATTTATGATTTTAGGGTATTTTTAGGAGGAAATGGTGAGGCTCTTAGAGAGTGTTTTTAGGAGGAATGCTCGATTGTATATAATTTACTTAAGATTGTCAGGTGGGGGTTCAAAAAAAATATGAAGCAGTATTGGCTTCCTATATATAGGGAGTCTAATAGCAATCTCAAAAATAAAGAGCATATTGCGAGTCTTTTAGAAGGTGTTTTAGGAAGGAGTGCTCAATTGTATATATGTTACTTATGGTTGTTAGGGGGTTCAAAAAAAATATGGTACGGTTTTGGCTCCCTAAATATAGAGAGTCTAGTAGCAATCCCAAAAGTAGAGAGGCATATTATGAGGCTCTTAAATGGTGTTTTAGGGAGGAGTGTCTTATTTATATATAATTTACTTATGATTTTAGGGTGTTTTTGGGAGGCAATAGCAAGTCTTTTAGAGGTTGTTTTTGGGAGGAATGCTCGATTGTATATAATTACTTAAGGTTATCGGGTAGGGGTTCACAAAAAATATGGAAGTGATTTTAGGAATCGATTTTGGCGTTCCAAATATTGGGAAGCACTTAGTGAGGATCCTAGTTGGTGTTTTGGGAAAGAGTGCATATTTTGTATATAATTTACTTATACTTATCGGGTGATAGTCCTTAAAAATTAGGGAGCAATTTTGGCTCTCCAAATATAAAGAGTTTGGTAGAAATCCCAAAATAGGGAGGTATATGGTCAGCCTTTTGAAGGATGTTTAGGAAAGGAATGCTCGATTTATATATAATTTATTTTACGTTGTCTAGTGGGGTCCTGAGAAAATAGGGAGCGGTTTTGGTACCCCAATTGTAAAAAGTCTGGTAGTGATCTTAAATATAGGAAAGCACATTGTAAGTCCCTAGGAGGATGTTTTGGGAAAAATATTTAATTTGTGTATAATTTACTTATGATTGACGGGTAGGGATCCTAAAAAAATAGAGAACTATTATGGCACTCCGAATATAAGGGGTCTGGTGGTTATCCTAAAAATATGGAGGCTCATTACGAGGCTCTTGGAGGGTGTTTTAGGGATGACTGCTCAATTTGTAAATTATTTTACTTACGGCTGTTGGGTGGGGGTCCTGAAAAAATAGAGATTTATTTTGGCTATCCAAATATAAGAAGTCTGGCAACAATCCCAAAAGTATGGAGACACATGGTAAGGATCTTGAATGTTATTTTGGAAAGGAGTGCTCAATTTGTATGTAATTTACTTATGGTTATTGTGTGAATATCCTAAAAAAATAGGAAGCGATTTTGGTTCTCCAAATATAAGGAGTCTGGTAGCGATATTAAAATAGGTTGGCACATATCGAGCCTCATTGAAGGATATTTTGAGGAGGAGTGCTCGATTTGTATATAATTTAATTTTGATAATAAGGCGGGGGGTCCTAAGAAAGTCGAGAAACACATAACGAGACTCTTGGAGGGTGTTTATGAAAGGAGTGCTTGATTTGTATTTAATTTAGTTATGATTATTGGGTGGAAGCCTTGAGAAATTAGAAACGATTTTGGCTTCCCAAATATAGGAAGTCTAGTAGCGATCCCAAAAACAAAGAGACAATGGTGAGGCTCTTAGAGGGTGTTTTAGGGAGGAGTGCTTGATTATACATAATTTACTTAAGGTTATCGAGTGGGGGTTCAAAAAAATATGAAGCAGTTTTAGCTCCCAAAATATAGGGAGTCTAGTAGTAATCCCAAAAATAGATAGGCATATTACAAGGCTCTTAGAGGGTGTTTTAGGGAGGAGTTCATAATTTCTATATAATTTACTTATGATTTTAGGGTATTTTTGGGAGGCAATGGCGATGCTCTTAGAGGGTGTTTTTGAAAGAAATGCTCGATTGTTTATAATTTACTTAAAGTTATCGAGTGGGGGTTCAAAAAAAATATAATAGTAGTTTTAGGGAATGATTTTGGCTCCCCAAAGAAAGGAAAGCACTTAGTGAGAATCCTGGGGGTGTTTTGGAAAGGAGTACATAATTTGTATATAATTTACTTATACTTATCGGGTGGGGGTCTTGAGAAATTAGGGAGCGATTTTGGGTCCCCAAATATAAGGAGTTTGGTAGAAATCCCAAAATAGGGAGGCATATAATGAGGCTTTTGAAGGGTGTTTAGGAGAAGAGTGCTCGATTTATATATAATTTATTTTAGGTTATCTGGTGGGGGTCCTGAGAAAATAGGAGGCAGTTTTGGTGCCCCAATTGTAGAAAGTCTGGTAGCAATCTTAAAAATAGCAAAGCACATTGCAAGTCAAATGGAGGATGTTTTGAGGAGGATGTTTGATTTGTGTATAATTCTTATGATTAATGGGTAGGGATCCTAAAAAATAGGGAGCCATTTTGGCACACCAAATATAGGGTGTCTGGTAGCTATCCTAAAAATATGGAGGCACATTATGAGGCTCTTAGAGGGTGTTTTAGGGATGACTGCTCGATTTATAAATTATTTTACTTTCAGTTATTGGGTGACGGTCCTAAAAAAATAAAGATCAATTTTGGCTATCCAAATATAAGAAATCTGGTAACGATCCCAAAAGTAGGAAGATATATGATGAGGATCTTGAAGGTTATTTTAGAAATAAGTGCTCGATTTGTATATAATTTACTTATGGTTATCATGTAAGTTTTCTAAAAAATAGGAAGTATTTTGTTTCCAAAATATAAGGAGTCTGGTAGCGATATTAAAATAGGTTAGCATATATCGAGCCTCTTTGTAGTGTATTTTGAGGAGGAGTGCTCGATTTGTATATAATTTATATTTGATTATTAGATGGGGGGTTCTAAGAAAGTAGGGAAGCACATGACGAGACACTTGGAGGGCGTTTATAGAAGGAGTGCTCAAATTGTATATAATTTAGTTATGATTATCGGGTGGGAGACTTGAGAAATTAGGATCGATTTTGGCTCCCTAAATATAGGGAGTCTATAGCGATCCCAAAAATAAGAAGGCAATGGCGGGGCTCTTAGAGGGTGATTTTGGGATGAATGATCAATTGTATATAATTTACTTAAGGCTGATAAGTGTGGGTTCATAAAAATATGAAGCAGTTTTGGTTCCCTAAATATAAGAAGTCTAGTAGCAATCCCAAAAATAGATAGCAGTACTCGATTGTATATAATTACTTATAATTTTAGAATATTTTTGGGAGGCAATGGTGAGGCTCTTAGAAGGTTTTTTGGGAGAAATACTCGATTGTACATAATTTACTTAAGGTTATCGGGTGGGGGTTCAAAAAAAATAAGAAGCAGTTTTGGCTCTCTAAATATAGGTAGCCTAGTAGCAATCCCAAAAATAAAAATGCATATTGTGAAGCTCTTAGAGGGTGTTTTAGGGAGGATTACTTGATTTATATATAATTTACTTATAATTTTAGGATATTTTTGGGAGGCAATGGCGAGGCTCTTAGAGGGTGTTTTTGGAAGGAATACACGATTGTACATAATTTACTTAAGGTTGTCAGGGGAAGGAGTTTAAAAAAAATATAGAGCTATTTTGGCTCCCTAAATATAGGGAGTCTAGTACCAATCCTAAAAATAGAGAGCATATTGCGAGGCTCTTAAAGGGTTTTTTAGGGAGGAGTGCTCGATTGTATATAATTTACTTAAGGTTGTCGGGTGGGGATTGAAAAAAAATATGGAGTGGTTTTAGCTCCCTAAATATATGGAGTCTAGTAGCAATCCCAAAAATAGAGGCATATTACGAGGCTCTTAGAGGGTATTTTAGGAAGGAGTGCTTGATTTATATATAATTTACTTATGATTTTAAGGTGTTTTTGGGAGGTAATAGCGAGGCTCTTAGAGGGTGTTTTTGTAAGAAATGCTCGATTGTATATAATTTACCTAAGGTTGTCAGGTGGGGGTTCAAAAAAAATATGGAGCGGTTTTGGCTCCAAAAATATAGGGAGTCTAATAGCAATCCTAAAAATAGAGAGCATATAGTGAGGCTCTTAAAGGGTGTTTTAGGGAGGAGTGATTTATTGTATATAATTTATTTAAGACTATCAGGTGGGGTTTTAAAAAAATATAGAGTGGTTTTGGCTCCTTAAATATAGAGAGTTTAGTAGCAATCCCAAAAATAGAGAGGCATATTGTAAGTCTCTTAGAGGGTGTTTTAGGGAGGAGTGCTTGATTTATATGTAATTTACTTATGATTTTAGGGTATTTTGGGAAGGCAAGTATGAGGCTCTTAGAGGGTATTTGTGGGAGGAATGCTTAATTGTAAATAATTTACTTAAGGTTGTTGGGTGGGCGTTTAAAAAAACTATGGAGCGGTTTTGGCTACCTAAATATAGGGAGTCTAGTTGCAATCCCAAAATTAGATAGCATATTACGAGGCTCTTAGAGGGTGTTTTAGATAAAAGTGCTTTATTGTATATAATTTACTTAAGAATGTCGGGTGGCAGTTTAAAAAAAATATAGAGCTGTTTTGGCTCCCTAGATATAGGGAGTCTAGTAGCAATCCCAAAAATAGAAAGACATATTGCAAGGCTCTAAGAGGGTGTTTTAGGGAGGGGTGCTTAATTTATATATAATTTACTTATGATTTTAGGGTTTTTTTAAGAGGCAATGACGAGGCTCTTAGAGGGTGTTTTTGGGAGGAATGCTCGATTGTATATAATTTACTTAAGGTTATCGGGTGGGTTTCTATAAAAATATAGAATCGATTTTAGGGAGTAATTTTGGCTCCCCAAATATAGGTAAGCACTTAGTGAGGATTCTGGTAGGTGTTTTAGGGAGGATTGCATAATTTGTATATAATTTATTAATACTTATCTAGAGGGTGTCCTGAAAAATTAGGGAGTGATTTTGGCTCCTTAAATATTAATAGTTTAGTAGAAATCCCAAAATAAGGAGGCATATGATAAGGCATTTTGAGGTTATTTTTGGAAGGATGTTTGATTTGTGTTTAATTTAATTATTATTAACGGGTAGTGATCATATAAAAATAGGGAACCGTTTTGGCACTCCAAATGTAGGAAGTCGGGTAGCTATCCTAAAAATATAGAGGCACATTACAAGGCTCTTGGAGGGAGTTTTAGGGATAACTGCTCGATTTATAAATTATTTTACATACAATTATTGGATGAGGGTACTGAAAAAAAAAAAAGATCGATTTTGGCTACCCAAATGTAAGGAGTCTGGTAACGATCCCAAAAGTAGGGAGACATATGGTAAGGTTATTAAAGGTTATTTTGGAAAGGAGTGCTCGATTTATATATAATTTACTTATGGGTATCGTGTGAGTGTCCTAAAAAAAATTAGAAGTGATTTTGGTTCCCCAAATATAAAGAGTCTGGTAGCGATATTAAAATAGGTTAGCATATTTCGAGCCTATTTGTAGTTGATTTTAAGAATGAGTGCTTGATTTGTATATAATTAAAATTTGATTATCGGATATGGGGTCTTAAGAAAGTAAGAAAGCACATGACGAGACTCTTGGAGGGTGTTTATGGAAGGAGTGCTCGATTTGTATCTAATTTAGTTATGATTATCGGGTTGGAGCCTTGAGAAATTAGGAGCAATTTTGGCTCCCCAAATATAGGGAGTCTAGTAGGGTTCCCAAAAATAAAAAGGCAATAGCGAGGCTCTTAGGAGATATTTTTGGGAGGAATGCTCGATTGTATATAATTTACTTAAAGTTGATAAGTGGGGGTTTAAAAAAAATATGGAGTGATTTTGGCTCCCAAAATATAGGGAGTCTAATAGCAATCCAAAAAAAAGATAGCATATTGTGAGGCTCTTAGAGGGTATTTAAGGAAGGAGTGCTTGATTTATATATAATTTACTTAAAATTTTGGGGTGTTTTTGGGAGGCAATGGAGAGGCTCTAAGAGGGTATTTTTGGGAAAAATGCTCGATTATATATAATTTACTTAAGGTTGTCCGGTGGGAGTTTAAAAAAAATATAGAGCGGTTTTGGCTCCCTAAATATAAGGACTCTAGTAGAATCCCAAAAATAGAGAGAATATTATGAGGCTCTTAGTGGGTGTTGTAGGGAGGAATGCTCGATTGTATATAATTTACTTAAGGTAGTCAGGTTGAGGTTCAAAAAAAATATGGAGCAATTTTCGCTCCCTAAATATAGGGAGTCTAGTAGCAATCCCAAAAATAGAGAGGCATATTGCGAGGTTCTTAGAGGGTGTTTTAGGGATGAGTGCTTGATTTATATATATATATATATATATATATATATATATTACTTATGATTTTAGGGTATTTTTGGGAGGCAAATACGAGTCTTTTAGTGGGTGATTTTGGGATGAATGCTCGATTGTTTATAATTTACTTAAAGTTGTCAAGTAGGGGTTCAAAAAAATTATGAAGCGGTTTTACCTCCCTATAAATAGAGAGTCTATGAGTAATCCCAAAATTAGAAAGCATATTACGAGGCTCTTAGAGGATATTTTAGGGAGGAGTGCTCGATCGTATATAATTTTCATAAGGTTGTCAGGTGGGTGTTAAAAAAAAATATGGAGCGGTTTTGGCTCCTTAAATATAGGGAGTCTAGCAGTAATCCCAAAAATAGAGAGCATATTGCGAGACTCTTAGAGAGTATTTTAGGGAGGTGTGCTTGATTTATATATAATTTACTTATGATTTTAGGGTATTTTTGGGAGTCAATGGCGAGGCTCTTAGAGGGTGTTTTTGGGAGGAATACTCGATTATATATAATTTACTTAAGGTTATCGGGTGGGGGTTCAAAAAGAATATGGAGTGGTTTTGGCTCCATAAATACAGTGAGTCTAGCAGATATCCTAAAAATAGATAACTTATTGTGAAGCCCTTAGAGGGTGTTTTAGGCAATAGTGCTCAATTGTAAGGTTGTCGGGTGGGGTTTAAAAAATATATGGAGAGGTTTTGGCTCCCTAAATATAGTGAGTCTAGTAGCAATCCAAAAAATAGAGAGCCATATTGCGTGGCTCTTAAAGGTGTTTTAGGGAGGAGTGCTTGATGTATATATAATTTACGTATGATTTTAGGGTGTTTTTGGGAGGCAATGGCGAGGCTCTTAGAGGGTATTTTTGGGAGAAATGCTCAATTGTATATAATTTAATTAAGTTTATCAGGTGGGGTTAAAAAAAAATATGGAGCAGTTTTGGCTCCCTAAATATAGAGAGTCTAGTATCAATCCCAAAAATAGAGTATATATTGTGAGGCTCTTAGAGGGTATTTTTGGGAGGATTGATTGATTATATATAATTTACTTAAGGTTGTCGGGTAGGGGTTCAAAAAAAATATGGAGCGATTTTGGCTCTATAAATATAGGGAGTCTAGTAGCAATCCCAAAAATAGAGAGGCATATTGTGAGGCACTTTGAGGGTATTTTAGGGATGAGTGCTTGATTTACATATAATTTACTTATGATTTTAAGGTGTTTTTGGGGGGCAATAGCGAGGCTCTTAGATAGTGTTTTTAGGAGGAACGCTCGATTGTATATAATTTACTTATAGTTATCGTGTAGGGGTTCAAAAAAAATATGGAGTTATTTTGGCTTCATAAATATTGGGAGTTTAGTAGCAATCCCAAAATAGAGAGCATATTGCGTGGCTCTTAGAGGGTGTTTTAGGGAGGAGTGCTTGATTGTATATAATTTACTTAAGGTTGTCGGGTGTGGGTTAAAAAAAAATATAAAGTGGTTTTAGCTCCCTAAATATATAGAGTCTAGTGGCAATCCTAAAATATATAGGCATATTGCGAGGCTCTAAGAGGGTGTTTTAGGGATGAGTGCATGATTTATATATAATTTACTTATGATTTTAAGGTGTTTTTGGGAGGCAATGACAAGGCTCTCATAGGGAGTTTTTGGAGGAATGCTTGATTGTATATAATTTTCTTAATATTATCGAGTGGGGGTTCAAAAAAAATATGGAGCAGTTTTGGCACCCTAAATATAGGGAGTCTACTAACAATCTCAAAAATACAGAGCATATTGTAAGGCTTTTAGAGGGTGTTTTAGGAAGGAGTGCTCGAGTATATATAATTTACTTAAGGTTATCGGGTGGGGGTTCAAAAAAATATGGAGCAGTTTTGGCTTACTTAATATAGGGAGTCTAGTAGCAATCTCAAAAATAGAGAGACATATTACGATGCTATTAGATGGACTTTCAGGAAGGAGTACTTGAAATTATATATATAATTTATATATAATTTTAGGGTATTTTTGGGAGGCAATTGTGAGGCTCTTAGAGGGTGTTTTTGGAAGGAATGCTTGATTGTATATAATTTACTTAGAATTATCAGGTGGGATTTTAAAATAAATATGAAACGGTTTTAGCTCCCTAAATATAGGGAGTCTAGTAGCAATCCCAAAAATAAAGGGCATATTGTGAAGCTTTTATAGGGTGTTTTAAGGAGGAGTGCTCGATTTTATATAATTTACTTAAGGTTGTCGGGTGGGGGTTCTAAAATAATATGGAGCGATTTTGGCTCCCTAACTATAAGGAGTCTAGTAGCAATTCCAAAAATAAAGACGCATATTGCGAGGCTCTTAAAGGGTGTTTTAGGAAGGAGTGCTTGATTTATATATAATTTACTTATGATTTTATTGTATTTTTGGGAAGCAATAGCGAGGCTCTTAGAGGGTATTTTTGGGAAGAATGCTCGATTGTATATAATTCACGTAAGGTTATCGAGTGGGGTTTCAAAAAAAATATGGAGCAGTTTTGGCTTCCTAAATATAGGGAGTCTAGTTGCAATCTCAAAAATAGAGAGCATATTGCGAGGCTCTTAGAAGGTATTTTAGGGAGGAGTACTCGATTGTATATAATTTACTTAAGGTTGTTGGGTGGAGGTTCAAAAAAAATATAGAGTGGTTTTGGCTCCCTAAATATAGGGAGTCTAGTAGCTATCCTAAAAATAGCGAGGCATATTACGAGGCTCTTAGAGGGTGTTTTAGGAAGGAGTGTTTGATTTGTATAGAATTTACTTATGATTTTAGGATATTTTTAGGAGGCAATAGTGAGGCTCGTAGAGGGTGTTTTTAAGAGGAATTCTCAATTGTATATAATTTATATAAGGTTATCGGGTGGGGGTTCAAAAAAAATATAGAGCGGTTTTGGCTCCCTAAATATAGGGAGCATAATAACAATCCCAAAAATAGAGAGCATATTGCGAGGCTCATAGAGTGTATTTTAGGAAGGAGTGCTCGATTGTATATAATTTACTTAAGGTTGTCGGGTGGGGGTTTAAAAAAAATATAGAGCAGTTTTGGCTCCCTAAATATAAGAAGTCTAGTAACAATACCAAAAATAGAGAAGCATATTGCGAGGCTTTAAGAGGGTGTTTTAGAGAGGAGTGCTAGATTTATATATAATTTACTTATGATTTTAGGGTGTTTTTGGGAGCCAATGGTGAGGCTCTTAGAGGGTGTTTTTGGGATGAATGCTCGATTGTATATAATTTACTTAAGGTTGTTAGGTGAGGATTCAAAAAAAATATACAACGGTTTTGGCTCTCTAAATATATGGAGTCTAGTAGCAATCCCAAAAATAAAGAGCATATTACATGGCTCTTATATGGTGTTTTAGGAGGGAGTGCTCGATTGTGTATAATTTACTTAAGGTTATCGGGTGGGGGTTCAAAAAAAATATAGAGCAATTTTGGCTCCCTAATTATATATAGTCTAGTAGCAGTCGCAAATATGGATAGGCATATTGTGAGGCTCTTAGAGGGTGTTTTAGGGAAGAATGCTTGATTTATATATAATTTACTTATGACTGTAGGGTGTTTTTAGGAGGCAATAATAAGGCTCTTAGAGGGTATTTTTTGGATGAATGCTCGATTGTATAAAATTTACTTAAGGTTATCGGGTGGGGGTTTAAAAAAAATATAGAAGCGATTTTAGGGAGTGATTTTGGCTTCTCAGATATAGGTAATCATTTAGTGAGGATCCTGGTGGCTGTTTTGTGGAGGAGTGCATATTTTGTATATAATTTACTTGTACTTATCGGATGGGGGTCCTGAGAAATTAGGGAGCGAATTTCGGTCCCCAAATATAAGGAGTTTGGCAAAAATCCCAAATTAGGGAGGCATATGATGAGGCTTTAGAAGGGTGTTTAGGGGAGAAGTTCTTAATTTATATATAATTTATTTTAGGTTATCAGGTTGGGTTCCTGAGAAAATAGGGAGCAATTTTGGCACCCCAATTGTAGAAAGTCTGGTAGCGATCTTAAAAATAAAAAAGCACATTGCAAGTACCTTAGAGGATGGTTTAGGAAGAATATTTTATTTGTGTATAATTTACTTATGATTGATGGGTAGGTATCCTAAGAAAATAGGGAACCATTATGGCACTCCAAATATAGGGAGTCTAGTAGCTATCCTAAAAATATAGAGGCACATTATGAGGCTTTTGGAACGTGAATTAGGGATAACTGCTCAATTTTTAAATTATTTTACTTACGATTGTTGGGTGGGGGTCCTGAAGTAATAGAGATCAATTTTGGCTACCCAAATATAAGGAGTCAGGTAACGATCCCAAAAGTATAGAGACACATAGTTAGGATCTTGAAGGTTATTTTGGGAAGGAGTGCTCGATTTGTATATAATTTACTTATGGTTATTATTTGAGTATCCTAAAATAAAAAAGATGATTTTGGTTCCCAAATATAAGGATTCTGGTAGCAATATTAAATTTGGTAAGCATATATCGAGCCTCTTTGTAGGGTATTTTGATGAGGAGTGCTTGATTTGTATATAATTTACTTTTAATTATCGAGGGGGTCCTAAAAAAGTAGGGAAGTACATGACGAGACACTTGGAGGATGTTTATAGAAGGAATTCTCGATTTGTATATAATTTAGTTATGATTATTGGGCTGGAGCCTTGACAAATTTGGAGCGATTTTGACTCCCCAAATAAAGGGAGTCTAGTAGTGATCCCAAAAATAAGGAGATAATGGCGAGGCTCTTAGAGGGTATTTTTGGGAGGAATGCTCAATTGTATATAATTTACTTAAGGTTGTCATGTAGGGGTTCAAAAAATATATAGAGCAATTTTGGCTTCCTAAATATAGGGAGTCAAGTAGCAATCCCAAAAATAGAGAGGCATATTGCGAGACACTTAGAGGGTGTTTTAGAGAGGAGTGCTTGATTTATATATAATTTACTTATGATTTTAGGATGTTTTTGGGAGGCAATGGTGAGGCTCTTTATGGGTGTTTTTAGGAGAAATACTTGATTGTATATAATTTACTTAAGGTTTTTAGGTGGGGGGTTTAAAAAAAATATAGAACTTTATTGTCTCCCTAAATATAGGGAGTCTAGTAGCAATCCCAAAAATAGAGAGTATATTACGAGGCTCTTAAAGGGTGATTTAGGGAGGAGTGTTTGATTGTATATAATTTACTTAAGGTTATCGGGTGGGGGTTTAAAAAATATATGAAGCGATTTTGGCTCCCTAAATATAGCGAGTCTAGTAGCAATCCCAAAAATAGAGAGGTATATTGCGAGGCTCTTATAGGGTGTTTCAGGAATGATGCTTGATTAATATATAATTTATTTATGATTTTAGGTTATTTTTGGGAGGCAATGGCAAGGCTCTTAGAGGGTGTTTTTGGTAGAAATGCTCGATTGTGTATAATTTACTTAAGTTTTTTGGGTGGGGGTTCAAAAAAAATATAGAGCGATTTTTGCTCCCTAAATATAGGAAGTCTAGTAGCAATCCCAAAAATAGAGAGCAAATTGCGAGGCTCTTAGAGGGTGTTTTAGGGAGGAGTGCTCGATGGTATATAATTTACTTAATGTTGTCGAGTGGGGGTTCAAAAAAATATAGAGCGGTTTTGGCTCCCTAAATATAGGGAGTCTAGTAGTAATCACAAAAATTAAGAGGCATACTGCGAGGCTCTTATAGGGTGTTTAAGGGAGGAGTGCTTGATTTATATATAATTTATTTATGATTTTAGGGTGTTTTTGGGAGGCAATAGCAATACTCTTAGAAGGTGTTTTTGGGAGGATTGCTCGATTTTATATAATTTACTTAAGTTTGTCGGGTTGGGGTTCAAAAAAAATATAGAATCGGTTATATGGGGTGATTTTGGCTCGCCACATTACGAGGCTCTTGGACGGTGTTTTAGGGATGACTGGTCGATTTGTAAATTATTTTACTTATGGTTATTGGGTGGGAGTCCTGAAAAAATAAAGACCAATTTTGGATACCCAAATATAAGGAGTCTGGTAACAATTCCAAAAGTATGGAAACATGATATTAAAATAGTTTGGTACATTTCCAGCCTCTTTGTAGTGTATTTTGAGGAGGAGTGCTCGATTTGTATGTTATTTAGTTATGATTATCGGGTGGGAGCCTTGAGAAATTGGGAACGATTTTGTCTCTCCAAATATAGGGGGTTTAGTAGTGATCCCAAACATAAGGAGATAATGGCGAGGCTCTTAGAGGGTGTTTTTGGGAGAAATACTCGATTATTTATAATTTACTTAAGGTTGCAAGTAGGGGTTCAAAAAAAATATGGAGCGATTTTGGCTCCCTAAATATAAGAAGTATAGTAGCAATCTCAAAACTAGAGATCATATTGTGAGGCTCTTAGAGGGTGTTTTAGGGAGGATTGCTTGATTGTATATAATTTATATAAGGTTTTCGGGTGGGGTTTCAAAAAAAATATAGAGCGGTTTTATCTCCCTAAATATAGGGAGTCTAGTAGCAATACCAAAATAGAGAAGCATATTGTGAGGCTCTTAGAGTGTGTTTTAGGGAGGAGTGCTTGATTTATGTATAATTTACTTATGATTTTAGGGAATTTTTGGGAGGTAATAGCGAGACTCTTAGAGGGTGTTTTTGAGAGGAATGCTCGATTATATATAATTTACTTAAGGTTATTGGGTGGGGGTTCAAAAAAAATATTGAGCAATTTTGGCTCCCTAAATATAGGGAGTCTAGTAGTAATCCTAAAAATATAGAGGAATATTGTGAGGCTCTTAGAGGGTGTTTTAAGCAGGAGTATTTGATTTATATATAATTTACTTATGATTTTAGGGTATTTTTGGAATGCAATGACAATTCTCTTAGAGGGTATTTTTGGGAGAAAAACTCGATTATATATAATTTACGTAAGGTTATCGGGTGAGGATTTAAAAAAATTATGGAAGCGATTTTAGGGAATGATTTTGGCACCCCAAATATAGGAAAGCACTTAGTGAGGAACCTGGTGGGTATTTTGGGAAGGAGTGCATAATTTGTATATAATTTACTTAGACTTATCGGGTGGGGGTCTTGAGAAATTAAGGAGTGATTTTGGCTCCCCAAATATAAAGAATTTGGTAGAAATCCCAAAATAGGGATGTATATGATGAGGCTTTGAAGAGTGTTTAGGAGAGGAGTGCTTGATTTATATATAATTTATTTTAGGTTGTCAGGTGGGGGTCCTACAAAAATAGGGTGCGGTTTTGGTGGCCTAATTGCAGAAATTTTGGTAGCGATCTTAAAAATAGGAAAGCACATTGCAAATCCCTTGGAGGATATTTTGGGGAGGGTGTTTGATTTGTGTATAAATTACTTATGATTGACGGGTAGGAATCCTAAGAAAATAGAAAACCATTTTGGCACTCCAAATATAGGGAATCTGGTAGCTATCCTAGAAATATTGAGGCACATAACGAGGCTCTTAGAGGGTATTTTAGGGATGATTTCTTGATTTGTAAATTAGTTTACTTACGGTTGTTGAGTGGGGGTCCTAAAAAAATAAAGATTGATTTTGGATACCCAAATATAAGGAGTCTGGTAACGATCCCAAAAGTATAGAGACACGTAGTGAGGATCTTGAAGGTTATTTTGAGAAGGAATACTCGATTTATATATAATTTACTTATGGTTATCGTGTGAGTGTTCTAAAAAAATAGAAAGTAATTTTGGTTCCCCAAATATAAAGAGTCTGGTAGAAATATTAAAATAGATTGGCATATATCGAGCCTCTTTATTGTGTATTTTGAGGAGGAGTACTCAATTTGTATATAATTTACTTTTGATTGTCGGGTGGGGGTCCTTAGAAAGTAGGTAAGCACATTATGAGACTCTTGGAGGGTGTTTATGGAAAGAGTGCTCAATTTATATATAATTTACTTATAATTATTGGGTAGGAGCCTTGAGAAATTGGGAGCGATTTTGGCTCCCCAAATATAGGGAGTCTTGTAGCTATCCTAAAAATAAGAAGGCAATGGCGAGACTCTTAGAGGATATTTTTAGGAGGAATTCTCGATTATATATAATTTACTTAAGCTTGTTGGGTGAGGGTTATAAAAAAATATAGAGTGGATTTGGCTTCCTAAATATAGGGAGTCTAGTAGCAAGCCCAAAAATAGAGAGCATATTGCAGGACTCTTAGAGGGTGTTTTAAGGAGGAGTGCTCAATTATATATAATTTACTTAAGGTTGTCAGGTGGAGGTTCAAAAAAAATATAGAGCGGTTTTGGCTCCATAAATATAGGGAGTCTAGTAGCAATCCCAAAAATAGAGAGGCATATTACGAGGCTCTTAGTGGGTGTTTTAGGGAGGAGTGCTTGATTTATATATAATTTACTTAAGATTTTAGGTTGTTTTTGGGAGGCAATGGTGAGGCTCTCAGAGGGTGTTTTTAGAAGGAAAGCTTGATTATATATAATTTATTTAAGCTTGTCGGGTGGGGGTTCGAAAAAAATATGGAGCTATTTTAGCTCCCTAATAGGGAGTCTAGTAGTAATCCCAAAAATAGAGAGCATATTATAAGACTTTTACAGGGTGTTTTAGGGAGGAGTGCTCGATTGTATATAATTTACTTAAGGTTGTCGAATGGGGGTTCAAAAAAAAATATGGAGTAGTTTTGGCTCCCTAAATATAGGGAATTAGTAGCAATCCCAAAAATAGATAGGTATATTTCGAGGCTCTTAGGGGGTATTTTAGGGAGGAGTGCTTGATTTATATATAATTTATTTATGATTTTAGGGTGTTTTTGGGAGGCAATGGTGAGGCTCTTAGAGGGTGTTTTTAGGAATGATGATCGATTGTATATAATATACTTACGATTGTCGGGTGGGGTTCAAAAAAAATATAGAACGGTTTTGGCTTCCTAAATATAGGGAGTCTAGTAGTAATCCAAAAAATAAAGAGCATATTACGAGGCTCTTCGAGGGTGCTTTAGGGAGGAATGCTCTATTGTATATAATTTAGTAATGATTATCGGGTGGGATCCTTGAGAAATTGGGAGCAATTTTGGCTCGCGAAATATAGGGAGTCTAGTAGCGATCCCAAAAACAAGGAGGGTCAATGGCGAGGCTCTAATAGGATATTTTTGGGAGGAATGCTTAAATGTATATAATTTACTTAAGGTTGATGGGTAAGGGTTTAAAAAAAATATGAAGGGGTTTTGGCTCCCAAAATATAAGGAGTCTAGTAGCAATCCCAAAAATAGAGAGCATATTGCGAGGCTCTTAGAGGATATTTTAGGTAGGAGTGCTCGATTGTATATAATTTCCTTAAGGTTTTTGGGTGGGTATTCAAAAAAATATAGAGCAGTTTTGGTTCCCTAAATATAGAAAGTCTGGTAGCAATCCCAAAAATAGAGAGGCATGTTGCGAGGCTCTTAAAGGGTGTTTTTGGGACGAATGCTCGATTGTATATAATTACTTAAGATTATCGGGTGGGGGTTCAAAAAAAATATGGAACAAATTTGGCTTTCTAAATATAGGGAGGCTAGTAGCAATCCCAAAAATAGAAAGCATATTGCTAGGCTATTAGAGGGCATTTTTCGGAGAAATGCTCGATTGTATATAATTTACTTAAGGTTGTCGGATGGGGGTTTAAAAAAAATATAGAGCGATTTTGGCTCCCTAAATATAGGGAGTCTAGTAAAAATCCCAAAAATATAGGGCATATTTTCAGGCTCTTAGATGGTGTTTTAAGGAGGAGTGCTCAATTGTATATAATTTACTTAAGGTTGTTGGGTGGGAGTTCAAAAAAATATGGAGCTATTTTGGCTTTCTAAATATAGGGAGTCTAGTAGCAATCCCAAAAATAGATAGACATATTACAAGGCTCTTAGAGGGTGTTTTAGAAAGGAGTGGTTGATTTATATATAATTTACTTATGATTTTAGGGTATTTTTGTAATCCAATGGCGATGCTCTTAGAGGGTGTTTTTAGGAGGAATACTCGATTATATATAATTTACTTAAGATTATCGGACGGTGGTTCAAAAAAAATATGGAGCAATTTTGGCTCCTTCAATATAGGGAGTCTAGTAGTAATTCCAAAAATATAGAGCATATTGTGAGGCTCTTAGAGGGTGTTTTAGGGAGGAGTGCTCGATTGTATATAATTTACTTAAGGTTGTCGGGTGGGGGTTCAAAAAAAATATAGAGTGGTTTTGGCTCCCTAAATATAGGGAGACTAGTAGCAATCCCAAAAATATAGATGAATATTGTGTGGTTTATAGATGGTGTTTTAGAGAGGAGTGCTTGATTTATATATAATTTACTTATGATTTTAGGGTATTTATGGGAGGCAATGGTGAGGCTCTTAGAGGGTGTTTTAGGAAGGAATGCTCGATTGTATATAATTTACTTCAAGTTGCCGGGTGGGGGTTCAAAAAAATTATATAATTGTTTTAGATCCTTAAATATAAGGAGTCTTGTAGCAATCCCAAAAAAAAAGAGCATATTGCGAAGCTCTTAGAGGGTGTTTTAGGGAGGAGTGCTCGATTGTATATAATTTACTTAAGGTTGTCTGGTGGGGGTTCAACAAAAATATGGAGCAGTTTTGGCTCCCTACATATAGGGAGTCTAGTTGTAATCCCAAAAATAAAGAGCATATTGCGAGGCTCTTAGACGGTGTTTTAGGGAGGAGTGATCGATTGTATATAGTTTACTTAAGGTTCTCGGGTAGGGGTTTAAAAATAATATAGAGTGGTTTTGACTCCCTAAATATATGGAGTCTAGTAGTAATCCCAAAAATAGAGAGGCATATTGCGAGGCTCTTAGAGGGTGTTTTAAGGAGAAGTGTTTGATTTATATATAATTTATATATAATTTTAGGGTGTTTTTTGGAGGCAATGGCAAGGCTCTTAGAGGGTATTTTGGGGAGGAATGCTCGATTGTATATAATTTATATAAGGTTCTCGGGTGGGTATTCAAAAAAAATATGGAGCAATTTGGCTCCCTAAATATAGGGACTCTATTAGCAATCCCAAAAATAGAGAGCATATTGCGAGGCTCTTAAAGGATATTTTAGGAGGGTATGTTTGATTGTATATAATTTACTTAAGGTTATCGTGTTGGGGTTCAAAATAAATATACAGCGATTTTGGCTCTCTAAATATATAGAGTCTAGTAGCAATCCCAAAAATAAAGAGCATATTGTGAGGCTCTTAGAGGGTATTTTTGGGAGGAGTGCTCGATTATATATAATTTACTTAAGGTTGTCGGGTGGGGGTTCAAAAAAAATATTGAGCAGTTTTAGCTCTCTAAATATAGGAAGTCTAGTAGCAATCTCAAACATAGAGGGGCATATTGCGAGACTCTTAGAGGGTGTTTTAGAAAGGAGCGTTTGATTTATCTATAACTTACTTATGATTTTAAGGTATTTTTGGGAGGCAATGGTGAGTCTTTTAGAGGGTATTTTTGAAAGGAATACTTAACCGTATATAATTTACTTAAGGTTGTCGG
Source organism: Chamaelirium japonicum (assembly GCA_947650365.1). Classification (NCBI taxonomy): domain Eukaryota; kingdom Viridiplantae; phylum Streptophyta; class Magnoliopsida; order Liliales; family Melanthiaceae; genus Chamaelirium; species Chamaelirium japonicum. Next base: position 496,806 of record CANTAL010000128.1, on the reverse strand, counting down.
GTAGGGGTTCAAAAAAAATATGAAAGTGGTTTTATAGAGCGATTTTAGCTTCCAAAATATAGGGAAGCACTTAGTTAGGATTCTGATGGTTGTTTTGGGGAGGAGTGCATATTTTGTATATAATTTACTTATACTTATCGGGTGGGAGTCCTGTGAAATTAGGGAGCAATTTTGGTTTCCCAAATATAAGGAGTTTGGTAGAAATCTCAAAATAGGGAGGCATATGACGAAGCTTTTGAAGGGTGTTTAGGAGAGGAGTGCTCAATTTATATATAATTTATTTTATATTGTCAGGTAGTGGTCCTGAGAAAATAAAGAGCGATTTTGGCCCCCTAATTATAGAAAGTCTTGTAGCGATCTTAAAAATAGGAAAGCACATTGCAAGTCCCTTGGAGGATATTTTGGGGAGAATATTTGATTTATGTATAATTTACTTATGACTGGCGGGTAGGGATCCAAAGAAAATATGGGACCATTATGGCACTCCATATGTTGGGAGCTGGTAGCAATCCTAAAAATATAGAGGCACATTACAATGTTCTTGGAAGGTGTTTTAGGGATGAATGCCCGATTTATAAATTATTTTACTTATGGCTGTTGGGTGGTAATCCTGAAGAAATAAAGATCAATTTTGGCTACCCAAATATAAAGAGTCTGGTAATGATCCCAAAAGTATGAAGACACATGGTGATGATCTTGAAGGTTATTTTTGGAAGGAGTGCTCGATTTGTATAAATTTTACTTATGGTTGTCATGTGAGTGTCCTAAAAAAATAGAAAACAGTTTTGGTTTCGCAAATATAAGGAGTCTGGTAGCGATAATAAAATAGGTTGGTATATATCTAGCCTCTTTGTAGTATATTTTTAGAAAGAGTGCTTGATTTATATATAATTTATTTTTGATTATCGGGTGGGGGGTCTTTAGAAAGTAGAAAAGCACATGACAAGACTCTTAAAGGGTGTTTATGAAAAGTATACTGCTCGATTTATATATAATTTAGTTATGATTATCGAGAAGGAGCCTTGAGAAATAACGAGCGATTTTGGCTCCCTAAATATAGGGAGTCTAGTAGCGTTCCCAAAAATAAGGAGGCAATAACGAGGCTCTTAGAGGGTGTTTTTGGGAGGAATACTCGATTGTATATAATTTACACAAGGTTGTCGGGTGGAGGTTCATAAAAAATATGAAGCGGTTTTGGTACCCTAAATATAGGGACTATAATAGCAACCCCAAAAATAGAGGGCATATTGCGAGGCTCTTAGAAGGTGTTTTAAGGAGCAATGCTCAATTGTATATAATTTACTTAAGGTTATCAGGTGGGCTTCAAAAAAAATATGGAGCAGTTTTGGCTACCTAAATATAGGGAGTCTAGTAGCAATCCCAAAAATAAAGAGGTATACTATGAGGCTCTTAGATTGATTTTTAGGAAGGATCGCTTGATTTATGTATAACTTACTTAAGATTTTAGGGTATTTTTGGGAGGCAATGGTAAGACTCTTAGAGGGTATTTTTACGAGGAATGCTCGATTGTATGTAATTTACTTAAGGTTATCGGGTGGGGATTCAAAAAAAATATGGAGCTATTTTGGCTCCCTAAATATAGGGAGTCTATTAGTATTCCCAAAAAAAGAGAGCATATTACGAAACCCTTAAATGGTGTTTTAGGGAAGAGTGCTTGATTGTATATAATTTACTTAAGGTTGTCGAGTGGGGGTTTAAAAAAAATATGGAGCAGTTTTGGCTCCCTAAATATAGGGAATCTAGTAGCAATCCCAAAAATAGAGAGGCATATTGCAAGGCTCTTAGAGGGTGTTTTAGTGAGGAGTGCTTGATTTATATATAATATAATTATGATTTTAGGGTGTTTTTGGGAGGCAATGGCAAGGCTCTTAGAGGGTGTTTTTTGAAGGAATGCTCGATTGTATATAATTTACTTAAGGTTATCGGGTGCGGGTTCAAAAAAAATATAGAAGCTGTTTTAGGGAGCGATTTTAGCTCCCCAAGTATAGGAAAGCACTTAGTGAGGATCCTGGTGGGTGTTTTGGGGAGGAGTGCATATTTTGTATATAATTTACTTATACTTATCGGGTAAGGGTCCTGAGAAATTTGGGAATAAATTTGGCTCCCCAAATATAAAAAGTTTGGTAGAAAACCCAAAATAGGGAGGCATATAATGAGGCTTTTGAAGGGTGTTTAGGAAAGGAGTACTCGATTTATATATAATTTATTTTAGGGTGTCAGGTAGGGGTCCTGAGAAAATAGGGAGCAGTTTTGATGCCCTAATTGTAGAAAGTCTGGTAGTGATCTTAAAAATAGAAAAGCACATTGCTAGTCCTTTGGAGAATGTTTTGGGGAGAATGTTTGATTTATATATAATTTATTTATGATTGATACTCCTAATATAGGGAGTCTAGTAGCTATATTAAAATTATGGAGGCACATTACGAGGCTCTTGGAGGGTGTTTTAGGAATGACTGCACGATTTGTAAAATATTTTACTTACGGTTGTTGGGTGGGGGTCCTGAAAAAATAGAGATTGATTTTGGCTACCCAAATATAAGGAGTCTTGTAACGATCCCAAAAGTAGAGAGACACATCGTAAGGATCTTGAAGGTTATTTTTGGAAGGAGCGATCGATTTGTATATAATTTACTTATGGTTATAGTATGAGTGTCCTCAAAAAATAGGAAATAAGTTTGGTTTCCCAAATATAAGAAGTCTGGTAGCGATATTAAAATAGGTTGGCACATATCGAGCCTCTTTGTAATGTATTTTAAGGAGGAGTGCTCGATTTGTATATAATTTACTTTTGATTGTCGAGTAGGGGGTCCTAAGAAAATAGGAAAGCACAAGACAAGACTCTTGGAGGGTGTTTATAGAAGGAGTGCTCGATTTGTATATAATTTAGCTATGATTATCGGGTGGGAGCCTTGAGAAATTTGAAGCGATTTTAGCACCCCAAATATAAGTAGTCTAGTTGCGATCACAAAAATAAGGAGGCAATGGCGAGGGTATTAGAGGGTGTTTTTGGGAGGAATGCTCGATTGCATATAATTTACTTAAGGTTGTCAGGTCGAGGTTTAAAAATAATATGGAGCGGTTTTGGCTCCCTAAATATAGGGAGTCTAGTAGCAATCCCAAAAATAGAAAGCATATTACGAAGCTCTTAGAGGGTGTTTTAGGAAGGAGTGCTCAATTGTATATAATTTACTTAAGATTGTCGGATGGGGGTTCAAAAAACATATGAAGCAGTTTTGGCTTCCTAAATATAAAGATTCTAGTAGCAATCCCAAAAATAGATAGGCATATTGCGAGTCTCTTAGAGAGTATTTTAGGGAGGACTGCTTGATTTATATATAATTTACTTATAATTTTAAGGTATTTTTGAGAGGCAATGGTGAGGCTCTTAGAGGGTATTTTTAGGAGGAATGCTCGATTGTATATAATTTACTTAAGGTTATCGGGTGGGGGTTCAAAAAAAATATGGAGCGGTTTTGGCTCCCTAAATATAGGGAGTCTAGTAGTAATTCCAAAAATAAGGAGCATATTATGTGGCTCTTAGAGGGTGTTTTAGGGAGGAGTGCTCGATTGTATATAATTTACTTAAGGTTATCGGGTGGGGGTTCAAAAAAAATATAGAGCGGTTTTGGCTCCCTAAATATAGGGAAACTAGTAGCAATTCCAAAAATAGAGAGGAATATTGCGAGGCTCGTAGATGGCGTTTTAGAGAGGAGTGCTTAATTTATATATAATTAACTTATGATTTTAGGGTGTTTTTGGGAGGCAATGGAGAGGCTCTTAGAGGGTATTTTTGGGAGGAAAGCTTGATTGTATATAATTTACTTAAGGTTGTCGGGTGGGGGTTCAAAAAAAATATGGAAGCGATTAAGGGTGGGATTTTGGCTCCCCAAATTTAGGGAAGCACTTAGTGAGGATCTTGATGGATGTTTTAGGGAAGAGTGCATAATTTGTATATAATTTAATTATACTTATTGGGAGGGAGTCCTGAGAAATTAGGTAGTGATTTTGGCTCCCCAAATATAAGGAGTTTGATAGAAATCCCAAAATATGGAGGCATATGATAAGGCTTTTTAAGGTTATTTAGGAGTGGAGTTCTCGATTTATATATAATTTATTTTAGATTGTCAGGTAGGGGTCCTGAGAAAATAGGGAGAGGTTTTGGTGCCCCAATTATAGAAAGTCTGATAGCGATCTTAAAAATGGGAAAGCACATTGCATGTCCCTTGGAGGATGTTTGATTTGTGTATAATTTACTTATGATAGATGGGTAAAGATCCTAAAAAAATAGGGAATCATTTTGGCACTCCAAATATAGGGAGTCTGCTAGCTTTTCTAAAAATATAGAGGCACATTATGAGGTTCTTAGAGGGTGTTTTAGGGATGACAGCTCGATTTCTAAATTATTTTACTTACAGTTGTTGGGTGGGGGTCCTAAAAAAATAGAGATCGATTTTGGCTACCCAAATGTAAGGAGTCTGGTAACGATACCAAAAGTAGAGAGACACATAGTGAGGATCTTGAAGGTTATTTTAGGATGGAGTGGTCGATTTGTATATCATTTACTTATGGTTATCGTGTGACTGTCCTAAAAATATAGGAAGTGATTTTTGTTTCCTAAATATAAGGAGTCTGGTAACGACATTAAAATAGGTTGACACATAGCGAGCCTATTTATAGTGTATTTTGACTTCGAGTGCTTGATTTGTATATAATTTACTTTTGATTATCGGGTGGGAGGTCCTAAGAAAGTACGGAAGTACATAAGGAGACTTTCAGAGGGTGTTTATGGAAGGAGTGCTCGATTTACATATAATTTAGTTATAATTATTGGGTGGGAACCTTGAGAAATAGGGAGCGATTTTTGCTCCCCAAATCTAAGGAGTCTAGTAGCAATCATAAAAAAAAGGAGGCAAGGCGAGGCTTTTAGAGGGTGTTTTTTGAAGGAATGCTCGATTGTATATAATTTACTTAAGATTGTTGAGTGGGGGTTCAAAAAAAATATAGAGCGGTTTTGGCTCCCTAAATATAGGGAGTCTTGTAGCAATTCAAAAAATAGAGAGCATATTACAAGGCTCTTAGAGGGTGTTTTAGGGAAGAGTGCTCAATTGTATATAATTTACTTAAGGTTGTAGGTTGGGGGTTCAAAAAAAATATGAAGCAGTTTTGGCTCCCTAAATATAGGGAGTCTAGTAGTAATCCCAAAAATATAGAGGAATATTGCGAGGCTCTTAGAAGGTGTTTTAGAAAAGAGTGCTTAATTTATATATAATTTAATTATTATTTTAGGGTGTTTTTAAGAGGCAATGGCGAGGCTCTTAGAGGGTGTTTTTAGGAGGAATGCTCGATTGTAAATAATTTACTTACGGTTGTCGGGTGGGGGTTCAAAAAAAATATGGAGCAATTTTAGCTCCCTAAATATAAGGAGTCTAGTAGCAATCCCAAAAATAGATAGCATATTCCGAGGTTCTTACAGGGTATTTTAGGGAGGAGTGCTCGATCATATATAATTTACTTAAGGCTGTCGGGTGGGGGTTCAAAAAAAATATGGACCGGTTTTGGCTTCCTAAATATAAGGAGTCTAGTAACAATCCCAAAAATAAAGAGGCATATTGCGAAGCTCTTCGAGGGTGTTTTAGGAAGGACTTCTTAATTTATATATAATTTACTTATGATTTTAGTGTTTTTTATGGAGACAATGGCGAGGCTCTTAGAGGGTGTTTTTGGGAGGAATGCTCGATTGTATATAATTTACTTAAAGTTATCGGGTGGGGTTCAAAAAAAATATGGAAGTGGTTTTATGGAGCGATTTGGGCTCCTCAAATATAGGGAAGCACTTAGAGAAGTTCCTAGTGGGTATTTTAGGGAAGAGTGCATAATTTGTATATAATTTACTTATACTTATCGGGTGGGTGTCCTAATAAATTAGGGAGCGATTTTTTCTCCCCAAATAAAAGGAATTTGGTAGAAATCCCAAAATAGGGAGGCATATGATGAGGCTTTTGAAGGGTTTTTAGGAGAGGAGTGCTTGATTTATATATAATTTATTTTAAATTGTCAAGTGGTAGTCCTGAGAATATAGGGCACTGTTTTGGCACCCCAATTGTAGAAAGTATGGTAGCGATCTTTAAAATAGAAAAGCATATTGCAAGTTCCTTGGAGGATGTTTTCGGGTGGATGTTTGATTTGTGTATAATTTACTTATGATTGACGGGTAGAGATCCTAAAAAATTTGGATACCATTTTGGCACTCCAAATATAAAGAGTTTGGTAGCTATCCTAAAAATATAGAGGTACATTACGAGGCTCTTGGAGGGTGTTTTAGGGATAACTGCTCGATTTGTAAATTATTTTACCAACGGTTATTGGGTGGGGATCCTGAAAAAATAGAAATCGAGAGTCTGGTAATGATCCCAAAAGTAGAGAGACACGTGGTGAGGATCTTGAAGGTTATTTTGGGAAGGTGTGCTCGATTTGTATATAATTTACTTATGGTTGTCATATGAGTACCCTAAAAAAATTGAAAGTGATTTTCGTTCCCCATATATAAGGAGTCTGGTAGCGATATTAAAATTGGTTGGCATATTTCGAGCCTCTTTATAGTAGATTTTGAGGTGGAGTGCTTGATTTGTATATAATTTACTTTTGATTGTGGGGTGGGGGTCCTAAGAAAGTAAGAAAGCACATGACGAGACTCTTGGATGATGTTTATGGAAGGAGTGCTCGATTTGTATATAATTTAGTTATGATTATCGGGTGGGAGCCTTGAGAAATTGGGAGCGATTTTGGCTCCCCAAATATAGAGAGTCTAATAGTGATCCCAAAAATAAGGAGGCAATGGCTAGGCTCTTAGAGGGTGTTTTTCAGAGCAATGCTCGATTGTATATAATTTACTTAAGGTTGTCGGATGGGGGTTCAAAAAAAATATAGAGCGGTTTTGGCTCCCTAAATATAGAGCGGTTTTTGCTCCCTAAATATAGGGAGTCTAGTAGCAATCCTAAAAATAAAGAGCATATTGCGAGTCTCTTAGAGGGTATTTTAGGAAGGAGTACTCGATTGTATATAATTTACTTAAGGTTATCGGGTGGGGGTATAAAAAAAATATGGTGGTTTTGGCTTCCCAAATATAGAGAGCCTAGTAGCAATCTAAAAAATAGAGAGGCATATTGCGAGGCTCTTAGAAGGTATTTTAGGGAGGAGTGCTTTATTTATATATAATTTACTTATGATTTTAGGGTGTTTTTAGAAGGAAATGGTGAGGCTCATAGATGGTGTTTTTAAGAGGAATGCTCGATTGTATATAATTTACGTAAGGTTGTCGGGTGGGGGTTCAAAAAAAGTATGGAGCAGTTTTGCCTCCCTAAATATAGGGAGGCTAGTAGCAATCCCAAAAATAGAGATCATATTCCAAGGCTCTTAGAGGGTGTTTTAGGGAGGAGTGCTCGATTGTATATAATTTACTTAAGGTTGTCGAGTGGGGGTTCAAAAAAAATTTGGAGCTATTTTGGCACCCTAAATATAGGAAGTCTAGTAGCAATCCCAAAAATAGATATGCATGTTGCGAGGCTCTTAGAGGGTGTTTTAAGGAGGAAAGTTTTTTTATTTATAATTTACTTATGATTTTAGGGTGTTTTTGGGAGGAATACTCGATTATATATAATTTACTTAAGGTAAACGAGTGGGGGTTCAAAAAAAATATAGAAGCGATTTTAGGGAGCGATTTTTGCTCCCCAAATATAGGAAAGCATTTAGTGAGGATCCTGGTGGTTGTTTTGAGGAGGAGTGCATAATTTGTATATAATTTATTTATACTTATTTGGTGGGGGTCCTGAGAAATTAGGAAGCGATTTTGGCTCCCCAAATATAAGAAGTTTGGTAGAAATTCCAAAATAGGGAGGCATATGATGAGACTTTTGAAGGGTGTTTAGGAAAGGAGTTCTCGATTTATATATAATTTATTTAAGGTTTTCATGTGGTATTCCAGAGAAAATAGGGAGCGGTTTTAGCGACCCAATTGTAGAAAGTCTGGTTGCAATCTTAAAAATAGGAAAGTATATTGCAAGTCCCTTGGAGGATGTTTTAGGGAGGATGTTTGATTTGTGTATAATTTACTTATGATTGATGGGTAGGGATCCAAAGAAAATAGGGAACCATTTTGGCACTCTAAATATAGGGAGTCTGGTAGGTATCCTAAAAATATGGAGGCACATTATGAGGCTCTTAGAGGGTGTTTTAGGGATGACTACTCAATTTATAAATTATTTTACTTATGGTTATTGGTTGGGGGTCCTAAAAAAATAAAGATCGATTTTGGTTACCCAAATGTAAGAAATCTGGTAACGATCACAAAAGTAGGAAGACACGTGGTGAGGATCTTGAAGGTTATTTTTGGAAAGAGTGCTTGATTTGTATATAATTTACTTATGGTTATCATGTGAATGTCCTAAAAAAAAAGGAAGCGATTTTGGTTTCCCAAATAGAAGGAGTCTGGTAGTGATATTAAAATAGTTTAGCACATATCAAACCTCTTTGTAGGGTATTTTGAGGAGGAGTGCTCGATTTGTATATAATTTACTTTTGATTGTCGGGTGGGGGGTCCTAAGAAAGTAGGAAAACATATGACCAGACTCTTGGAGGGTGTTTATGGAAGGAGTGCTCGATTTGTATATAATTTTTTATGATTATCAGGTAGGAGCCTTGAAAAATTAGGAACGATTTTGGCTCCCCAAATATAGGGAATCTAGTAACGATCCCAAAAATAAAGAGGCAATGGTGAGGCTCTTAGAGGGTATTTTTGGAAGGAATGCTTGATTGTATATAATTTACTTAATATTGTCGGGTGGGGGTACAAAAAAAATATGGAGCGGTTTTGGCTCCCTAAATATAGGGAGTCTAGAAGCAATCCCAAAAATAGAGAGCATATTGTGAGGCTCTAAGAGAGTGTTTTAAGGAGGAGTGCTCGATTGTATATAATTTTCTTAAGGTTATCCGGGTAGGGGTTCAAAAAAAATATGAAGCAGTTTTGGCTCCCTAAATATAGGGAGTCTAGTAGCAATCCCAAAAATAGATAGGCATATTGCGAGGCTCATAGAGAGTACATTAGGGAGGTGTGCTTAATTTATATATAATTTACTTATGATTTTATGGTGTTTTTGGGAGGCAATGGCGAGTCTCGTAGAGGGTGTTTTTAGAAGAAATACTCGATTGTATATAATTTACTTAAGGTTGTCGATTGGGGGTTCAAAAAAATTATGGAGCGATTTTGGCTCCCTAAATATAGGGAGTCTAGTAGCAATCCCTAAAATAGATAGCATATAGCGAGGCCCTTAGAGGGTGTTTTAGGGAGGAGTGCTCGATTGTATATAATTTACTTAAGGTTGTCGGGTGGGGGTTCAAAAAAAATATGGAGCGGTTTTGGCTCCCTAAATATATAGAGTCTAGTAGTAATCCCAAAAATAAAGAGGCATATTGCGAGGCTCTTAGAGGGTGTTTTAGGAAGGAGTGTTTTATTTATATATAATTTACTTATGATTTTTGAGTGTTTTTGGGAGGCAATGGCGAGGCTCTTAGAGGGTGTTTTTGGGAGGAATGTTCGATTGTCTATAATTTATATGGAGTCTGGTAGTGAACCTAAAATTTAGGAGGTACATAGCAAGGTTCTTGGTAACTGTTTTGAGTAGGAGTGCTCGATTTGTATATAATTTACTTACGGGTGGAGGTCCTAAGAAAATACGAAGTGATTTTGGCTTTCCAAATGTAGAAAATATGGTAGCGATCCTAAAAATATGGAGGCACATTGTGAGGCTCTTAACGGGTGTTTTGGGGTGGAGTACTTGATTAGTATATAATTAATTTATGGTTGTTGGGTAAGTGTCCTGAAAAAATAGGGAGTAATTTTGGCACCTCAAATATAGGGAGTCAGGTAGCGATCCAAAAAATAGGGAGGAATATAGCAACACTTGGAGGATGTTTTTGGAAGAAGCAATCGATTTTTATATAATTTATTTTTGCTATCGGGTAGGGGTCTTGAGAAAATAAGGAACGATTTTGGCTCTCCAAATATAAAGAATCTGGTTGCGATCCAAAAAATAAGGAGGCACATGGTGAGACACTTGGATGTTGTTTTTAGGTGTAGTGATTGATTTGTATATAATTTACTTAAGTTTATCGAGTGTGGGTACTGAAAAAATAAGGAACGATTTGGGCTCACCAAATATAAAGAGTCTACTAACAATCCAAAAAATAGGTAGCCTCTTGGATGGTATTTTAGGAAGTAGTGTTGGATTTGTATATAATTTACTTATGGTTGTTAGGTGGGGGTCCTAAGAAAATAGGGATCGATTTTGGCTCCCCAAATATAGAAGGAAGGTAGAAATACCAAAAATAAGGAGGCACATAGCGAGACACTTGGAGGGTGTTTTAGGGAGATGTGTTTGATTTGTATATAATTTACTTATGGTTGTCGGGTGGGGGTTATAAAAAAATAGGAAGCAATTTTGGCTTCTTAAATAAAGTGAGTCTAGAAGTGATCCCAAAAATAGGGAGGCATATGGTGATGCTCTTGGAGGGTATTTTAGGAAGAGTGATTGATTTATATTTAATTTATTTATGGTTGTAGAGTAGGGGTCCTAAGAAAATATGGAGCAATTTTAGCTCCCCAATTATAAGGAGTCTTGTGTTAGAATTAATGAGGTGGTAGGACTTGTGAGGCCAGGAATTGTCAGTCATCCGATTACTAGAGGGCGATCGAACGAACGGGATTCAAGCTACTCCCCAGACATGCAGGTGGATAGAGGATCGGCGATGGAAGACCCTCCCAATAGTGGTCGTGAATCCCAGGAGTCACACCCCCCCCCCCCCCCCCGTGTTTCACCATACAACCCCGAGCTAATCGGAATGACACTTCGGTGCCAAACTCCCATCTCCATGATGAGGTAGACCGATGAGGTGCATGCGAAAGAATGTTGATGTAGCCATGGTGACTCCGATGGCTGAGACTCCGGTGGCTGAGACTGTAGGAACTTAATGCATGCACATGGTGAAGATCAAGAAAAAGTTTGCATTGCGATCCATGTCATTGAAGAAATCAGGGAGGAATGGGAAACTCCCTACTGAACTTCTGATTTCTTTCCCTAAATAAAAATTTTGTTTTGGAATTACCGGGGCTTGCTACAGCCGCTGGCGATGGGTCACCTTCGTTTTTTGATTCGACGTTTTCGACCCCAAATCTTTTTGTCAATTCTAACTGGACGTTGGCATTTGATGATTCGAGTGCTCGCCATCTCCCACGTTGTGTTTCGGATCACAATCCTATCCTGCTCCCTGTTGCTGAGGATACCAAACCGCGGAATGTTCCCTGGAGGTTTTACAACTTTTGTCTATCCATGGCTAGCTCGATGTATGATGATGATGCGAGAGACATGGATTCGAGGGGCTAGCTGTATGGACAATCTACCATTTGTGCAGAGGGTGCTTGCCCATTGGAGCAAGCATGAAGTGGGGAACATTCATAAATTAATAGACTCGTTGTGACTTCAGCTAGATTGGATGGGGGATGAGAGTTTAGGCTGTGGGGGATGGTCCCCGTGCCGACCCGAGGACTCCGCCCAACAGTCAGTCAATTTGAGTCGAGAGTCGATTGAACCGTTGGTTTGAAAGTCGGTTCGGACGTTGGTGTCTTTGGGATGAACTTTGATAGGGATGAAGGTTCATAGACTTGGTTTTAGAAGTGACAGATGAGTTGAGACGGGAGTTAACACGAGATGTGATCTCGGAGTTCAGCCGAAGCCTACGTCTCTGTGCTATAAGGTGCAACCTGAATCATTTAACACTTGAAATGCAGTGGTCTCGACAGGCAGATTATCACTTGTCTTAGAAGGGAGAGGGATGACGTCAGAGCTCTGGTTTTTCGCAAGTCCAATTCATAAATCAAATATCCGATCTATTACACTCGTAGGGTCTGCTATTTATAGAGATTTTGAGATGAAACCGGGGTACGGGGAGGTTTCTGTAGCTGCGTCTGGATACATGCGCGGCTGGTAGAGCCCATCGTCGTCTTCGTGGACCCCCAGGCAGGGCTAGCGGGTCCCATCGTCGTTTTCGTGTACCTCCATGTAGTGTTAGTGGGTCCCGATGCCAGACATTGGCCAAATTTTGCACCTACATAGGCAGGGGAGCGAGGATTAAGATCGTGCCCAGGGGCAACTCGAATGGGCGCTGGAACAACAATAGAGTATTTGGGCTCACAAATCTCGGATTTGGTGGCTTCAAGCTGGGGATAAGAACACGAAGTTCTTCCATAACAGCACAAGGAATCGGCGCGAGAGGAGCCCGATTCGAAGCATGCAGATTGGAGGGAGCATGGTTACAGATCCACAACGTTTACGACAAGAGTTGGGATTTTTTCAGGTAATATGGACGAAGGAGGAGGGCCTCCAGATTCATTAGCTTGCGGACTTCCCTCATTATGTCCCACTGGAGGCTAATGAGTTTCTTACACGCATTCCGGATGCTGATGAAATCCGACAAGTAGTGTTTGCAGCACAGGCGATGGAGTACCTGGCTTGGACATATGGAGTATTTGGGTCTGCTGATGAGCTTGCGAGTGGAGCATGGGTTCTAGCCACTGTGACCGGTTCTCTTGTTGCGGTGGGGTCCTTATGTCAAGTGAACTCTGTCATAAAGGCGGAAATATGGAAAATCCGAGCGTTATTGGAAGAGTTGGCACATATAAGTGTGGTCGAGTGGTGGTGATGACGGATGCAGCGCAGGCGAGGGATGCCTTGGTGCTTGGGAGGTTTCATTCCGCATGACTAGAATCTTTGGTGTTATCATGTCATCAGGCTTGAGGCCGAGTAGATGGGGTGTCCATCAGATAGATCCCAAGGGGGGAAAATTACACCTCAAATTGGCTTGCCCGTGAGACTCGCGCTAGTGGTCGTGAGGGATACTGGGATCGAGATTTCCCCCCCATTGTTCGTTCCTTGCTTTCTGAGGACCTAGCGGTCAGTTATATATGACCAACGTCTCATGTACCCAAAAAAAAAATATATAGCGGTTACAATAAAGTTCCTTATCTCATGGATGAGATTTATCCAAACAAGAGATGATGACCATAATTACTAATGCTTATATGGAACTAGGTACTACGTTAGAGGCAAAGGCAGAGGCAGAGGCCGCGGTCGCCCCACGAGATGCTTCTTCGTCACAGACATAGAGAATCATGACAAGAGCGGCGATAAAGCATGAATCCGTGTTCTGATCGACGGTGACCCTAAATGCATGCTTCCCAAGCTCGGCTTGCGTTCCTTGCTCATCTTGCTCGTTTGCATCACCACGATTAGACGAATGATAGGTAATCGTATCGATTAAATTCTTTTCTAATTGTTGGCGTTTGTTTAGTCCCATACCGCTTATTAATTTGGAGATAAGGGGTTTGCGTAAATATTAATTGGGTGGTCAACACAAACTAAATAAATCCTTGATAGTAAGTACGTGCACCACACCTGAGCTAGAGTCCTTGAGCCAGACCACCACCGTCTCTTGTTCCGGTACAGAGACTTCAGTTTCAGGAGGCGGAAGGGCTTCTTGTATGGGAAGATCAGGCGCTGGAGCGGAGATGACGGGGACCGCGGCCGAGGTCAGGGCCACGCTCGTCACCACCTCGAAGCTAGGAGCAACGGAGGTCGGCATTAGAAAGAGGAGAAGAAAGCTGGGATGGTTGCGAGAGCAAGCTGGGAAGGAGAGCTGTTTGCAGTAAAGAGGGGTAGAAATTCTCACCCCCCCCCCCCCCCCCCCCTTATTTATAGGCTCAATAAAAGCAGGCGAGATGATTGGCATTTAATGACAAGCGCGGCATGCGAGGCGACCCAGCGACGATCGATGTGACGAATCCCGTCGCCCAATCAGAGCCCGCCACATGTCCATGCGCGTGCGCAAGAACTGAGACGACGCCAGCGGTGCTCCCTTCGTCAGATCCCAGGAAACATGATGATGAGATTCGACTCCTTGGGCCCAGGTCCGGCGCCGCATTATTGTGATATGACAGGCAATGATACTGTTGGGGGATATTTTTCGCTGGTCCGAGCGGTCACCCTGCAAGACAAAGAAAGCATGAGAACGGCTGGCTCCCTTAGGAGCGCAGACCCTCCGACGCTCAAGTCAGAACAGGTACAAACAGGGGAGAGCTGTAGTAGTTGGAAGTGATAGGGATGAGGGTTTCGAACCTGTACTTTGGAGCCAGGGGATGTACCTTTATAGCCTTTTACGGCATATCAGAATCCGACACGTGGGGGCTCTTCTAGCATCTTCAGTGCCTCCATGTGCCAGCCCACATGGACCTTGATGGCCTTTATCGTTTAGCCTGCCAGGCGGTGGAAAAAGGGGACGCACCGGTCTTGTCCTTGCCAAGTGGAGACTCTAGAGAGCTCTAGTGTAGGAGGTCCTAGACTGACTCTGCCGGCTTTCGTGGACTGCAATCGTCCATGTAGCTCCATGGGGGTAGTGACATCTGTCGATTGGGCGCCGCCTTACTGTAGGCGACCTCGGTGGGCAAAGGGGGCGACCTCCTTAGCTGTTGGCGTGATCAAGCGAGCTCCTGAGCGAGCTGTGGGTGCTGGGTTTGACGAGCTCCTGAGCGAGCTGGGGCGAGCTCCTGAGCGAGCTGGGGGCGTGCTCCTAGCGAGCCGGGGGTGAGCTCCTGAGCGAGCTGGGGGCGTGCTCCTGGCGAGCCGGGGGTGAGCTCCTGGCGAGCCGTAGGTTGCTGATGGGTTATTTCAGAGCCTCTCCTGTCGCCAACAGGCGAGCCCTCGGGTTAGCTGTGTGAAGCGGTAGAAGCCATTTCTTTATGGCAACAGCATCAGTACTGAGTGTCGCTCTGCTCGTGGCTTGAATTCTTGGTGCGCAAGCTTATTATACGTGTCTGGATCGACCTTGGGCGGGTTGTGAGCCTTGGCTACAGCCGGTGCTTTCTCCTGAGAGCCATTTTTTTGAGGACCATCATTACCCCCTCCTGAGGGAGCGGTGGAGAAAACTGCGCCGCTCGCTAAGGAGTAGCAAAGTGGTGACGCTCATGGTAGGGCTCCAACTTGGCAGACGGCTCTGTATCATGGGTGACGGCTCTCTCCGGGTGCAAGCTAGTCGCACGCGAACTGGATCATGTCTAGTGTGACGCCAAGTAAGGGCTTTGTACGCATGGCGATCCAGCTTCAGCTATTGTAAAATTGGAGATGCCTCACTCATGCGGCCTTGAGGACGATACTGCTATGTCCAAGAAACGCAGCTATCTGCTATAACACGTGCCGGGTGGGCCGGGAGCACCGGCCGCGGGCGACCTCCTTCCGGTGCGAGCTGGTCACACGCAGTCGGGGTCTACCCCGGGCGGGCTATAGGAACCAATTGCAGGCGGCCTCGCGTCGAGAGTTGAGACTCCCAGTGCCTCATGAGTGAGACCTCGAGGACGATGCTGCTATATCCAAGGAACGTAGCTATCTGCTATAACACGCGTCAGGCGAGCCGGGAGCACCTGTCGTGGGCGACCTCCTTCCGGTGCGAGCTGGTCACACACGGTCGGGGTCCACCCCGGGCGGGTTATGGGCACCAACCGCAGGCGGCCTCGCGTCGAGAGTTAAGACTCCCAGTGCCTCATGAGTGAGACCTCGAAGACGATGCTGCTATATCCAAGGAACCCAGTTATCTGCTATAACATGCGCCGGGCGGGCCGGGAGCACCTGCCGTGGGTGACCTCCTTCCGATGTGAGCTGGTCACACGCGATCAGGGTCTACCCCGGGCGGGCTGCTGGCACCAGCCACTGGCGACCTTGCGCATAGGCTTTGACTCGTAATGTCTCGTGAGCGAGTCCTCGAGGACGATGCTGCTTTGTCCAAGGGATGCAGCTACCTGCCACTACAAGCACCGGGCAGGCCAGGAGCATCAGCCACGAGTGATCTCCTTCCTGTGCGAGCTCGTTGAACGCGGTCAGGGTCTGCATCGGGCGAGCTGCGAGCACCTGCCGCAGGCGACCTTGCAGTGGGGCTCCGGCTCAACATCTCATTGGTGAGACATCGAGGACAATACTGCTATGTCCAAGAAACGCAGCGACCTGCCACTACAATACTGTTATATACAAGGAACGCAGTTATCTACTACTGCAAGCGCCGGGCGGGCCGGGACCACCAGCCGTGGGCGACCTCCTTCCTTTGCGAGCAAGTCGCACGGTCGGGGTCCACTCCGGGCGGGCTACAGGAACCAGCCGCAGGCGACCTTGCATAGGGGCTTTGACTCGCAATGTCTCGTGAGCGAGTCCTCGAAGATGATGCTGCTCTTCTTTCTCCTTCTCTGTCTCCAAGCGGGATGACGATCTCGACTTGGAGTGGGTTATGTGCTGTGTCACACGCTTGATTCGCGTACATGACGATCCGACTTCCGCCAAATTCTCTCTGTCTGCCCATGATATCATCGGGTCGCTCAACAAGTTAAGCTGCATGGCATCAGGCCGCGTAAGGTGTCTTCGCCGCGTCTGCCCATGATATCACCAGGTCGCTCAACGAGCTAAGCTGTGTGGCATCAGGCCGCGTAAGGTATCTCCGCCACGTCTGCCCGTGATGTCACCAGGTCGCTCAACGAGCTAAGCTGCGTGGCATCAGGCCGTGTGTGTGGTTTCCGTAGCGTCTACCCGTGATGTCACCAGGTCACTCAACGAGCTAAGCTGCATGGCATCAGGCCGCGTAAGGTGTCTCCGTCGCGTCTGCCCGTGATGTCACCAGGTCGCTCAACGAGCTGCGTGGCATCAGGCCGCATAAGGTGTCTCCGCCACGTCTACCCGTGATGTCACCAGGTCGCTCAACGAGCTAAGCTGCATAGCATCAGGCCGCGTGTGTGGTTTCCGTCACGTCTGCCCGTGATGTCACCAAGCCACTCAACGAGTTAAGCTGCATGGCATCAGGCCGCGTAAGGTATCTCCGCCGCGTCTACCCGTGATATCACCAGGTTGCTCAACGAGCTGCGTGGCATCAGGCCGCGTAAGGTGTCTCCGCCGCGTCTGCCCGTGATGTCACCAGGTCACTCAATGAGCTGCGTGGCATCAGGCCGCATAAGGTATCTTCGCCGCGTCTGCCCGTGATGTCACCAGGTCGCTTAACGAGCTGCGTGGCATCAAGCCGCATAAGGTATCTTCGCCGTGTCTGCCCGTGATGTCACCAGATCGCTCAACGAGCTAAGCTGCGTGGCATCAGGACATGTAAGGTGTCTCCGCCACGTCTGCCAGTGATGTCACCAGTTCGCTTAACGAGCTAAGCTGCGTGGCATCAGGCCGCATGTGTGGTTTCTCCGATGATACGAGGACCATACCCCAAACAAGGTAGCTAAATTGAAAAAAATAGACGGCAATGCAAAAAGATCGATATGCATGAAAATTCGATATGTGCGAAATAGTGGGGCCCTATAACTCGACAAAAAATACAAATCGATAGAAATTGAACCAAAACAGAGCGTAAGGGCCAAATGGTGGAAGTTCGACAAGCGATAAAAGAATCAAAAGCTAGCTACCCTTGACCGGTTAAGGATCCTCAGAACCCCGGTTTTGCTTATCACGTCCGCACGATAGCGGACAGTGGCCTTGCCTCTAGCCTTCGACATCAGTGGCTTGTGACCTCACCAAGTTGTCTAGCTTCGAGGGATACCAATAGATTTTCAGGTCGCCTAAATGGGTGGCCGCCCATTTAGGTCCCCTTAGATCACCTCCGGGTGCTTCCTTTCATGGCATGTGAATGCGAAGGACCCCGGTCATGTTTAAAGTCCCCTGGACAGCGGACTACCCCGGCGATCTCAATGTCGTTTGGGACGGCCACTGAGAACCCCAGTCTTGCTTTAAGTCCGCACGACGGCGAACTGTTCTTTGAGGAAACTGTGTGCGAGCTGATCGCGTGCGAGTTGTTCTCTGTGGATTACTATCGATCACAAATTTGAAGACTCCTTTAGTCCAAATACTTTATTGCACAAAATGGTTTACAGGAGGGCGCCTACGCGCAAGGTAGGAGGTCTTTGTTGTTCGGTCATCTTCCCTCGGTGATCCAACACCACATCTTCGAGCTTAATGTGTTGCTGGACCAAGGCGACGAGCTCGATCATAGTGCTGGGATCGGAAATGACAATCGCATCATGAAGCTCACCTCCTTCGGGGAGCGCACTCCGGAAGGCACTCACGGCTGTCCGGTCCCGCCCGGCTGAATCTTCGAGGGCGAGATAGGCGTTCCGGAATCACATCGAGAAAAACCGGAGGGTCTCCCGTGCGCACATGGCAAGACCAAACAGTGATTCGATTCGCTTTGGAGGTTGTCAATTGCAACGGTACTATTCCAGGAACAGCCCCGACAGAGCAATGAAGCTTGGGACCCAGCCCGGAGGTAACTTATGAAACCAATCCAGGGCCGAACCCGTCAAGCTGCTCGGGAAGGCACGACACAGAATATGGTCCTGGTTGCGGAAGAATAATAACTTCCGGTAGGCCAAGAGGTGGTCCACGGGGTCTTGTGATCCATCAAATAACATGAACTTCGGCGGAGTCCAGTGCTGAGGGAAACCTCCCTGGTGAACCTTGTTCGTCAAGGGAGAGCTCCCTCCACGGGCGGCGAGCTCTTCTAAGAGGTCGACGGGCATACTAGGTAGCTGCCAGTGCTCAGGGTGATTTCCCAAAGACAACTGTGCAGGCCCCAAGCAATCATGCATGCTTCTTCGAAGCCAGTCCACACCCTCGCTGCGGCGGTGCTCGGGGGCGACGTCTTGGCGATGGCCCCGCCTCTTCACAAGTAGCCACCTCGGTGCAGGGAAAGGTCTGTGCGAGGCCGTCACCTCATGAGTCTCCGAACGGGGTAACACTTCCACCGTGAGTTCCTCCTCACGCTGATGGTGCGGGTTACGGTCTCTTCATCGAGACCTTACCTCTGGCTCGTCCGCCATTGTGGGTTGATACGATGCTGGGGCGGGGGAAGGTCGCACAGGGGGAGCGACCCCCACCGACACTCCCAGATGCTAGGGCAGGATCGCTGACTCTCCCCTCCGCGGGTCGAGTCCGGGGGAGAGATCAGTCCTTTGGCTCGTCGTCCGAACCTGGCGCAGTCGCGCTAGCTCGTCCATCATGGCCCGCTGAGTGGCCAACATCTCCAAAAGGATCTGGTCACTGAGCAGGACAAGGGGTTGGGAGGCTTCAACGAGCGGCCCGTTTCGCGTAGACCTGGCGCGGGCTTTCACCCGTCTTTGTCCCCGCGTGGCCGGACTCATCCGGGTATCTTCGGGTGAAATGGCTTTCAGCCGTGTGATTGTGGGCGTTCTCATAGGAACCAGTCGAAAGATCCCACAGACGGCGCCAAATATTGGGGGATATTTTTCGTTGGACCGAGCGGTCACCCTGCAAGACAGAGAAAGTGTGAGAACGGCTGGCTCCCTTAGGAGCGGGACCCTCCGACGCTCAAGTCAGAACAGGTACAAATAGGGGAGAGCTGTAGTAGTTGGAAGTGGTAGGGATGAGGGTTTCAAACCTGTACTTTAGAGCCAGGGGATGTACCTTTATAGCCTTTTACGTCCTATCAAAATCCGACACGTGGGGGCTCTTCTAGCACCTTCAGTGCCTCCATGTGCCAACCCACATGGACCTTGATGGCCTTTGTCGTTTAGTCTGCCAGGCGGTGGAAAAGGGGGACGCACCGGTCTTGTCCTTGCCAGGTGAAGACTTTGGAGAGCTCTAGTCTGGGAGGTCCTAGACCGACTCTGCCGGCTTCCATGGACTGCAATCGTCCACGTAGCTCCATGGGGGTAGTGACATCTGTCGATAGGGCGTCGCCTTACTGTAGGCGACCTCCGTGGGCAAAGGGGGCGACTTCCTTAGCTGTTGGCGTGATCAAGCGAGCTCCTAAGCGAGCTGTGGGTGCTGGGTTTGACGAGCTCCTGAGCGAGCTGGGGTAAGCTCCTGAGCGAGCTGGGGGCGTGCTCCTGGCGAGCCATAGGTTGCTGACGGGTTATTTCAGAGCCTCTCCTATCGCCAACAGGCGAGCCCTCGGGTTAGCTGTGTGGAACGGGTAGAAGCCATTTCTTTATGGCAACAGCATCAGTACTGAGTGTCACTCTGCTTGTGGCTCGAATTCTTGGTGCGCGAGCTGATTATACGCGTCTGGGTCGACCTTGGGCGGGCTGTGAGCCTTGCTACGGCCGGTGCTTCCTCCTGAGAGTTTTTTTGGGGACCATCAGATACAGATCCTCCTGGCAACAACTTCACCCTCAGGGAATAGCACGCACCCGATCGGCTCGCACACGGCTCCTGTAAGAGACCAACTCGCGTGCGGCCCCCTCAGAGAACAACCAACCTACCCACAACTATCGAGATGACCTCGCTAGGCTCCTGAGCGACCAGCCACTCTCTCAGGAGGGGGTAATGATGGTGCCAAAAATATCACTGGCTCGTCGTCCAAGTGGCAGCAGCATGGGAGACCGCCCTTGTCTTTGAGTGCACCTTGGGCGACCTTGGGTAGCTAAAGAAAAAGCCTCCCCCCCCCCCCCCCCCCCCCAAGGGTGAGCTTGAGATTCAAGGCCAACCCCGATTTTTGGGTAAGCAGCATTGTGACTATAGTAGATCTTGGAGTTCAAAGAACACTCCCAAAGAAACCGGACTCTGCCTTCACAAACACCTCGCACGCGTTCAGTTCGCTCACGAGGTGCTCCCTTTGAAGGACTCATCTTTTGTCCCACTGTATGATGTGAGATCCACCATGAGCTCGCTCGAGAGCTCACCTCGTCTATCTGCGTTCGCCTTGATCATCTGGGATGGTACTGAAATTGTCGAGCTTCGCATCCATCTCCCTGGAACAGTGGCGTTGGACGTTGCGGAAGGAGCTTAGCAAGGCGTAGCGGCACTGACGAAGTGGCAACGATGGGCAGGTGTAATTCATCTTCCTCGATGTCTCATTCATGAGGTACTGCAAGTAAAAGCTTTCAACGTAGCTGCAAAGGCTGTGGATTGAGCCGAAGGAGGAAGGCTTGTCTAAAAACCATAAGACGGCTCCGAGAGGGAGTAGAAGTGAACTTAGAACGTTCCCTACGAACCGCCTCAGCTCGCCCAGGAACTCATCACGGTATGGCAGGCTAGATGACAAAGCTCATCAAAGACCCATGTGGGCTGACACCGAAAGGTATAGAACGTGCAGGAATATGCGGCGACGTGTCAGCCTCTGGCGGCCTACAAAAGGCTATAAAGGTAAGACCCTCGATCGGCTCCAAAGTACATGTTCAAAATTCTAAAACCCGGACATTTTTCGATCACTAAAGCCCTCCTTTTTCGATCCGTCACTGACTTGAGCGTCGGAGGGTCTGCGCTCCTCACGGAGCCAGCCGTTCACGTGATCTTTGATTTGCAGGTTGATCCTCCGGGCCAGTGAAGATTTTTCCCCCGACAGTATTGATGAAGTGGACCACACCAATGAGGTAGACGACACTGATGACATGACCGATGGATGAGGTGCATTAATGCTGATGTAGCCATGGTGACTCCGATGGCTGAGACTGCAGGAACTTCATGTATGCAGACGATGAAGATCAACGAGAAGCTTGCATTGCGATCCATGCCATCGAAGAAATCAGGGAGGGGCGGGAAGCTCCGTGCTGGACTTCTGGCTTCCTTTCCTAAATGAAAATTTTGTTTTTGGAATTGTCGGGGCATGCTACGGCTACCGGCGATTGGTAACCTTTGTTTTTTGATTCGACATGTGAAGGGGGATCAGACTCGTCCCCAAATCCATTATATGTGACCAACGTCTCATGTATGAGATTTATTCAAACCAGAGATGATGACCATAACTCCTAATGGTGATGGTGATGTGCAGAGGCTGAGGCAGAGGCTGAGGCTGAGGCTGCGAGAGAAATCTTGGCCATGGAGAATCACAACAAGGGCGGCGATAAAGCAAGAATCCGTGTTCTGATCGACGGTGACCCTAAATGCATGCTCTCCAAGCTCGGCCTTGCGTTCCTTGCTCATCTTGCCCATCTGCATACCCCGCGCGGTTATTAATTTGGTGGTCAACACAAACAAATAAATAAATCCTTGATAGTAAGTGCACCACACCTGAGCTACCACCATGGAACTCTCTCCCTTGTATATTCTGCACGATCGCTTGCTGTAGCTTCCCTTGATCTTGAAATCACACACATCTTCCTTCGTGTTGGCGGCCAGCAGCACGTCCAGCTCCTCTCTCAGCTGGAACTGCGAGCTGCTCTTCACGCTGAACAACAAGTCCTTCGGGTCCCAGCTGTGGCCCATGAACACTTGCCACCGACCGTGCAGGCTCCAGCACTACAGATTGAGAAGCAGTGTGAAGATGCACGTTTTGGAGGGTCGATATACAAATACGCAATTAGACAGTTTTGTAGGGGCCGATTTGCAAAACAAGAAATGGCAGAAGGAAAAGGGAGAGCTCAACTGTGCGCTTCAAGGAAAGGAGGCGAGAGCCGGTGGATGCATCCACCAGGAACCGCCTGGAGTTGACGTTCCATGACGTCAATTCCACCCTATAGATAACTCTGCCGCTGGCATCAACGGCGGCGAGGCGGCCTTTATTCATGTTCGGGGGATTTCTCGCTGGTCCGTGCGGGCTGCCTGCAAGACAAAGAAAAGAGAACGTGAGAACGGCTGGCTCCCTTAGGAGCGCAGACCCTCCGACGCTCAAGTCAGTCACGGTGGCACAACGGCGAGCTGCGGTATACCAAAGTGGTAGGGAAAAGGAATTCGAACCTCCACTATGGAGCTTGGGGGTGAGCATTTATAGCAATCGGCGGCCTACCGTACCCCGACACGTGGAGATTCTTCCAGGGCCTTCTAGACCCCCCACGTTCTGGCTCGCGTGGGTCTGACAGTCCTTGGTACTCGCGCCCTGACATTCTGTCGTCAAGCCTGCCAGGCGGTTTGAGTGGGGGAGGGCATCTTTCTTGTCGCGGCCAGCTGGCTGTTCTGGAATGTTCAAGTCCGGGAGGTCTCGAACTGATTCGAGTGAGCTTCCGTGGACCACGTTTGTCCACGTAGCTTCCGTGGGGTTTTGACACCTGGCATCTTTTCATACATGGTGGGCGACCTCCGATGGGGAGCTAAGGCGAGCTCGCCCTCCATTGCTCCGCCTTCTCTTCCACATCTATCAAGAGTCGGACCTCGCGGGAGCAACCTCTTCGATAAACTGGAAAATTCTGGCGAGCTTGGGCGAGCTCCTGAGCGAGCTTGGACGAGCTCCTTCGCGAGCTTGGGCGAGCTCCTGCGCGAGCTAGGGGCGTTTGCGATGCCGGTGTCTTCGTTATGCATGACGGTCTAACTCCCGCTATCACTGCAAGCGAGTTCTCGCGCGGGCTTGGCGAGCTCCTGGGCGAGCTCCTGAGCGAGCTTAGGCGAGCTCCTGGGCGAGCTTGGCGAGCTCCTGAGCGAGCTTGGCGAGCTCCTGAGCGAGCTTGGCGAGCTCCTGGGTGAGCTTAGCGCGCTCCTGAGCGAGCTTAGGCGAGCTCCTGGGCGATCTCAGGCGAGCTCCAGCGAGCTTAGGCGAGCTCCTAAGAGTGCTCTTTGGCCTAGGCCCCTTCAGCCCAATGTGGATCTCGCTCCCTGTCAAGGTGATTTGGTGAGCACGGGGGGGGGGGGGGGGGGGGGGGGGGGGTGCGAACTCCAGGGCAGATTTCAGCTACCCCCAACATTACCCCCTCCTGAGGGAGCGACCAAGGAGACTTTGGCGCTTGCTCAGGAGTCTTATTGCACGCGACGGTCGAATTGGGTGTTCTAGTCATTGGCGGCTTCCACCTTGTGGGCTGCGGGCACCTGCCGTGGGCGGTCTCCGCCGAGAGTTTTGACCGTCAGTATTTCACAAACGCTGGGCGGGCCGGGAGCGTCAGCCACGAGCGATCTCCTTTCGGCGTGAGCTCATCACTCGCGGTCAGGGTCTGCCTCAGGCGAGCTGCGGGCACCAGCCGTGGGCGGTCTGCGCCGAGAGCTTTGACTGTCAGTATTTCACAAACGCTGGGCGGGCCGGGGAGCGTCAGCCACGAGCGATCTCCTTCCGGCGTGAGCTCATCACTCGCGGTCAGGGTCTGCCTCGGGCGAGCTGCGGGCACCAGCCGTGGGCGGTCTGCGCCGAGAGCTTTGACTGTCAGTATTTCACAAACGCTGGGCGGGCCGGGAGCGTCAGCCACGAGCGATCGCCTTCCGGCGTGAGCTCGTCACTCGCGGTCAGGGTCTGCCTCGGGCGAGCTGCGGGCACCAGCCGTGGGCGGTCTGCGCCGAGAGGTTTGACTGTCAGTATTTCACAAACGCTGGGCGGGCCTGGAGCATCAGCCACGAGCAATCTCCTTCCGGCGTGAGCTCATCACTCGCGGTCAGGGTCTGCCTCGGGCGAGCTGCGGGCACCAGCCGTGGGCGGGCCGCGAGCATCGGCCACGAGCGATCTCCTTCCGGTGCGAGCTTGCCACACACGGACAGGGTCTGCTTCGGGCGAGCTTGGGCACCAGCCACGGGCGATCTACGTCGAGAATTTTGACTCTCAGTACTTTATAACGCTGGGCGGGCCGCGAGCATCAGCCACGAGCGATCTGCGCCGAGAGTTTTGACTCCTAGTATTTCACAAAAGCTGGGCGGGCCGGGAGCGTCAGCCACGAGCGATCTCCTTCCGGTGTGAGCTTGTCACACGCGGTTGGGGTCCACACCGGGCGGGTTACGAGCCACAGCCACGGGTTGGTCCCGGGCGGGCTGTGAGCCATGGCCACTGGTGCTTCTTCTCTCTGTGTTCTGCCTAAACTGCCTCCCGCTACTGCCACGTGGACAACAAACTGGTGTGGCCTTGTGCCGCCACGTGGACAACAAACTGGTGTGGCCTTGTGCCGAAAGTTGTGCCACGTCTGCCCGTGATGTCACCAGATCGCTCAACGTGCTAAGCTGCGTGGCATCAGGCCGCGTAAGGTGTCTCCGCCGCGTCTGCCCGTGATGTCACCAGGTCGCTCAACGAGCTAAGCTGCGTGGCATCAGGCCGCGTATGTGTTCTCCCCGACGATCCGAGTACCATACCCCGGACGAGGTAGCTAAATCGATAAAAAATAAACGACATCGCAAAAAGATCGATATGCATAAAAATTCGATATGTGCGAAATAGTGGGGCCCTATAGCTCGAAAAAAATACAAAACGATAGAAATCGAACCAAAACAGAGCGTAAGGGCCAAAGGGTAGGAATCCATCGGGCGATGAAAGAATCAAAAAGCTAGCTACCCCCTGACCGGTTAAGGATCCTCAGAACCTCGGTTTAAGACTGCCCCGGGAAGCTCAAGGTCGCCCACTGGCTGTCTCTGAGGATCCCGGTCTTGCTTTAAGTCCGCACAACGGCGGACTACCCCGGGAAGCTCAAGGTTGCCCACTGGCTGCCTCTGAGGATCCCGGTCTTGCTTTAAGTCCGCACAACGGCGGACTACCCCGGGAAGCTCAAGGTTGCCCACTGGCTGCCTCTGAGGATCCCGGTCTTGCTTTAAGTCCGCACAACGGCGGACTGCCCCGGGAAGCTCAAGGTCGCCCACTGGCTGCCTCTGAGGATCCCGGTCTTGCTTTAAGTCCGCACAACGGTGGACTGTTCTTTGAGGACGCTGCACGTGAGCTGATCGAGTGCGAGCTGTTCGCTGTAGATTTCTATCGAGCACAGATTTGAACTAGTCCAAACACATTATCGCACAAAATGGTTTACAAGAGGGCGCCTACGCACAAGGTAGGGGGCTGCTGCTGCTCGGCCATCTTCCCTCGGCGATCCAGCACCACATCTTCGAGCTTAATGTGTTGTTGGACCAAGGCAAAGAGCTCGATCATGGTGCGGGGATCAGAGATGACTATCGCGTCATGAAGCTCACCTCCTTCGGGGAGCGCACTCCGAAAGGCACTCACGGTCGTCCGGTCTCGCCCTGCTGAGTCCTCAAGAGCGAGATAGGCGTTCCGGAATCGCATTGAGAAGCACCGGAGGGTCTCTCTTGCGCCCATGGTAAGACCGAACAGTGATTCGATCTGCTTCGAAGGTCGCCGATTGCACCGGTACTGTTCCATGAACAGCCCGGATAGAGCAGTGAAATTAGGGACCGAGCCCGGAGGTAACTTATGAAACCAGTCGAGGGCCGAACCCGCCAAGCTGCTCGGGAAGGCGCGGCACAGAACGTGGTCCTGATCCCGAAAGAATAACAACTTTCGGTAGGCCAAGAGGTGGTCCACGGGGTCTTGCGACCCGTTGAACAAAACAAACTTTGGTGGGGTCCAGTGCTGAGGGAAACCTCCCTGGTGAACCTCGTTGGTGAAGGGCGAGCTTCCTCCCCGGACGGCAAGCTCTTCTAAGAGGTCGACGGGCGTGCTAAGTAGCTGCCAGCGCTCGGGGTGATTTCCCAAAGACAGCTGCGCAGGTACCAAGCAATCCTGCGCGCTTCCTCGAAACCGGTTCGCAGCCTTGCTACGGTTGTGCTCGGGGGCGACATCCTCTAACTCGCCCGAGTCCGCACCGGGGCTTCGTCGGCGACGAGGGGCCATCGGCAGGGTTGACTTGTTGCTGGAGCGCTGGGTGCCGAGTCGCTGCGGCCGCTCGAGCGCGGTCCCTCTCGTCCGGCGCGCCACTGCATCCTCCACAGGGGGCTCCTGCTGGGATGCCCGCCATGTGGGCGCCATAGTGGGCTGATGCGACGCTGGGACAAGGGGAGGTCGCACAGGGGAAACAACCCCCGCCGACACTCCTGGACGCTGGGACGGGATCACTGACTCTTCCCTCCGCGGGGTGAGCCCGGGGGAGAGATCAGTGATCCGGCTCGTCGCCGGAACCTGGCGCAGTCGCACTATCTCGCCCACCATGGCCCGCTGAGTGGCCAACACCTTCAAAAGGAGATGGCCGTTGAGCGGGACAGGGGGTTGTGATGCTTCAGCGAGCAGCTCGCTTTGTGCAGACTTGGCGTGGGCTTTCACCCGTGTCTGCCTCCGCGTGACCGGAGCCATCCGGGTGTCTGGAGAAGCACGGCTTTCAACCGCGTGGTCGTGGGCGTTCTCGCAGGAACCGGTCGATAGATCCCACAGACGGCGCCAAATGTTCGGGGGATTTCTCGCTGGTCCGTGCGGGCTGCCTGCAAGACAAAGAAAAGAGAACGTGAGAACGGCTGGCTCCCTTAGGAGCGCAGACCCTCCGACGCTCAAGTCAGTCACGGTGGCACAACGGCGAGCTGCGGTATACCAAAGTGGTAGGGAAAAGGAATTCGAACCTCCACTATGGAGCTTGGGGGTGAGCATTTATAGCAATCGGCGGCCTACCGTACCCCGACACGTGGAGATTCTTCCAGGGCCTTCTAGACCCCCACGTTCTGGCTCGCGTGGGTCTGACAGTCCTTGGTACTCGCGCCCTGACATTCTGTCGTCAAGCCTGCCAGGCGGTTTGAGTGGGGGAGGGCATCTTTCTTGTCGCGGCCAGCTGGCTGTTCTGGAATGTTCAAGTCCGGGAGGTCTCGAACTGATTCGAGTGAGCTTCCGTGGACCACGTTTGTCCACGTAGCTTCCGTGGGGTTTTGACACCTGGCATCCTTTCATACATGGTGGGCGACCTCCGATGGGGAGCTAAGGCGAGCTCGCCCTCCATTGCTCCGCCTTCTCTTCCACATCTATCAAGAGTCGAACCTCGCGGGAGCAACCTCTTCGATAAACTGGGGAATTCTGGCGAGCTTGGGCGAGCTCCTGAGCGAGCTTGGACGAGCTCCTTCGCGAGCTTGGGCGAGCTCCTGCGCGAGCTAGGGGCGTTTGCGATGCCGGTGTCTTCGTTATGCATGACGGTCTAACTCCCGCTATCACTGCAAGCGAGTTCTCGCGCGGGCTTGGCGAGCTCCTGGGCGAGCTCCTGAGCGAGCTTAGGCGAGCTCCTGGGCGAGCTTGGCGAGCTCCTGAGCGAGCTTGGCGAGCTCCTGGGTGAGCTTAGCGCGCTCCTGAGCGAGCTTAGGCGAGCTCCTGGGCGATCTCAGGCGAGCTCCAGCGAGCTTAGGCGAGCTCCTAAGAGTGCTCTTTGGCCTAGGCCCCTTCAGCCCAATGTGGATCTCGCTCCCTGTCAAGGTGATTTGGTGAGCACGGGGGGGGGGGGGGGGGGGGGGGGGGGGGGGGGTGCGAACTCCAGGGCAGATTTCAGCTACCCCCAACAATTCACGCCCGGAGCTTCCGTGGTGAAGAAGAGATCGACGGGGCGGGAAGCACAGAACTTTGGGCTGACGATGGCGTTGGAGCTGGCCGGCGGAGCGCTCATGCTTGACGCATCCATGCTTAACAACACTGGGTGGGTTCTCCCTTGTCGGATCTATTGGAATGATAGACTGACTGCTTTCTGTGTTCAAGAGGGGAAAGACTTGGCAGAAAAATAAAAAAAGATTGCAAGGACTTTGTCAAACCAGAGTTAAGATTGCAAGGACTTTGTGAACCAGAGTTAGACTTTTCTTTGGCTAACGCCAGATAATGGGACCCGTCAGTTCTGCTTAGGAACCAACCAAGTCTGGAGCCCACGAAAAAGACAGTGAGACCAGGCAGCCATGCCTGGGGCTCACAGAGACTGTCTAGGATCTGGTAAATCCCCTCGGATATTTACCAAAAGCCCTAGATATTCTCAAAAGCTCTATAAATAGCAGGTTCTGTAAATAATCCATAGCGGAATTCAGTATTCTCAATTCTACTTTCTGTTTTCCAAAGGTCCTTGAGCCTTGTGGTAATCAGACTTTAGTTAATCTCACTCTACCCTCTGTCTACTTGTATAAGCACTCCTCGACCTCTTGAGAGTGGCTCTATTTTTTTAAAGTTAGTAGATTCAAAGGTTGCGTCTTACCGCACAGAGACGTAGGCTTCGGCCGAATTTTATTTTCACATCATGTGTTAACTCTCTCTTTCTCTCTCTCCCCCTCTACTTGACTGTGTCTATAGCTCAGCAGATGACAGCTTAGCACTCTACAGTGCACTCTCTCGAAGTCAACAATCAATCGACTACTGGAGGAAAATCGTACGACGGCCGTAATTTCCCCCCACACCCTCTTCGTGGGCAAGCATTTCTTTGACCTCCATACCACCACCTTCTGCCGCCCGAAACCGCCTCGGCGATCGAAGAACTCAACCCATGGATCCTCTGTAGACCCCCAACGACTCATCTCACAGCCCAAGATGATAAGATCAATGACCAACATCAAACCATGCCACCCTGCCACCGTGCTCCGTCACCTCTCCACCTCATCCTATTTTACCTCGAAACCCTAGCCCTAGAAATGTCTACTCGACCTGACCCTAATCCTCCCTCTCAACTCTTTTAGATACTCTCACCCCGGGTGGCTGAAGAAGCCCCGCCTACAATGCCTAGCCCCTTCCCTCACATTGCTCCACATCGTGGAGCTCCTTCGAACATGCGCCCCTCGACCCCCAGACCACCCTCACATTTTTTTACTGGGTCAGTCAGATGTCTGGGTTCCTGCACACCTTCAAATCCCACTCCGCCCCAAATACTCGCCTGACCCAAACTCCGATCCCTGGCCCCACAAAAAATCTCACAACCTTCATGATCAAACCTCCATCTCCCTCTCCCTCCACAAAATCATATCAATGCATACTGCAAGGGGGGGAATCTAGTCAAGACGAAGCTGTACTTGAGCAATGGCCATGGAGATTAGGCCAGGTTACGATTTCGTTTGATTTCTTTTGATGATGGAGGGGGGAAGTAATCTCAGCCGTTAGGTTTTTTGGCCTTCTTTTAATGTTAGAGAAAGTAATCCCAACCAATCATTCAGCCACCCAAGCAACGACAATATCAGAAGTACGTAGTCTAGCTCATATATATAAGCCAGCTTAGTCCGCCTAACGCCCATAGACGGCTCCAAGACGGAATAGGGGTGTAAGCTAGTTAAATTTTTTAACATGTGGGGGTGTAATTTATAAATGGGGATAAACTTGGGGGTGGAAGTCAAATTACTCTCTTTTTTTTGTTGGAGCTGGAACGGCCAGGCGGTCAGTGGATAGGGCGCTACAGCAAGAGCTCAAAGTGGTCCGTAGATCAAGTAATGTAGCCCAGGGTGGGCAATCAATATCCGACCAATTTTGGTGGGACTCTAATGTGCCACAAAACTAGGAAAAAAAGGAATCTTGAAAATCCATTTATCCGAGAAATTGGACAAAAGAACATGGCACAAATTGAGATTATCCGAATAAATCAATGTCCAACCTATTTTACTTTGCCAAAAAAAGGACCATAAATGAATTTAGGATGGGTTTGGGATTTTTTATGGGCTCTTCGGATTACCCGACTTGACCCGCTTCTATTTACATGTTTGGATGACTTTAAATGGATATAGGATGGGTTTGGGATTTTTTTTTCTCAAACCCAGTTGGGTTTGGGGCGGGTGTTAGCCTCCCCGCTTCGAACCCGATCCGATGATGTATCTCATTACATTTACATATGGTTTGGTGATTGCAGTAGCTTACATATTTTTATTGCAGTGCAACACTTCGGTTTCCATTAATAAAGTATTATTTTTAAGAAAAAGTATAGCAATTGCTGATTTTTGTTATAGAATTAATACGCGGCAAACCTCCCTCCCCCACTGCAACCATCCCGCCAAACATAAACAGGGTTGGGGTGGGACAGGTTCGAGTTTTTGATGATACAAGGGGAGTTGTTTGGGATTTACCTGTAAAACCCGATGTGGGTTTGGGGTGGGTTCAGGGCAGCCACAACTGGTCGGGGTCAGGATGGGATCGCCCCCATGCCAAGCCCAACTTTTTACCCACCCTACGAATCACCATTAATCTCAAACTTGGTTCACTATTGTCTTGGATACAGTCGTGCTGAACTGAAATCATTTTTCCATTATTTTGTTTTCAAATCCCTTTTGTTTGTTGTGTAACTTATTAATCTTTGTTGCCAGTGATAGAGAGATGTAAACTAGTTTTGTATAAATTAACAACTGTCCATACTGTAATTGGATGCCAATATCAGATTATTCATATGAATTTTGCACTTAAGATTTAGCATTAAAGCAAGATTCACACTGAATACTCTCAAATTTTAGGGTATCCTTTTTTCATTTTCAGATTTTATGTTGAATGTTACCTACTTCCAACTTTTCTTGGTTATCATTTCAGATCCGAAAAATGGTTGCGACTGCAGTGGCAGTGAAGCGGAGATTGCTACCGTTGGATATCATAGAGATTTCTCTATCAAAGTTTTCTCGCATTGTTCTTCCCCTCGCCCCGTCTGAAGTCTTGATCCTAAGAAGTAACCGCTATTCTGTAAGAAGCTGTCCTGGAAATATAACCAGACCTGAGATGCTAGTAATGTTGGAATCCGAGGGAATCCAGAGAGCCGTTGATGAATTCTATTCGTCCACGCTGTTGCCACAAGTCTCCAAGTTCTTGGATCCATCAGAGTTTCCGTGGAAGGAGTGGGTAAAGAACTTGGATACTTACACAAGCATCCCAGATATAGAGCTTGAGGAAGTCAGAAGTGCATGGAGGTTCTGGAAAGAAGATTTCTTGAAGCCAAAACACAAAACAATAGGAGAAAAAATTTGTTGACCGGTAGCATGACCGTCCAATACTAACATGCCATGTGTTCAAAGTTGATCAGGATTATTTTCCTTCTGTTGATTTTTTTTTTTTTGCAAGAATTTCTTCTGTTGACTTGTTATTACCTGAATTTTGGCAAGCATTGGAAGCTTGATGTCATCTCTTGGATTGTTGAATTTGTTGTAATGTTCTGCTTAGTTTCTTGTCATGAACATGTCTTCATGTGCAATGTGCGAGAGCAATCATGATTGACAATAACGTTTGGATTGTGGAACATAAACTGCACTGGAATCTGTTTCTAAGGAACATAAACATAGAAACGTTTACTCTACAAACGTTCTTTCTATAATATTCTCTCTAGATAATATTCCTTATCTTGGATATTTTTCCTCTAGCAAATTTTGATTGGGGTTCAAATTACCACTTTACCCCTATCTGGTGTATATGGCGCCTGGTCGGTTGTAGTTACCGGTTGTGGAACGAATTGGTTATATAGGGTTACTTATTTTTTTTGTCGATCGAGATGCGATCGTGCTAGACAGTATAGGTGTGTTTGGCAAGCGAAACAGTTGTTCCACTTAAACCTCATCCGGAAGAGTGCATTTTTATTAATTATTATTTTTGGATAAATTGAGGGTTGAGTGTTTCGGTTGGCATAGAAACGTACATAACGATAAAATATTATTCCCAACTCCTTCATTTTTTCATCTAAAAAAAAGGGTTATTTTGACTTTGCCCCCTAAATTTTGCCTTGAATTAGACTTTACGCCCCATAATTTCATTAATTAGACTTTACCCCCCCCCAAACTAATTGTTGCGTCAGCTCACCACCCAAAACTTTATTTCTTTTCCGTCAGTTCACCCTTTCTCTTAGATGGTGACCCGACGGAACAGTTAGTTTTGGAGGGTAAAGTCTAATTAATGAAAATATGGGGGTAAAGTCTAATTCAAGGCAAAATTTGGGGGTCCAAGTCAAAATAATCCAAAAAAAAAAAAGAAGTCAAGTCTAACACGGGTTTTACATGGTCCAAAACGTAGCCCAACACTCCAATAGATCCGACAGCTGTGATTCAAACTCCGGAAAGTCTTCCTATAAATGCTTGGCCAATTCATAGCCCTGGAAACAGAGAAGCCAGTGTTGGTAAGCATGGATGGTGCATCAAGCACGACCGCTCCGCCGGGCGAGCCCGTCGCCGTCGTCAGCCCACAGTTCTGTGCTTCCCACCCCGTCGATCTCGCCTTCACCACGAAAGCTCCGGGCGTGAAGAAAGGCCGTCTCGCCGTCGTCGACGCCGGCGGCAGAGTTGTTTATAGGGTGGAATCGCCGCCATGGAACTTCAATCACGGGCGGTTGCTGGTGGATGCCGCCACCGGTTCTCCCCTCCTCTCCTTACAGCCTAAGGTTGAGCTCCCCTTTCCTCCTTCTGCCTTTGGCATTTCTCGTTCCTATAGATCCTAGCTAAGTTTCTTGCGAAACGACCCCTATACACTAGTCTAATTATGTATTAACACATGGGAACCTTATCATATTTGCATATCGACCCTCTAAACCCTATAAAACTGTGCATATTCACTCCTCCGAGGTTTTTATGATTGAACCCTTGAGGTGTTGTTGCTTCTCTGTAGTCCTGGAGCCTACACGGGCGATGGGAAGTGTTCATGGGCGACAGCTTGGACCCGAAGGACTTGTTGTTCAGCGTGAAGAGCAGCTCGGTGTTCCAGCTGAGAGAGCAGCTGGACGTGCTGCTGGCCGCCAACACGAAGGAAGATGTGTGTGATTTCAAGATCAAGGGAAGCTACAGCAAGCGATCGTGCAGAATATACAAGGGAGAGACCTCCATGGTGGTGGCTCAGGTTTGGTCCACCACTCCCCTTTTTTTGTTTTTTTTGGTACTTAGTGAGAGGTCCCTCACCAAGAGATCGATTAAGCCCAAGTCCCTTGAAATACTGTGGACGGAATTACCCTCCACAGTATTTCAATTTTTCTTTAAAATGCCACCAAACCAGTGAATCACTCCCTCTCCCCCGCCGTTGCCGGATCTAATCGAATCCCTCTCCCCCCGGGCCGGCCGGACCTAATCTACAGGCCATGGGATAAACCCTAAACCTAGCCCTAGATCAAACAGAATCCCTGCCGCCGCCGGAGATCGAGCTCGCCGGGGTCACGAGGTCGCCGGAGTCGGGAGGTCGCCGGGATCGGGAGAGAGATGTGTGGGGGGGGGGGGGGGGGGAGGGTAGTGTTGGGTTATAATAAGAAGGCAGGGACTTTAGGCTAAATTGATTTCTTGTATATCCTTAGGCTAAACCGATCTCTGTTTCAGGGGCCTTACACACATTAGCCTTTTTTTTTTTGGAGAATCCCTCTCTTAAATATGAGGGGTAAATATTATGGGGGGATGTCGGTCTAGACTCCTACCAGTTTATTAAGAAAAAATAATATATAAACAATACCTGAGAGGTACCAACAGAAAAATCCCATCCAACACAGGCTAACACAAATAGTCCAGGAGTTCTAAACAAGAAAAACAATAGACCCCAGGTCTCAAGACATTGAAGATTAGGAAGGATCCTGAACCTTTTCCCTTGAAAGGATTCACTCCTTACTATAAAGGATTCATTTGTTAGAAAAGAGTTGGTCGGTGTAATCTATCGAGCAAGTTCGCAACTGATCATTCACCTAATCGCCGGATCATGGTGATGCAGATGAGCAAGACGGGCAAGGAACGCAGGGCCGAGCTCGGAAAGCATGCATTCGGGGTCACCGTCGATCGAAACACGGATTCGTGCTTCATCGCCGCCCTTATCGTGATTCTCCACGAGCGGGCCGAGCAATCATCTAGAAGGGCGGCGGAGTCTCATCACCGTGCTCATCACCAAGCGATGATGCATCATCACCACGGGATGTGAGAAATGGAGCCTCTGCCTCCTCTTCTTGTTTCTCTGCGTGCTAAAGAAAAGAATTATGGTCATCTCTAGTTTGAATAAATCCTATCCTTGAGATAAGGATCTAAGGGTCTACTCTACTGTAACCTCTGTAATTTTTTCTGTATATATTATGATGAATTAATTAAGTATTAGTCTGATCTTCTGTATCACACATCCACAAAGCCGATCGCAGTCGCAAGATCAAATCTCAGGCTTGTCTTACCTTGGTTGTATCTCTGGGTTAGCCCCACTGTCTCCCTCCTAGACGGTTGCAGTCGCAAGATCAAATCTCGGGCTTGTCTTACACTGTGTGACGTATAAAATAAAATAGTGGACCCGTGGGTGGAAAGAAGTGTCGGCCTTTGGCGAGAAAAAACAAACTTTGTGCTTATGTAGTTGGCAGATGTCGAACCATGGTCTCTCTTCTGTAATGGCACTTACAGATGTCGCTTGCTCTAACCATGTTTCTTGAAGGGCAAAGCACAACAGAGTTGACTAACTTATATAACGGGTAGACTGATCGACCAATACTAACACACCATGTGTTTAAAGTTGATCACGGTGGCCGTCCACGTTTCAAACTTGGAATGCTGACTGTGCTGAGTCACTTAAGTCATTAGCTGATCCTTTGCTATTGAATGGATTGGGACGTTACCGACGTATGATTGCACTCCTCTATTTTTTTTTTATTGGGAACCTTCCCTGAACTATACACCTAATTTTTAACCTTAAATTTTATCCTTTGCTATTAAATGACTCGAGTCTTGACCCCTTAAACTATGCTCCATCTGCATGTTCACACACTCTTTTAACTTTCAATTGCTAAACTTAAACTTTTTTTAAATACTACCACAAAAAAAAAACCTTAATTTTTTATAACAAAAATACCATCCTCCTAGTCGACATAAATAATTTTTTTAAAAAAGCCTATCTCATTGGTAAGTTTTTTTTTTGGTCAAATATTTGATTTGTTGGTTGAAAGTTGATAGAGGGGGTTAACCCGCATACGGAGCATAGTCAACGGTAAAGTTGTTCAAAATATTACTTGAGTGACCAAAGTGAAATAATTAGGTGTATGATTCATGGAAGGTTTTTGTAATGTGCTCTTTAATTTATTGTAATCATAATCGTTCAGGTTTTTTATCCGATCGGGATGGAATCGATTATTGGTAAGATTCTTCTTAGGACAGTATATTGTTTGTGGGCCCATGGCCATGTCGGAACCAGGTTTCTCTTACGTGAAGCTGTTTCAGGGTTGCCTGCCGACAGTATCGCGGGGTGGCTACCGACATAACCGTGTCCATGCCGGCGGGGCTATCAACATATTTATGCTTAGGGTTCTAGCACGGAGAAGATGGAGGAGGAAGAGAAGGGAAGAGGAAGGAGGAGGAGAAAGAGGAACGAGGGCAGAGGTTAGGGTGGGCATTGGTTATGGGCAGACGAGGAGGGAGATGGAGGCAGTGTTAGGGGTCTGGAGGGTTACATGAGGGTTGGCTGGAGGTTAGGGATGAGAACAACTTGAATATTAAGAAAAATTAAAAAGAAAGGTTGCCGGGTTGAATATGGTGGGTGAAGATAGAATGTGTTATTCACATGAATTTATATTAAATGTGCCAATAATTAATACTGGTCTCTAAATTCTAGGATACCCACTTTCTGTAGATTAAATCTTACGCTGATACTAACAAACTCTTCACATGGTGATACTTCCTCTTTCCCATATTGGAGAGGTTCTCTGTTCGATTCCTAGTATGGACAACGTGGAGGGAACTTTCCCTCAAGACCGTTGTGCCTTGTTTGTGCGTGCGAATCCCAACCGTTGATGTCTTGTTTACAGGATTATAGAATTAATAAATAGAAGTTGTTGCCTCCATTTCGATCTTCGGACCACTTTGAGCCCTTGCTGTAGCGCCCTGTCCTCTGACTGTGTGGCCAGTCCATAAAAAAAGAGTAATTTTGACTTTCACCCCCAAGTTTATCCCTGTTTATCAATTACACCCCCACATGTTAAAAAATTTGACTTACACCCCCATTCCGTCTGGGAGGTGTCTATGGGTGTTAGGTGGACTGAGCTGGTTTTCATGAGCTAGGCTACTTCCAATATTGCCATTGCTTGGGTGGTTGAATGATCGGCTGTGATTACTTTCTTTAACATTAAAAGAAGGCCACAAAATCTAACGGTTGAGATTACTTTCTTCCTCCCTCATCAAAAGAAATCAAATCAAACCCTAACCCTAATCTCCATGGCCATTACTTAAGTACAACTTCGTCTTGACTAGATTCCCCTCCATGCAGTATGCATTGATTTGATTTTGTGGGGGGATGTGCAGGTTTGATCATGTACATAGATCGTGAAATTTTCTTGGGGCTAGGGAGTTTGGGTTGGGCGAGGGTTTGGGGCGGCGTGGGATTTGAAGTTGTGCTGGAACCCATACATCTGGCTGATCCAATCAAAAAATGTGAGGGCTGTTTGGGGTTCGAGGGGGCATGTCCGAAGGAGCTTCGCGATGTGGGGCGATATGATGTGAGGGAAGGGGGCCAGGCACTGTTGGCTGGGTTTCTTCAGCCACCCGGGGCGAGAGAGTATCTAAAAGAGTTGGGAGGGAGGATCTGGGTCGAGTCGAGTAGACATTTCTAGGGTAGGGTTTCTAGGCAGCAGAGGATGAGGTGGAGAGGCGATGGAGCACGGTGGCGTGGTTTGATGTCGGTCGTTGATCTTATCATCTTGGCGTGTGGGATGAGTTGTTGGAGGTCTATGGGGGATCCATGCATGGGTTAAGTTCTCCGATTGCTGAGGCGGTTGCAAATGGTAGAAGGTGGTGGTATGGCGGCCAAAGAAATGCTTTCCCATGAAGAGGGTGTGGGGGGAAATTACGGGTATCGTACGATTTTTCTTCAGTAGTCGATTGATTGTTGACTTCGAGAGTGGTGCGCTATAGAGTGTTGAGCTGTCGTCTGCTGAGCTATAGACACAGTCGAGTAGAGGGAGAGATAGAGAAAGAGATAATTGACACATGATGTGGGAACAAAGTTCGGCCGAAGCCTAGTCTCCGTGTGGTAAGACCTTTGAATCTACTAACTTTGAAAAGGTAGAGCCACTCTCAATAGGCCGAGAAGTACTTATAAAAGTATACAGAGGGTAGAGTGAACTTAACTAGAGTATGATTACCAGAAGGCTCAAGGACCTCTGGAAAACAGAAACTATAATTAAGAATAATGAATTCTGGTCAGGATTATTTACAGAATCAGCTATTTATAGAGCTTTTGGGAATATCCAGGGAGATTTACCAGGCCCTAGACAGTCTTTGTAGGCCCTAGGCAGGGATGACAGGTTTCACTGTCGTCTCCGTGGGCCCCAGACAGAGCTGACGGATCCCACTATCGTCTTCGTGGGTTCCAAGCCGGACTGTAGGGTCCCACTATCAGGCATTAGCCAAATTTTACATCCACAGAAGGAGGTTCACACAAGAAACACAAAACCACCTCACTTTTTGTGAAGGAGGAGGAAAGTAATAACAACCGTTGATTTCAGCTTCTTTTTTTAAAGTTAAAGAAAGTAATCATAGCCGTTGATTCAGCCACCTAAGGCAGGGCAATATCGGAGGTAGTCCGATTCACGAAAGCTAGCTCAGCCCACCTAACGCCCAAAGACGGCTGGTAGACTGAATGGGGGATGTAGGTCAAATTTTCTATCTAGTGGGGTGGTGTAACATAAAAAGGGGGATAAATTCGGGGGCTAAAGTCAAAATTACCCCAAAAGAAAATTCTAACTCTGGTTTACAGAGTCCATGCAATCTTAACTCTGGTTTGACAAAGTCCTCGCAATCTTTTTTATATTTTTTGACAGCAAGTCCTTGCAATATTTTTTATTGAGGTTTTTACCGAAATGGCCACCAACTCTCAACTATTGTTGAGAATGGACCCCGTCAAAAAATTTGCACGAAAATGGCCACCGGCACGTGGGAAACAGGTCGCACGGTGACACTAAGCAGGTAAAAAGACATATTGACCCTTACCACTGTAAAAACCTATCGCGGCTGGGTAACTTGGTTTCTTACGAGTTTTGAGAGAAAATCGAGCCTTTCGTCTTGTTTTCGTCACGAACAACCTTCGTCGAGGCTGCGTCCGACAACCTCCAACTCAACCGGCTGCGTCGTCGTGGCTGGGTAACTTGGTTTCGCCGAGGCTGCGTCGTCGAGGGTTCGTCGTCGAGGGTTTGTCACGATCAACCGTCGTCGAGGGTTCGTCGGACCGGCGTCAACGTCAACAGTCGCTGAGGCTTCGTCGTTGAGGCTTCGTCGCTGAGGCTTCGTCGTTCAGGCTTCGTCGGATTTGCCAAGGTATGCTCTATAGACCCAAATCCTTAGCCCTATTTTTTCTAATCTAGTTTTCGTCGCAAACAAAATCACAGTCTTAAACTGTGAGACGAAAATCAGACGAAATAACAACTTTCGTCTAGTTTTCGTCGCCGTAAATCACAGTCAGTTCTGGCAGACTGGCTATTGCCTGTGTGACGAAAACCGGACGAAATAACAAATTTCGTCTAGTTTTCGTCGCCGATAAATCACAGTCAGTTCTGGCCGAGACTGGCTATGGCCTGTGTGACGAAAATCGGACGAAATAACAAATTTCGTCTAGTTTTCGTCGCCGAAAAATCACAGTCAGTTCTGGCAGAGACTGGCTGTGGCCTGTGTGACGAAAATCGGACGAAATAACAAATTTCGTCTAGTTTTCGTCGCCGATAAATCACAGTCATTTTTGGCAGAGACTGGCTATGGTCTGTTTGACGAAAATCGGACGAAATAACAAATTTCGTCTAGTTTTCGTCGCCGATAAATCACAGTCAGTTCCGGCAGAGACTGGCTATGGTCTGTTTGACAAAAATCGGACGAAATAACAAATTTCGTCTAGTTTTCGTCGCCGATAAATCACAGTCAGTTCTGGCAGAGACTGGCTATGGTCTGTTTGACGAAAATCGGACGAAATAACAAATTTCGTCTAGTTTTCGTCGCCGATAAATCACAGTCAGTTCTGGCAGAGACTGGCTATGGTCTGTTTGACGAAAATCGGACGAAATAACAAATTTCGTCTAGTTTTCGTCGCCGATAAATCACAGTCAGTTCTGGCCGAGACTTGCTATGGCCTGTGTGGCGAAAATCGGACGAAATAACAAATTTCATCTAGTTTTCATCGCCGAAAAATCACAGTCAGTTCTGGCAGTTCTGCCCGAGACTTGCATTGAGCTGTGTGACGAAAGTTGGACGAAAATTAGACGAAATTACAAATTTCGGCTATGTTTCGTTGCCGAAAATTCACAATCAGTTGATAAATTCTTTACCTGTATCCATGGACTAATGGAAGGATATTTTGTTCAATCTAGAAACTGAGAGATCAATTCTCTTCAAACAAAGCTTACAGTATTTTCGTATTTGGAGAATAACTAATAGTAGTTTCGTCATATATATATTTTGTTTACAGATGGTGAAGAGAAGCCGTGGTCGTGGGCGTTCTCGTGGACTTGGTGATAGGGACAATCCTTCTGCTTCTATAATTACACAACCTATTGAAGTACAGAAAAAGAAAAGAAAGATAGAAGAGGGAGAGAATGTTGAAAAGAAAGTGGCCACGGACCTAAGTGAAAGATTAAGGTATTTTGGTAAAGCTTCTGCAAGGAACAGCATTAAATACCTTAATGAAATTGAGGAGCACTTCAAGGCAATGGATACAAAAAACAATTCTACAGATATGATGGAGAGGATGAAAAGGAGTTGTTTTGGTTTCTTATTTGATTGGAGACGCGGAGCACGAGCTATGATTTCCCCAAGTGTCATTCATTATTTGTGGCAAAGACACTTAGGTGGTCTCAAGTTTGATTTGGATGGCCAGACTATTTCCTTCTCTCCGTTGGAGTTTTCTTTAGTTTCTGGACTCCGGTTTTGTCTTGGGCCTCCTCCTCCGATGCTAGAGATAGGGTCAGACAACTTGAGAAGCAGATACTTTCCACGCGGGGCTACTCAGGCCTCCTTAATGGCTTCAATCATAGCAACTGCAGTTCCAGATGATGCAATTAAACTTTCTTTGGTACTTCTTTTGGAAAGTGTCATTCTTGGGAGCAACAAGAATGTCAACGTACCGGAAAGATATTTGAGATTGGTGGATGATCTGGACGGTTTCAATAGCTACCCTTGGGGTAACCTCTGTTATAGCAATATTATATCTGGGCTTGAAGGTGCAGTAAATGTTACTAAGTGGCCACCAAAGTATAATATTTTTGGATGCATGTACATTTTACAGGTATTATTCTATACATAAACAATTCATAGTATCTATTGTTTGATATTTGTATTAATTTTTCTTTAATTATTTGCTACAGGCATGGGTATTCGAACGGATTCCCCAACTGGGGAGTGTATGTGCCATGATGCTTGAGCATCCAAGATGGTCGAGATTACTCAATTGGTATGACACAAGAGTAACGTCACACCAAAGAATAAATGATATTGTGAATTCAAATAAAGTAAGTATATGAGTTTTTAATTGCTTAGATTAAAGTAATAGATGCATCGTATAATTATTAATTTTTTTGTCTGAATGTATTAATAGGCTCAGATTTTGAAAGAGCTGACTCTCACAGAAGAGGAGAAGACAAATGATCTGCTGCAAAACCTATTTGATGCTGAGGCTTCTCCCTTCGAAGGCAATCAGCTGTTGTTGACTGCACCGGAAGCTGAAGATTCTCCTCACTTGAGGAGAAATTTGAAAAAAAATTATGCTCACTTCAGGAGAAGTTTGAGGAAAGATTCTCCTCACTTGAGGAGAATTATGAAAAGAAGATCTCCTCAATTGAGGAGAAATATGAAAAGAAGATCTCCTCAATTGAGGAGAAATATGAAAAGAAGATCTCCTCACTTGAGGAGAGAGTTGGAGAACTATTATGCATCATTGCAGAGAGTCAGGTAAACCAATAACGATTCCTATGTATTCTATAATTATTTGCTTTTTGTATACGTATGCATTAACTATATGTTTATCTTTAACGGTATGTGCAGAAGGAGAAGGACAAGAAGAAGGAGGATGAGGAGGAGAAGAAGGAGGATGAGGAGAAGAAGAAGGAGGAGGAGGAGGAGGAGGAGGAGGAGAAGAAGGAGAATGAGAAGAAGAAGGAGGATGAGGATGAGGATGAGGATGAGGAGGAGAAGGAGAAGGAGAAGAAGAACGAGAAGAAGGAGGAGGAGGAGGAGGAGGAGGAGGAGAAGGAGAAGGTGAAGGAGGAGAAAAAAGAAAAGGATAAAATGGAGAAGGAGAAGGAGAAGAAGGAGAATGATGAGGAGGGAGACGAGGTGGTGGTGGA
This sequence comes from Chamaelirium japonicum, assembly GCA_947650365.1. Lineage (NCBI taxonomy): Eukaryota > Viridiplantae > Streptophyta > Magnoliopsida > Liliales > Melanthiaceae > Chamaelirium > Chamaelirium japonicum. The sequence goes on along the minus strand of CANTAL010000128.1, from coordinate 454,928 downwards.
GAGGGTTACATTCAAAGGTTTAACATCACAGCGGTTGAAGAAACCGGGTCGAAAAATAAGCTCTCCATACACCACCTACAAAAAGAGAAAAATTCTCCGTAAGGAAATACAAGAAGAGGAGGTCGTTGACGTGGAAAAATCGATAAGAAGACTTTCATCTGAAGAGAGAGAGACAATGATAGCTTTTCTTGATAACAACAGAAATAATTTGTAAGTATAGTCACTATATAATCTATTTTTGAATGATAACATATTTTGCCTCTTAGTAATTAATTGTATCATTGTCAATATAGGCCTGAAGTTGTAATTGATGGGTTCTTTATAACCCCTTACTTAATTAACAAACTATATGAGCGCACATCATGGGTGATGAGCGAGGTGAGTTTATATCAATTATTTTTTTTGATATATCTCGATATGTCATATTTAATCGTTTAAAACTTTATATTGTTGCAGCACATTGATGTATATATGTACTTACTTGAAGAGCGCAAGTTAAGGAATAAGACCAGTACAACATTCACCATTTCTTTGGCTAGGACATATTCTTGGGTATATCTCTCATTCTTAATAGTATTTGTATAAAAAATTTTCTCACAATTCAATAAATATTTATTATTCATGTTTGAATTGCAGATATTATGTCAAACATGCTATAAGGATTGGAAGGACTTTGTACAAAGTTACGATAAAAGCAACCTAGATAAAGATCACCTTATGTATGCCTTCATTGCATCATATAGGTGGCCCAAAGAATTCAGTTGTCCTCTCAAAGATGATAAAGGGGATATCATTCCGTTATGGAAGTGTTCATACGTAATAATCCCTATCAATGAAGAAAACCAACATTGGTATCTTGGGATTCTTCATATGCAGGATAGGCAATTAGTTTTGATAGACTCTCTTTATAGTGACCCTGTTTCTAAGTATAGGAAAAAGATAGAAGCATTTTTAGAAATTCTACCAATGTTTTTAAATTTTTTGGGAGATGAAAATGCATTACAGGGTGCAAAATGGATAAGCAAGAATGGTAAAGATCATCCTAGGCAAAACAATGGGTAAGTTTTTATTACGAAATGCTGACAATAAAATATTAGTCCTTTTATACAACTAACAATTTTATATGTTATATAGGTTTGATTGTGGCGTATTTTTGATGTGTTTTGCCAATTATTATAGCTGCAACAAAAAGATCGATTTCAGTCAGGTATAATATTTAGTTGTTTGCAATGTAATATTCAGTCAGTTATAATATTCAATAATTACACTTGCAATCTAATTGTTTAAATTTGTAGGTTGATATGACCTCATTTCGAAGGCGAATTGCATATCAAATTTTGCATAAATATGTAGATTGAAGGGCCATGACGATTGGGATGACTCGATGCATCAAAGAACTTGTTATTTGTTGGAATTTGTAATTTGTAATATGTTGTACTTTGTTGTAATTTGTAATGGAAGGGCTATGACTGAAGGAATGACTCGATGATTTGGAAGTTGGATCAAAGTTATTTGTAATTTGTTGGAATTTGTAATGGAATGATATATTGTTTGTAATTGTTGGAAGTTGGATCAAAGTTATTTGTAATTTGTTGGAATTTGTAATGGAATGATATGTTGTTTGTAATTTGTTGGAAGTTGGATCACAGTGAAATTTATAATGGAATGATATGTTGTTTGTAATGGAATGATATGTTGTTTGTAATTTATTGGAAGTTGGATCACAGTGAAATTTGTAATGGAATGATATGTTGTTTGTAATGGAATGATATGTTGTTTGTAATTTGTTGGAAGTTGGATCACAGTGAAATTTGTAATGGAATGATATGTTGTTTGTAATGGAATGATATGTTGTTTGTAATTTGTTGGAAGTTGGAATGATATGTTGTTTGTAATTTATTGTAATTTGCATCACAGTGAAACCTGCCAGAGACTGCCCATACAACCTGTTAAAATATAGACGAAATTCGGACGAAATAACAAATTTCGTCTATGTTTCGTCGAAGAAAAATTACACAATCAGGCTAACCGAGACTGTCTTTGGGCTGTGAGACGAAATCAGGACGAAATAACAAATTTCGTCTATGTTTCGTCGAGTTTTCGTCTAGTTTTCGTCCTAAAAAAATCACAGTCATTTCTGCCAGATACTGGCTTTTGGTTGTGTGACGAAAATCGGACGAAATACCAAATTTCGTCTACCGAAAAAGCACAGTCAGTTTTGGCCGAGAGTGGCTATGGGCTGTGTGACGAAAATTGGACGAAATACCAAATTTCGTCTAGTTTTCGTCGCCGAAAAAGCACAGTCAGTTTTGGCCGAGAGTGGCTATGGGCTGTGTGACGAAAATCGGACGAAATACCAAATTTCGTCTAGTTTTCGTCGCCGAAAAAGCACAGTCAGTTTTGGCCGAGAGTGGCTATGGGCTGTGTGACGAAAATTGGACGAAATACCAAATTTCGTCTAGTTTTCGTCGCCGAAAAAGCACAGTCAGTTCTGGCCGAGAGTGGCTATGTGCTGTGAGACGAAAATCGGACGAAATACCAAATTTCGTCTAGTTTTCGTCGCCGAAAAAGCACAGTCAGTTTTGGCCGAGAGTGGCTATGGGCTGTGTGACGAAAATTGGACGAAATACCAAATTTCGTCTAGTTTTCGTCGCCGAAAAAGCACAGTCAGTTCTGGCCGAGAGTGGCTATGGGCTGTGTGACGAAAATCGGACGAAATACCAAATTTCGTCTAGTTTTCGTCGCCGAAAAATCACAGTCAGTTCTGGCCGAGAGTGGCTATGGGCTTTGTGACGAAAATCGGACGAAATACCAAATTTCGTCTAGTTTTCGTCGCCGAAAAATCACAGTCAGTTCTGGCCGAGAGTGGCTATGGGCTTTGTGACGAAAATCGGACGAAATAACAAATTTCTTCTAGTTTTCGTCGACGAAAGTTGGACGAAAATTGGACGAAATCACAAATTTCTTTTATGTTTTCTTTCTCTATAATTTTTGTTCACTCTAATGTTTATCTCTCTATAATTTCTTCTCTCTATAATTTTGTCTCTATAATTTTTTTGTCTCTATAATTTTTTTCTCTCTATATTTTTTCTCTCTCTACAAATTTCGTCTATTTTTTCTCTCTCTATAATTTTTGTTCACTCTAATTTTTATCTCTCTATAATTTTTTCTCTCTATAATTTTTATCTCTCTATAATTTTTTTCTCTCTCTATAATTTTTTGTCTCTATAATATTGATTCTCTTTCTATAACAATCTATAAATTTTTTTCTCTCTATATAAATTTTTCCACTCTCTATAATATTTTTATATGAGACTACCTCTCCTTATTTTTCTCTCTCTATAATTTTTTTTCAATCTATAAATTTTTTCCACTCTCTATGATATTTTCTCTCTATGTAATAGGAGAAGCAGAAGATATCCAATGTTCTTCTAAGATCAGTTTGCACTTTTTTCCTGCGCCATGAACTCCAAATAGAGGATGCGAAGAAATACCAAATAAGATCAGTTTTCAAACTGAATAACTTCTTAAATGCAAAATCTTAAGAAATGTCATTACATTACAAACTTAAGATATGTCATTACATTACAACATTCGAGACATGCAATACTCCAGAAATATCATTACAATAGAGTTCCCCCTCACATATCATTACAATCACCTTCATTCATATTACAATGAATATAAATAGAAAGACCATCATAGCCAAAAGTGCTCCTAACATACAAAACCCACACTCCCGAGTGGTAAACTTAGGAGCGGGAGGGACAAAAGAGACGCAATCCGAAGGTGCATGACGCTTGCTATCCAAAGGGATATCATGATGTTTATCAGGAGGGAGATGCTCGCTTTGGAACTTGGATAAGTGACCTTCAGCCTCCTCCAAGGAACGGAATGAACGATACCACATAGTATTTATTTGCCATAGGTACGATACCTGTATAATCATGTCATTCAATAAGTTTTATAAATGTTGAAAAAAAATGCAGAAATTAAAAACAAGAATATATATCATAATATGCATATATAACAACAAGTAATCATAGTGATTTCAATAATTCAGTCAGACATGTTATAATGACTGGAAGAAGTATGTGTAAAGTTATAAAGGGAACAAGTAAAAAAACATGATACCTTTACTCTGTAATAATAGGAAAGTTACATGATTTTTTATTATGTCTAGAACATTTACATCTAGCACATTTGACAGTCCGGCGTTCCTCACCCTGTGAGAGAATTCTTTTTTTCTTTGGCCTTCCCGTTGTTTTTTTTCCAATGGGTGGGATTAGTTTATTAGCTGATTGAATACTTTCTGGGGTCTTCCACTCACTTTTATCAGCAACTGGATATATAGATTCTGCATAGGTTGCCCTGTAGTTATCCGATGTATAGTAGTGTGCACAAAATAGATAAGGATCCATCTTATACTGTGCAATTCCGGCTAATACATGTGAACATGGCATGGCCATCACATCAAATTTACGGCATGTGCATTTTCGATTGCTTAAAACTACATGATCACAATATTGTATAGATCTGACCATATACTCATCGAGATTAATAGGATGACACGCTGTGCCACGAGCTCTATCCATATCTCCGGCTAGCTGATTTTCTGCCCATTTTGTTAGTTTTGTTGTCAAAGTTGTTGCCGTATTTCTTCGTTTGAACCATAAAAGTTGGAGCTTTAACCGATATTGCTCCAAAATCATAGTGATGGGTAGTTCTCTGATATCTTTTAGGACACTATTGTAACTTTCAGAACTATTTGTGGTTATAATATTATACCTTCTGCGTGTGAAATACGCTGTAGTCCATTTTGCTGGCTCAATTTCTCGTAACCAGTCATGTGCATCTTCATTCATGTGCTTTATAGTTTCCATCACTTGATGAAACTTTGATTCTCTTGTTGCCTTTGCAGCTGTATAAAAGTAAGAGTATAATCTTTGTTGTTTGAATTTGGCATACATGTTTTGCGAAATATGGAACGCACAATAACCATGTACAGCATCCGGAAAGACAATAGGAACTTGAGCCAATAAAGCCTTGTGTCGGTCGGATATAATAACCAAATCATTAACTTGACCCAAGCTGTCCCGCAGTTGTGTTAAGAACCAATTCCAACTTTCATTGTTCTCCGATTCACCAATCCCAATAGCCACGGGAAATATATGATTATCTCCATCCAAAGTGATTGCAATAAATAAAGTACTTTTGTACTTGCCTTTTAAATGAGATCCGTCAACGGCTATTACTGGTCTTAGATTTTGTCTTTGAAAACTACGTAAACATGGACCAAGAGCCATAAAAACAGCCTTAAATCTGTCTCCTTCCCTTAAAATATTAGTGATGGTTCCAGGATTATTTTGTGCAACTTCATGACAATATGCTGGAAGAATTACATACGAGTCCTCGTATGAGCCTCTTAAAAGAGCAATTGCCATCTCCCTTGCCAGCCATGCTTTTCGATAAGTGATCTGCACACCAAATTCTTGTTGCACATCACATATAATTGCTTTGGGAGAGTACAATACATGTGCTTCTATTCGAGCTTTCACAAAATCACATATCAACTTGCTTGTAGCTTGTCGATGATCAATTCCACGCTGCGGCAATGAGCAGTTGTGTAGGCCTAGGAAAGTAATTTTGAAAACATCACACCCTTTTTGTCTACTTGCACGTAATCTCCAACTGCAATTTTCTCTTTTACATTTTAATGCATATCTTGTTCTGCTGGACTTCATCACCTTGTACTCAGTGTTTGTAAATAAAGCATTCTTCTGTACCATCTTGATCAATGTGTCTTTATCTATAAACATCTGATTAGGATAAAGTTGTTGATAATCATCTTTTACTTCAACAGCAATAGGGAATTCGTTAGGTACGTATTTGTCTTCATAAACCAAAACCGAATCAGGTATTGAAGACTTACGTTCATCGTTTTCCATCCAACTACTGCTGGCAAAACACTCTTTCTGGCTATGTCTCAGTGGTACTTCTTTCTTACTTCTTTGTTTTTCAGTCTTACTTCCTTCTTGCTTACAGATAATATCCTTATCCTTCAGCTGACTATTCTGTTGAGTGTGCTTTGGAGATACTACCATATCCGCAGGAGTGTCAATGAATAATTCCTCCAATACATGACAACCAGCAGGCTTCTGGTTAAGATCTATAGATAATTTTGCATCTCTTCTTGATCCCTGCTGATCGTCATCTATATTCACCTTACTGGGCATATATTATTTAAAAACATATAAGTACATGAACTAATTAATCATCAGAATTACAATATAAGATATTTTAAAAAATTATTCATACCTTCTGTCATTCATAACAATGTCAAATAATAGAGGGTTGTCTTCAGGTTTCTCCACACTCTTGTACTCAATACGTTGACTGACATCTAGTGTGCATGGTACAAAACTGAAATCCTCGCCATAATTAATATCAATCTTTTCATCCGTATGCAAATCTCCAACACCGAATGATGACGATATCGAACAATGAAGCTCCGATGACGTCGAGATATTTTTTAAGTCAACGGGAGGGGTAACTACACAAGGTGTTTTACGAGACACCTGTGTCGTTTCTTTCAACTTCCTCTTACTACCGAGTTGTTCGATTTCAATCGACCTGTCAATAGATCTCGGATTTTTCAGCACTCTGCTTATCAGCAATGGGACATTGCTATTATTGGCTCGGATGTTATGGGCAATAAATACTGCAACATCATTATCATCCACAATTTCGGCAGGAGGACATGCAAGTGTACTTGGATATAAAACCTTCATTGTGATTTCATACTCTTTGAGACTATCATTTGTAATCTTATAAATTTCCTGAAGAAGACAGTCAAAATCCGATTTTGTAGATAAAATGATACTTTTAGTTCTTCCACCCCTGTACTCGTATTTTTCTTTCAAATATAACAATTCTCCATCGTAACAACAAAGTATCGGTAATGTTGAATCCATATTTCAAATCCCTGTTAGCATAAAATCACAATATCAAAACTCAGCAATATAAAATTTGATATCAAATATGAATCATTTTATCGATTTCATCACTTTTTCATCCTACAATGTGATGTTACTATTTTAAGCATAGAACCACAATATCAAAACTCAACAATACCAAATTTGATACCAAAAATTAATCATACGTATCCAATACATACTAGACTCATCACGACCAATATAATATAAATTCAGCTAATTTTGTCGATTTCATCCCTTTTTCGTCCTAACCATAATGATGAATAGCCAATTTTATCAATTTCGTTCATTTTTCGTCCATCTTTCGTCCTAAAATGTGCTGTTAATATTCAACTACTTTTTGTTGATTTCGTTCCTTTTTCTCGATTGGTTATTGTTGTTAATGAAATCATAAAGTAATCAAATACAATGAAGAAGTTAATCAAACATATATGAAAAATGGAGGTGAAGTATATGAGTCGTTGAAAGGGGGTGAAGTGTAGGACTCATCACGACCAATATAATATAAATTCAGCTAATTTTGTCGATTTCATCCCTTTTTCGTCCTAACCATAATGATGAATAGCCAATTTTATCAATTTCGTTCATTTTTCGTCCATCTTTCGTCCATCTTTCGTCCTAAAATATGCTGTTAATATTCAACTACTTTTTGTTGATTTCATTCCTTTTTCTCGATTGGTTGTTGTTGTTAATGAAATCAAAAGTAATCAAATGGTACAATGAAGAAGTTAATCAAACATATATGAAAAAAATCGCAAAGGATGGAGGTGAAGTATAGGAGTCGTTGAAAGGGGGTGAAGTGTAGGAGCCGTCGAAAGGGGGTGAAGTGAAGGAAGACTCACGGGATTTGATGATCGCCGTTGAAATGGGTGTCCGTCTCTCAGTTGCCGTCGAAAGAGGTGGAGGAAGCTGCCGTCCAAATGAGGGAAGTGAAGGGCGGCTCAATGGGAGCTAGGGTTTTAGTAGTAAAGTAAAAGGGTAGTTAGGTCCCAAAGAATTTTCAGTGGCCATTTTCGTGCAGATTTTTTGACGGGGTCCATTCTCAACAATAGTTGAGAGTTGGTGGCCATTTCGGTAAAAACCTCTTTTTTATTTTTTGACGGCAAGTCCTTGCAATCATGAACACACAAAGCAGTCTGCTGGTTGTACGAAGTCTTTCCCTCTTGGACACAGAATGCAGTGAGCCTATCGTTCCAATAGATCCGACATTTGGTTGGCAATTCATAGCCCTGGAAATTATAACGGGTAGCCTGATCGACCAATAATAACACAACATGTGTTTAAAGTTGATCACGGTGGCGGCCCACGTTTCAAACTAGGAATGAAAATTTCTTAGGGCTGGGAATTTCGGACCCGACACGGCAGACCCGACACGAAGTTAGCGGGTATGGGTTAGGGCTAAACGGGTTCGGGTCGTAAACGGGTCGACACGATAGACCCGTTTAATAAACGGGTCGGGTCCGGATTTAGGGTGTGGACACGGTAGACCCGGGAAGACCCGTTTAGTATTCAACGGGTCGTGTCGAGTCGGGTCGGGTCTACCCGCAATCCGATACTATAATATATAATACCAGCGGGTTTTTTGGGTCAGGTCGGGTCGAGTCGGACCGGGTCGGATCGGGTCAACTGAATAGTCCAGGTGATAAACGGGTCTTACCGGGTCTTATCGGGTCTACCCGTTTATTGGCGGGTCGGGTACGGGTTTAGAATCTAGACATGATTAGTTAAACGGGTCGGATCCGGGTCTGGAGTTTTTGGACACTAACACGACTAGATACGACACGAACACGACACGATCCGACCCATTGCCACCCCTAAGATTTCTTTAAAGCAAAGTACAAAACGACTGCTGAGACGCTTAATTAGCTGATCCTTTGCTATTGAATGGATTGTGACGTTACTGACGTCTGATTGCACTCCTTTTTCTTGGGAACCTTCCCTGAGCTATACACCTAATTGTTAACCTTAAATTTTATCCTTTGCTATTGATTGACTCAAGTCTTGACCCACTCTTTCAACTTTCAATTGTTAAACTTAATTTTTTTTTTAATACTACCAAAAAAAAAAAACCTTAATTTTTTATAACACGGGGGCGTCGGGCGGTATTCTGATAGGCTTTAGCGATGACCTTTTCTTGTTGAAGAGTTCCAATGTTGGAGTTTTCTCCCTCAGCCTGGTCCTTCAGAATAGACTCGATGGGGTGGAGTGGATGCTTTCTTCTGTCTATGGTCCGACTGACCACTCCAGGGGTGACGATTTCTGGACGGAGTTGTCTTTGCTGAGGACGAACTTTCTGGGGCCATGGGTTATCGCGGGCGATTTCAATGTCACTCGGGGGTCGGAGGAGCGACTACGCAGTGATGGGGATGCTTCGGCGATGAGGGCTTTCTCCCAGTTCATTCGTCATCAGGAGTTGATTGATTTACCTTTATCCGGGCGCACCTTCACGTGGAGCAACAAGAGAGAAGACCCGATCTTAGCTAGGCTGGATCGGTTCTTGATCTCTGCGGACTGGGACTTGCGTTTCCCTGGTTCCATCCAGGCAGTTCTGGCCTCCTGCGTTTCCGATCATGCTCCGATCCTCCTATCTACGGATTCGATTTCTCTGAGTCGACCTCCTTTCCGTTTTGAGTCGATGTGGATCTTGGAGGAGGGGTTCGAGGATCTGATTGCTAGGTGGTGGGCCGAGGCGGGGTCGGTTGATAACTCTGCTCTGAGCATGGCTCGGAAACTCAGATTCGTCAAGAAGAAGCTCCAAGCTTGGAGCAAGACCCACTTCGGGAATGTTATTCGCCAGAAGGTCTCGGCTTTGGCAGAGATTCGGGTGCTCGAGGCGAGAGGCGAGCTCGCTAGCCTCACTCCCCCGGAGACCGCGAGATTGAAGGAGCTCAACCAGGAGCTGGTGCTGCTCCTTAGGAAGGAGGAAGGGATGTGGAGGCAGCGTTCGAAGGAGCAGTGGGTGAAGTTGGGAGATGCGAACACCTCCTATTTTCATAGAGTAGCCAATGCTCGGAGACGGAAGAATTTTTTGGCCTCCCTGTGGCACGATGACCGCGAGCTGACATCCACGTCTGACATTCTCGAGGCTGCCACTTCTTTCTTCAAGACCTCCTTCCGGGAGGACGGGCTTTCGACGGGGCTCTCCTTTGACTGGGACGGTGCGGATTTCCCGAGGATTCCAGCCGGTTCGGGATTGGAGGCGGAATTTACTGAGGAGGAGTTTCGCTCGGCAGTTTTCGGGTCCAAGAGCGATGGGGCACCGGGTCCTGATGGTTTCTCCATGGAATTTTTCCAGAAGTTCTGGGGCATCCTGAAGGGGGATCTCTGCAGGCTTCTTCGCGATTTCTTCCAAGGCAAGGTGCGTCTTCACTGCCTTAACCACTCTTGGGTCATTCTTTTGCCTAAAAGATCCGCTGCAGAGACAATCAGGGACTACCGGCCGATCTCTTTGTCCAACTGCCTCTACAAGATCATCACGAAGGTCTTGGCAAATCGGCTTGCGGGGCACATCTCTCTTTTGGTCTCTCCTTCGCAAACCGCCTTCATCAAGGGGAGGCTCATTCTTGATAGCGTGGCGGCAGCTCATGAGACGATCTTCCACCTGCGTGAGTCAGGAGGGGAAGGAGTGCTCCTGAAGATTGATTTCGAGAGAGCTTTCGACCAGGTGAGATGGGATTTCTTGCTCGATCTATTGAAGGCGAAAGGCTTCTCGGATGGCTGGATTGGTTGGATTAGAGAGATTCTGGTGTCCTCGAAGTTGTCCTGCCTTATAAACGGAGACCAGGGCAAGGACTTCAAGGTTTATAAGGGCCTGAAGCAAGGTTGCCCACTGTCCCCATACCTCTTCATTCTGGTGGTTGATGCCTTCGATGCGGCTGTCCGGAGGGCGAATGCTGAAGGCTTGGTCAGGGGAGTTGGCGGAAGCGGCTGGACGACATCTAACTTGCACTACGCGGATGATTCTCTCCTATTCGCGGAGGCCTGCCCACTTCAGTTAGTCTCGCTCAAGATCCTGCTCTATGGTCTGGAGCTGACCTCGGGCCTTAAAATCAACTTCCAGAAGACCTGTTTGTACTACATCGGGCCGGGAGACGCAGGTGGAGTTTTAGCTAAGCTTTTGAACTGCAAAGAGGCGAGATTACCGATGAAGTACCTTGGGCTCCCTATTAGTGACAAGGCGCTTCGGCGGGAGGATTGGGAACAGCTTATCCTCAAGGTCGAGCGGAGACTGGAGGGATGGAAGGGCCGGTTTCTTTCTTCAGGAGGTAGACTGGTGCTAGTCAACTCTGTGTTATCCTCAATCCCCTCGTATTACCTGTCCTTTTACTATCTGCCGTCCTGGGTAGTGGAAAGGATAGATAAAATTCGGCGCTCCTTCCTCTGGCACGGTGTGGGAGAGAATGCAGGAGGATACAATCTGATGAGGTGGGATCAGGTTTGCCTTCCGAAGAGGCTGGGCGGCTTGGGGGTTCTGGATTTGCGAAGATTCAACATCTCAATGCTAGGGAAATGGTGGTGGCGGCTCCAGCAGAATTCAGGGGGCTCCTGGAGGGACATCATCCTAGCAAGGTATTTTAAGAGATTCTCGCCATTGCAGGCCCGGGGTAGATCCTCAGGGAAGATCTCTTGCTTCTGGAAAGGCATTTTGAAGGTTAGAGATCTCTACAGGGGGGCAACTTCGCTTGTCCTCGGTGACGGTCGGGCAATTAAATTCTGGAGTGATCCTTGGATCTCTGACAGACCGTTGGAGCAGCTCTTCCCATCCCTCTTCTCCCTGGCGAGGAACAAGGGAGCTTCGGTGCGCTCTCAGATATTTCGGAGGCGGGGAAGGATCAGGTGGCGGGTGAAGCTTGGTGCTCCGTTGGACCAGGAGGGACGGCGGGAGTGGGTTGATTTACTCCCTATTCTGCGGTCAGCCACCTTCAGGATTTCTCGGGATGAGGTACATTGGGGTGCCTCGACCTCGGGAGTCTTCTCCGTCAGCTCCTTCTACAAACACCTTCTCCCCACGAGCCAGCGCCACGGACCATCGAGAGCAATCTGGAAGTCGAAGGCCCCCTCGAAGGTGCAGATTTTTTCCCTTCTCGCCTCTCGGAGTAAGATTCTCACCAAGACGGCTCTATTGCGTAGACATCACCCGCAGGTGTCGGATGCCCTGTGCACTTTTTGCGGCTCGGAGGAGGAGACGGCCTCGCATCTGTTACTTGGGTGCTCTTTTGTCAGACCAGTTTGGGACTTTTTTGAGAGTCGGGCGGGTCTTTCTTCTCACCCGAGGTCGCTCAAGGGCCTATGGACTACCTGGCGGAGGAGGCAAATTCCGATGCCGATCCGGAAACCGTGGGATGTTCTGGTCATGGCTATTGTGTGGGTCATCTGGCTAGAACGGAATAATCGGGTTTTCAATGCCAGGTCTGCAGGACATGATATGTTGAAGCGAGCTGTCATCTCTCTCTTCAATGCTTGGATTGTACCTTGGCGGGACAAGCTAGGTGTGGAGGCTAATATCTTCTGTAACACTTTACTGTCTTGATTCCTAATAGATTCTGGTTGGGGTCCGCCAAACCCTCCCTCCATCGAGGAGGGGTTCTCAAAAAAAAAAAAAAAAATTTTTTTATAACAAAAATACCATCCTCCTAGTCGACATAAATAATTTTTTAAAAAATCCTATCTCATTGGTAAGTTTATTTTTTGGTCAAATATTTGATTTGTTGGTTGAAAGTTGACAAAGGGGGTTAACCTGCATAAGAAGCATAGTCAACGGTAAAGTTGTTCAAAATATTACTTGAGCGACCAAAGTGAAATAATTAGGTGTAGAGCTCATGGAAGGTTTTTGTAATGTGCTCTTTAATTTATTGTAATCATAATCGTTTAGTTTTTTTAGATGGAATCGATTATTGGTAAGATTCTTCCTGGGACAGTATATTGTCTGTGGGCCCATGGCTACGTCGGAACCAAGTTTCTCTTACGTGAAGCTGTTTCAACACATGTGGGGTCCGCATGGATGCCGAAGCTATTCATATTGGCAAGTTCTATTTGCACCCGCCAATTTAAGCTTGGTATCTTGATTTTTTCGGCACATGATGTTTTTTCTTCTTCTTGAATTGACACCTCTCATAATACCAAACTACGTCATCCCTTACCTTTGCCTTCCGGGACCCGATGCTGCCCCATCCTTCGTCGTCGTTCGTCGCCCCCAGCTCCTTCATTACCCCCCGATCCTTCATATTCTTCTTCCTTCTCCTCCTCCTCCTTCTTCCCACCCTGAAACCTTAGTCACATATTGAGGGTTGCCCGCCGACAGTATTGCGGGACGGCTACCGACATAATTGTGTCCATGCCGACGGGCCTATCAACATATTTATGCTAAGGGTTCTAGCACGGAGAAGATTGAGGAGGAAGAGAAGGGAAGAGGAAGGAGGAGGATAAAGAGGAACGAGGGCAGAAGTTAAGGTGGGCATCGGTTATGGGCAGATGAGGAGGGAGATGGAGGCAGCGTTAGGGGTCTGGAGGGTTAAATGAGGGTTGGCTGGAGGGGGGCTGGAGGTTAGGGATGAGGACAACTTGAATATTAAGAAAAATTAAAAAGAAAGATTGCCAGGTTGAATCTGGCAGGTGAAGATAGAATGTGTTATTCATATTTATACTGAATGTGCCATTCATGAGTAATACTGGTGTCTGAATTCTAGGATACCCACTTTCTGTAGATTAAATCTTACGCTGATACTAATGAACTCTTGACATGATGCTAATTCCTCTTTCCTATATTGGTAGGGTTCCTTGTTCGATTCTCGGTATGGACACCGTCGAGGGAACTTTCCCTCAAGACCGTTGTGCCTTGTTTGTGCGTGTGAATCCCAACCGTTGACGTCTTGTTTACAGGATTATAGAATTAATAAATAGAAGTTGTTGTCTCCATTTCGATCTTCGGACCACTTTGAGCCCTTGCTGTAGCGCCCTGTCCTCTGACTGTCTGGCCAGTCCATCAAAAAAAGAGAGTAATTTTGACTTTCACCCCCAAGTTTATCCCTGTTTATCAATTACACCCCCACATGTTAAAAAATTTGACTTACACCCCCATTCCGTCTGGGAGGCGTCTATGGGTGTTAGGTGGACTGAGCTGGCTTTCATGAGCTAGACTACTTCCAATATTGCCATTGCTTGGGTGGTTGAATGATCGACTGTGATTACTTTCTCTAACATTAAAAGAAGGCCACAAAATCTAATGGTTGAGATTACTTTCTTCCTCCCCCATCAAAAGAAATCAAATCAAACCCTAACCCTAATCTCCATGGCCATTACTCAAGTACAGCTTCGTCTTGACTAGATTCCCCCCCTTGGAGTATGCATTGATTTGATTTTGTGGGGGGTGTGTGGAGGTTTGATCATGTACATAGATCGTGAAATTTTCTTGGGGCTAAGGAGTTTGGGTTGGGCGAGGGTTTGGGGCAGCGTGGGATTTGACGGTGTGCTGGAACCCAGACATCTGGCTAATCCAGTCAAAAAATGTGAGGGCTGTTTGGGGGTCGAGGGGGCATGTTCGAAGGAGCTTCGCGATGTGGGGCGATATGATGTGTGGGAAGGGGCCAGGCACTGTTGGTAGGGCTTCTTCAGCCACCCGGGGCGAGAGACTATCTAAAAGAGTTGGGAGGAAGGATCGGGGTCGAGTCGAGTAAACATTTCTAAGGTAGGGTTTCTAGGCAGCAGAGGATGAGGTGGAGAGGCGATGGAGCATGGTGGCGTGGTTTGATGTCGGTCATTGATCTTATCATCTTGGCGTGTGGGATGAGTTGTTGGAGGTCTAAGGGGGATCCATGGGTTGAGTTCTCCGATCGTCTAGGCGGTTTGAAATGGCAGAAGGTGGTGGTATGGCGGACAAAGAAATGCTTGCCCATGAAGAGGGTGTGGGGGGAAATTACGGGTATCGTACGATTTTCCTCCAGTAGTCGATTGATTGTTGACTTCGAGAGTGGTGCGCTGTAGAGTGTTGAGTTATCGTCTGATGAGCTATAGACACAGTCGAGTAGAGGGAGAGATAGAGAAAGAGAGAATTGACACATGATGTGGGAACAAAGTTCGATCGAAGCCTAATCTCCGTGCGGTAAGACGCAACATTTGAATCTACTAACTTTGAAAAAGTAGAGCCACTCTCGACGGACCGAGAAGTACTTATACAAGTATACAGAGGTAGAGTGAACTTAACTTGATTATGATTACCAGAAGGCTCAAGGACCTCAGGAAAACAGAAAGTATAATTAAGAATAATGAATTATGGTTAGGATTATTTACAGAATCAGCTATTTATAGAGCTTTTGGGATCCATCAGGCCTGAATGTGCCATTCATAATTAATACTGGCGTCTGAAAATTTCGCCACCTAAGCCAGGGCAATATCGGAGGTAGTCCGATCCACGAAAGCTAGCTCAGCCCACCTAACGCCCAACGATAAGGGGTAGACGGAATGACGGTTGTAAGCAGGGTTTTAAATCTCGGCCGATACCGGTACGTACCGGCCGGTACGTACCGGTTTTGGCCGGTTCGAGACCGGTACTGCATCCGATCCCGATACCTGGCCCGTATCGGCCGGTACCGGTACGTACCGGTCCGTATCGGCCGGTTCAGGCCGGTACAGGCCGGTACCGACCGGTACGGCCGGTACGGACCGGTACCGACAGGTTAAATTTTTTTTTTTTTGGTTTTTTGGATTTTTTTAAGGTTTTTTTTCTCAACCGGTACCGGTACGTACCGGCCGGTACATACCGGTTCGGGGCCGACCGATACCGTGATTTTAAACCTTGGTTGTAAGTCAAATTTTCTATCTAGTGGGGGGTGTAACTAAAAAACGGGGATAAATTTGGGATCGAAAGTCAAAATTACCCCCAAAGAAAATTCTAACTCTGGTTTACAAAGTCCATGCAATCTTAACTCTGGTTTAACAAAGTCCTCGCAAACTTTTTTATATTTTTTGACAGCAAGTCCTTGCAATCATGAATACGCAAAGCAGTCTGCTGGTTGTACGAAGTCTTTTCCCTCTTGAACACAGAACCCAGTGTTGTTAAGCATGGATGCATCAAGCATGAGCGCTCCGCCGGCCAGGTCCAGCGCCATCGTCAGCCCAAAGTTCTGTGCTTCCCGCCCCGTCGATCTCGTCTTCACCACCAAAGCTCCGGGCGTGAAGAAAGGCAGCCTCGCCGCCGTCGATGACAGCGGCAGAGTTATCTATAGGGTGGAATCGCCGTCATGGAACTTCAACAACAGGCGGTTCCTGGTGGATGCAGCCACCGGCTCGCTCCTCCTTTCCTTGAAGCCCAAGGTTGAGCTCCCTTTTCCTTCTGCCATTTATTGTTCGAGTTGGGTTTTTTGCAAATTGGCCCCTACAAAACAAAATCTGTCTAATTGCGTATTTGTATATCGACCCTCCAAAATGTGCATATTCACACCTAGCCTCCGATTTTTTATGATTGAATTTGAACCCCCCATCACCGCCCTTGAGGAGTTGTTGCTTCTCAATCTGTAGCGCTGGAGCCTGCACGGGCGGTGGGAAGTGTTCATGGGCCACAGCTCGGACCCGAAGGACTTGTTGTTCAGCGTGAAGAGCAGCTCGGTGTTCCAGATGAGAGAGCAGCTGGACGTGCTGCTGGCGGCCAACACGAAGGAAGATGTGTGTGATTTCAAGATCAAGGGAAGCTACCGCAAGCGATCGTGCAGAATATACAAGGGAGAGACCTCCATGGTGGTAGCTCAGGTGTGGTGCACTTACTATCAAGGATTTATTTGTTTGTTTGTGTTGTCCACTAAATTAATAACCGGTATGGGACTAAACAAACGCCAACAATTAGAAAAGAATTTAATCGATACGATCACCTATCATTCGTGTAATCGTGGTGATGCAGATGAGCAAGATGAGCAAGGAACACAAGGCCGAGCATGGAAAGCATGCATTTAGGGTCACCGTCGATCAGAACACGGATTCTTGCTTTATTGCCGCCCTTGTTGTGATTCTCCATGGGCGCGATGAAGAAGCATCTCGTGCGGTGGCCGCGAACTCTGCCTTTTCCTCTGACTCTAACCCAGGATCTAGTTCCATATAAGAATTAGGAATTATGGTCATCATCTCTGGTTTGAATAAATCTCATCCAGGAGATAAGGAACTTTATTGTAACCGCTATAAATATATATGTTTTTATTTTGGTACATGAGACGTTGGTCATATATAACGGACCGCTAGGTCCTCAGAAAGCAAGGAACGAACAGGGGGGGGGGAAATCCCGATCCCTCACGACCACTAGCATGGGTCTCGCTGGCAAGCCAATTTGATGCGAAATTTTCTCCCCTTGGGATCCATCAGGCCTGATGACATGACAACACCAAAGATTCTAGTCCTACGGAATGAAACCTCCCAACCACCAAGGCATCCCTTGCCTGCGCTGCATCTGTCATCACCATCACCCTAACTGCTGCCTAAGCAAAGAGGCAGTCAGCAAAGCCGCATGAAATTTTTTCCATAAGAACAATTTAACCCGTGGAGGTAGACGCAACCTTCACAGGTCTTTGCCATGACTGTTATCCGCCGCCATCGGTGGCACAGGGATCACCCCTAGAAGCTTCTGGAGCAACTTGATAGACTTTTGGTGAACTCCCGTCACCGGCGAACTCGCGGTCCGGCTAACCAGCTGACGTACAATCGCTTTTAACCAAGATGATGCCCCCCTCCGATGCCACTGTGACCAATTCTCCAAGTTTAAACCATTTTCCTCTCGGATCCAAACCGCTCCTTTCTGTTTAGATGACAACAAATGCACCAAGGGCTTTTTTTTTCCAAAATATTATTAAAAAAATAAAATATTGAAAGAAACAACGGTGGACCAAAACTATTTACGAACCGAGCGCTCTGACAGCCACGTCAGTGTGATAATTTTTTTTTTTTTTTTCGTTTGAAGTAGAACCCGGTATTTGGATTACCGGTTTTAAAACCGGTAATTTGAATACCGAGTTTAACTCAAGCCCCTTGTATGAACTTTTCATACTTAGCTTTTTTCTCTCTATATTTTAGTCGTTTTCTCTCTGGATTTTGGGTAAACCCGATATCCACAATACCGGATTTAAATCCGGCATTCCAAATACCGGGTTCTACTTGAAACAGAAAAAAAAAAATCGTGCGTTCGTTTTACGACGCTGACATGCCACACGGCTGTTAGAGCGCTAGGTTGATAAATAGTTCTGCTCAGTCGCTGTTTCTTTCAATATTTTATTTTTTAATAATATTTGAAAAAAAGCCCATGCACCAAAGTGTCCACAATCATCTGTTCCTGTCGTTTTTCAAATCGTTGTAGCTGAAGGCCCTCACTACTCCTCTCTTTGGTGATAGCATCCCAAGACACCAGATGGAGGGGTGCCTCTCATGACTGGAATGACCCCACATAAAATCCCTGCAGACCCGCTCCATTCGGTGTAACAGCCCCATGGGTAGGGCTGGCAATTTCGAACCCGACACGATCCGACACGAAGTTAGCTGGTCTGGCTCAGGGCTAAACGGGTTTGGGTCATAAACAGGTTGACACGATAGACCCATTTAATAAACGGGTCGGGTCCGGGTTTAGGGTCTGGACACGGTAGACCCGGGAAGACCCGTTTGGAATTCAACAGGTCGTGTCGGGTCGGGTCTACCCGCAATCCGATACTGTAATATATAATACCAACGGGTCTTTCGGGTCAGGTCGAGTTGAGTAGGATTGGGTTAGATCGGGTCAACTGAATAGACCCGGATGGTAAAATAGGTCTTACCGAGTCTTATCGGGTCTATCCGTTTATTAGCGGGTCATGCAAACGTTTAGGATCTAGACACGATTAGTTAAACGGGTCGGGTCGGGGTCTAGGGGTTTTGGACACGACCCGAAACTAGACACGACACGAACCCGACCCGACAGGACCCATTGCCACCCCTGCCCATGGGTAATCCACCCGCCAACATGATGTGAACGGGTATGACCGCAAGTACAGAATGTACGAGTACCAACCGTCCCGCTTGTGACAAAAGTTGTGCCTTCCAACTAGCAACCCTCGCCAATAACGTACTTAGCACATCCTGAATGTTCTTAGCCAGAACCCGAGGTCCATTAACAGGAACCCCAAGATGCACCCAAGGGGCATTCGGGTTCCGCATCCCTTGAGTAATGCACTTCGAGAATTTAATACTCGACTTCTTTGGACTGATACATAGCCCCGTACTCTTTGCCACCCTCACAAACACTACTCGTAGACCCCAATCATGTAGAATAGTAGCCCGCAAGAAGAATAAGAAATCATCAGCAAATGCCAACGACATAATCGGGGAGTAGTATGTTCTTCCCGGAGGTGTACCCCTAGAAATCCCCCTCCTAAATTCCTCTTTGTAATTCCTAATTGATCACTTGGGTTACCAATAGAAAGAGGTACAGGGACAAAGGGTCCCCTTGTCTTGTGCCACATGTAGGCTGAAATTAAACGAGTGAGTCTCCTCCCCATTGACAAGGATCCGAAAGGATACAATCGAGACACACTGATGCACCCATGTACACCAAAGAGGAGGAAATCCCATACGGATCATTACCTCCCTCAAGGCTTCCCAATGGACTCAATCATAGGCTTTCTCAAGATTAACTTTAATGGCCAACACTGCTCGTCGTCTCGACACACGATGGATCGAGTGCAATAACTCCTGCGCTAGAATAACATTATCCCAGATGGATCAGCAAGGGAGGAAAGCGTGTTGATCTTCACTAATGAGTGGCGAGAGAATAAGACGCAACCGATTAGCCTTGATCATGGCGATGAACTTGTATCTTTGGTTGCATATATAGGCTAATGGGGCGATAGTCAGTAGGTTTTGAGGGGTTCACCACCTTGGGGATAAGGACCACCGTACTCTCATTCCATCCCACCGGCATGCTACTTGAACAAAAAAACCCTTGAACATCACGTATCAAATCATCCCCCAGCACCGACCATGTAGCTTTAAAGAATTCCCCGTTAAACCCGTCCGTTCCCGGAGCTTTGTTAACTGGTGCTGCAAACACTACTCGTCCCTCCTCCCTGCCATTCTCTCTATCTCCATCTCCCCTCCAGGTCGTGGTCAAGGATGAGAATGCCATACGAGGCTACCTTCTAGCTCCATTATTTCAGGTACTCTCTCTCTCTCTCTCTGAGTCGCTACATTTGCAGGCTGTTCAATCTCGCAAGCTTCGCCTCCACTTGGATTCACCATTGAACATGAAGAGGTATTGATTTGTTCCATTCCCAATTTGACCTTATAATACCTTATCTTCCCCTTCATTTTTCCAATCTAATGTACGAACCATAGAAGCAGCTCTACTAGGAACTTATTTTCTTCAATAAGTTTACAGTTTAAAATGACAAGAATAGTGGAAATGTAAATTTCCACAGGTTGATCAGTTTCCACCCTTATTCTGCCCACTCTATAGTATCCCAATGCAGTAATCCCACTTGACAATATCCCAATGCAGTAATTCCAAGGTAGTACTCATGCAGTAATCCCACTTTACAGTATCCCAATGCAGTAATCCCACTTTGTCATCGACAGGTCAGCTCAAGGTATATATATAGCTTGATTTTACCTACATTGATTATCCGATAACAAAGCGGGATTACTGCATGAGTGGTCATCACCATAACTCTTGACTTGGAAATATATTCTACATTTAGGAACTAATGCGTGTACCCGCTAAGGACATCTAGAATGCATGCACTTTACCATGTATATTGTTCTTGACGAATGATCTACAGTAAATTCAATAATATTTTCTATCGACTACTCTGCCAAAGTTCTTTGTAGATAATCGTTGCTATCAAATATATGGCCTACCCAACCACAAGCATTCCGGACTCATCTACTACATGACCGTGCACATCCTCCATTTTAGCTTGATTGATCCAATCTTTATTCTCATAAATGTCTGATATAACAAATTCACCAACTGGACATTGCTCTGTTGGTGGATCTGCCTCTTTATCAAGCTCTACAAAATTGTTGTTTGCAGCGACATCGTGGATCAGTTGATCATCTTTATCGGCGATAACTGTAGCGATATCTGCAATTCATCATTATCCCCCAAAACCAATGTTTGCTTGATGCGTGTATGCATCATCCACATTAGCATCACCATCATCTAAATTATCTTCTTCCAATACGGCCCAAGTATCTACTGTCAGATCGTGTTCCACATAAACACCGGGATCCACAACTATAGACGGGCTCTGCAAATAAAGATCCACAACTCTAGAGGGGCCTATTGCGTACTTATTGGTTGCTCTAGATGTACCGACACGATCAACAGGTTGGTAATGAGAATATCTATAAGAATAACATGCATAAAATTTCATTTTCATTGACTATGATAATAAGAAACAAAGTGTGGTCGTATCTATACAGATCCGAAAGATCCAAAGTTATGGAAGGGGCATCTCCTCTATAAAAAATCTATGTGATGTTTATATCCAATGACACACATTGTTCTAAAAACTGTGATGATGGATGCCTATACAACAAGCATTATTATAACTTAATAGATGCTTTATTAACTCAAGTAAATATGTATAATCTATAAGTATTCTTACAATGAGGATTATCAGTTGGACGCAAACTCTCTGATGGAGTCTCTTCCTCAATGACACATGGGGTATGATTGAAAGGGGTATAATCTTTATTCAAATCAACCATCTGTGAAAATTCTCCAACTCTTTCTGGCAACTGTAAAACATATGGGTGATAATCTCTCTCGACAAAAAGTTCAGTATGTATCTCTTTTTGTACAAACTCAGCATGACGTTCAAAGTAGCATCATCAAAAATGTCGACTACTCGATATGTTTTTTGGCCCATAGGCCATCTATATGTTAGTCTGAGAAGAAATTGCTCGGATGAATACCCCATCACCCCATATAACAACTCAAGAAAATATGTAAACTGTATAGTAGGACTGACGGATACCAGTCGTCTTCGACATTCCTGAAACTCGGGGGACTCACCATCCATAATGATCCCACTCCCCCAAGAAAGTAGTACGAGAACTCGTGAACTGGATGTCATTTTCTTGATTAACACGATAAAGTTAGAAATTAAGGGAAAACAAAATACAAGATGAATGTATGATGTCAAATTAAGAAAAGGTATATGAGTTATTTATACTTGAGCATGCAAATTTCATAAGGGTGCATTATTTTGGGCGGAATAAGGATGGAAACTGATCAACCTGTGGAAATTTGCATTTCTACTATTTTTGTTATTTTAAATTGTAAACTTATTGAAGAAAATAAGTTCCTAATGGAGCTGTTTCTATGGTTCATACATTAGATTGGAAAAATGAAGGGGAAGATAAGGTATTATAGGGTCAGATTGGGAACGAAACAAATCAATACCTCTTCAAGTTCAATGGTGAATCCAAGTGGAGAGCTTGCGAGATCGGACAGCCTGCAAATGCAGCGACTCGGAGAGACTCAGAAAGAAAGAGAGAGAGAGAGAGAGAGAGAGAGAGAGAGAGAGAGAGAGAGAGAGAGAGAGAGAGAGAGAGAGAGAGAGAGTATCTGAAAGGCTGGAGCTAGGAGGCAACATCGTATGGCATTCTCGTCCTTTACCGCGACCTGGAGGTGAGATGGAGACAAAGAGAGTGGCAAGGAGGAGGGGCGAGATCATGAGTGAGATCGAGAGATAGTAGACCGAGGGAGGGGAGAGAGAGAGAGAGAGAGAGAGAGAGAGAGAGAGAGAGAGAGAGAGAGAGAGAAAGAGTGTGAGAGAGAGAGAGAGAGAGAGAGAGAGTACCTGAAAGTAGAATGCGGCCTCATGAAGATCGAATGCCAATCTGAAGGCGAGATCGGAAGACAGAGTGGGGGAGGGGGTGCGATCGAGAGAAACAGAGTAAGCAAGGGTTTGGCAGACCCGGCCGAACCGAGTGTCTATTTCTTCTCTTTAATAGGCGGCTCTACTCTACACACAAAACCACGTAATAACGCGGCGTTAACAAGATCGATTTTAAATCCGATTTTTACAAAGCCGGGTTTAAAAACGTCCATATGGATACCGGGTATTATTTTAAAAATCTTATTTATATTAAACCCGATGGTAGTAAATTCCTACATAGTGCACATATTTTTTTTTAATTTTTTGTTTAAACCCGGTGGTTGTAATACCAGTTTTAAACACACTGTTTTTAATACCGACTTTAAAACCGTTTATGTGGATACCAAGTGTTAATTTACGTTGGTTTTTTTCTAAACTTTGGCCGGATGGGTTAACTAATGTATAATAAACCCGGTATTCTAACCGACGGATTTATCATCAATCGAAAAAAAATAGGACAGCCAACATGACGAGCATTTTTTAACGTTGACATGCCACGTGATTGTCAGAACCCTGAGTTGGTAAATAGTTTTGGTCAACAACTATTTAGTTAAACATTTATTTTTTAATATTTTTTGAAAAAAAATCGGGTATCGGAAGTGCCCCTATCGGGGTTAGGGGACCCATTGGGGCAAACCAATCGGGATCACGTTTTGGTCCACTGGCTTTATGCAAGAGGGGGACCAACATTGTTCAGGATTGGAAAGCGTGGGAGAGGGCATGAGTGACGTCGAGCCACAAGTACGATTTTGTTCCAACCTCTTTAAAGAGGTTGGATGTTCCCGGTCTCTTTCATTGGTCCATATCGAGGGTTTTTGGTCATTTCATATTGTTTATCATGGTGAAACGACCAAAAGCCCTCGATATGGACCAATGAGAGAGACCGGGAACATCCAACCTCTTTAAGAAGGTTGGAACAGGATCGTACTGTCGAGCCACAGGGGAAGCACTTAGAGTCTCTGCGTTGTGGGCACGAGGTTTTAGGGGATTATGCGATGCGAAGCGAAGTTGACGGGTGGGGGTTCAAAAAAAATATGGAGATGTTTTGGCTCCCTAAATATAAGGAGTCTAGTAGCAATCCCAAAAATAGAAAGCATATTACCAGGCTCTTAGAGGGTGTTTTAGGAAGGAGTGCTCGATTATATATAATTTATTTATAATGTTAGGGTGTTTTTGAGAGGAAATGGCGAGGCACATAGAGGGTGTTTTTGGGTGGAATGCTCGATTGAATATAAATTACTTAAGGTTGTAGGGTGGGGGTTCAAAAAAAATCTGGAGCGGTTTTGGCTCCCTAAATATAGGGAGTATAGTAGCAATCCCAAAAATAGAGAGCATATTGCGAGTCTCTTAGAGGGTGTTTAAGGGAGGAGTGCTCGATTGTATATAATTCACTTAAGGTTGTCGGGTGGGGGTTCTAAAAAAATATGGGGCAGTTTTGACTCCCTAAATATAGGGAGTCTAGTAGCAATCCCAAAAATAGAAAGCATATTGCGAGGCTCTTAAAGGGTGTTTTAGAGAGGAGTGCTCTATTGTATATAATTTACTTAAGGTTGTCGGGGTGAGGGTTCAAAAAAAAAAAAAGAGCGATTTTGGCTCCCTAAATATAGGGTCTAGTAGCAATCCCAAAAATAGAGAGCATATTACTAGGCTACTAGAGGGTGTTTTTAGGTGGAATGTTTGATTGTATATAATTTACTTAAGGTTGTCGGGTGAGGGTTCAAAAGAAATATGTAGCGATTTTAGCTTCTAAATATAGGGAGTCAAGTAGCAATCCCAAAAACAGAGAGCATATTAGGCACTTAGAGGGTGTTTTAGGGAGGAGTGCTCGATTGTATATAATTTACTTTATGTTGTCAGGTGGGGGTTCAAAAAAAATATAGAGTAATTTTGGCTCCCTAAATATAAGGAGTCTTGTAGCAATCCTAAAAATAGAGAGGCATATTACCAGGCTATTAGAGGGTGTTTTAGGGACGAGTGCTTGATTTATATTTAATTTACTTATGATTTTTGGGCATTTTTGAGAGGTAATGGCGAGGCTCTTAGGGTTTGTTTTTGGGAGGAATGCTCGATTGTGTATAATTTACTTAAGGTTGTCGAGTGGGGGTTCAAATAAAACATGGACCTGTTTTGGCTCCCTAAATATAGAGAGTCTAGTAGCAATCCCAGAAAATAGAGAGCATATTGTGAGACTCCTAGAGAGTATTTTAGGGAGGAGTGCTCAATTGTATATAATTTACTTAAGGTTGTCGGGTGGGGGTTCAAAAAAAATATGGAGCGGTTTTGGCTCCTTAAATATAGGGAGTCTAGTAGTAATCCCAAAAATAGAGAGGCATATTGCAAGGCTCTTAGAGGGTAATTTCGGGAAGAGTGCTTGATTTATATATAATTTACTTATGATTTTAGGATGTTTTTGGGAGACAATGGCGAGGCTCTTAGGGGGTGTTTTTAGGATGAATGATCGATTATATATTATTTACTAAAGATTGTCGGGTGGGGGTTTAAAAAAAATAAAGAGCTATTTTGGCTCCCTAAATATAGGGAGTCTAGTAGCAATCCTAAAAATAGAGAGCACATTGCGAGGCTCTTAGAAAGTGTTTTAGGGAGGAGTGCTCGATTGTATATAATTTAGTTATGATTATCGGGTGGGACCCTTGAGAATTGGGAGTGATTTTAGCTTTCCAAATATAGGAAATCTTGTAGTGATCCCAAAAATAAGGAGGCAATGGCGAGGCTCATTAAAGGTATTTTTGGAAGGAATGCTCGATTATATATAATTTACTTAAAGTTGACGGGTGAGGGTTTAAAAAAAATATGGAGCAATTTTTGGACCCTAAATATCAGAATTCTAGTAGCAATACCAAAAATAGAAAGCATATTGCGAGGTTCTTAGAGGCTGTTTTAGGGATAAGTGCCTGATTGTATATAATTTACTTAAGGTTGTGAGGTGGGCGTTCAAAAAAACTATATAGCGATTTTGGCTAACTAAATATAGGGAGTCTAGTAGCAATCCCAAAAATAGAAAGGCATATTGCAAGGCTCTTAGAGGGTGTTTTAGGGAGGAGTGCTTGATTTATATATAATTTACTTTTGATTTTAGGTTGTTTTTGGGAGGCAATGGTGAGTCTTTTAGAGGATGTTTTTGGGAGAACTTCTCGATTGTATATAATTTACTTAAGGTTGTCAGGTGGGGGTTCAAAAAAAATATACAGCGGTTTTGGCTGCATAAATATAGGGAGTCTAGTAGCAATCCTAAAAATAGAGAGTATATTGCGAGGCTCGTAGAGGGTGTTTTAGGGAGAAGTGTTCGATTGTATATAATTCACTTAAGGTTGTTCGATGGGGGTATAAAAAAAATATGGAGCGATTTTGGTTCCCTAAATATAAGGAGTCTAGTAACAATGCCGAAAATAGAAAGCATATTATGAGGCACTCAGAGGGTATTTTAGGGACGAGTGCTTGATTGTATATAATTTACTTAAGGTTATCAAGTGGGGGTTCAAAAAAAATATGGAGTGGTTTTGCCTCCCAAAATATAGGATGTCTAGTAGCAATCCTAAAAATAGAAAGCATATTGCGAGGCTATTAGATAGTGTTTTTAAGAGGAATGCTCAATTTTATATTTTTTACTTAAGGTAATCGGGTGGGGATTCTAAAAAATATGGAGCGGTTTTGGGTCCCTAAATATAGGGAGTCTAGTAGCAATCCTAAAAATAGATAGCATATTACGAGGCTCTTAATGGTTATTTTAGGGAGGAGTACTCGATTATATATAATTTATTTATGATTGTCGGGTGGGGGTTCAAAAAAAAAATGAAACGATTTTGGCTCCCTAAATATAGGAATCTAGTAGCAATCCCAAAAATAGAGAGGCATATTGCGAGGCTCTTAGAGAGTGTTTTAGGGAGGAGTGCTTGATTTATATATAATTTGCTTATGATTTTAGGGTGTTTTTGGGAGGCAATGGCGAGGCTCTTAGAGGGTGTTTTTAAAAGGAATGCTCGATTGTGTATAATTTACTTAAGGTTGTCGGGTGGGGGTCCAAACTAAATATTGTGCAGTTTTGGGTCCCTAAATATAGGGAGTCTAGTAGCAATCCCAAAAAATAAAGATCATATTGAGAGTCTCTTAGAGGGTGTTTTAGGAAGGAGTGTTCAATCAAATATAATTTACTTAAGTTTGTCGGGTGGGGTTCAAAAAAAATATGGAGTGGTTTTGGTACCTTAAATATAGGGAGTTTAGTAGCAATCCTAAAAATAAAGAGGCATATTATGAGGCTCCTAAAGGGTATTTTAGTGAGTATTGCTTGATTTATTTATAATTTACTTATGATTTTTGGGTATTTTTAGGAGGCAATGGCGAGGCTCTTAGAGGGTGTTTTTGGAAGGAATGCTCGATTGTATATAATTTACATAAGGTTGACGGGTGGGGGTTAAAAAAAAATATGGAGCGATTTTGGCTTTCTAAATATAGGAAGTCTAGTAGCCATCAAAAAAATAGAGAGCATATTGCGAGGCCATTAGAGGGTCTTTTTAAGAGGAATGCTCGATTGTTTTTAATTTACCTAATGTTTTCGGGTGGTGGTTCAAAAAAAAATAAGGAGTGGTTTTGGTTCCCTTTTATTATAGTAGCAATCCCAAAAATAGAGAACATATTAGGCTCTTAGAGGGCATTTTAGGAAGGAGTGCTTGATTGTTTATAATATACTTAAGGTTATCGGGTAGGGGATCAAAAAAAAAAGGAGCGATTTTGGCTCCCTAAATATAGGGAGTCTAGTAGCAATCCAAAAAATAGAGAGGCATGTTGGGAGGCTCTTATAGGGTGTTTTTTGGAGGAATGCTCGATTGTGTATAATTTACTTAATGTTGTCGGTTGGGGGTTCAAACAAAATATAGAGCAGTTTTGGCTCCCTAAATATAGCGAGTCTAGTAGCAATCCCAAAAAATAGGGAGTATATTGCGAGGCTCTTAGAGGGTGTTTTAGGAAGGAGTATTCAATCGTATATAATTTACTTAAGGTTGTCGGGTGGGGGTTCAAAAATAATATGGAGCGGTTTTGGCTCCTTAAATATAGGGAGTCTAATAGCAATCCCCAAAAAATATAGAGGCACATTGCGAGGCTCTTAGAGGGTGTTTTAGGGAGGAGTGCTGGATTTATATATAATTTACTTATGATTTTTGGGTGTTTTGGGGAGGCATTGGCGAGGCTTTTAGAGGGTATTTTTAGGAGGAATGCTCGATTGTATATAATTTTCTTAAGGTTGACAGGTGGGGGTTCAAAAAAAATATGGAGCGGTTTTGACTCCCTAAATATAGGGAGTCTTCTAGCAATCCCAAAAATAGAGAGCATATTACCAGGCTCTTAGAGGGTGTTTTAGGAAGGAGTGCTCAATTATATATAATTTACTTAAGGTTATCGGGTGGCGTTAAAAAAAAATATAGAGCGATTTTGGCTCTATTAATATAGGGAGTCAAGTAGCAATCCCAAAAATAGAAAGGCATATTGGGAGTCTCTTAGAGGGTATTTTAGAGAGAAGTGCTTGATTTATATATAATTTATTATGACTTTAGGGTATTATTGGGAGGCAATTGCGAGGCTCTTAGAGGGTATTTTTGGGAGGAAAACTTGATTGTATAAATTTAATTAAGGTTGTCGGGTGTGGGTTCAAAAAAAATATGGAGCGGTTTTGGCTCCTTAAATAAAGGGAGTCTAGTAGCAATCCCAAAAATAGAGAGCATATTGTGAGTCTCTTAGAGGGTATTTTAGGGAGGAGTACTCGATTGTATATAATTCACTTTAGCTTGTCAGGTGGGGGTTCAAAAAAAATATGGGGCAATCCCAAAAATAGGGAGTCTAGTAGCAATCCAAAAAATAGAAAGTATATTGCGAGGCTCTTAGAGAGTATTTTAGGGAGGAGTACTTGATTGTATATAATTTACTTAATATTGTCGAGTGGGGGTTTAAAAAAAATATGGAGCAGTTTTGGCTCCCTAAATATAGAGAGTTTAGTAGCAATCCCAAAAATAGAGAGTATATTAGGCTCTTAGAGGGTGTTTTAGGGAGGAGTGCTCGATTGTATATAATTTACTTAAGGTTGTTGGGTGGTGGTTCAAAAAAAATATGGCACAATTTTGGCTCCCTAAATATAGGGAGTCTAGTAGCAATCCCAAAAATAGAGAGGCATTTTGCGAGGCTCTTAGAGGTTATTTTAGGGAGGAGTGCTTGATTTATATATAATTTACTTATGATTTTAGGGTATTTTTGGGAGACAATGGCGAGTTTCTTAGAGGGTGTTTTTGTGAGGAATGCTCGATTGTTTGTAATTTAGTTAAGGTTGTCGGGTGGGGTTCAAACAAAATATAGAGCGATTTTGGCTCCCTAAATATAGGGAGTCTTGTAGCAATCCCAAAAAATAAAGAGCATATTGCGAGGCTCTTAGAGTGTGTTTTAGGAAGGAGTGCTCGATAGCATACAATTTACTTAAGGTTGTCGGGTGGGGGTTCAAAAAAAATATGGACCGATTTTGGCTCCCTAAATATAGGGAGTCTAGTAGCAATCCAAAAAATAGAGAGCATATTCCGAGGCTATTAGGGGTGTTTTTGGGAGGAATGCTCGATTGTATATAATTTACTTAAGGTTTTTGGGTGGGGGTTCAAAAAAAGTATGAATCGGTTTTGGCTCCCTAAATATTGGGAGTCTAGTAGCAATTCAAAAAATAGAGAGCATATTAGGTTCTTAGAGGATATTTTAGGGAAGAGTGCTCGATTGTATATAATTTACTTAAGGTTGTCCAGTGGGGCTTCAAAAAAAATATGGAGCGGTTTTGGCTCCCTAAATATAGGGAGTCCAGTAGTTATCCCAAAAATAGTGAGGCATATTGCTAGGCTCTTAAAGGGTGTTTTAGGGGGGAGTGGTTGATTTATATATAATTCACTAATGATTTTAGGGTATTTTTGAGAGGTAATGGCGAGGCTCTTTGAGGGTGTTTTTGGGAGAAATGCTCGATTGTGTATAATTTACTTAAGGTTGTCGGGTGGGGGTTCAAATAAAATATGGAGCTGTTTTGGCTCCCTAAATATAGGGAGTCATCCTAAATATTGGGAGTCTAGTAGGAATCCCAAAAAATAGAGAGCATATTGTGAAGATCTTAGAGAGTATTTTAGGGAGAAGTGGTTGATTGTATATAATTTACTTAAGTTTGTCGGGTTGAGATTCAGAAAAAATATAGAGCTGTTTTGGGTCCTTAAATATAGGGAGTCTAGTAGTAATCCTAAAAATAGAGAGGCATATTGCAAGGCTATTAGAGGGTATTTTAGGAAAGAGTGCTTGATTTATATATAATTTACTTAAGATTTTAGGGTATTTTTGGGAGGCAATGATGAGGCTCTTAGAGGGTATTTTTGGAAGGAATGGTCGATTATATATAATTTACTAAAGGTTATCAGGTGGGGGTTCAAAAAAAATATAGAGCGATTTTGGCTCCCTAAATATAGGGAGTCTAATATCAATTCTAAAAGTAGAGAGCATATTGCGAGGCCATTAGATGATGTTTTTAGGAGGAATGCTCGATAGTATATTATTTACTTAATGTTTTTGGGTGGGGGTTAAAAAAAATATGGAGCGGTTTTGGCTCCCTAAATATAGAGAGTCTAGTAGCAATCCTAAAAATAAAGAGAATATTACGCTCTTAGGGGGTGTTTTAGGGAGGAGTGCTCGATTGTTTATAATTTACTTAAGGTTATCGGGTGGGGGTTCCAAAACAATATGGAGTGATTTTGGCTCTCTAAATATAGGTAGTCTAGTAGCAATCCCAAAAAGAGAGAGGCATGTTGCGAGGCTCTTAGAGGGTGTTTTAGGGAGGAGTGCTTGATTTATATATAATTTAATTATGATTTTAGGGTGTTTTTGGAAGGCATTGGCGAGGCTCTTAGAGGGTGTTTTTGGGAGAAATACTCGATTGTGTATAATTTACTTAAGGTTGTCGGGTGAGGGTTCAAACAAAATATGGAGCGGTTTTGGCTTCCTAAATATAGGGAGTCTAGTAGCAATCCCTAAAAATAGAGAGCATATTATGAAGCTCTTAGAGGGTATTTTAGGAAGGAGTGCTTAATCGTATATAATTTACTTAAGGTTGTCGAGTGGGGGTTCAAAAAAAATATAAAGCGGTTTTGGCTTTTTAAATATAGGGAGTCTAGTAACAATCCTAAAAATAGAGAGGCCTATTAATGGGCTCTTAGAGGGTGTTTTAGGGAGGAGTGCTTGATTTATATATAATTTATTTATGATTTTTGGGTGTTTTTGTAAGGCAATGACAAGGCTTTTAGAGGGTGTTTCTGGGAAGAATACTCGATTATATATAATTTTTTGGGTTATTTTGACTTCGCCCCCCAAATTTTGCCTTGAATTAGACTTTACCCCCCATATTTTCATTAATTAGACTTTACCCCCAAAAACTAACTGTTCCGTCAGCTCACCATCTAAGAGAAAGGGTGAGCTGACGGAAAAGAAATAATGTTTTGGGGGGTGAGCTGACGGAACAGTTAGTTTTGGGGGGTAAAGTCTAATTAATGAAAATATGGGGGGTAAAGTCTAATTCAAGCCAAAATTTGGGGGGCAAAGTCAAAATAACCCTAATTTTTTTATAGTTGATGGGTGGAGGTTCAAAAAAAAAAAAAAACTGGAACGGTTTTGGCTCCCTAAATATAGGGAGTCTAGTAGCAATCCTAAAAATATAGGGCATAATACCAAGCTCTCAGAGGGTATTTTAGGATGGAGTGCTCGATTGTATATAATTTACTTAAAGTTATCGGGTGGTTGTTCAAAAAAAATATGGAGCGATTTTGGCTTCCTAAATATAGGGAGTCTAGTAGCAATCCCAAAAAATAAAGGCATATTGCGAGTTCCTTAGAGGGTGTTTTAGGGAGGAGTGTTTGATTTATACATAATTTACTGATGACTTTAGGGTATTTTAGGGAGGCAATGGCGTGGCTCTTAGAGGGTATTTTTGGGAGGAATGCTCGATTGTATATAATTCACTTAATTTTTTCGGGTGAGGATTTTAAAAAAATATGGGGCGGTTTTGGCTCCCATAATATAGGAAGTCTAGTAGCAATCCCAAAAATAGAGAGCATATTATGAGGCTCTTAAAGGATGTTTTAGGGAGGAGTCATCGATTGTATATAATTTATTTATGGTTGCCGGGTGGGGGTTCAAAAAAAATATTCAACGGTTTTGGCTCCCTGAATATACGGAGTCTAGTAGCAATCCTAAAAATAGAGAGCATATTGTGAAGCTATTAAGGGTGTTTTTAGGAAGAATGCTCGATTGTATATAATTTATATATGGTATCGGGTGGGGGTTCAAAAAAAATATGGAGCGATTTTGGCTCCCTAAATATAGGGAGTCTAGTAACAATCCCAAAATTAGCGAGCATATTAGGCTCTTAGAAGGTGTTTTAGGGAGGAGTGCTCGATTGTATATAATTTACTTAAGGTTGTCAGGTGGGGGTTCAAAAAAAATATGGTGCAATTTTGGATCCCTAAATATAGCTTGTCTAGAAGCAATCCCAAAAATAGAAAGGCATGTTGCGAGGCCCTTAGTGGGTGTTTTATGGAGGAGTCCTTGATTTATATATAATTTACTTATGATTTTAGGGTGTTTTTTGGAGGCAATGGCGAGGCTCTTAGAGGGTGTTTTTGGGAGGAGTCCTCAATAGCATATAATTTACTTAAGGTTGTCAAGTAGGGGTACAAAAAAATATAGAACAATTTTGGCTCCTTAAATATAGAGAGTCTTGTACTAATCCCAAAAATAGAGAGCATATTGCGAGGCTATTAGAGGGTGTTTTTGGGAGGAATGCTCAATTGTATATAACTTACTTAAGGTTGTCGGTTGGGGGTTCAAAAAAAATATGAAGTGGTTTTGGCTCCCTAAATATAGGGAGTCTAGAAGCAATTCCAAAAATAGAGAGCATATTTGGCTCTTAGATGGTGTTTTAGGGAGGAGTACTCGATTGTATATAATTTATTTAAGGTTGTCGGGTGGGGCTTAAAAAAAAATAGAGTGGTTTAGACTTCCTAAATATAGGGAGTCTAGTTGTAATCACAAAAATAGTGAGGCATATTGCGAGGCTCTTAGAGGGTGTTTTAGAGGGGAGTGCTTGATTTATATATAATTCACTTATGATTTTAGGTTATTTTTGGGAGGCAAAGGCTAGACTCCTAGTAGGTGTTTTTGGGAGCAATGCTCGATTATGAATAATTTGTGTAAGGTTGTCAGGTGGGGGTTCAAACAAAATATGGAGCTATTTTGGCTTCCTAAATATAGGGAGTCTCCATAAATATAGGGAGTCTAGTAGCAATTCTAAAAAATAGAGAGCATATTGTGAAGGTCTTAGAGAGTGTTTTAGGGAGGAGTGCTCGATTGTATATCGTTTACTTAAGGTTGTCGGGTGGGGGTTAAAAAAAAATATAGAGCGATTTTGGCTCCTTAAATATAGGGAGTCTAGTAGCAATCCCAAAAATAGAGAGCATAATGCTAGGCCATTAGAGGGTGTTTTTGGGAGGAATGCTCGATTGTATATAATTTACTTAAGATTGTTGGGTGGGGGTTCAAGTAAAATATGGATCGGTATTGGCTTCCTAAATATTGGGAGTCTAGTAGTAATCCAAAAATAGAGAGCATAATGCTAGGCCATTAGAGGGTGTTTTTAAGAGGAATGGTAGATTGTATGTAAATTACTTAAGGTTTTTGGGTGGGGGTTCAAAAAAAATATGGAGCGATTTTGGCTCCCTAAATATAGGGAGTCTAGTAGCAATCCCAAAAATAGAGAGCATATTAGGCTCTAAGAGAGTGTTTTAGGGAGGAGTGCTCGATTATTTATAATTTACTTAAGGTTATCGGGTGCGGGTTCAAAAAAAATATGGAGCAATTTTAGCTCCATAAATATAGAGAGTCTAGTAGCAATCCCAAAAATAGGGAGGCATGTTGCGAGTTCTTAGTGGGTATTTTTGGGAGGCAATAGCGAGGCTCTTAAAGGGTGTTTTTGGAAGGAATGCTCGATTGTGTATAATTTACTTAAGGTTATCGGGTGGGGGTTCAAACAAAATATGGAGCATTTTTGGCTCCCTAAATATAGGGACTCTAGTAGCAATCCTAAAAAATAGAGAGCATATTGCAAGTCTCTTAGAGGGTGTTTTAGGAAGGAGTGCTCAATCGTATATAATTTACTTAAGGTTGTCGGGTGGGGGTTAAAAAAAAACATAAAGTGGTTTTGGCTTCCTAAATATAGGGAGTCTAGTAGTAATCCTAAAAATATAAAGGCATATTGCGAGGCTCTTAGAGGGTATTTTAGGGAGAAGTTATTGATTTATATATAATTTACTTATGATTTTTGGGTGTTTTTGGGAGACAATGGAGTGGCTTTTAGAGGGTGTTTTTGGGAGGAATGCTCGATTGTATATAATTTTCTTAAGGTTGACGGGTGGGGGTTCAAAAAAAATATGGAGCGGTTTTGGCTCCCTAAAAATAAAAAGTCTAGTAGCAATCTCGAAAATTGAGAGCATATTACCAGGCTCTTAGATGGTGTTTTAGGAAGGAGTGCTCGATTGTATATAATTTACTTAAGGTTGTCGGGTGGGTGTTCAAAAAAAATATGAAGCAGTTTTAGCTCCCTAAATATAGGGAGTCTAGTACCAATCCCAAAAATAGAAAGGCATATTGTGAGTCTCTTAGAGAGTGTCTTAGGGAGGAGTGCTTGATTTATATATAATTTACTGATTACTTTAGTGTGTTTTTGGGAGACAATGGCGAGACCGTTAGAGGGTATTTTTGAGAGGATAGCTCGATTGAATATAATTTACTTAAGGTTGTCGGGTGTGGGTTCAAAAAAAATATGGAGCGACTTTTGCTCCCTAAATATAGGGAGTCTAGTAGTAATCTCAAAAATAGAGAGCATATTGCGAGTCTCTTCGAGGGTGTTTTAGGAAGGAGTGCTCGATTGTATATAATTCACTTAAGATTATTGGGTGGGGGTTCAAAAAAAATATGGAGTGGTTTTGGTTTCATAAATATAGGGAGTCTAGTAGTAATTCCAAAAATTAAGAGCATATTACGAGACTCTTAGAGGGTGTTTTAGGGAGGAGTGCTCGATTGCATATAATTTACTTAAGGTTATCGGGTGGGGGTTCAAAAAAAATATGGAGCAGTTTTGACTCCCTGAATATAGGGAGTCTAGTGGCATTCCTAAAAATAGAGTGCATATTGCGAGGCTAGTAGAGGGTGTTTTTAGGAGGAATGCTCGATTATAAATAATTTACATAAGGTTATCGGGTGGGGGTTCATAAAAAATATTAAGTGGTTTTGGCTCCCTAAATATAGGGAGTCTAGTAGTAATCCCAAAAATTAAGAGCATATTAGGCTCTAAAAGGGAATTTTATGGAGGAGTTCTCGATTGTATATAATTTACTTAAGGTTGTCGGGTGGGGGTTCAAAAAAAATATGGTACAATTTTGGCTCCCTAAATATAGGGAGTCTAGTAGTAATCCCAAAAATAGAGAGGCATGTTGTGAGGCTTTTAGAGGGTGTTTTAGGAAGGAGTGCTTGATTTATATATAATTTACTTTTGATTTTAGTGTGTTTTTGGGTGGCAATCGTGGGACTATAAAAGAGTGTTTTTGGGAGGAATACTCGATTGTGTATAATTTAGTTAAGTTTGTCGGGTGGGGGTTAAAAAAAAAAAGAACGGTTTTGGCTGCCTAAATATAGGGAGTCTAGTAGCAATCCCAAAAAAGAGAACATATTGTGAGGCTTTTAGAGGTTGTTTTAGAGAGGAGTGCTCGATAGCATATAATTTACTTAAGATTATCGGGTGGGAATTCAAAAAAAATATGGAGCAGTTTTGGCTCCTTAAATATAGGGAGTCTAGTAGTAATCCCAAAAATAGAGAGCATATTGCGAGGCTATTAGAGGGTGTTTTCTGGAGGAATGCTCGATTGTATATAATTTACTTAATGTTGTCTAGTGGGGGTTCAAAAAAAATATAGAGCAGTTTTAGTTCCCTAAATATAGGGAGTCTAGTAGTAATTCCAAAAATAGAGAGCATATTACGCTTTTTGAGGGTGTTTTAGGGAGAAGTGCTTAATTATATGTAATTTTCGTTAGGTTATCGAGTGGGGCTTCAAAAAAAATAAGTAGCGATTTTGGCTCCCTAAATATAGGGAGTCTAGTAGTAATATCAAAAATAGTGAGACATATTATAAGGATTTTAGATGGTGTTTTAGGGGAGAGTGCTTGATTTATATATAATTCACTTATGATTTAAGGGTGTTTTTGGGAGGCAATGGCGATGCTCTTAGAAGGTGTTTTATGGAGGAATGCTCGATTATGTATAATTTACTTAAGATTGTCTGGTGGGGGTTTAAACAAAATATGGAACTGTTTTGGCTCCCTAAATATAGGGAGTCTAGTAGCAATCCCAAAAAATAGAGAGCATATTGCGAGGCTCTTAGAGAGTGTTTTAGAGAGGAGTGATCGATTGTATATAATTTACTTAAGGTTGTCGGGTGGGGGTTCAAAAAAAATATGGGGTGGTTTTGGCTCCTTAAATATAGAGAGAAAAGTAGCAATCCCAAAAATAGAGAGGCATATTGCAAGGTTCTTAGAGGGTATTTTAGGGAGGAGTTCTTAATTTATAATTTACTAAAGGTTGTCAGGTGGGGGTTCAAAAAAAATATAGAGTGATTTTGGCTCCCTAAATATAGAAAGTCTGGTAGCAATCCTAAAAATATAGAGCATATTGCGAGGCTCTTATAAAGTTTTTAGGAAGGAGTGCTCAATTGTATATAATTTAGTTATGGTTATCGGCTAGGAGCCTTGAGAAATTAGAAGCGATTTTTGCTCCCTAAATATAAGGTATCTAGTAGCAATCTCAAAAATAAGAAGACAATGGTGAGGCTCATATAAGGTGTTTTTCGGAGGAATACTCGATTGTATATAATTTACTTAAGGTTGACGGTGGGGATTCAAACAAAATATGGGGCGGTTTTAGCTCCCTAAATATAGGGAGTCTAGTAGAAATCCCAAAAATAGAGAGCATATTGCAAAGCTCTTAGAGGGTGTTTTAGGGAGGAGTGCTCGATTGTATATAATTTGCTTAAGGTTGTCGGGTTGGCATTCAAAAAAAATATAGAGCGGTTTTGGTTACCTAATTATAGGGAGTCTAATTGCAATCCCAAAAATAGAAAGGCATACTGTGAGGCTCTTAGAGGGTATTTTATGAAGGTGTGCTTGATTTATATATAATTTATGTATGATTTTAGAGTGTTCTTGGAAGGCAATGGCAAAGCTGTTAGAGGGTGTTTTTGGGAGGAATGCTCGATTATTTATAATTTACTTAAGGTTGTCAGGTGGGGGTTCAAAAAAAATATGGAGTGGTTTTGGCTCCATAAATATAGAGAATCTAATAGCAATCCTAAAAATAAAGAGTATATTGCGAGGCTCTTAGAGGGTATTTTAGGGATGAGTGCTCAATTGTATATAATTTACTTAGGTTGTCGGGTGGGGTTTCAAAAAAAATATGGATCGATTTTGCTTCCCAAAATATAGGGAGTCTAGTTGCAATCCCAAAAATAGAGAGCATATTGCGAGGCTATTAGATGGTGTTTTTGGTAGGACTGCTTGATTATAGATAATTCACTTAAGGTTGTCGCGTGGGGATTAAAAAAAAATATGGAGCGATTTTGGCTCCCTAAATATAGGGAGTCTAGTAGCAATCTTTAAAATAGAGAAGCATATTGTGAGGGTCTTATAGGGTGTTTTAAGGAGGAGTGCTCGATTGATTATAGATAATTCACTTAAGGTTGTCGCGTGGGGATTAAAAAAAAAATATGGAGCGATTTTGGCTCCCTAAATATAGGGAGTCTAGTAGCAATCTTTAAAATAGAGAAGCATATTGTGAGGGTCTTATAGGGTGTTTTAAGGAGGAGTGCTCGATTGTATATAATTTATATAAGGTTGTCGGGTGGGAGTTCAAAAAAAATAAAGAGCGGTTTTGCCTTCCTAAATATAGGGAGTCTAGTATCAATCCCAAAAATAAAGAGCATATTACGAGACTATTAGATGGTGTTTTTGGGAGGAATGCTCGATTGTATATAATTTACTTAAGGTTGTTGGGTGGGGGTTCAAAAAAAAATAAAGCGGATTTATCTCCCAAAATATAGAGAGTCTAGTAGTAATCTCAAAAATATACAGCATATTGCGAGGCTGTTGGAGGGTATTTTAGGGAGGAGTGCTCGATTGTATATAATTCACTTAAGGTTGTCCTGTGGGGATTAAAATAAAATATGCAGCAGTTTTAGCACCCTAAATATAGGGAGTCTAATGGCAATCCCAAAAATAGAGAGCATATTGTGAGGCATTTAGAGGGTATTTTAGGGAGGAGTGATCTATTGTATATAATTTACTTAAGGTTTTCGGGTGGGGGTTAAAAAATAATAGGGAGTATTTTTGCCTCCCTAAATATAAGAAGTCTAGTAGTAATCCCAAAAATGGAGAGCATATTGCGAGGCTATTAGATGGTGTTTTTTGGGAGGAATGCTCGATTGTATAAAATTTACTTAAGGTTGTCGGGTGGGGGTTCAAGAAAAATATGGAGCGGTTTTGGCTTCCTAAATATAGGAAGTCTAGTAGCAATCCCATGAACAGAGATAATACTGCGAGGCTCTTAGAGGGTGTTTTAAGGAGGAGTTCTTAATTTATATATAATTTATTTATGATTTTAGGGTATTTTTGGGAGGCAATGGCGAGGCTCTTAGAGGGTGTTTTTAGGAGGAATGCTCGATTGTATATAATTTACTTAAGTTTGTCTGGTGGGGGTTCAAAAAAAATATGGAGCAGTTTTGACTCCCAAAATATAGGGAGTCTAGTAGTAAGCCCAAAAAATAGAGAGCATTTTGCGAGGCTCTTAGAGAATATTTTAGGGAGGAGTGCTCAATCATATATAATTTCCTTAAGGTAATCGTATGGGGGTTCAAAAAAAATATAGAGCTATTTTGGATCATTAAATATAGGGAGTATTGTAGTAATCCTAAAAATAGAGAGACATATTACGAGGCTCTTAGAGGGTGTTTTAGGGAGGAGTGCTTGATTTATATATAATTTACTTATGATTTTTGGGTGTTTTTGGGAGGCAATGACGAGGCACTTAAAGGGTGTTTTTGGAAGGAATTCTTGATTGTATATAATTTACTTAATGTTGATGGGTAGGGGTTCAAAAAAAATATGGAGCGGTTTTGGCTCCCTAAATATAGGGAGTCTAGTAGCAATCCCAAAAATAGAAAGTATATTACCAGACTCTTAGAGGGTATTTTAGGAAGGAGTGCTCGATTATATATAATTTATTTATAATGTTTGGGTATTTTTGGGAGGCAATGGTGAGGTACTTAGAGGGTGTTTTTGGGAAGAATGCTTGATTGTATATAAATTACTTAAGGTTGTAGGGTGGGGGTTCAAAAATAATATGGAGCGATTTTGGCTCCCTAAATATAGGGAGTATAGTAGCAATCCCAAAAATAGAGAGCATATTGCGAGTCTCTTAGAGGGTGTTTTAGGGAGGAGTGCTCGATTGTATATACTTCACTTAAGGTTGTCGGGTGGGGGTTCTAAAAAATTATTATGCAGTTTTGGCTCCCTAAATATAGGGAGTCTAGTAGCAATCGTAAAAATAGAAAGCATATTGCGAGGCTCTTAAAAGGTGTTCTAGAAAGGAGTGCTCTATTGTATATAATTTATTTAAGGTTGTCGGGGTGGGGGTTCAAAACAAAAAAAGAGTGATTTTGGCTCCCTAAATATAGGGTCTAGTAGCAATCCCAAAAATAGAGAGCATATTACTAGGCTATTAGAGGGTATTTTTAGGTGGAATATTTGATTGTATATAATTTCCTTAAGGTTGTCGGGTGGGGATTTAAAAAAAATATGTAGCGGTTTTGGCTCCCTAAATATAGGGAGTCAAGTAGCAATCCCGAAAATAGAGAGCATATTAGGCTCTTAGAGGGTGTTTTAGGGAGGAGTGCTCGATTGTATATAATTTACTTCAGGTTGTCAGGAGGGGGTTCAAAAAAAATATAGAGCAATTTTGGCTATCTAAATATAAGGAGTATTTTAACAATCCTAAAAATAGAAAGGCATATTACGAGGCTTTTAGAGGGTGTTTTAGGGACGAGTGCTTGATTGATATATAATTTACTTATGATTTTTGGGTATTTTCTAGGGGCAATAGCGAGGGTCTTAGGGTTTGTTTTTGGGAGGAATGCTCGATTATGTATAATTTACTTAAGGTTGTCGAGTGGGGGTTTAAATAAAATATAGAGCGGTTTTGACTCCCTAAATATAGGGAGTCTAGTAGCAATCCCAAAAAATAGAGAGCATATTGCGAGGCTCTTAGAGAGTATTTTAGGGAGGAGTTCTCGATTGTATATAATTTACTTAAGGTTATCGGGTGGGGGTTAAAAAAAAATATGGAGCGGTTTTGGCTTCTTAAATATAGGGAGTCTAGTAGCAATCCCAAAAATAGAGAGGAATATTGTGAGGCTCTTAGAGGGTAATTTCGAAAGGAGTGCTTAATTTATATATAATTTACTTATGATTTTAGGGTATTTTATGGAGGCAATGGCGAGGCTCTTAGGGGGTGTTTTTAGGAGGAATGCTCGACTATATATTATTTACTAAAGATTGTCGAGTGGGGGTTTAAAGAAAATAAAGAGCTGTTTTGGATCCCTAAATATAGGGAGTCTAGTAGCATTCCCAAAAATAGAGAGCACATTACGAGGCTTTTAGAAAGTATTTTAGTGAGGAGTGCTCGATTGTATATAATTTAGTTATGATTATCGGGTGGGACCCTTGAAAAATTGAGAGTGATTTTGGTTCCCTAAATATATGGAATCTTGTAGCGATCCCAAAAATAAGGAGGCAATAATGAGGCTCATATAAGTCATTTTTGGGAGGAATGCTTGATTGTATTTAATTTACTTAAGGTTGACGGTTGAGGGTTTAAAAAAAATATGGAGCAATTTTTGCACCCTAAATATCAGAATTCTAGTAGCAATACCATAAATAGAAAGCATATTGTAAGGCTCTTAGAAGCTGTTTTAGGGATGAGTGCCCGATTATATATAATTTACTTAAGGTTGTCAGGTGGGCGTTCAAAAAAATATGTAGCGGTTTTTGCTAACTAAATAAAGAGAGTCTAGTAGCAATCCCAAAAATAGAAATGTATATTGCAAGGCTCTTAGAGGTTGTTTTAGGGAGGAGTGGTTAATTTATATATAATTTACTTTTGATTTTAGGATGTTTTTGGGAGACAATGGTGAGTCTCTTAGAGGGTATTTTTAGGAGAACTTCTCGATTGTATATAATTTACTTAAGGTTATAGGGTGGGGGTTTAAAAAAAAAATACAGCGGTTTTGACTCCATAAATATAGGGAGTCTAGTAGCAATACCAAAAATAGAGAGCATATTGCGGGGCTCTTAGAGGTTGTTTTAGGGATGAGTGTTCAATTGCATATAATTCTCTTAAGGTTGTCCAGTGGGGGTACAAAAAAAATATAGAGCAGTTTTGGTTCCCTAAAATAAGGAGTCTAGTAACAATGCCAAAAATAGAGAGCATATTGCGAGGCACTTATAGGGTATTTTATGGAGGAGTGCCCGATTGTATATAATTTATTTAAGGTTATCGAGTGGGGATTTGAAAAAAATATAGAGCCGTTTTGCCTTCCTAAATATAGTGTGTCTAGTAACAATCCAAAAAATAGAAAGCATATTACGAGGCTATTAGATGGTGTTTTTGAGAGGAATGCTCGATTTTATATAATTTACTTAAGGTTGTCGGGTGGGGGTTCTAAAAGAATATATAGCGGTTCTGGCTCCCTAAATATAAGGAGTCTAGTAACAATCCTAAAAATAGATATCATATTGCGAGGCTCTTAGAGGGTGTTTTAGGGAGGAGTACTAGAATATATATAATTTTTTTAAGGTTATCGACTGAGGGTTCAAAAAAAAATATATATCGATTTTGGCTCTCTAAATATAGGAATCTAGTAGCAATCCCAAAAATGGAGAGGTATATTGCGAGGCTCTTAGATAGTATTTTAGGGAGGAGTGCTTGATTTATATATAATTTACTTATGATTTTAGGGTATTTTTAGGCGGCAATAGCGATGCTTTTAGAGGGTATTTTTGATAGGAATGCTCGATTGTGTATAATTTACTTAAGGTTGTCGGGTTGGGTTTCAAACTAAATATGAAGCGGTTTTGGGTCCCTAAATATAAGGCGTTAGTAGCAATCCCAAAAAATAGAGATTATATTGAGAGGCTCTTAGAGGGTGTTTTAGGGAGGAGTGCTCAATGGAATATAATTTACTTAAGTTTGTCAGGTTGGGTTCAAAAAAGATATGGAGCGGCTTTGGCACCTTAAATAATTTATTTTTAATTTTTTTATGAATTTTGGATATTTTTAGGAGGCAATGGCGAGGCTCTTAGAGGGTGTTTTTAGAAGAAATTCTCGATTATATATAATTTACTTAAGGTTGATGGGTAGGGGTTCAAAAAAAATATAGAGTAATTTTGGCTCCCTAAATATAGGGAGTCTAGTAGCCATCACAAAAATAGAGAGCATATTGCGAGGCCATTAGAGGGTCTTTTTAGGAGGAATGCTTAATTGTATATAATTTACTTAAGGTTTTTGGGTGGGGGTTCAAAAAAAATATGGAGTAGTTTTGGCTCCCTAAATATAAGGATTATAGTAGCAATCCCAAAAATAGAGAGCATATTAGGCTCTTAGAGGGTATTTTAGGGAGTGCTTGATTGTTTATAATTTACTTAACGTTATCGGGTAGGGGATCAAAAAAAATATGGAGCGATTTTGGCTCCCTAAATATAAGGAGTCTAGTAGCAATCCCAAAAATAGAGAGGCATATTGGGAGGCTCTTAGAGGGTATTTTTGGGAGGAATGCTCGTTGTATATAATTTACTTAATGTTGTCGGGTGGGGGTTCAAACAAAATATGGAGCAGTTTTGGCTCCCTAAATATATCGAGTCTAGTAGCAATCCCAAAAAATAGAGAGCATATTGTGAGACTTTTAGAGGGTATTTTAGGAAGGAGTGCTCAATCATATATAATTTACTTAAGGCTGTCGGGTAGGGGTTCAAAAATAATATAGAGTAGTTTTTGACTCATTAAATATAAGGAGTCTAATAGCAATCCAAAAAATAGAGAGGCACATTACGAGGCTCTTAGAGGGTGTTTTAGGGAGGAGTGCTTGATTTATATACAATTTACTTATTATTTTTGAGTATTTTTGGGAGGCAATGGCGAGGCTTTTAGAGGGTGTTTTTAGAAGGAATGCTCGATTGTATATAGTTTTTTTAAGGTTGACGGGTGGAGTTTAAAAAACAATTTGTAGCGGTTTTGGCTCCCTAAATATAGGGAGTCTTCTAGCAATCCCAAAAATAGAGAGCATATTACCAAGCTCTTTGAGGGTCTTTTAGGAAGGAGTGCTCGATTGTATATAATTTACTTAAGGTTGTCGGGCAATGTTAAAAAAAAAAAAGAGAATAATTTTGGCTCCATAAATATAGGGAGTCTAGTAGCAATCCCAAAAATAGAAAGGCATATTGTGAGTCTCTTAGAGAGTATTTTAGAGAGGAGTGCTTGATTTATATATAATTTACTGATGACTTTAGGATATTATTGGGAGGCAATGGCGAGGCTCTTAGAGGATATTTTTGGGAGGAATACTCGATTATATATAATTTACTTAAGGTTATCGGGTGTGGGTTCAAAAAAAACATAGAGAGGTTTTGGCTTCCTAAATATAGGGAGTCTAGTAGCAATCCCAAAAATAGAGAGCATATTTCGAGTCTCTTAGAGGGTGTTTTAGGAAGGAGTACTCGATTATATATAATTCACTTTAACTTATCAGGTGGGGGTTCAAAAAAAATATTGGGCGGTTTTGGCTCTCAAAATATAGGGAATCTAGTAGTAATCGCAAAAATTGAAAGCATATTGCGGGGCTCTTAGAGGGTGTTTTATTGAGGAGTGCTCGATTGTATATTATCTACTTAAGGTTATCGGGTGGGGGTTTAAAAAAAATATGGAGCAGTTTTGGCTCTCTAAATATAGGGAGTTAAGTTACAATCCCAAAAATAGGGAGCATATTAGGCTCTTAGAGGGTGTTTTAGGGTGGAGTGCTCGATTGTATATAATTTACTTAAGGTTGTTGGGTGGTGGTTTAAAAAAAATATGGCATAATTTTTGCTCCCTAAATATAGGGAGTCTAGTAGCAATCCCAAAAATAGAGAGACATATTGCAGGGCTCTTAGAGGGTGTTTTAGGGAGGAGTGCTTGATTTATATATAATTTACTTATGATTTTGGGGTGTTTTTGGGAGGCAATGACGAGGCTCTTAAAGGGTGTTTTTGTTAGAAATGCTCGATTGTATGTAATTTAGTTAAGGTTGTCGGGTGGGGTTCAAACAAAATATGGATCTGTTTTGACTCCCAAAATAT
Organism: Chamaelirium japonicum; assembly: GCA_947650365.1. Taxonomy (NCBI): domain Eukaryota; kingdom Viridiplantae; phylum Streptophyta; class Magnoliopsida; order Liliales; family Melanthiaceae; genus Chamaelirium; species Chamaelirium japonicum. Next base: position 410,488 of record CANTAL010000128.1, on the reverse strand, counting down.
AGGGAGTCTTGTAGCAATCCCAAAAATAGAAAGCATATTGCGAGGCTCTTAGAAGGTGTTTTAGGAAGGAGTGCTCGATAGCATACAATTTACTTAAGGTTGTCGGGTGGGGGTTCAAAAAAAATATGGACTTATTTTGGCTCCTTAAATATAGGGAGTCTAGTAGCATTCCCAAAAATAGAGAGCATATTGCGATGCTATTAGAGGGTGTTTTTGGGAGGAATGCTCGATTGTATAAAATTTACATAAGGTTGTTGGGTGGGGGTTCAAAAAAAATATAAATCGATTTTGGCTCCCTAAATATAGGGAGTCCAGTAGCAATTCAAAAAATAGGAAGCATATTAGGCTCTTAGAGGGTATTTTAGGAAAGAGTTCTCGATTGTATATAATTTACTTAAGGTTCTCAGGTCGGGCTTCAAAAAAATTATGGAGCGATTTTGGATCCCAATATATAGGGATTCCAGTAGCAATCCCAAAAATAGTGTGGCATATTGCGAGGCTCTTAAATGGTGTTTTAGGGGGGAGTGCCTGATTTATATATAATTCACTAATGATTTTAGGGTATTTTTGGGAGGCAATAGCGAGGCTCTTAGAGGGTGTTTTTGGGAGAAATGCTTGATTGTGTATAATTTGCTTTAGGTTGTTGGGTCGGGGTTCAAATAAATTATGGAGTTGTTTTGGCTCCTTAAATATAGGGAGTCTAGTAGCAATCCCAAAAAATAAAGAGCATATAGTGAAGCTCTTAGAAAGTATTTTAGGGAGGAGTGATCGATTGTATATAATTTACTTAAGGTTATCGGGTAGAGGTTCAAAATAAATATGAAGCTATTTTGGTTCCTTATATTTAGGGAGTCTATTAGTAATCCCAAAAATAGAGAGGTATATTGCGAGGCTCTTAGAGGGTATTTTAGGAAGGAGTGCTTGATTTATATATAATTTACTTAATATTTTAGGGTATTTTTGAAAGGCAATGATAAGGCTCTTAGAGGGTGTTTTTGGGAGAAATGCTCGATTATATATAATTTACTAAAGGTTATCGGATGGGGGTTAAAAAAAAATATAGAGCAATTTTGGCTCCCTAAGTATAGGGAGTCTAGTATCAATCCTAAAAGTAGAAAGCATATTGCGAGACCATTAGAGGATGTTTTTAGGATGATGCTCTTAGAGGGTGTTTTAGGGAGGACTGCTTTATTTATATATAATTTACTTATGATTTTAGGATATTTTAGGGAGGCAATGGCGAGGCTCTTAGAGTATGTTTTTGGGAGGAATACTCGATTGTGTATAATTTATTTAAGGTTGTCGGGTAGGGGTTCAAACAAAATATCGAGCGGTTTTGGCTCCCAAAATATAGGGAGTCTAGTAGCAATCCCAAAAAATAGAGAGTATATTGCGGGGTTCTTAGAGGGTATTTTAGGAAGGAGTGCTCAATTGTATATTATTTACTTAAGGTTGTCGAGTGGGGGTTCAAAAAAAATATGGAGCGATTTTGGCTCCTTAAATATAGGGAGTTTAGTAGCAATCCTAAAAATAGAAAGGCATATTGCAAGGCCCTTACAGGGTGTTTTAGGGATGAGTGCTTGATTTATATATAATTTATTTATGATTTTTGGGTGTTTTTGTAAGGCAAAGGTGAGGCTTTTAGAGGGTGTTTCTTAGAAGAATGCTCGATTATATATAATTTTCTTAAGGTTGACGAGTGGGGGTTCAAAAAAAAATTGAAACAGTTTTGGCTCCGTAAATATAGGGAGTCTAGTAGCTATCCTAAAAATATAGAGCATATTACCAGGATCTTAGAGGGTGTTTTAGAATGGAGTTCTCGATTGTATATAATTTACTTAAGGTTGTCGGGTAGTTGTTCAAAAAAAATATGAAGCGATTTTGGGTCCCTAAACATTGGGAGTCTAGTAGCAATCTCAAAAATAGAAAGGCATATTGATTATCTCTTAGAGGGTGTTTTAGGGAGGAGTATTTGATTTATATATAATTTATTGATGACTTTAGGGTGTTTTTGGGAGGCAATGGCATGCCTCTTAGAGGGTATTTTAGCGAGGAATGCTCGATTGTATATAATTCACTTAAGGTTGTCGGGTGGGGGTTTAAAAAAAACATGGGGCAGTTTTGGCTCCCTGAATATAAGAAGTCTAGTAGCAATCCCAAAATTAGAGAGCATATTAGGCTCTTAGAGGGTGTTTTAGGTAGGAGTGCTCGATTGTATATAATTTACTTAAGGTTGTCGGGTTGGGTTTCAAAAAAAATATAGTGCAATTTTGGATCCCTAAATATAGGTTATCTAGAAGTAATCCCAAAAATAGAGAGACATATTGCGAGGCTCTTAGAGGATGTTTTAGGGAGGTGTCCTTGATTTATATATAATTTACTTATGATTTTAGGGTATTTTTAGGAGGCCATGGCAAGGTTCTTAGACGGTATTTTTGGGAGGAGTGCTCAATAGCATATAATTTACTTAAGGTTGTCGGGTGGGGGTTAAAAAAAAAAAATGGAGCGGTTTTGGCTCCCTAAATATAGGAAGTCAAGTAGTAATCCTATAAATAGAGAGCATATTGCGAGGCAATTAGTGGGTGGTTTTGGGAGGAATGCTTGATTGTATATAATTTACTTAAGGTTGTCGGGTGGGGTTCAAAAAAAATATGAAGTGGTTTTGGCTCCCTAAATATAGGGAGTCTAGAAGTAATTCCAAAAATAGAGAGTATATTAGCCTCTTAGATGGTGTTTTAGGGAGGAGTACTCGATTGTATATAATTTACTTAATGTTGTCGTGTGGGGCTTTAAAAAAAATGGAGCAGTTTTGACTCCCTAAATATAGGGAGTCTAGTTATAATCCCAAAAATAGTGAGGCATATTGTGTGGCTCTTAGAGGCTGTTTTAGGGGGGAGTGCTTGATTTATATATAATTTACTTATGATTTTTGGGTGTTTTTGGGAGGCAAAGGCTAGGCTCCTAGAGGGTGTTTTTGGGAAGAATGCTTGATTGTGTATAATTTTGCATAACGTTGTCGGGTAGGGTTCAAACAAAATATGTAGCTATTTTGGCTCCCTAAATATAGAGAGTCTCCATAAATATTAGGAGTCTAGTAGCAAGTCCAAAAAATAGAGAGCATATTGTGAAGCTCTTAGAAAGTGTTTTAGGGAGGAGTGCTCGATTGTATATAGTTTACTTAAGATTGTCGGTGAGGGTTAAAAAAAAATATGAAGCAGTTTTGGCTCCTTAAATATAGGGAGTCTAGTAGCAATCCCAAAAATAGAGAGCATCTTGCGAGGCTGTTAGAGTGTGTTTTTGGGAGGAATGCTCGATTGTATATAATTTACTTAAGATTGTTAGGTGGTGGTTCAAATAAAATATGAATTTGTTTTGGCTCCCTAAATATAGGGAGTCTAGTAGTAATCCTAAAAATAGAGAGCATATTATGAGGCTATTAGAGGGTGTTTTTAAAAGCAATGCTAGATTGTATGTAATTTACTTAAAGTTTTTGAATGGGGGTTCAAAAATAATATGAAGCAGTTTTGGCTCCCTAAATATAGGGAGTCTTATAGTAATCCCAAAAATGGGGAGCATATTAGGCTCTTAAAGGGTGATTTAGGGAGGAGTGCTCGATTATTTATAATTTACTTAAGGTTATCGGGTACGGGTTTAAAAAAAATATGGAGTGATTTTGGCTCTATAAATATAAGGAGTCTAGTAGCAATCCCAAAAATAGAGAGGCATGTTGCGAGTCTCTTAGTGGGTGTTTTTGGGAGGCAATGGCGAGGCTTTTAAAGGGTATTTTTGGGAGGAATGCTCGATTGTGTATAATTTACTTAAGGTTATTGGGTGGGGGTTCAAACAAAATATGGAGCGATTTTGGCTCCCTAAATATAAGGACTCTAGTAGCAATCCTAAAAAATAGAGAGCATATTGTGAGGCTCTTAGAGGATGTTTTAGGGAGGAGTGCTCAATCATATATAATTTACTTAAGGTTGTCAGGTGGGGGTTCAAAAATAATAAAGAGTGGTTTCTGCTCCTTAAATATTGGGAGTCTAGCCGCAATCCTAAAAATATAGGGGCATATTGCGAGGCTCTTAGAGGGTGTTTTAGGGAGGAGTGCTTGATTTATATATAATTTACTTATGATTTTTGGATGTTTTTGGGAGACAATGGCGAGGCTTTTAGAGGGTATTTTTGGGAGGAATACTTGATTGTATATAATTTTCTTAAGGTTGATAGGTGGGGGTTCAAAAAAAATATGGAGCGGTTTTGGCTCCCTAAAAATAGGAAGTCTAGTAGCAATCCCGAAAATAGAGAGAATATTACTAGGCTCTTAGAGGGTGTTTTAAGAAGGAGTGCTCAATTGTATATAATTTACTTAAGGTTGTCGGGTGGGTGTTCAAAAAAAATTTAGAGCAGTTTTGGCTCCCTAAAAATAGGAAGTCTAGTACCATTCTCAAAAATAGAAAGGCATATTGTGAGTCTCTTAGAGGGTGTCGTAGGGAGGAGTGCTTGATGTATATATAATTTACTGATTACTTTAGGGTGATTTTGGGAGGCAATGGCGAGGCTTTTAGAGGGTAATTTTTGAGAGGGTAGCTCGATTGTATATAATTTACTTAAGGTTGTCTGGTGTGGGTTCAAAAAAAATATGGATCGGTTTTGGCTCCCTAAATATAGGGAGTTTAGTAGTAATCCCAAAAATAGAGAGCATATTGCGAGTTTTCTCGAGGGTGTTTTAGGAATAAGTGCTTGATTGTATATAATTCACTTAAGGTTATTGGATTGGGGTTCAAAAAAAAATGGGGCAGTTTTGGCTCCCTAAATAATGGAGCCTAGTAGTAATCCCAAAAATAAAGAGCATATTACGAGACTCTTAGAGGGTATTTTAGGTAGGAGTACTTGATTTCATATAATTTACTTAAGGTTGTCAGGTGGGGATTCAAAAAAAATATAGAGCGATTTTGGCTCCCTGAATAAAGGGAGTCTAGTGGCAATCCTAAAAATAGAGAGCATATTGCGAGGCTATTAGAGGGTGTTTTTAGGAGGAATACTCGATTGTAAATAATTTACATAAGATTATCAGGTGGGGGTTCAAAAAAAATATTGAGTGGTTTTAGCTCCCTAAATATAGGGAGTCTAGTAGCTATCCCAAAAATAGAGAGCATATTAGGCTCTAAGAGGGGATTTTATGGAGGATTTCTCGATTGTATATAATTTACTTAAGGTTGTCGGTTGGGGGTTAAAAAAAATATGGTGTAATTTTGGCTCCCAAAATATAGGGAGTCTAGTAGTAATCCCAAAAATAAAGAGGCATATTGCGAGGCTCTTAGAGGGTGTTTTATAGAGGAGTGTTTGATTTATATATAATTTACTTATGATTTTAGGGTGTTTTTGGGTGACAATCGTGAGACTCTTAGTTGGTGTTTTTGGGAGGAATGCTCGATTGTATGTAATTTTGTTAAGTTTGTCAAGTAGGGTTTCAAAATAAAAATGTAACGATTTTGGCTCCCTAAATATAGGGAGTCTAGTGGCAATCGTAAAAAATAAAGAGCATATTGCAAGCCTCTTAGAGGGTGTTTTAGAGAAGAGTGCTCGATAGCATATAATTTACTTATGGTTGTCGGGTTGTGGTTCAAAAAAAATATGGAGCGGTTTTGGCTTATTAAATATAAGGACTCTAGTAGCAATCCCAAAAATAGAGAGCATATTACGAGGCTATTAGAGGATATTTTCTAGGGGAATACTTGATTGTATATAATTTAATTAAGGTTGTCGGGTGGGGATTCAAAGAAAATATGGAGCGGTTTTGGTTTCCTAAATATAGGGAGCCTAGTAGCAATTCCAAAAATAGAGAGTATATCAGGCTCTTAGAGGGTATTTTAGGGAGGAGTGCTCAATTGTATATAATTTACTTACGGTTGTCGAGTGGGGCTTCAAAAAAAATATAGAGTGATTTTGGCTCCCTAAATATAGGGTGTCTAGTAGTAATCCCAAAAATAGTGAGGCATATTGCAAAGATCTTAGAGGGTATTTTAGGGGGGTGTGCTTGATTTATAGATAATCACTTATAATTTTAGAGTGTTTTTGGGAGGCAATGACGATACTCTTTGAGGGTGTTTTATGGAGGAATACTCGATTGTGTATAATTTACTTAAGGTTGTCGGGTGGGGGGTTAAACAAAATATGGAGCTGTTTTGGCTCCCTAAATATAGGGTGTCTAGTAGCAATCCCAAAAAATAGAGTGCCTATTGTGAGGCTCTCAGATAGTGTTTTAGAAAGGAGTGCTCGATTGTACATAATTTACTTAAGGTTGTCGGGTGGGGGTTCAAAAATAATATGGAGCGGTTTTGGCTCCTTAAATATAGGGAGAAAAATAACAATCCCAGAAATAGAGAGGCATATTGGAAGGTTCTTAGAGGGTATTTTAGGGAGGAGAGCTTGATTTATATATAATTTACTTAAGATTTTACGGTGTTTTTGAGAGGCAATGATGAGGCTCTTAGATGGTGTTTTTGGGAGAAATGCTCGATTATATATAATTCACTAAAGGTTATCAGGTGGGGGTTCAAAAAAAATATAGGGCAATTTTGGCTCCCTAAATGTAGGAAGTCTAGTAGCAATCCCAAAAATAGAAAGCATATTACGAGGTTTTTAGAAAGTTTTTAGAAAGGAGTGCTCGATTGTACATAATTTAGTTATGATTATCGGCTAGGCGCCTTGAGAAATTAGGAGCGATTTTTGCTTCCTAAATATAAGGAGTCTAGTAGCGATCCCAAAAATAAGGTGGCAATGGCGAGGTTCATATAAGGTGTTTTTGGGAGGAATACTCGATTGTATATAATTTAATTAAGGTTAACGGGTAGGGGTTCAAAAAAAATATAGGGTGATTTTGGCTCATTAAATATAGGGATTCTAGTAGAAATCCCAAAAATAGAGAGCATATTGCGAAGCTCTTAGAGGGTATTTTATGAATAAGTGCTCGATTGGATATAATTTGCTTAAGGTTGTTGGGTTGGTGTTCAAAAAAAATATGGAGTGGTTTTGGTTACCTAATTATAGGGATTCTAATAGCAATCTCAAAAATAGAAAGGCATACTGTGGTGCTCTTAGAGGGTATTTTAGGAAGGTGTGCTTGATTTATATATAATTTACTTATGATTTTAGGGTGTTCTTGTGAGGCAATAGCGAGGCTGTTAGGGGTGTTTTTGGGAGGAATGCTTGATTGTTTATAATTTACTTAAGGTTGTCAGGTGGGGGTTTAAAAAAAATATAGAGTGGTTTTGGCTCCATAAATATAGGGAATCTAATAGCAATCCCAAAAATAAAGAATATATTGCGAGGCTCTTTGAGGGTATTTTAGGAAGGAGTGCTCAATTGTATATAACTTACTTAGGTTGTCTGGTTGGGGTTCAAAAAAAATATGGATCGGTTTTACTTCCCAAAATATAGGGAGTTTAGTAGCAATCCCTAAAATAGAGTGCATATTGCGATGCTATTAGATGATATTTTTAGGAGGACTGCTTGATTATAGATAATTTACTTAAGGTTGTCGGGTGGGGATTCAAAAAAAATATAGGGCGGTTTTGTCTCCCTAAATATAGGGAGTCTAGTAGCAATCTTAAAAATAGAGAGACATATTATGAGGCTCTTATAGGGTGTTTTAGGGAGGAGTGCTTTATTTATATATAATTTTCTTATAATTTTGCGAGGCTCTTAGAGGGTATTTTAGGGAGGAGTGCTCGATTGTATATAATTTACTTAAGGTTGGTGGGTGGGGGTTCAAAAAACATATGTAGCGATTTTGGCTCCCTAAATATAGGGAGTCTAGTTGCAATCCCAAAAATAGAAAGCATATTACTAGGCTATTAGATGGTTTTTTTTTGGAGGAATGCTCGATTGTATATAATTTACTTAAGGTTATCGAGTGGGGGTTCAAAAAAAAATATGGAGTGGTTTTGGCTCGCTAAATATAGAGAGTCTAGTAGCAATCCCAAAAATAGAGAGCATATGGCGAGGCTCTTAGAGGGTGTTTTAAGGAGTGGTGGATTATATATAATTTACTCAAGGTTGTCGGGTAGGGATTCAAAAAAATTATGGAGCAATAGCGAGGCAATATCAAGGCTCTTAGTGGGTGTTTTTGGGAGAAATACTCGATTATATATAATTTACTTAAGGTCATCGGGTGGGGGTTCAAACAAAATATGGAGTAGTTTTTGCATCCTAAATATAGGGAGTCTAGTAGCAATCTCAAAAATAGAGAGCATATTGCGAGGTACTTAGATGATATTTTACGGAGGAGTGCTTGATTATATATATTTCACTTAAAGTCGTCAGGTGTGGATTCAAAAAAATATGGGGTGGTTTTGGCTCCATAAATATATAGTGTCTAGTAGCAATCCCAAAAATAGAGAGCATATTTCGAGGCTATTAGATGTTATTTTTGGGAGGAATGTTCGATTGTATATAATTTACTTATGGTTGTTGAGTGGGGGTTCAAAAAAAACATAGAGAGGTATTGGCTCCCTAAGTATAGGGAGTCTAGTAGCAATCCCAAACATAGAGAGCATTTTTCGAGGTCCTTAGAGGGTGTTTTAAGGAGGAGTGCACAATTGTATATAATTTAATAAGGTTATAGGGTGGGGGTTCAAAAAAAATATAGAGCGATTTTGGTTTCCTAAATATATAAAGTCTAGTAGCAATCCCAAAAATATATATGCATGTTGCGAGGCTCTTAGAGGGTATTTTAGGGAGGAGTGCTTGATTTATATATAATTTACATATGATTTAAGTGTTTTTTTGGGAGACAATGACGAGGCTCTTAGAGGGTGTTTTTGGGAGGAATGCTTGATTGTGTATAATTTACTTAAGGTTGTCAGGTGGGGGTTCAAAAAAAATATGAAGCGGTTTTGGCTACCTAAATATAGGGAGTCTAGTAGCAATCCGAAAAAATAGAGAGCGTATTACGAGTCTCTTAGAGGGTGTTTTAGGGAGGATTACTTAATTGTATATAATTTAATTAAGGTTGTCAGGTGCGGGTTCAAAAAAAATATAGAGCAGTTTTGGCTCCTTAAATATAGGGAGTCTAGTAGCAATCCAAAAAATAGAGAGGCATATTTTGAGGCTCTCAGAGGGTATTTGAGGGAGGAGTGCTTGATTTATATATAATTTACTTATGATTTTTGGGTGTTTTTAGGAGGTAATTGTGAGACTCTTAGAGGGTATTTTTGGGAGGAATGCTAGGTTGTATATAATTTACCTAAGGTTGATAGGTGGGGGTTCAAAAAAATATGGAGCGATTTTGGATCCCTAAATATAGGGAATCTAGTAGCAATCCCAAAAATAGAGAGCATATTACCAGGCTTTCAGAGGGTGTTTTAGGAAGGAGTGCTCGATTGTATATAATTTACTTAAGGTGGTCGGGTGGGTGTTTAAAAAAATATGGAGCAGTTTTGGCTCCCTAAATATAGGGAGTCTAGTAGCAATCTCAAAAGTAGAAAGTCATATTGTAAGTCTTTTAGAGGGTGTTTTAGAGAGAAGTGCTTGATTTATATATAATTTAGTTTTGATTTTAGAATATTTTTGGGAGGCAATGGCGAGGCTCTTAGAGGGTGTTTTAGGGAGAAATGCTTTATTATATATAATTTATTTAAGTTTGTCTGGTGGGGGTTCAAAAAAAATATGGAGCTGTTTTGGATCCCTAAATATAGGGAGTTTAATAGCAATACCAAAAATAGAGAACATATTGTGAGACTCTTAGAGGGTGTTTTTAGGAGGAGTGTTCGATTGTTTATAATTCAATTAAGGTTGTCGTATGGGGGTTCAAAAAAATATGGGGTAGTTTTGGCTCTCTAAATATAGTGAGTCTAGTAGCAATCCCAAAAATACAGAGCATGTTGTATGGCTCTAAGAGGGTGTTTTAGGGAGGAGTGCTCAATTGTATATAATTTGCTTAATATTATCGGGTGGGGATTCAAAAATAATATAAAGTAATTTTGGCTACCTAAATTTAGGGAGTCTAATAGTAATTCAAAAAATAGAGAGTATATTGCGAGGCTATTAGAGGGTGTTTTTGGGAGGAATGCTCGATTATATATAATTTACTTGAAGTTGACGGATGGGGGTTCAAAAAATTATAGAGCAGTTTTGGCTCCTTAAATATAGGGAGTCTAGTAGCAATCCCAAAAATAGAGAGCATATTGCGAGGCTCTTAGAGGGTGTTTTAGGGAGGACTGCTCTATTGTATATAATTTACTTAAGGTTGTCGGATGGGCGTTCATAAAAAATATGGATCAGTTTTGGCCACTTAAGTATATGGAGTCTGGTAGTAATCACAAAAATAGAACGGCATATTGCGAGGCTCTTAGAGGATGTTTTAGGGAGCAGTACTTGATTTATTTATAATTTACTTATGATTTTAGGGTGTTTTTGGGAGGCCATGGTGAGACACTTAGTGAGTGTTTTTTCAAGAAATACTGAATTATATATAATTTAATTAAGGTTGTCGGGTGGGGGTTCAAAAAAATTATGGAGTAGTTTTGGCTCCCTAAATATAGATAGTCTAGTAGAAATCCCAAAATTGGAGAGCATATTACGAGACTCTTAGAGGTTGTTTTAGGGAGGAGTGCTCGATTGTATATAATTCACTTAACGGTGTCTGGTGGGGGTTTAAAAAAAATATAGAGTGATTTTGGCTCCCTAAATATAGGGAGTCTAGTAGCAATTTTAAAAATAGAGAACATATTACGAGGCTCTTAGAGGGTATTTTAGGGAGGAGTACTCGATTGTATATAATTAATTAAGGTTATCAGGTGGGGGTTCAAAAAAAATATACAACAATTTTGGATCCCTAAATATAGGGAGTCTAGTAGCAATCCCAAATATAAAGAGCATATTACGTGGCTATTAGAGAGTTTTTGAGAGGAATGCTCGATTGTATATAATTTACTTAAGATTGTCGAGTGGGGGTTCAAAAAAAATATGGAGTGGTTTTGGCACCCTAAATATAGGGAGTCTAGTAGCAATCCTAAAATAGAGAGGCATATTACAAGGCTCTTAGAAGGTGTTTTAGGGAGGAGTGCTTAATTTATATATAATATACTTGTGATTTTAGGGTGTTTTTGAGAGGCAAAGGCGTAACTTTTAGAGGATATTTTATGGAGAAATACTCGTTTGTATATAATTTACTTAAGGCTTTTGGGTGGGGGTTAAAAAAAAATATGTAGCGGTTTTGGCTCCCTAAATAAAGGGAGTCTAGTAGCATTACAAAAAATAGAGAGCATATTGTGAGACTTTAAGAGTATGTTTTTGGGAGGAGTGCTCGATTGTATATAATTTAGTTATGATTATCGGGTGGGAGCCTTCAGAAATTAGGACTGATTTATGCTCTTCAAATATAGGGAGTCTAGTAACGATCCCAAAAACAAGGAGGCAATGGAGAGACTCTTATAGGGTATTTTTGGGAGGAATGCTGGATTGTATGTAATTTGCTAAATATTGATGGGTCAGGGTTTAAAAAAAATATGGACTGGTTTTGGCTCCTTAAATATAGGGAGGCTAGTAGCAATCCCAAAAATAGAAAGAATATTGTGAGGCTCTTAGAAGGTATTTTAGGGAGGAGTGCTCGATTGTATATAATTTAATTAAGGTTATCAGGTGGGAGTTTAAAAAAAATATGGTGCGATTTTGGCTACCTAAATATAGGGAGTCTAGTAGCAATCCCAAAAATAGATAGGCATATTGCGAGGCTCTTAGAGGGTATTTTAGAGAATAGTATTTGATTTATATATAATTTATTTATAATTTTAGGGTATTTTTAGGAGGCAATGGTGAGGCTTGTAGAGGGTGTTTTTGGAAGGAATGCTCGATTGTATATAATTTACTTAAGGTTGTCGGGTGGGGGTTCAAAAAAAAATATGAAGCTGTTTTGGCTCCCTAAATATAGGGAATCTAGTAGCAATCCCAAAAATAGAGAGCATATTGCGAGGCTCTTAAAGTGTGTTTAAGGGAAGAGTGCTCAATTGTATATAATTTACTTAAGGTTGTCGGGTGGGCATACAAAAACAATAAGCAGTAGTTTTGGCTTCCTTAATTTAGGGAGTCTACTAGTAATCCTAAAATAGAAAGGCATATTAAGAGCTCTTAGAGGGTGTTTTAGGGAGGAGTGCTTGATTTATATTTGATTTTAGGGTATTTTGGGAGGCAATGGCAAAGCTTGTAGCAGGTGTTTTTGGGAGGAATGCTCGATTATATAATTTACTTAAAGTAATCGGGTGGGGATTCAAAAAAAATATGGAGTGATTTTGGCTTCTTAAATAAAGGGAGTCTAGTAGCAATCCCAAAAATAAAGAGCATATTGCGAGGCTCTTAGAGGGTGTTATGGGGAGGAGTGCTTGATTGTAAATAATTCACTTTTGGTTGTCGGGTGGGGGTTCAAAAAAAATATGGAGCGCTTTTGGCTCCCTAAATCTAGGGAGTCTAGTAGTAATCCCAAAAATAGAGAGCATATTGTAAGGCTCTTAGAGGGTATTTTAGAGAGGAGTACTTGATTATATATAGTTTTCTTAAGGTTGTCGGGTGGGGGTTTAAAAAAAAATAGAGCAATTTTGGCTCCCTAAATATAGGGAGTCTAGTAGCAATCCCAAAAATAGAAAGCATATTACAAGGCTATTAGATGGTGTTTTTTGGAGGAATGCTCGATTTTATATAATTTACTTAAGGTTGTCGGGTAGGGGTTCAAAAAAAAAAAATGGAGTGATTTTGGCTCCCTAAATATAGAGAGTCGAGTAGCAATCCCAAAGATAGAGAGCATATTGCGAGTCTTTTAGAAGGTGTTTTAAGGAGTGCTCGATTGTATATAATTTAATTAAGGTTGTCGCGTGGGGATTCAAAAAAAATATAGAGCGGTTTTGGCTCCCTAAATATAAGGAGTCTAGTAGCAATCCCAAAAATAGAGAGGCATGTTGCGAGGCTCTTAGCGAATGTTTTAGGTAGGAATACATGATTTATATATAATTTACATATGATTTTAGGGTATTTTTTGGAGGCAATAGCGTGGCTCTTAAAGGGTATTTTTGGGAGGAATGCGCGATTATATATAATTTACTTTAGGTCATCAAGTGGGGGTTCAAAAAAAATATAGGGTGGTTTTAGCTCCCAAAATATAGGAAGTCTAGTAGCAATCCCAAAAATAGAAAGTATATTGCGAGGCTCTTTGAGGGTGTTTTAGGAAGGAGTGCTCGATTGTATATAATTCACTTAAGGTTGTCTGGTGGGGATTCAAAAAAAATATGGGGCTATTTTGGCTCCCTAAATATATGGAGTCTTATAGCAATCCCAAAAATAGAGAGCATATTGCGAGGCTATTATATGGTATTTTTGGGAAGAATGCTCGATTGTATATAATTTACTTAAGGTTGTTGAGTGGGGGTTAAAAAAAAATATGGAGCCATATTGGATCCCTAAATATAGGGAGTCTAGTAGTAATTGTAAACATAGAGTGCATATTACGAGGCTCTTAGAGGGTGTTTTTAAGGAGGAGTACTCAATTGTTTATATTTTACTTAAGGTTATCAGGTGGGGGTTCAAAAAAAATATGGAGCGATTTTGGTTCCCTAAATATAGGGAGTCTAGTAGCAATCCCAAAAATATAGTGGCATGTTTCGAGGCTCTTAGAAGGTGTTTTAGGGAGGTGTGCTTGATTTATATATAATTTACTTATGATTTAAGGGTATTTTTGGGTGGCAATGGCGAGGCACTTTGAGGGTGTTTTTGGGAGGACTGCTTGATTATGTATAATTTACTTAAGGTTGTCAGGTGGGGGTTCAAACAAAATATGGAGCAGTTTTTGCTACCTAAATATAGGGAGTTTAGTAGCAATCCCAAAAAATGGAGAGCGTATTGCGAGGCTCTTAGAGGGTATTTTAAGGAGGAGTGCTCAATTGTATATAATTTAATTAAGGCTATCGGGTGCGGGTTCAAAAAAAATATGGAATGGTTTTGGCTACTTAAATATAGGGAGTGAAGTAGTAATCCTAAAAATAGAGAGGCATATTGCGAGGCTCTTAGAGGGTGTTTTAACGAGGAGTGCTTGATTTATATATAATTTATTTATGATCTTTGGGTGTTTTTGGGTGGCAATGGTGAGGCTCTTAAAGGGTGTTTTTAGGTGGAATGCTAGATTGTACATAATTTACTTAAGGTTGACGGGTGGGGTTTGAAATAAAACATGGATCGATTTTGCCTCCCTAAATATAGGAGGTCTAGTAGCAATCCCAAAAATAGAGAGCATATTACTAGGCTTTTAGAGGGTATTTTAGGAAGGAGTTCTCAATTGTATATAATTTACTTAAGGTGGTTGGGTGGACGTTCAAAAAAATATGGAGAGGTTTTGGCTCCCTATATATAGGGAGTCTAGTAGCAATCCCAAAAATAGAAAAGCATATTGCGAGTCTCTTAGAGGGTATTTTAGGGAGGAGTGCTTGATTTATATATAATTTAGTTTTTATTTTAGGGTATTTTCGGGAGGCAATGGCTAGGCTCTTAGAGGGTGTTTCTGGGATGATTGGTCGATTGTATATAATTTACTTAAGGTTTTGGGTGAGGGTTCAAAAGAAATATAGAGCATATTACGAGGCTCTTAGAGGGTGTTTTAGGAATGAGTGCTCGATTGTGTACAATTCACTTAAGGTTATCCTGTGGGGGTTCAAAAAAAATATAGGGTTGTTTTGGCTCCCTAAATATAGGGAGTCTAGTAGCAATCCCAAAAATAGAAAGTATATTGTGAGGCTCTTAGATGGTATTTTAGGGAGGAGTGCTCGATTATATATAATTTACTTAAGGTTGCCAGGTTGGGGTTTAAAAAAAATATAGAGCGGTTTTATCTCCCTAAATATATGGAGTCTAGTAGCAATCCCAAAAATAGAGAGCAAATTACGAGGATATTAGAGGGTCTTTTTGGGAGGAATACTGCATTGGATATAATTTACTTAAGATTGACAGGTGGGGGTTCAAAAAAAATATGGAATAGTTTTGGCTCCCTAAATATAGGGAGTCTAGTAGCAATCTGAAAAATAGAGGGCATATTGCGAGGCTCTTAGAGGGTATTTTAGGGAAGACTGCTTGATTGTATATAAGTTACTTAAGGTTGTCGAGTGGGAGTTTAAAAAAAAAATCGATCGGTTTTGGCTACCTAAATATAGGGAGTCTAGTAGCAATTGCAAAAATAGAAAGGCATATTTCGAGGCTCTTAGAGGGTGTTTTAGGGAGGAGTGCTTGAATTATATATAATTTACTTATGATTTTAGGGTATTTTTTAAAGGCAATGGTGAGACTCTTAGAGGGATTTATTGAAAGAATGCCCGATTATTTTAATTTACTTTTTGTTATCGGGTGGGGGTTCAAAAAAATATGAAGCAGTTTTGGCTTCCTAAATATAGGGAGTCTAATAGCAATCCCAACATTAGAGAGCATATTGCGAGGCTCTTAGAGGGTTTTTTTGGGAGGAGTGCTCGATTGTATATAATTAACTTAAGGGTATCGGGTTGGGGTTTAAAAAAAATATAGAGTGGTTTTGGCTCCCTAAATATAGGGAGTCTAGTAGTAATCCCAAAAATAGAGAGTATATTGCGAGGCTCTTAGAGGGTATTATAGGGAGAAGTACTCAATTATATATAATTTACTTTAGGTTGTCCGGTGGGGGTTAAAAAAAAATATAGAGTAGTTTTGGATCCCTAAATATAGGGAGTCTAGTAGCAATCCTAAAAATAGAGAGTATATTACGAGGCTATTATAGGGTGTTTTTGGGAGGAATGCTCGATTGTATATAATGTACATAAGGTTGTCGAGTGGGGGTTCAAAAAAAATATGGAACGGTTTTGGCTCCCTAAATATAGGGAGTCTAGTAGCAATCCCAAAACTAGAGAGGCATATTGCAAGGCTCATAGAGGGTGTTTTAGGGAGGATTGCTTGTTTTATATATAATTTCCTTATTATTTTAGGTTATTTTTGGGAGGCAATGGTTTGGATTTTAGAGGGTGTTTTTGGGAGGAATGCTCGATTATATATAATATACTTAAGGTTGTCGAGTGGGGGTTTAAAAAAGATATAGAGCAGTTTTGGCTCCCTAAATATAAAGAGTCTAGTAGTAATCCCAAAAATAGAGAGCATATTGCGAGGCTCCTAGAGTGTGTTTTAGGGAGGAGTGCTCGATTGTATATAATTTAGTTATGATTATCGGGTGGGAGCCTTGAGAAATTGGGAGCGATTTTGGCTCCCCAAATATTGGGAGTCTACTAGCAATCCCAAAAATATGGAGGCAATAGCAAGGCTCTTATAGGGTGTTTTTAGGAGGAATACTCAATTGTATGTAATTTACTTAATATTGAAGGGTCTGTATTAAAAAAAAAATAGAGCGGTTTTGGCTCCTTAAATATAGGGAGTCTAGTAGCAATCCCAAAAATAGAGAGAATATTGCAAGGTTCTTAGAGGGTGATTTATGGGGGAGTGCTCGATTGTATATAATTTACTTAAGGTTCTCGATTAGGAGTTTAAAAAAAATATGGAGCGGTTTTGACTACCTAAATATAAGGAGTCTAGTAGCAATCCCAAAAACAGAATGGCATATTGCGAGGCTCTTAGAAGGAGTTTTAGGGAGTAGTACTTTATTTATATTTAATTTATTTATAATTTTAGGGTGTTTTTGGGAAGCAATGGCGAGGCTCATAAAAAGTGCTTTTGGAAGGAATACTCAATTATATATAATTTACTTAAGGTTTTTATGTGGGTGTTCAAAATAAATATGGAGTGGTTTTGGCTCCCTAAATATAGGGAATCTAGTAGCAATCCCAAAAATAGAGAGCATATTATGAGGCTCTTATAGGGTATTTTAGGGAAGAGTGCTCGATTGTATATAATTCACTTAAGGTTGTCTGGTGGGGGTTTAAAAAAAATATTGAGCGGTTTTGGCTCTCTAAATATAGAGAGTCTAGTAGCAAACCCAAAAATAGAGAGTATATTGTGAGGCTCTTAGAGGGTATTTTAGGGAGGAGTGCTCGATTATATATAATTACCTTAAGGTTGTCGGGTGGGGGTTCAAAAAAAATATGGAGTAATTTTTGCTCCCTAAATATAGGGAGTTTAGTAGCAATCCCAAAAATAGAGATCATATTACAAGGCAATTAGACAGTGTTTATGGGAGGAAAGCTCAGTTGTATATAATTAACTTATGGTTGTCGGGTTGGGGTTCAAAAAAAATATGGAGTGGTTTTCGCCCCCTAGATATAACGAGTCTAGTAGCAATCCCAAAAATAGAGAGAATATTGTGAGGCTCTTAGAGGGTGTTGTAAGGAGTGCTCGATTGTATATAATTTAATTAAGATTGTCGGGTGGGGGTTCAAAATAATTATGGAGTAGTTTTGGCTCCATAAATATAGGGAGTCTAATAGCAATCCCAAAAATAGAGAGGCATATTACAAGGCTCTTAGAGGGTATTTTAGAGAGGAGTGCTTTATTTACATATAATTTACTTATGATTTTAGGGTGTTTTTGGGAGATAATGGAGAGGCTATTAGAGAGTGTTTCTCGGAGGAAAGCTCGATTGTATATAATTTACTTAAGGTTGTCGGGTGGGGGTTCAAAAATAATATGGAACTGTTTTGGCTCCCTAAATATCAAGAGTCTTGTAGCAATCCTAAAAATAGAGAGTATATTACGAGGCTCTTAGAGGGTGTTTTAGGGAAGAGTATTCAATTATATATAATTCACTTAAGGTTGTCAGGTGGGGGTTCAAAAAAAAATATGTGACAGTTTTGGCTCCCTATATATAGGGAGTCTAGTAGCAATCCCAAAAATAGAGAGCATTTTGTGGGGCTCTTAGACGGTGTTTTTGGGAGGAGTGCTCGATTATATTTAATTTACTTATGGTTGTCGGGTGGGGGTTCAAGAAAATCTGGAGCGATTTTAGCACCCTAAATATAAGGAGTCTAGTAGCAATCCCAAAAATAGATAGCATATTGTGAGGCTATTAGACGGTATTTTTGGGAGGAATACTCGATTGTGTATAATTTACTTAAGGTTGTTGGGTGGGGGTTCAAACAAAATATGGAGCGATTTTGGCTCCCTAAATATAGAGAATCTAGTAGCAATCCCAAAATTAGAAAGCATATTAGGCTCTTACAGGGTGTTTTAGGGAGGTATGCTCGATTATATATATTTTATTTAAGGTTGTCGAGTGGAGGTTCAAAAAGAATATTGAGCGATTTTGGCTCCCTAAATATATGGAGTCTTATAGCAATCCCAAAAATAGAGAGGCATATTGCTAGGCTCATAGAGGGTGTTTTAGGGATGAGTGCTTTATTTAAATATAATTAACTTTTTATTTTTGGCTGTTTTTGGGAGGCAATGGCTAGGCTCTTAGAGGGTATTTTTGGGAGGAATGCTCGATTGTGTATAATTTACTAAAGGTTATCGGGTGGGGTTTAAAATAAAATATAGAGTGATTTTGGCACTCTAAATATAAGGAGTCTAGTAGCAATCCCAAAAAATAGAAAGCATATTGTGAGGCTCTTAGATAGTGTTTTAGGGAGGAGTGCTCAATTGTATATAATTTACTTTAGGTTGTCGGGTGGGAGTGCAAAAAAAATATGGAGCAATTTTGGCTCCTTAAATATAGGGAGTCTAGTAGCAATCCCAAAAATAGAGAGGCATATTGCAAGGCTCTTAGAGGGTATTTTAGGGAGGAGTGCTTGATTTATATGTAATTTACTTATGATTTTTGGGTGTTTTTGGGAGGCAATGGCGAGGCTCTTAGAGGGTATTTTTGGGAGAAATGCTCGATTATATATAATTTACTAAAGATTATCGGATGGGTGTTAAAAAAAAATATAGTGTGATTTTGGTACTATAAATATAGGGAGTCTAGTAGCAATCCCAAAAATAGAGAGTATATTGTGAGGCTTTTTGAAAGTATTTTAGGGAGGACTGGTCAATTGTATATAATTTTGTCATGATTATCGTGTGGGAGTCTTAAAAAATTAGGACCGATTTTGGCTCCCCAAATATATAGAGTCTAGTAGTTATCCCAAAAATAAGGAGGTAATGGCATTGCTCATATAAGGTATTTTTGGAAGGAATGCTCGATTGTATATAATTTACTTAAGGTTAATGGTTGCAGGTTTAAAAAAAATATAGAGCAGATTTGACTCCCTAAATATAGGGAGTCTTGTAGCAATCCCAAAAAATAGAGAGCATATTGCAAAGCTCTTAGAGGGTGTTTTAGGGAGGAGTGCTCAATTGTATATAATTTACTTAATATTCTTAGGTGGGTGTTCAAAAAAAATATGGAGCGGTTTTGGCTACCTAAATATAGAGAGTCTAGTAGTCATCCCAAAAATAGAAAGGTATATTACGAGTCTCTTAGAGGGTGTTTTAGGAAGGAGTGCTAGATTTATATATAATTTACTTATGATTTTAGGGTATTTTTGGGAGGCAATGGTGAGGCTCTTATAGGGTGTTTTTGGTACGAATGCTCGTTTGTATATAAATTACTTAAGGTTATTGGATGGGTGTTCAGAAAAAATATGGAGCAGTTTTGGCTCTATAAATATAGGGAATCTAGTAGCAATCCTAAAACTGGAGAGCATATCGTAAGCCTATTAGAGGGTGTTTTTGGGAGGAATGCTCTATTGTATATAATTTACTTAAGGTTGTCGGGTGGGGATTCAAAAAAAATATGGAGAGGTTTTGGCTCTGTAAATATAGGGAGTCTAGTAGCAATCCTAAAAATAGAAAGCATATTGTGAGGTTCTTAGGGTATATTTTAGAGTGGAGTGCTCGATTGTATATAATTCGCTTCAGGTTGTCGGGTGGGGGTTTAAAAAAAATATTGAACAATTTTGGCTCCATAAATATAAGGAGTCTAGTAGTAATCCTAAAAATAAAGAGGCATATTGCGAGGCTCTTAGATGGTGTTTTAGGGAGGAGTGCTTGATTTATATTTAATTTACTTTTGATTTTAGGGTATTTTTAGGAGGAAAAGGCTTTAAGAGGGTGTTTTTGGATGGAAAGCTCGATTGTATTTAATTTACTTAAGATTGTCGGGTGGGGGTTCAAAAAATTATAGAGTAGTTTTGGCACCCTAAATATATGAAGTCTAGTAGCAATCCTAAAAATAGAGAGCATATTACGAGTCTCTTAGAGGGTATTTTAGGGAGGAGTGATCGATTGTATATAATTCACTTAAGGTCATCAGGTGGGGGTTCAAAAAAAATATGGGGTAGCTTTGGCTCTATAAATATATGGAGTCTAGAAGCAATCCCAAAAATAGAGAGCATATTACGAGGCTCTTAGAAGGTGTTTTAGGAATGAGTGCTTGATTTATATATAATTTACTTATGATTTTAGGGTGTTTTAGGAGTCAATGACGAGGCTCTTAGAGGGTGTTTTTAGGAGGAATGCTCGATTGTGTATAATTTACTTAAGGTTATCAAGTAGGGGTTCAAATAAAATATGGAGCAGTTTTGGCTCCCTAAATATAAGGAGTCTAGTAGCAATCCCAAAAATAGAGAGCATATTAGGCTCTTAGAGTGTGTTTTAGGGAGGAGTGCTCAATTGTATATAAATTACTTAAGGTTTTCGGGTGGGGGTTCAAAAAAAATATGGAGCGGTTTTGACTCCCTAAATATACAAAGTCTAGTAGCAATCACAAAAATAGAGAGACATATTTTGAGGCTCTTAGAGGGTGTTTTAGGGAGGGGTTCTTGATTTATATATAATTTACTTATGATTTTAGGGTATTTTTGGGAGGCAATGATGAGGCACTTTGAGGGTGTTTCTGAGAGGAAAGCTTGATTCTGTATAATTTACGTAAGGTCACCGGGTGGGGGTTCAAATAAAATATGGAGCAATTTTGGCTTTCTAATTATTAGGAGTCTAGTAGCAATCCCAAAAAATATAGAGCATATTGCGAGGCTCTTAGAGAGTGTTTTTGGGAGGAGTGTTCGATTGTATGTAATTTACTAAAGGTTGTCGGGTGGGGGTTTAAAAAAATATAGAGCAGTTTTTGCTCCCTAAATATAGGGAGTCTAGTAGTAATCCCAAAAATAGAGAGTATATTGCGAGGCTTTTAGAAAGTATTTTAGGGAGGACTGCTCGATTGTATATTATTTAGTTATGATTATCGGGTGGGTGCCATGAGAAATTAGGAGCAATTTTGGCTCCCCAAATATAAGGAGTTTATTAGCGATCCTAAAAATAAGGAGGCAATGACAAGGCTCATTTAAGGTGTTTTTGGGTGGAATACTCGATTGTATATAATTTACTTAAGGTTGATAGTTGGGTTTACAAAAAAAATATGGAGCAATTTTTGTACCCTAAATATAGGGAGTCTAGTAGCAATCCCAAAATAGAGAGCATATTGCAAAGTTCTTAAAGGGTATTTTAGGGAGGAGTGTTCGATTGTATATAATTTACTTAATGTATTTGGGTGGATGTTCAAATAAAATATAGAGCGATTTTGGCTACCTAAATATAGGGAGTCTAGTAGCAATCCCAAAAATAGAAAGGCATATTACGAGGCTTTAAGTGGGTGTTTTAGGGATGAGTATTCGATTGTAAATAATTTTCTTAAGATTAACAGGTGGGGGTTTTTAAAAAATATGGAGTAGTTTTGGCTCCCTAAATATAGGGAGTCTAGTAGCATTCCCAAAAATAGAGAGCATATTGCGAGGCGTTTAGAGGGTATTTTTGGAGAAGTGCTTGATTGCATATAATTCACTTAAGGTTGTCCGGTGTGGGTTTATCAAAAATATGGTGCAGTTTTGGCTCACTAAATATAGGGATTCTAGTAGCAATCCCAAAAATAGAAAGCATATTGCGAGGCTCTTAGAGGGTATTTAAGGGGGAGTACTCAATTGTATATAATTTACTTAAGGTTGTCAGGTGGGGGTTCAAAATAATTTGAAGCGGTTTTGCCTCCCTATATATAGGGAGTCTAGTAGCAATCATAACAATAGAAAGCATATTACGAGGCTATTTGATGGTGTTTTTGGGAGGAATACTCGATTTAATATAATTTACTTAAGGTTATCGGGTGGGGTTCTAAAACAATATGGAGCGGTTTTGGCTTCCTAAATATAGGAGACTAGTAGCAATCACAAAAATAGAGAGTATATTGTGAGGCTCTTAGTGGGCGTTTTAGAGAGGAGTGCTCGATTGTATATAATTTACTTAAGGTTGTCAGGTGGGGGTTCAAAAAAAATATAAAGCGGTTTTGGGTCCTTAAATATAGGAAGTCTATTAGCAATCGAAAAAATAAAGAGGAATATTGTGAGGCTCTTAGACGGTATTTTAGGGAGTTGTGTTTGATTTATATATAATTTACTCAAGATTTTTGGGTATTTTTGGTAGGCAATGGTGAGGCTCTTAGAGGGTGTTTTTGGGAGGAATACTTGATTATATAAAATTTCCATAAGGTTGACGGGTGGGGTTCAAAAAAAATATGAAGCATTTTTATCTCCCTAAATATAGAGAGCCTAGTAGCAATACCAAAAATAGAGAGCATATTACCAGGCTTTTAGAGGGTGTTTTGGAAAGGAGTGCTCAATTGTATATAATTTACTTAAATTGGTCGGGTGGGCGTTAAAAAAAAATAAGGAGCTATTTTGGATTCCTAAATATAAGGAGTCTAGTAGCAATCCCATAAATAGAAAGACATATTACGAGTCTCTTAGAGGGTGTTTTAGGAAGGTGTGCTTGATTTATATATAATTTACTTATGATTTTATGGTATTTTTGGGAGGCAATTGTGAGACTCTTAGAGGGTGTTTTTGGGAGGAATGCTCGATTGTATATAATTAGCTTAAGGTTGTCGGGTGTGGATTCAAAAAAAATATGGAGCGGTTTTAGCTAGCTAAATATAGGGAGTCTAGTAACAATCCCAAAAATAGAGCATATATTGAAAGTCTCTTAGAGAGTGTTATAGGAAGGAGTGCTCGATTGTATATAATTCACTTAAGGTTGTTAGGTGGGTGTTAAAAAAATATATAGGGCGATTTTGGCTCCATAAATATAGGGAGTCCAGTAGCAATCCCAAAAATAGAGAGCATATTGTGAGGCTTTTAGAAGGTGTTTTAGGGAGTAGTGCTCAAATAAATATAATTTACTTAAGGTTGTCGAGTGGGGGTTCAAAAAAAATATGGAGTGGTTTTGGCTCCCTAAATATAGGGAGTCTAGTAGCAATCCCAAAAATAGAGAGCATATTACGAGGTTATTAGAGGGTGTTTTTAGGAGGAATGCTCGATTGTATATAATTTACTTAAGGTTGTCGGGTGGGGGTTCAAAAAAAATATGGAGCTATTTTGGCTCCCTAAATATAGGGAGGCTATTGGCAATGCCAAAAATAGAGAGCATATTATACTATTAAAGGGTATTTTAAGGAGGAGTGCTCGATTGTATATAATTTACTTAAGGTTATCAGGTGGGGGTTCAAAAAAAATATGTAGCAATTTTGGCTCCCTAAATATAGGGAGTCTAGTAGCAATCCCCAAAATAGAGGGCCGTATTGCGTGGCTCTTAGAGGGTGTATTAAGGAGGAGTGCTTGATATATATATATATATATATATATATATATATATATATATATATATATATATATATATATATATATATATATATATATATATATATATATAATTTAATTATTATTTTAGGGTATTTTTGGGAGGCAATAGCGAGGCTCTTAGTGGGTTTTTTGGGAGGAATGCTCAATTGTGTATAATTTAATTAAGGTTGTCAGATGGGGGTTAAAGCAAAATATGGAGCCATTTTGGCTCCCTAAATATAGGGAGTCTAGTAGCAATCCAAAAAAATAAAGAGCATATTACGAGGCTCTTAGAGGGTGTTTTAGGGAGGAGTACTCAATCGTATATATTTTACTTATGGTTGTCGGGTGGGGATTCAATAATAATATGGAGCAGTTTTGGCTCTTTAAATATAGGGAGTCTAGTAGCAATCCTAAAAAAAGAGAGGCATATGCAAGACTCTTAGAGGGTGTTTTAGGAAGTAGTGCTTTATTAATATATAATTTATTTATGATTTTTGGGTATTTTTGGGAGGCAATAGTGAGGCTTTTAGAGGGTATTTTTGAAATGAATGCTCGATTGCATATAATTTACTTAAGGTTGATAGGTGGGGGTTCAAAAAAAAATATGAAGTAGTTTTAGCTTCCTAAATATAGGGAGTCTAGTAGCAATCCCAAAAATTGAAATTATATTATCAGGCTCTTAGAGGGTGTTTTAGGAAGGAGTGTTCGATTGTATATAATTTACTTAAGGTTATTTGGTGGGTGTTCAAAAACAATATGGAGCAGTTTTGGCTCCCTAAATATAGGGAGTCTAGTAGCAATCCCAAAAATAGAAAGACATATTGCAAGTCTCTTAGAGGGTATTTAGGGAGGAGTGCTTGATTAATATATGTTTTATTTATGATTTTAGGGTATTTTTGGGAGACAATGGCGAGGCACTTAGAGGGTATTTTTTGGAGAAATGCTCGATTGTATATAATTTACTTAAGTCTGTCGGGTGTGGGTTCAAAAAAAAAATAAAGCGGTTTTGGCTCCGTAAATATAGGAAGTCTAGTAGCAATCCCAAAAATAGAGAGCATATTTGGAGTCTCTTAGAGGGTGATTTAGGGAGGAGTACTCGATTGTATATAATTTACTTAAGGTTATCGGATGGGGGTTCAAAAAAAATATAGAGCGATTTTGGGTCCCTAAATATAGGGAGTCTAATAGCATTCCCAAAAATAGAGAGCATATTACGAGGCTTTTAGAGGGTGTTTAGGGAGGAGTGCTTGATTGTATATAATTTTCTAAAGGTTGTCGGGTGGGGGTTCAAAAAAAATATGGAGTTATTTTGCCTCCCTATATATAGGGAGTCTAGTAGCTATCCCAAAAAATAGAGAACATATTATGAGGCTCTTAGAGGGTGTTTTATGAAAGAGTGCTCGATTGCATATAATTTACTTAATGTTGTTGGGTGGGGGTTTAAAAAAAATATAGAGCGATTTTGGATCCCAAAATATAGGGAGTCTAGTAGCAATCCAAAAAATAGAGAGCTTATTGTGAGGCTTTTAGAGGGTGTTTTTGGGAGGAATGCTCGATTGTATATAATTTACTTAAGGTTGTTGGGTGGGGATTCAAAAAAAATATAGAGCGGTTTTGGCTCCCTAAATATAGATAGTCTAGTAATAATCCCAAAAATATATAGCATATTAGGCTCTTAGAGGGTGTTTTAGAGAGGAGTGCTCGATTGTATATAGTTTACTTTAGGTTGTTGTTTGAGGCTTTAAAAAAATATGGAGCGATTTTGGCTCCATAAATATAGGGAGTCTAGTAGCAATCCCAAAAATAGTGAGGCATATTGCGAGGATCTTAGAGGGCGTTTTAGGATGGAGTGCTTGATTTATATATAATTTACTTATGATTTTAGGGTGTTTTGGGAGACAATGACGAGGCTCTTGGAGGTTGTTTTTGAGAGGAATGCTTCATTATATATAATTTACTTAAGGTTATCGGGTGGGGATTCAAACAAAATATGGAGCTATTTTTTCTCCCTAAATATAGGGAGTCTAGAAGCATTCCCAAAAATTAAAGAAAATATTGCGAGGCTCTTAGAGAGTGGTTTAGGGAGGAGTGCTCGATTGTATATAATTTACTTATGATTATCGGGTGGGGGTTAAAAAAATATGGAGTGGTTTTGGTTCCTTAAATATAGGGAGTCTAGTAGCAATCCCAAAAATAGAGAGGTATATTGCGAGGCTCTTAGTAGGTATTTTAGGAAGGAGTGCTTTATTTATATATAATTTACTTATGATTTTAGGGTATTTTTGGGAGACAATGATGAGGCTCTTAGAGGGTGTTTTTTAGAGAAATGCTTGATTATATATAATTTACTAAAAGCTGTCAGGTGGGGGTTCAAAAAATATATAGAGCAGTTTTGGCTCCCTAAGTATAGGAAGACTGATAACAATCCAAAAAATAGAGAGCATTTTGCGAGGCTCTTAGAAAGTATTTTAGGAAAGAGGGCTCGATTATATATAATTTAGTTATGATTAACCGGTAGAAGCATTGAGAAATTAGGTGAGATTTTGGCTTCCCAAATATAGGGAGTCTAGTAGCGATCCCAAAAATAAAGTGGCAATGGTGAGGGTCATATAAGGTGTTTTTGGGAGGAATACTCAATTATATATAATTTACTTAAGGTTGACCGGTGGGGGTTCAAAAAAAATATGGAGCGGTTTTGGCTCCCTAAATATAGGAAATCTAGTAGCAATCTCAAAAATAGAAAGCATATTATGAAGCTCTTAGGGAGTGTTTTAGGGAGGAGTACTCGATTGTATATAATTTACTTAAGATTGTCGGGTGGGCGTTAAAAAAAAATATAGTGCGATTTTGGCTAACTAAATATCGGGTGTCTAGTTGTAATCCCAAAAATAGAAAGACATATTGCGAGGCTCTTAGAGGGTGTTTTAGGGAGGTGTGCTTGATTTATATATAATTTACTTATGATTTTAGGGTATTTTTTGGAGGCAATGGCGAGGCTCTTAGAGGATTGTTTTTGGAGGAATGCTTGATTGTATATAATTTACTTAAAGTTATCGGGTTGGGGTTCAAAAAAAATATGGATTGGTTTTGGCTCCATAAATATAGGGAGTCTAGTTGCAATCCCAAAAATAGAGAGCATATTGTGAGGCTGTTAGAGGATATTTTAGGGAGAAGTGCTTGATTGTTTATAATTTACTTAAGTTTGTACGGTGGGGGTTCAAAAAAAATATGGAGTAGTTATGGCTCCCTAAATATATGGAGTCAAGTAGTAATCCCAAAAATAGAGAGCATATTGCGAGGTTCTTAGAGGGTATTTTAGGGACTAGAGCTCGATTGTATATAATTTACTTAAATTTGTCAGGTGCGGGTTCAAAAAAAATATCAAACGGTTTTGCCTCCCTAAATATAGGGAGTGTAGTAGCAATCTCAAAAATAGAGAGCATATTGTGAGACTATTAGATGGTGTTTTTAGGAGGAGTTCTCGATTGTATATAATTTACTTAAGGTTGTCAGGTGGGGGTTAAAAAAAAATATGGAGCGGTTTTGGCTCCTTAAATATAGGGAGTCTAGTAGGAATCCCAAAAATAGAGAGGCATATTGTGTGGCTCTTAAAGGGTATTTTAGGAAGGAGTGCTTGATTTATATATAATTTACTTATGAGTTTAGGGTGTTTTTGGTAAGCAATAGTGAGGCACTTAGAGGGTATTTTTTGGAGGAATGCTCGATTATATATAATTTACTAAAGGTTGTCGAGTGGGGGTTAAAAAAAATATAGAGCGGTTTTGATTCCCTAAATATAGGGAGACTAATAACAATCCTAAAAATTAAGAGCATATTGCTAGGCTCTTAAAATTGTTTGAGGAAGGAGTGCTCGATTCTATATAATTTAGTTATGATTATCAAGTAGGAGCCTTGATAAATTAGGAGCCATTTTGGCTCCCCAAAAATAGGGAGTCTAGTAGCGATCCCAAAAATAAGGAGACAATAGTGAGGCTCATATAAGGTGATTTTGGGAGGAATACTCGATTGTATATAATTTACTTAAGACTGATGGGTGGGGGTTCAAAAACAATATGGATTGATTTTGGCTCCCTAAATATAGGGAGTCTAGTAGCAATCTCAAAAATAGAGAGCATATTGCGAAGCTATTAAAGGGTGTTTTATGAAGGTGTGCTCGGTTGTATATAATTTTCTTAAGGTTATCGGGTGGTCGTTTAAAAAAAATATAGATCGGTTTTGGCTACCAAAATATAGGGAGTCTAGTAGCAATCGCAAAAACTGAAAGGCATATTTCGAGGCTTTTAGAGGGTGGTTTGGGGAGGTATACTTGATTTATATATAATTTACTTATTATTTTAGTGTATTTTTGGGAGGCAATGGCTAGGCTCTTAGAGGTTGTTTTTTATTGGAATGCTCAATTATATATAATTTACTTAAAGTTATCGGGTGCGTGTTAAAAAAAATATGGAACGGTTTTAGCTACATAAATATAGGGAGTCTAGTAGTAATCCTAAAAATAGAGAGCATATTGTGAGGCTTTAAGAGGGTGTTTTAGGGAGGAGTGCCCGATTGTATATAATTTACTTAAGATTGTCCGGTGGGGGTTCAAAAAAAATATAGAGCGGTTTTAGCTTACTAAATATAAGGAGTCAAGTAGCAATCCCAAAAAAAGAGAGCATATTGCGAAATTCTTAGAGGGTATTTACTTAAGTTTGTCAGGTGGGGGTTAAAAAAAAATATAGAGTGATTTTTCCCCCCTAAATATAGGAAGTCTAGTAGCAATCCCCAAAATTGAGAGCATATTGCGAGGCTAGTAGATCGTGTTTTTTGGAGGACTGCTCGACTATATATAATTTACTTAAGGTTGTCAAGTGGGATGGAGCAATTTTGGCACCTAAAACATAGGGAGTCTAGTAGTAATCCCAAAAATAGAGAGCATATTGCGAGACTCTTAGAGGGTGGGGGTTCAAAAAAAATATAGAGCGATTTTGGCTCCTTAAATATAGGGAATCTAGTAGCAATCCAAAAAATATAGTGGCATGTTGCAAGGCTCTTAGAGGGTGTTTTAGGGATGAGTGCTTGATTTATATATAATTTACTTATTATTTTATGGTTTTTTTTAGAGGCAATGGCGAGGCACTTAGAGTGTTTTTCTAGGAGGAATGCTCGATTGTGTATAATTTACTTAAGGTTATTGGGTAGGGATTCAAACAAAATATGGAGCAGTTTTGGCTCCCTAAATACAGAAAGTCTAGAAGCCATCCTAAAAAATAGAAAACATATTGCGAGGCTCTTAGAAGGTATTATATGGAGGAGTCCTCAATTGTATATAATTTACTTAAGGTTATCGGGTGGGGGTTCAAAAAAAATATAGAGCGGTTTTGGCTCCTTAAATATAGAGAGTCTAGTTGTAATCCTAAAACTAGAGAGGAATATTGTGAGACTCTTATAGGGTGTTTTAGGGAGGAGTGCTAGATTTATATATAATTTACTTATGGTTGTTGGGTGTTTTTGGGAGGCAATAGCGAGGCGCTTATAGGGTGTTTTTGGTAGGAATGCTCAATTGTACATAATTTACTTAAGGTTGACGGGTGGTGTTTCAAAAAATATCATGAGCAATTTTGGCTCCCTAAATACATGGAGTCTAGTAGCAATCCAAAAAATAGATAGTAAATTACAAGGCCTTTAGAGGGTATTTTTGGGAGGAGTATTCCATTGTATATAATTTACTTAAGGTTGTCGGGTGGGCATTCAAAAAAATATGGAGCTATTTTGGCTACCTAAATGTAGGGATTCTAGTTGCAATCCCAAAAATAGAAAGGCATATTGCGAGGCTCTTATAGGGTATTTTAGGAAGGAGTGCTTGGTTTTTATATAATTTACTTATGATTTTAGAATATTTTTGGAAGGCAATGGCAAGGCTCTTAGAGGGTGTTTTTGGGATGAATGCTCGATTATATATAATTTAATTAAGGTTATCGAGTAGGGATTCAAAAATAATATGGAGTGGTTTTGGTTCCCTAAATATAGGGAGTCTAGTAGCAATCTCAAAAATAGAGAGCATATAACCATGCTCTTAGAGGGTGTTTTAGGAATGAGTGCTCGATTGTATATAATTTACTTAAGGATGTCTGGTGGGCATTCAAAAAAAATATGAAGCTGTTTTGGATCCCCAAATATAGGGAGTCTAGTAGCAATCCCAAAAATATAAAGGCATATTGCGAGTCTCTTAGAGAGTGTTTTAGGGAGGAGTGCTTGATTTATATATAATTTTCTTATGATTTTAGGGTGTTTTTGGGTGGCAATAGCGAGGCTCTTTATGGGTGTTTTTGGGAGGAATACTCGATTGTATATAATTTTTTAAAGATTGTCGGGTGGGGGTTCAAAAAAAATATGGATTAGTTTTGGTTCCCTAAATTTTGGGAGTCTAGTAGCAATCCAAAAAATAGATAGAATATTGGGAGTCTCTTAGAGGGTGTTTTAGGGAGGAGTGCTCGATTGTTTATAATTCACTTAAGGATATCGGGTGGGGGTTAAAAAGAAATATGGGGCGATTTTGGCTCCCTAAATATAGGGAGTCTAGTAGCAATCCCAAAAGTAGAGAGCATATTGCGAGTATATTAGAGGGTATTTTAGGGAGGAGTGCTTGATTGTATATAATTTACTTAAGGTTGTCGGGTGAGGGTTAAAAAAAAATATGGAGCAGTTTTGGCTCCCTAAATATAGGAAGTCTAGTAGCAATCTCAAAAATAGAGAGCATATTACGAGGATATTAGAGGGTGTTTTTAGGTGGAATGCTCGATTGTATATAATTTACTTAAGGTTATTGGGTAGGGGTTCAAAAAAAATACAGAGCAGTTTTGGCTCCCTAACTATAAGGAGTCTAATAGCATCCCAAAAATAAAGAGCATATTAGGCTCTTAGAGGGTGTTTTAGTGAGGAGTGCTCGATTGTAAATAATTTACTTCAGGTTGTCGAGTGGGGGTTCAAAAAAAATATAGGGAGTATAGTTGCAATCCTAAAAATAGAGAGGCATATTGTGAGGCTCTTAAACAGTGTTTTATGGAGGTGTGCTTGATTTATTTATAATTTACTTATGATTTTAGGGTTTTTTTGGGAGACAATGGCGAGGTTCTGAGAGGGTATTTTTGGGATGCATGCTCGATTGTGTATAATTTACTTAATATTGTCGGGTGGGGGTTCAAACAAAATATAGAGCAGTTTTGGCTCCCTAAATATAGGGAGTCTAGTAGCAATCCCAAAAAATAGAAAGCATATTGCGAGGCTCTTAGAGAGTGTTTTAGGAAGGGGTGCTCGATTGTATATAATTTACTTAAGGTTGTCGGGTGGGGGTTAAAAAAAAATATGGTGCTATTTTGGCTCCTTAAA
The DNA here is from genome assembly GCA_947650365.1 of Chamaelirium japonicum. NCBI lineage: Eukaryota > Viridiplantae > Streptophyta > Magnoliopsida > Liliales > Melanthiaceae > Chamaelirium > Chamaelirium japonicum. The sequence goes on along the minus strand of CANTAL010000128.1, from coordinate 379,514 downwards.
TATAGGGAGTCTAGTAGCAATCCCTAAAATAGAGAGGTATATTACGAGGCTCTTAGTGGGTATTTTAAGGAGGTGTGCTTGATTTATATTTAATATACTTATGATTTTAGGGTGTTTTTAGGAGGCAATGATAAGGGTCTTAGAGGGTGTTTTTGGGAGGAATGCTCGATTATATATAATTTACTAAAGGTTATTGGGTAGGAGTTCAAAAATAATATAGAGCAGTTTTGGCTTTCTAAATATATGGAGTCTACTAGTAGTCCAAAAAATAGAGAGCATATTGCGAGGCTCTTACAAAGTATTTTAGGGAAGAGTGCTCGATTGTATATAATTTAGTTATGATTATCGGGTGGGAGCCATGTGAAATTAGGAGCAATTTTGGCTCCCCAAATATAGGGAGTCTGGTAGTGATCCCAATAATAAGGAGGCAATGGCGAGGCTCATATAAGGTGTTTTTGGGAGGAATGCTCAATTGTATATAATTTACTTAAGGTTGACAGGTGGGGGTTCAAAAAAAATATGGAGCGGTATTGGCTCCCTAAATATAGGGAGACTAGTAGCAATCACAAAAATAGAGAGCATATTACGAGGCTCTTAGAGGGTGGTTTTGGGAGGAGTGCTCGATTGTATATAATTTACTTAAGGTTTTTAGGTGGGTATTCAAAAAAAATATGGAGCAGTTTTGGCTACCTTAATATAGGGAGTCTAATAGTAATCCCAAAAATAGAAAGACATATTGCGAGGTTCTTAGAGAGTGTTTTAGGTAGGAGTGCTTGATTTTTATATATTTTACTTATGATTTTATGGTGTTTTTGGGTGGCAATGGCGAGGCTATTAGAGGGTATTTTTAGGAGGTAATGGCAAGGCTCTTAGAGGGTGTTTTTGGGAGGAATACTCGAATGTGTATAATTTAGTTAAGGTTATCGGGTGGGGTTTCAAATAAAGTATGGAGTGCCTTTGGCTCCCTAAATATAGGGAGTCTAGTAACAATCCCAAAAAATAGATAGTATATTGCGAGGCTTTTAGAGAGTGTTTTAAGGTACGAATGTATATAATTTACTTAAGGTTGTCATGTAAGGGTGCAAAAAAAATATAGAGCGGTTTTGGCTGCTTAAATATAAAGAGTCTAGTAGTAATTCAAAAAATAGAGTGGCATATTGCGAGGCTCTTAGTGGGTATTTTAGGGAGGAGTGCTTGATTTATATATAACTTACATATGATTTTAGGGTGTTTTTGGGAGGCAATGGCGAGGCTCTTAGAGGGTGTTTTTGGGAGAAATGCTCGATTATATATAATTCACTAAAGATTATCAGGTGGGGGTTCAAAAAAAATATAGAGCTATTTTGGCACCCTAAATATAGGGAGTCTATTAGCAATTCCAAAAATAGAGAGCATATTGCGAGGCTTTTAAAAAGTTTTTTAGAGAGGAGTGCTCGATTGTACATAATTTAGTTATGATTATCTGGTGGGAGCCTTGAGAAATTGGGAATGATTTTGGCACCCAAAATATAGGGAGTCTAGTAGCGATCCCAAAAATAAGGAGGCAATGGAGAGCCTCATATAAGGTGTTTTCGGAAGGAATGCTCGATTATATATAATTTTTTTAAAGTTGACGGGTGGGGGCTTAAAAAAAATATAGAACAATTTTGGCTCCCTAAATATAGGGAGTCTAGAAGCAATACCAAAAATATAAACCAAATTATGATGCTCTTAGAGGGTGTTTTAGGGAGGAGTACTCTATTGTATATAATTTCCTTAAGGTTATCGGGTGGGCATTCAAAATAAATATGGAGTAGTTTTGGCTAACTAAATATAGGAAGTCTAGTAGCAATCCCAAATATAGAAAGGCATATTGTGAAGCTCTTAAAGGGTGTTTTAGGGTGGAGTGCTTGATTTATATATAATTTACTTATGATTCTAGGGTGTTTTTGGTAGGCAATGGTGAGGCTATTTAAGGGTATTTTTGGGAGGAATGCTCGATTGTATATAATTTACTTAAGGTTGTCGGGTGGGGGTTCAAAAACAAAGGTTGTTTTTCTGGCTCCATAAATATCAGGAGTCTAGTACTAATACCAAAAATATAGAGCATATTACGAGGCTATTAAATAGAGTTTTAGGGAGGTGTGCTCGATTATATATAATTCACTTTATGTTTATTTTGTGGGGGTTCAAAAAAAATATGGAACAATTTTGGCTTCCTAAATATAGGGAGTCTAGTAGCAATCCCAAAAATAGAGAGCATATTGCAAGGATCTTAGAGGGTATTTTAGGAAAGAGTGGTCGATTGTATATAATTTACTTAAGGTTATTGGGTGGGGGTTAAAAAAAAATATATAGCGGTTTTGCCTCCCAAAATATAAGGAGTTTAGTAGCAATCCAAAGAATAGAGAGCATATTGTGAGTCTATTAGATAGTATTTTTGGGAGGAATGCTCGATTGCATATAATTTACATAAGGTTGTTGGGTGGGGGTTCATTAAAAATATGGAGCAATTTTGGCTCGAAAAATATAGGGAGTCTAGTAGCAATCCCCAAAATAGAGAGCATATTGCGAGGCTTTTAGAGGGTGTTTTAGGGAGGAGTGCTCGATTGTATATAATTTACTTAAGGTTGTCGGGTAGAGATTTTGGCTCCCTAAATATAGGGAGTCTAGTAGCAATCCCTAAAATAGAGAGGCATATTGTGAGGCTTTTAGAGGGTGTTTTAGGAAGGAGAGCTTGACTTATATATAATTTACTTATGAGTTTAGGGTGTTTTTGGGAGGCAATGGCGAGGCTCTTAGAGGGTGTTTTAGGGAGGAGTGCTCGATTGTATATAGTTTACTTAAGGTTGTCGGGTAGGGGTTTTGGCTCCCTAAATATAGGGAGTCTAGTAGCAATTCCAAAAAATAGAGAGCATATTGCGAGACTCTTAGAGGGTATTTTAGGGATGAGTACTCAATCATATATAATTTACTTAAGGTTATCGGGTGGGGGTTCAAAAATCATATGGAGCGGTTTTTGCTCCTTAAATATAGGGAGTCTAGTAGCAATCCTAAAAATAGAGAGGCATATTGTCAGACTCTTAGAGGGTATTATAGGGAGGAATGCTTGATTTATATATAATTTACTTATGATTTTTGAGAGTTTTTGGGAGGTAATGGCGAGGCTCTTAAAGGGTGTTTTTTGGAGGAATGCTCGATTGTATGTAATTTAAATCTGGTTGACGGGTGGGGTTTCAAAAAAATTATAGAGCAGTTTTGGTTCCCAAAATATAGGGAGTCTAGTAGTAATCCCAAAAATAGATAGCATATTACCAGGCTCTTAGAGGGTGTTTTAGGAAAGAGTGCTCGATTGTATATAATTTACTTAAGGTTATCGGGTGGGTGTTCAAAAAAAATATGGACCGGTTTTGGCTTCCTAAATATAGAGAGTCTAGTAGAAATCCCAAAAATAGAAAGGCATATTACGGGTCTCTTAGAGGGTGTTTTAGGGAGGAGTGCTTGATTTATATATAGTTTACTAATGAATTTAGGGTGTTTTTGGTAGGAAATAGCGAGCCTCTTTGAGGGTATTTTTGGGAGGAATACTTGAGTGTATATAATTTATTTAAGGTTATCAGGTGGGAGTTCAAAAAAACTATAGAGCAATTTTGGGTCCCTAAATATAAGGAGTCTAGTAGCAACCCCAAAAATAGAGAGCATATTGCAAATCTTTTTGAGGGTATTTTATGGAGGAGTGCTCGTTTGTTTATAATTCACTTAAGGTTGTCCAATAAAGGTTCAAAAAAAATATAGGGTGATTTTGGTTCCCTAAATATAGGGAGTCTACTAGCAATCCCAAAAATATATAGCATATTACGAGGATCTTAGAGGTGTTTTAGGAATGAGTGGTCGATTGTTTATAGTTTACTTAAGGTTGTCGGGTGGGGGTTTAAAAAAAATATGGAGCGGTTTTGGCTCCCTAAATATAGGGAGTCTAGTAGCAATCCAAAAAATAGAGAGCATATTATGAGGCTATTAGAGGGTGTTTTTAGGAGGAATGCTCGATTGTATATAATTTACTTAAGATTATCGGGTGGGGGTTCAAAAAAAATATAGAGCGGTTTTGGCTCGCAAAATATAGGGAGTCTAGTAGCAATCCCAAAAATAGAGATCATATTAGGCTCTATGAGGGTGATTTAGGGAGGAGTGCTCGATTGTATATAATTTACTTAAGGTTGTTGGGTGGGGGTTCAAAAAAAATATGAAGCGGTTTTGGCTCCTTAAATATAGGGAGTCTATTATCAATCCTAAAAATAAAAAGGCATATTGCAAGGATCTTAGAGGGTGTTTTAGGGAGGAGTACTTGATTTATATATAATTTTTTTATAATTTTAGGGTATTTTTAGGAGGAAATGGCGAGGCTCTTTGAAGATGTTTTTAGGAGGAATACTCGATTGTATATAATTTACTTAAGGTTATCTGGTGGAGATTCAAACAAAATATAGAATGGTTTTAGCTCCCTAAATACAGGTAGTCTAGTAGCAATCTTAGAAAATAGAGAGCATATTACAAGGCTCTTAGAGAGTATTTTAGGAAGGAGTGCTTAATTGTATATAATTTACTTAAGGTTGTCGGGTGGGGGTTTAAAAATAATATGGAGCAATTTTGGCTCCTTAAATATAGGGAGTCTAGTAGCAATCCCAAAAATAGAGAGGCATATTATGAGGCTTATAGAGGGTATTTTAGGGAGGAGTGCTAAATTTATATGTAATTTACTTCTCATTTTTGGGTATTTTTGGGAGGCAATAGCAAGGCTCTTAGAGGGTGTTTTTGGGATGAATGCTCGATTATATATAATTAACTTAAAGTTTTAGGTACAGGTTCAAAAAAAATATGGAGCAGTTTTGGCTCCATAAATAGAGGGAGTTTAGTAGCAATCCCAAAAGTAGAGTGCATATTATGCTCTTAGAGGGTGTTTTAGGGAGGAGTGCTTGATTGTTTATAATTTACTTAAGGTTATCGGGTGGGGATTAAAAAAAAATATGGAGCGATTTTGGCTTCCTAAATATAGGGAGTCTAGTAGCAATCCCAAAAATAGAGAGGCATATTGCAAAGCTCTTAGAGGGTGTTTTAGGGAGGAGTGCTTGATTTATATATAATTTACTGATGATTTTAAGGTATTTTTGGGAGGCAATGACGAGGTGCTTAGAGGGTGTTTTTGGAAGGAATGCTTGATTATATATAATTTACTAAATATTATCAGGTGGGGGTTCAAAAAAATTATAGATCTGTTTTGGCTCCCTAAATATAGGGAGTCTTGTAGTAATCCCAAAAATAGAGAGTATATTACTAGGCTCTTAGAAAGTATTTTAGGGAGGAGTGCTCGATTTAGTTATGATTATCGTCTAGGAGCCTTGAGAAATTAGGAGCGATTTTGGCTCCCAAAATATAGGGAATCTAGTAGCGATCCCAAAAATAAGGAGGCAATATCGATACTCTTATAAAGTATTTTTGGGAGGAATGCTCAATTGTATATAATTTACTTAAGGTTGTCATGTGGGGGTTCAAAAAAAATATGGGATGATTTTTGCTCCCTAAATATAGGGAGTTTAGTAGCAATTCCAAAAATAGAGAGCATATTATAAGACTCTTTGAGGGTGTTTTAGGGAGACGTGCTCGATTGTATATAATTTACTTAAGGTTGTCGGGTGGGCGTTGAAAACAAAAATAGTGCGGTTTTGGCAACCTAAATATAGGGAGTCTAGTAGCAATCCCATAAATAGAAAGGTATATTACGAGGCTCTTATATGGTGTTTTAGGGAGGAGTGCTTGATTTATATATAATTTATTTATGAGTTTAGGGTATTTTTAGAAGGCAATAGCGAGGCTCTTAGAGGGTGTTTTCTGGAGAATTTCTCGATTGTATATAATTTACTGAAAGTAGTCGGGTGGGGGTTCAAAAAAAATATGGAGCGGTTTTGGCTCTATAAATATAGGGAGTCTACTAGCAATCCAAAAAATATAGAGCATATTGCAAGGCTCTTTGAGGATATTTTAGGGAGGAGTGCTCGATTGTATATAATTTACTTAAGGTTATTGGGTTATGGTTCAAAAAAAATATACAGCGGTTTGCCTCCCTAAATATAGGGAGTCTAGTAGCAATCCTAAAAATAGAGAGCACATTGCGAGGCTATTAGATGGTATTTTTGGGAGGAATGCTTGATTTTATATAATTTACTTAAGGTTATCCGGTGGGGGTTCAAGAAGAATTTGTACGGGTTTTGGCTCCCTAAATATAGGGAGTCTAGTAGTAATCCCAAAAATAGAGAGCATATTACAAGGCTCTTAAAGGGTGTTTTTGGGAGGAGTGCTCGATTGTATATAATTCACTTAAGGTTATCCGGTGGGGGTTCAAAAAAAATATGGAACGGTTTTGGCTCCCTAAATATAGGAAATCTACTAGCAATCCCAAAAATACAAAGCATATTACGAGGCTCTTAGAGGGTATTTTAGGAAGGAGTGCTTGATTTTATATAATTTACTCAAGATTATTTTGTGGGGGTTTAAAAAAAATATGGAGTGATTTTGCCACCCTAAATATGGGGAGTTTAGTAGCAATCCCAAAAATAAAAAGCATATTACGAGGCTATTGGATTGTGTTTTTGGGAGGAATGCTCGATTATATATAATATACTTATGGTTATTGGGGGGGGTTCAAAAAAAAGATGAAGCGATTTTGGCTCCCTAAATATAGGGAATCTAGTAAGAATCCCAAAAATAGAGATTATATTGCAAGGCTCTTAGAGGGTCTTTTAGGGAGGAGTACTCAATTATATATAATTTACTTCAGGTTGTCGGGTAGGGCTTGAAAAAAAATATTGAGTGATTTTGGTTTCCTAAAAATCGGGAGTCTAGTTGCAATCTCAAAAATAGAGAGGCATATTGTGAGGCTCTTAGAGTGTGTTTTACAGAGGAGTGCTTGATTTAGATTTAATTTACTTATGATTTTAGGGTGTTTTTGGGAGACAATGGTGAGGCTCTAGAGTGTGTTTTAAGGAGAAATACTCGATTGTGTATAATTTACATAAGGTTATCGGGTGGGGGTTCAAACATAATATAGAGCTGTTTTGGCTTCTTAAATATATGGAGTCTAGTAGCAATCCCAAAAAATAAAGTACATATTGCGAGACTCTTAGAGGGTGTTTTAGAGAGGAATGCTCAAACGTATATAATTTACTTAAGGTTGTCTGGTGGGGGTTCAAAAAAAATATAAAGCGGTTTTGTTACCATAAATATAGCGAGACTAACAATAATCCTAAAAATAGAGAGTCATATTGCGAGGCTCCTAGAGGGTATTTTAGGAAGGAGTGCTTGATTTATATATAATTTACTGATGATTTTTTTGTGTATTTTTGGGTGGTAATGGCGAGGCTCTTAAAGGGTATTTTTGGAAGGAATGTTCGATTGTATATAATTTACTTATGGTTGACGGGTGGGGGTTTAAAAAAAAATATAGAGTAATTTTTGCACCCTAAATATAGGGAATTTAGTAGCAATCTCGAAAATAGAGAGCATATTAACGGGCTCTTATAAGGTATTTTAGAAAGGAGTGCTCAATTGTATCTAATTTATTTATGGTTGTCGTGTGGGCGTTCGAAAAATTTAAAGAGCGGTTTTGGCTACCTAATTATAGGGAGTCTAGTAGCAATCCTAAAAATAGAAAGGCATATTACGAGTTTATTAGAGGGTATTTTAGGGAGGAGTGCTTGATTTATATATAATTTACTTATGATTTTAGAGCATTTTTGGGAGAATTGTTTGATTATATATAGTTTACTTAAGGTTATCGAGTGGGGGTTAAAAAAAAATATAGAGTGGTTTTGGCTTCGTAAAAATAGAAAGTCTAGTAACAATCCCAAAAATATAGAGCATATTGCGAGGCTCTTAGAGGGTGTTTTAGGGAGGAGTACTCGATTGTATATAATTTACTTAAAGTTATCCGGTGGGGGTTCAATAAAAATATAGAGCATTTTGGCTCCCTAAATATAGGGAGTCTAGTAGCAATCCCAAAAATAAAGAGTATACTGCGAGGCGTTTAGAGGGTGCTTTAGGGAGATGTGCTCGATTGTATATAATTTACTTAAGGTTGTTGAGTGGGCGTTCAAAAAAAATAGGGAGCAATTTTGCCTTCCTAATTATAGGGAGTCTAGTAGCAATCCTAAACATAGAGAGTATATTGTGAGGCTATTAGATGGTGTTTTTAGGAAGAATGCCCGATTTTATATAATTTACTTATGGTTGTTGGGTGGGGGGTTCAAAAAAAATATGGAGCAGTTTTGGCTCTCTAAATATAGAGAGTTTGTAGCAATCCCAAAAATAAAGAGCATATTGCGAGGCTCTTAGAGGGTATTTTAGGGAGGAGTGCTCGATTGTATATAATTTACTGAAGGTTGTCAGGTAGGGGTTCGAAAAAAATATAGAGCGATTTTGGTTCCCTAAATTTAAGGAGTCTAGTAGCAATCCCAAAAATAGAAAGATTTGTTGCGAGGCTCTTAGAGGGTGTTTTAGGAAGGAGTGCTTGATTTATATATAATTTACTTATGATTTTAGGGTATTTTTGGAAGGCAATGGCGAGGCTCTTAGTGGGTATTTTTGGGAGGAATACTCGATTATGTATAATTTACTTAAGGTTGTCGAGTGGGGGTTCAAACATAATATAGAGCGGGTTTGGCTCCCTAAATATAGGCAGTCTAGTAGCAATCCTAAAAAATAGAGAGCATATTGCGAGGCTCTTAGAGGGTATTATAGGGAGGCGTGCTCAAATATATATAATTTACTTATGGTTGTCAGGTCGGGGTTCAAAAAAAATATGGAGCGATTTTGGCTCCTTAAATATAAGGAGTTTAGTAACAATTCTTAAAATAGAGAGACATATTGTGAGGCTCTCAGAGGGTGATTTAGGGAGGAGTGCTTAATTTATATATAATTTACTTTTGATTTTTGGGTGTTTTTGGGAGGCAATAGTGAGGCTTTTAGAGGGTGTTTTTGGCAGAAATACTCGATTATATATAATTTATATAAGGTTGATGGATGGGGGTTAAAAAAAAATATAGAGTGGCTTTTGCTCATTAATTATAGGGAGTCTAGTTGAAATTCCAAAAATATAGAGCATATTATGAGGCACAAAGAGGGTGTTTTAGAAAGAAGTGCTCGATTTTATATAATTTACATAGGGTTGTCGGGTGGGCTTTCAAAAAAAAATAGAGCGATTTTGGCTACCTAAATATAAGGAGTCTAGTAGCACTCACAAAAGTAGAAAGGCATATTGCGAGTCTTTTAGAGGGTATTTTAGGAAGGAGTGCTTGATTTATATATAATTTACTTATGATTTTAGGGGGTTCTTAGGTGGCAATGGCGAGACTCTTAGAAAGTATTTTTAGGAAGAATGCTCGATTGTATATAATTTAATTAAGGCTATCGGGTGTGGTTTTAAAAAAAATATAGAGCAGTTTTGGCTCCCTAAATATAGGGAGTCTAGTAGCAATCCCAAAAATAAAGAGCATATTGCGAGTCTCTTAGAGGGTACTTTAGGGTAGAGTACTCGATTGTATATATTTCACTTAAGGTTATTGGGTAGGGGTTCAAAAAAAATATAGGGCGGTTTTGGCTCTCTAAATATAGGGAGTTAGTACCAATCGCAAAAATAGAGAGCATATTGTGACTCTCTTAGAGGGTATTTTAGAGAGAAGTGCTCGATTGTATATAATTTACTTAAGGTTGTCGCGTTGGGGTTCAAAAAAAATATAGAACGATTTTGGCTCTCTAAATATAGGGAGTCTAGTAGTAATCCAAAAAATAGAGAGCATATTGCAAGGCTATTAGAGGGTATTTTTAGGATGAATGCTTGATTGTATATAATTTACTTAAGGTTGTAGTGTGGGGGTTCAAAGAAAATATGGATTGATTTTAGTTGCCTAAATATAAGGAGTCTAGTAGCAATCCCAAAAATAAAGAGCATATCAGGCTCTTAGAGGGTGTTTTGGGGAGGAGTGTTCGATTGCATATAATTTACTTAAGGTTGTCAGGTGAGGGTTCAAAAAAAATATAGAGCAGTTTTGGCTTCCTAAATATAGGGAGTCTAGTAGTAATCCCAAAAATAGAGAGGTATATTGGGAGGCTCTTAAAGGGTGTTTTAGGGAGGAGTTCTTGATTTATATATAATTTACTTATGATTTTAGGGTGTTTTTGGAAGGCAAAGGCGAGACTCTTTGAGGGTACTTTTGGGAGGAATGCTCAATTATGTATAATTTACTTAAGGTTGTCTGGTGGGGATTTAAATAAAATATGGAGTGGTTTTGGCTCCATAAATATAGGAAGTCTAGTTGCAATGCTAAAAAATAGAGAGCATATTGCGAGGCTCTTAGATAGTGTTTTAGGGAGGAGTGCTCGATTGTATATAATTTACTTTAGGTTGGTAGGTAGGGGTTAAAAAAAATATGGAGCATTTTTGGCTCCTTAAATATCGGGAGTCTATTAACAATCCTAAAAATAGAGAGGCATATTGCAAGACTCTTGGAAGGCATTTCTGGGAGGAGTGCTTGATTTATATATCATTTACTTATTATTTTATAGTGTTTTTTGGAGGCAATGACGAGGCTCTTAGAGGGTGTTTTTGGGAGGAATGCTCGATTATACATAATTACTAAAGTTTGTCAGGTGGGGGTTCAAAAAAAATATGGAGTAGTTTTGGATCTCTAAATATAGGGAGTCTAGTAGCAATCCCAAAAATAGAGAGCATATTGTGAGGCTTTTAGAAAGTGTTTTAGAGATGAGTGCTTGATTGTATATAATTTAGTTATGATTATCGGGTGGTAGCCTTGAGAAATTGGGAGCGATTTTTAGGAGAAATACTCGATTGTATATTATTTACTTAGGGTTGATGGGTGGGGGTTCAAAAAAAATATGGAGTGGTTTTGGCTCTATAAATATAGGGAGTCTAGTAGCAATCACAAAAATAGAGAGCATATTGTGAAGCTCTTAAAGGGTATTTTAGGAAGGAGTGCTAGATTATAAATAATTTACTTAAGGCTGTTGGGTGGGCGTTCAAAAAAAATATGGTGCGGTTTTGGTTGCCTAAATATAGGGAGTCTAGTAGCAATCCTAAAATAGAATGACATACTGAGAGGCTCTTAGAGTATTTTTTACGGAGGAGTGCTAGATTTATATATAATTTACTTATGATTTTAGGGTGTTTTTCCGAGGTGTGGCGAGACTCTTAGAGTGTTTTTTTTGGAGGAATGCTCGATTGTATATAATTTACTTAAGGTTGTTGGGTGGCGGTTAAAAAAAATATAGAGCAGTTTTGGCTCCATAAATATGGGAAATCTAGTAGCAATCCAAAAAATTAAAAGCATATTGTGGGGCACTTAGAGGGTCTTTTAGGGAGGAGTGCTCGATTGTATATAATTCACATAGGGTTGTCTGCTGGTGGTTCAAAAAAAATATGGAGCAGTTTGGCTCCCTAAATATAGGGAGTCTAGTAGCAATCCCAAAGATAGAGAGCATATTGCAAGGCTCTTAGAGGTTATTTTCGAGAGGAGTGCTCGATTATATATAATTTACATAAGGTTATCGGGTGGGGGTTCAAAAAAAATATGGAGCAGTTTTGCCTTCCTAAATATAGGGAGTCTAGTATCAATCCCAAAAATAGAGAGCATATTGCAAGGCTATTAGAAGCTATTTTTGAGAGGAATGCTTATTGTATATTTTTTACTTAAAGTTATCGGGTGGGGGTTAAAAAAAATTAAAGCGGTTTTATCTCCCTGAATATAGGGAGTCTAGTAGCAATCCTAAAAATACAGAGCATATTACGAGGCTGTAAGAGGGTATTTTAGGGAGGAGTGCTCGATTGTATATAATTAACTAAAAGGTTGTCTTGTGGGGGTTCAAAAAATATATACTGTGGTTTTGCTCCCTAAATATAAGGAGTCTAGTAGCAATTCCAAAAATATAGAGCATATTGTGTGGCTCTTAGAGGGTATTTTAGGGAGGAGTTCTCGATTATATATAGTTTACTTAAGGTTTTCGGGTGGGGGTTCCATAAATATATAGAGTGTTTTTGCTTCCCTAAATATAAGGAGTTTAGTAGTAATCCCAAAAATAGAGAGCATATTGCGAGGCTATTAGATGGTGTTTTTGGGAGGATTGCTCGATTGTATATAATTTACTTAAGGTTATCGGATGGGATTCAAAAAAAAAATAGCGCTGTTTTGGTTCCCTAAATATAGGGAGTCTAGTACCAATCCCAAAAATAAAGAGAATACTACGAGGCTCTTAGAGGGTATTTTAGAGAGGAGTGCTTGATTATATATAATTTACTTTAAGTTGTCGGGTGGGGGTTTAAAAAAAATATAAAAATATTTTGGCTCCATAAATATAGGGAGTCTAGTAGCAATCCCAAAAATAGAGAGGCATATAGCGAAGCTCTTAGAGGGTGTTTTAAGGAGGAGTTCTTGATTTATATATAATATACTTATGGTTTTAGGATATTTTTCGGAGGCAATGGTGAGTATCTTAGAGGGTGTTTTTGGGAAGAATGCTCAATTGTGTATAATTTACTTAATGTTATCTGGTGGGGGTTTAAAAAAAATATGGAGCAATTTTGGCTCCCTAAATTTAGGGAGTCTAGTAGCAATCCAAAAAAATATAGAGCATTTTGCGAGGCTCTTAGAGAATATTTTAGGGAGGAGTGCACAATCGTATATAATTTTCTTAATGTAATCGAATGGGGGTTCAAAAAAAATATAGAGCAGTTTTGGCTTATTAAATATAGGGAGTATTGTAGTAATCCTAAAAATAGAGAGGCAAATTACAAGGCTCTTAGAGGGTGTTTTAGGGAGGAGTGCTTGATTTATATATAATTTACTTATAATTTTTGGGTGTTTTTGGGAGGCAACAGCGAGGAACTTAAAGGTTGATTTTGGTTGAAATGCTCGATTGTATATAATTTACTTAATATTGATGGGTGGGGGTTCAAAAATAATATAGAGCGGTTTTGGCTCCCTAAATATAGGGAGTCTAGTAGTAATCCCAAAAATATAAAGCATATTACCAGGCTCTTAGAGGGTATTTTAGGAAGGAGTGCTCGATTATATATAATTTATTTATAATATTAGGGTGTTTTTGTGAGGCAATGGCAAGGCACTTAGTGGGTGTTTTTTAGAGGAATGCTTGATTGTTTATAAATTACTTAAGGTTGTAGGGTGGGGGTTCAAAAAAAAATAAGGAGCGGTTTTGGCTCCCCAAATATAGGGAGTCTAGTTTCAATTCCAAAAATAGAGAGCATATTGCGAGTCTCTTAAAGGGTGTTCTAGGGAGGAGTACTCGATTGTATATAATTCACTTAAGTTTGTCGGGTGGGGTTTAAAAAAAATATAGGGCGGTTTTGGCTCCCTAAATATAGAGAGTCTAGTAGCAATCCTAAAAATAAAGAGTATATTATGAGGCTCTTATAGGGTGTTTTAGGGAGGAGTGCGCTATTGTATATAATTTAGTTAAGGTTATCGGGTGGGGGTTAAAAAAAAATATGGAGCGGTTTTGGCTCCCAAAATATATGGGTCAGTAGCAATCCCAAAAATCTAGTGCATATTACTAGTCTATTAGGGGTTGTTTTTAGGTGGAATGCTTGATTGTATATAATTTACTTAAGGTTGTCAGGTGGGGGTTCAAAAAAAATATGTAGCTATTTTGGCTCCCTAAATATTGGGAGTCAAGTAGCAATCCCAAAAATAGAGAGCAAATTATACTCTTAGGGGGTATTTTAGGGAGGTGTGCTTGATTGTATATAATTTACTCCAGGTTGTCTCGTGTGGGTTCAAAAAAAATATAGAGCGGTTTTGGCTCCCTAAATATAAGGAGTCTTATAGCAATCCCAAAGATAAAGAGGCATATTACGAGGCTCTTAGAGGGTGTTTTAGAGACGAATGCTTGATTTATATATAATTTACTTCTGATTTTTGGGTATTTTTGGGAGGCCATACGGGGGGCTCTTAGAGGGTATTTTTGGAAGGAATGCACGATTGAGTATAACTTACTTAAGGTTGTCAAGTGGGTGTTTAAACAAAATATGGAGTGATTTTGGCTCCCTAAATATAGGTAGTCAAGTAGAAATCCCAAAAAATAGAGAGCATATTGCGACGCTCTTAGAGAGTATTATAGGGAGGAGTCCTCGATTGTATATAATTTAATTAAGGTTGTCGGGTGGGGGTTCAAAAAAAATATGGAGCGGTTTTGGCTTCTTAAATATATGGAGTCTAGTAGCAATCCCAAAAATAGAGAGGCATATTGCGAGACTCTTTGAGGGTAATTTCGGGAGAAGTGCTTGATTTATATATAATTTATTTATGATTTTAGGGTGTTTCTGGGAGACAATGGCGAGGCTCTTAGAGGGTGTTTTTGGGAGGAATGCTCAATTATATATTATTTACTAAAGATTATCGGGTGGGGGTTTAAAAAAAATAAAGAGCTATTTTGGCTCCCTAAATATAGTGAGTCTAGTTGCAATCCCAAAAATAGAGAGCACATTGCGAGGCTTTTAGAAAGTGTTTTAGGGAGGAGTGCTTGATTGTATATAATTTAGTTATGATTATCGGGTTGGAGTTTTGAGAAATTGGAAGTGATTTTAGCTCCCCAAATATAGGGAATCTAGTAGCGATCCCAAAAATAAGAAGGCCATGGCGAGGCTCATATAAGGTGTTTTTGGGAGGAATGCTCGATTGTATATAATTTACTTAAGGTTGATGGGTGAGGGTTTAAAAAAAATATGGAGTGATTTTTGTACCAAAAATATCGAAAGTCTAGTAGCAATACCAAAAATAGAAAGCATATGGAGTTGTTTTGGCTACCTAAATATAGGGAGTCTAGTAGCAATCCTAAAAATAGAAAGGCATAATGCAAGGCTCTCAAAGGGTGTTTTAGGGTAGAGTGTTTGATTTATATATAATTTACTTTTGATTTTAGGGTATTTTTGGGAGGCAATAACGAGGCAATTAGAGGGTGTTTTTGGGAGAACTTCTCGATTGTATATAATTTACTTAAGGTTATCGGGTTGGGGTTCAAAAAAAATATACAGCGATTTTGGCTCCATAAATATAGGGAGTCTAGTAGCAATCCCAAAAATAGAGAGCATATTGTGAGGCTCTTAGAGGATGTTTTTGGGAGGAGTGTTCGATTGTATATAATTCACTTAAGTTTATCCGGTGGGGGTACAAAAATAATATGGAGCGATTTGGCACCCTAAATATAAGAAGTCTAGTAACTATGCCAAAAATAGAGAGCATATTGTGAGGCTATTAGATGGTGTTTTTGGGAGGAATGCTTGATTTTATATAATTGACTTACGGTTGTCGGGTGGGGGTTCTAAAAAAATATGGACTAGTTTTGGCTTCCTAAATATTTGGAGTCTAGTAGCAATCCTAAAAATATATAGCATATTGCGAGGCTCTAAGAGGGTGTTTTAGAGAGGTATACTTGATTATATATAATTTATTTAAGGTTGTTGAGTGGGGGTTCAAAAACAATATGGAGCAATTTTGACTTCCTAAATATAGGGAGTCTAGTAGTAATCCCAAAAAAAGAGGGGCATATTACGAGGCTCTTAGTGAGTATTTTAGGAAGGAGTGCTTGATTTATATATAATTTACTTATGATTTTAGGAAGGGTGTTTTTGGGAGGCAATGGCGAGGCTCTTAGAGGGTGTTTTTGAAAGGAATGCTCGATTGTGTATAATTTACTTAAGGTCGTCAGGTGGGGGTTCAAAAAAAATATAAAGTGGTTTTGGCTCCCTAAATTTAAGGATTATAGTAGTAATCCTAGAAATAGAGAGCATATTAGGCTCTTAGAGGGTGTTTTAGGAAGGAGTGCTTGATTGTTTATAATTTACTTAAGGTTATCAGGTGGGGGATCAAAAAAAATATGGAACGATTTTGGCTCCCTAAATATAGGGAGTCTAGTAACAATCCCAAAAATAGAGAGGCATATTGCGAGGTTCTTAAAGGGTGTTTTAGGGAGGAGTGCTTGATTTATATATAATTTACTTATAATTTTAGGGTATTTTTGGAAGGCAATGGTAAGGCTCTTAGAGGGTGTTTTTGGAAGGAATGCACGATTGTGTATAATTTACTTAATATTGTCAGGTGGGGGTTCAAACAAAATTTAGATCATTTTGGGTCCCTAAATATAGCGAGTCTAGTAGCAATCCCAAAAAATAGAGAGCATATTGCGAGGCTCTTAGAGGGTGTTTTAGGGAGGAGTGCTCAATCGTATATAGTTTACTTAAGGTTGTCGGGTGGGGGTTCAAAAAAAATATAGAGCGGTTTTGGCTCCTTAAATATAAGGAGTCTAATAGCAATCCAAAAAATAGAGAGGCACATTGAGAGGTTCTTAGAGGATGTTTCAGGGAGAAGTGCTTGATTTATATATAATTTACTTATGATTTTTGAGTATTTTTGGGAAGTAATGGTGAGGCTTTTAGAGGGTATTTTTATGGGGAATACTCGATTATATATAATTTTCTTAAAGTTGATGGGTGGGGGTTCAAAAAAAATATAGAGCGGTTTTGGTTCCCTATATATAGGGAGTCTTCTAGCAATCCCAAAAATAGAGAGCATATTGTGAGGCTCTTAGAGGGTGTTTTAGGGAGGAGTGCTTGATTTATATGTAATTATTTTTTATTTTAGGGTGTTTTTGGGAGTCAATGGTGAGGCTCTTGGAGGGTGTTTTAGTGAGGAATGCTTGATTGTGTATAATTTAGTTAAGATTGTCGGGTGGGGTTCGAACAAAATATAGAGCGGTTTTGGCTCCCTAAATATAGGGAGTCTACTAGCAATCCTAAAAAATAGAGAGCATATTGTGAGGCTCTTAGAGGGTATTTTAGGGAGGAGTGCTCGATAGCATACAATTTACTTAAGGTTTTCGAATGGGGGATCAAAAAAAAATAGAGTAGTTTTTGATCCCTAAATATAGGAAGTCTAGTAGCAATCCCAAAAATAGAGAGCATATTGTGAGGCTATTAAAGGGTGTTTTTGGAAGGAATGCAAGATTGAATATAATTAACTTAAGGTTGTTGGGTGGTGGTTGAAAAAAAATATAGATCAGTTTTGGCTCCCTAAATATAGGGTGTCTAATAGTAATTCAAAGAATAGAGAGCATATTAGTCTCTTAGAGGGTTTTTTAGGGAAGAGTGCTTGATTTTGTATATAATTTACTAAAGGTTGTCAAGTGGGGTTTCAAAAAAAAATTGGAGTAGTTTTGGCTCCCTAAATATAGGGAGTCCAGTAGTAATCCCAAAAATAGTGACACATATTGCGAGGCTCTTAGAGGTTGTTTTAGGGGGGAGTGTTTGATTTATATATAATTTACTTATGATTTTAGGGTGTTTTTGGGAGGCAATGGTGAGGCTCTTAGAGGGTAGTTTTGGGAGGAATGCTCGATTGAATAAAATTTACTTATGGTTATCGGGTGAGGATTCAAATAAAATATGGAGTTATTTTGGCTCCCTAAATATAGGGAGTCTTTCTAAATATAGGGAGTCTAGTAGCATTCCCAAAAAATAGAGAGCATATTCTGAAACTTTTTGAGAGTATTTTAGGGTGGAGTGCTCGATTGTATATAATTTACTTATGGTTATCAGGTCGGGGTTCAAAAAAAATATAGAGCGGTTTTGGCTCCTTAAATATAAGGAGTCTAGTAGCCATCCCAAAAATAAAGAGGCATATTGCGAGGTTCTTAGAGGATATTTTAAGAAGGAGTGCTTGATTTATATATAATTTATTTAGGATTTTAGGGTGTTTTTGGGAGACAATGATGAGGCACTTAGAGGGTATTTTTGGGTGGAATGCTTGATTATACATAATTTACTAAAGGTTGTCGGGTGGGGGTTTAAAAAAAATATTGATCGATTTTGGCTCCCTAAATATAGGGAGTTTAGTAGCTATCCTAAAAGTCAGGAGAATTTTGCGAGGCCTTTAGACGGTGATTTTAGGAGGAATGCTCGATAGTATATAATTTACTTAATGTTTTTGGGTGGGGCTTAAAAAAAAATATGGAGCAGTTTTGACTCCCTTAATATTGGGAGTCTAGTTACATTCCCAAAAATAGTGAGCATATTACACTTTTAGAGTGGGTTTTAGGGAGGAGTGCTCGAATGTTTATAATTTACTTATGATTATCGGGTGGGGATTGAAAAAAAATATGGAGCAATTTTGGCTCCCTAAATTTAGGGAGTCTAGTAGCAGTCCCAAAAATAGAAAGGGATTTTGCGAGGCTCTTAAGGGGTGTTTTCGGGAGGAGTGCTTGATTTAAATATAATTTACTTATGATTTTAGGGTGTTTTTGGGAGGTAATAGAGAGGCTCTTAGAAGGTGTTTTTGGAAGGAATACTCGATTGTGTACAATTTACTTAAGGTTGTCGGGTGGGGGTTCAAACAAAATATAGACCGGTTTTGGCTTCCTAATTAAAGGGAGTCTAGTAGCAATCCCAAAAAATAGAGAGAATATTACGAGGCTCTTAGAGGGTGTTTAGTAGCAATCCCAAAAATAGAGAGCATATTGTGAGGCTCTTAGAGGGTGTTTTAGGGAGGAGTGTTCGATTGTATATAATTCACTTAAGTTTATCCGGTGGTGGTACAAAAATAATATGGAGCGATTTGGCACCCTAAATATAAGAAGTCTAGTAACTATGCCAAAAATAGAGAGCATATTGTGAGGCTATTAGATGGTGTTTTTGGGAGGAATGCTTGATTTTATATAATTGACTTACGGTTGTCGGGTGGGGGTTCTAAAAAAATATGGAGTAGTTTTGGCTTTCTAAATATTTGGAGTCTAGTAGCAATCCTAAAAATATATAGCATATTGCGAGGCTCTAAGAGGGTGTTTTAGAGAGGTATACTTGATTATATATAATTTATTTAAGGTTGTTGAGTGGGGGTTCAAAAATAATATGGAGCAATTTTGACTTCCTAAATATAGGGAGTCTAGTAGTAATCCCAAAAAAAGAGGGGCATATTACGAGGCTCTTAGTGAGTATTTTAGGAAGGAGTGCTTGATTTATATATAATTTACTTATGATTTTAGGAAGGGTGTTTTTGGGAGGCAATGGCGAGGCTCTTAGAGGGTGTTTTTGAAAGGAATGCTCGATTGTGTATAATTTACTTAAGGTCGTCAGGTGGGGGTTCAAAAAAAATATAAAGTGGTTTTGGCTCCCTAAATTTAAGGATTATAGTAGTAATCCCAGAAATAGAGAGCATATTAGGCTCTTAGAGGGTGTTTTAGGAAGGAGTGCTTGATTGTTTATAATTTACTTAAGGTTATCAGGTGGGGGATCAAAAAAAATATGGAACGATTTTGGCTCCCTAAATATAGGGAGTCTAGTAACAATCCCAAAAATAGAGAGGCATATTGCGAGGTTCTTAAAGGGTGTTTTAGGGAGGAGTGCTTGATTTATATATAATTTACTTATAATTTTAGGGTATTTTTGGAAGGCAATGGTAAGGCTCTTAGAGGGTGTTTTTGGAAGGAATGCACGATTGTGTATAATTTACTTAATATTGTCAGGTGGGGGTTCAAACAAAATTTAGATCATTTTGGGTCCCTAAATATAGCGAGTCTAGTAGCAATCCCAAAAAATAGAGAGCATATTGCGAGGCTCTTAGAGGGTGTTTTAGGGAGGAGTGCTCAATCGTATATAGTTTACTTAAGGTTGTCGGGTGGGGGTTCAAAAAAAATATAGAGCGGTTTTGGCTCCTTAAATATAAGGAGTCTAATAGCAATCCAAAAAATAGAGAGGCACATTGAGAGGTTCTTAGAGGATGTTTCAGGGAGAAGTGCTTGATTTATATATAATTTACTTATGATTTTTGAGTATTTTTGGGAAGTAATGGTGAGGCTTTTAGAGGGTATTTTTATGGGGAATACTCGATTATATATAATTTTCTTAAAGTTGATGGGTGGGGGTTCAAAAAAAATATAGAGCGGTTTTGGTTCCCTAAATATAGGGAGTCTTCTAGCAATCCCAAAAATAGAGAGCATATTACCAGGCTCTTAGTGAGTATTTTAGAAAGCAGTGCTCGATGTTATATTATTTACTTAAGGTTGTCGGGAGGGTGTTCAATAAAAATATGGATCGGTTTTGGCTCCCTAAATATAAGATGTCTAGTAGCAATCCCAAAAGTAGAAAGGCATATTACGAGTCTTTTAGAGGGTGTTTTAGGGAGGAGTGCTTGATTTAAATATAATTTACTTATGACTTTAGGGTATTTTTGGTAGGCAATGGTGACACTCTTTGAGGATATATTTGGGAGGAATACTCAATTGTATATAATTTATTTAAGGTTGTCGGGTGTGGGTTCAAAAAAAATATAGAGTGGTTTTGGCTCCCTAAATATAGGGAGTCTAGTAGCAATCACAAAAATAATGAGCAAATTGCGAGTCTCTTAGAGGATGTTTTAGGGAGGGGTACTCGATTGTATATAATTCACTTAAGGTTTTCAGGTGGGGGTTCAAAAGCAATATGGGGCGGTTTTGGCTCTCTAAATATGAGGAGTCTAGTAGCAAGCCCAAAAATAGAGAGCATATTATGAGGCTCTTAGAGGGTGTTTTAGGGAGGAGTGCTCGATTGTATATAATTTACTTAAGGTTGTCGGGTGGGGTTTCAAAAAAAATATAGAGCAATTTTGGCTCCCTAAATATAAGGAGTCTAGTAGCAATCCCAAAAATTGAGAGTATATTGCGAGGCTATTAGAGGGTATTTTTAGAAGGAATGCTCGATTGTATATAGTTTACATAAGGTTGCGGGTGGGGGTTCAAAAAAAAAATGGAGCAGTTTTGGCTCCCTAAATATCAAGTGCCTAGTATCAATCCCAAAAGTAGAGAGCATATTAGGCTCTTAGTGGGTGTTTTAGGGAGGAGTGCTCGGGTGTATATAATTTACTTGAGATTGTTGGCTCGGGGTTCAAAAAAAATATGGCATAATTTTGGCTCCCTAAATATAGGAAGTCTAGTAGCAATCCCAAAAATATAGAGACATATTGCGAAGCCCTTAGAGGGTGTTTTAGGGAGGAGTGCTTGATTTATATATAATTATTTTTTATTTTAGGGTGTTTTTGGGAGTCAATGGTGAGGCTCTTGGAGGGTGTTTTAGTGAGGAATGCTTGATTGTGTATAATTTAGTTAAGATTGTCGGGTGGGGTTCAAACAAAATATAGAGCGATTTTGGCTCCCTAAATATAGGGGGTCTACTAGCAATCCTAAAAAATAGAGAGCATGTTGTGAGGCTCTTAGAGGGTATTTTAGGGAGGAGTGCTCGATAGCATACAATTTACTTAAGGTTTTCGAATGGGGGATCAAAAAAAATATAGAGTAGTTTTTGATCCCTAAATATAGGAAGTCTAGTAGCAATCCCAAAAATAGAGAGCATATTGTGAGGCTATTAAAGGGTGTTTTTGGAAGGAATGCAAGATTGAATATAATTAACTTAAGGTTGTTGGGTGGTGGTTGAAAAAAAATATAGATCAGTATTGGCTCCCTAAATATAGGGTGTCTAATTGTAATTCAAAGAATAGAGAGCATATTAGTCTCTTAGAGGGTTTTTTAGGGAAGAGTGCTCGATTGTATATAATTTACTAAAGGTTGTCAGGTGGGGCTTCAAAAAAAAATTGGAGTAGTTTTGGCTCCCTAAATATAGGGAGTCCAGTAGTAATCCCAAAAATAGTGACACATATTGCGAGGCTCTTAGAGGTTGTTTTAGGGGGGAGTGTTTGATTTATATATAATTTACTTATGATTTTAGGGTGTTTTTGGGAGGCAATGGCGAGGCTCTTAGAGGATATTTTTGGGAGGAATGCTCGATTGTATAAAATTTACTTATGGTTATCGGGTGAGGGTTCAAATAAAATATGGAGTTATTTTGGCTTCCTAAATATAGGGAGTCTTTCTAAATATAGGGAGTCTAGTAGCATTCCCAAAAAATAGAGAGCATATTTTGAAACTTTTTGAGAGTATTTTAGGGTGGAGTGCTCGATTGTATATAATTTACTTATGGTTATCAGGTCGGGGTTCAAAAAAAATATAGAGCAGTTTTGGCTCCTTAAATATAGGGAGTCTAGTAGCCATCCCAAAAATAAAGAGGCATATTGCGAGGTTCTTATAGGGTATTTTAAGAAGGAGTGCTTGATTTATATATAATTGATTTAGGATTTTAGGGTGTTTTTGGGAGACAATGATGAGGCACTTAGAGGGTATTTTGGGGAGGAATGCTTGATTATACATAATTTACTAAAGGTTGTCGGGTGGGGGTTTAAAAAAAATATTGATCGATTTTGGCTCCCTAAATATAGGGAGTTTAGTAGCAATCCTAAAAGTCGAGAGAATTTTGCGAGGCCTTTAGACGGTGATTTTAGGAGGAATGCTCGATAGTATATAATTTACTTAATGTTTTTGGGTGGGGCTTAAAAAAAAATATGGAGCGATTTTGACTCCCTTAATATTGGGAGTCTAGTTACATTCCCAAAAATAGTGAGCATATTACACTTTTAGAGCGGGTTTTAGGGAGGAGTGCTCGAATGTTTATAATTTAATTATGATTATCAGGTGGGGATTGAAAAAAAATATGGAGCAATTTTGGCTCCCTAAATTTAGGGAGTCTAGTAGCAGTCCCAAAAATAGAGAGGGATTTTGCGAGGCTCTTAAGGGGTGTTTTCGGGAGGAGTGCTTGATTTAAATATAATTTACTTATGATTTTAGGGTGTTTTTGGGAGGTAATAGAGAGGCTCTTAGAAGGTGTTTTTGGAAGGAATACTCGATTGTGTACAATTTACTTAAGGTTGTCGGGTGGGGGTTCAAACAAAATATAGACCGGTTTTGGCTTCCTAATTAAAGGGAGTCTAGTAGCAATCCCAAAAAATAGAGAGAATATTATGAGGCTCTTAGAGGGTGTTTTAGGGAGGAGTGCTCAATCATATATAATTTACTTAAGGTGGTCGAGTGGGGGTTCAAAAAAATTATAGAGCAGTTTTTGTTTCTTAAATATAGGGAGTCAAGTAGCAATCCTAAAAATAGAGAGGCATATTACGAGGCTCTTATAGGGTGTTTTAGGGAGGAGTGCTTGATTTATATATAATTTACTTATGATTTTTGGGTGTTTTTGTGATGTAATGGTGAAGGTTTTAGAGGGTGTTTCTCGGAGGAATGCTCGATTGTATATAATTTTCTTAAGGTTGATGGGTGAGGGTTTAAAAAAAATATGAAATAATTTTGGCTCCCAAGATATAGGGAGTCAAGTTGCAATCCTAAAAATATAGAGCATATTACCAAGCTCTTAGAGGGTGTTTTAGGAAGGAGTGCTCGATTGTATATAATTTACTTAAGGTTATTGGGTGGTTGTTCAAAATAAATATAGAGCAATTTTGGCTCCCTAAATATAGGGAGTCTAGTACCAATCCCAAAAATAGAAAGACATATTACGAGTCTCTTAGGGGATATTTAGGAAGGAGTGTTTGATTTATATATAATTTACTGATGACTTTAGGGTATTTTTGGGAGACAATGGTGTGGCTCTTAGAGGGATTTTTTGGGAGAAATGCTCGATTGTATATAATTCACTTAAAGTTATCAGGTGGGGGTTTAAAAAAAATATGGGGTAGTTTTGGCTCCCTTAAAATAGGAAGTCTAGTAACAATCCCAAAAATAGAGAGCATATTGCGAGGCTCTTAGAGGGTATTTTAGGGAGGAGTCCTCGATTGTATATAATTTATTTAAGGTTGTCGAGTGGGGGTTCAAAAAAAATATAGACCGATTTTTGCTCCCTAAATATAAGGAGTCTAGTAGCAATCCCAAAAATAGAGAGCATATTGTGAAGCTATTAAGGGTGTTTTTAGGAAGAATGCTCGATTGTATATAATTTACAAAAGGTTGTCGAGTGGGGTTTCAAATAAAATATAGAGCAGTTTTAGCTCCCTAAATATAGGAAGTCTGGTAGTAATCCCAAAAATAGAAAGCATATTAGGCTTTTAGAGGGTATTTTAGGGTGGAGTGCTCGATTGTATATAATTTACTTAAGGTTGTCAGGTGGGGGTTCAAAAAAAATATAGTATAATTTTATATCCCTAAATATAGGTTATCTAGAAGCAATGACGAGGCTCTTAGAGGGTGTTTAATTTAGAAGCAATGGGAGGAATGCTCGATTGTGTATAATTTAGTTAAGGTTATCGGGTGGGGGTCAAACAAAATATGGAGTAGTTTTGGCTCCTAAAATATAGGGAGTCTATTAGCAATCCCAAAAAATAGAGAGCATATTGCAATGCTCTTAGAGGATGTTTTAGGGAGAAGTACTCGATAGCATATAATTTACTTAAGGTTATCGGGTGGGGGTTCAAAAAAAATATGGAGCAGTTTTGGCTCCCTAATTATAGGGAGTTTAGTAGCAATCCCAAAAATAGAGAGCATATTACGAGGCTATTAGAGGGTATTTTTGGGAGGAATGCTCGATTATATATAGTTTACTTAAGGTTGTCGGGTGGGGCATAAAAGAAAAAATAGTGCAGTTTTGGCTCCCTAAATATAGGGATTCTAGTTGTAATCCCAAAAATTATGAGACATATAGCGAGGCTCTTAGAGGGTATTTTAGGGGGGAGTGCTTGATTTATATATAATTTACTTATGATTTTAGGGTGTTTTAGGAGGCAAAGGCTAGGCTCTTAGAGTGTGTTTTTGGGAGGAATGCTCGATTGTGTATAATTTGCTTAAGGTTGTCAGGTTGGGGTTCAAACAAAATATAGAGCTATTTTGGCTCCTTAAATATAGGGAGTCTCCATAAATATAGGGAATCTAGTAGCAATCCCAAAAAATAGAAGGCATATTATGAAGCTCTTAGAGAGTGTTTTAGGGACGAGTGCTCGATTGTATATAATTTACTTAAGGTTGTTGGGTGGGGGTTAAAAAAAAATATGTTGTGGTTTTGGCCCCTTAAATATAGGGAGTCTAGTAGAAATCCCAAAAATTGAGAGCATATTGCAAAGCTATTAGATGGTGTTTTTGGGAGGAATGCTCGATTGTATATAATTTACTTATGGTTGTTGGGTGGGGGTTCAAAAAAAATATGGATCGGTTTTGGCCCCTAAATATAGGGGGTCTAGTAGCAATCCTAAAAATAGAGAGCATACTATGAGGCTATTAGAGGGTGTTTTTAAGAGGAATGCTCGATTGTATGTAATTTACTTAAGGTTTTTGGGTGGGGGTTCAAAAAAATATGGAGCGGTTTTGGCTCCATAAATATAGGGAGTATAGTAGCAATCCCAAAAATAGAGAGCAGATTAGGCTCTTAGAGGGTGTTTTAGGGAGGATTTCTCGATTGTTTGTAATTTATTTAAGGTTATCGGGTGTGGGTTTAAAAAAAATATAGAGTGATTTTGGCTCCATAAATATAGGGAGTCTAGTAGCAATCCCAAAAATAGAGAAGCATGTTGTGAGGCTCTTAGTGAGTGTTTTTAGGAGGCAATGGTAATTCTCTTAAAGGGTGTTCTTGGGAGGAATGCTCGATTGTGTAAAATTTACATAAGGTTATCGGGTGGGGGTTCAAACAAAATATGGAACGGTTTTGGCTCCCTAAATATAGGGACTCTAGTAGCAATCCTAAAAAATAGAGAGCATATTACGAGGCTCTTAGAGGGTGTTTTAGGGAGGAGTGCTCAATCTATATAATTTACTTAAGGTTATCGGGTTGGGGTTCAAAAAAAATATAGAGTTATTTTGGCTCCTTAAATATAAAGATTCTAGTAGCAATCCTAAAAATAGAGAGGAATATTGTGAGTCTCTTAGAGGGTGTTTTAGGGAGGAGTGTATATAATTTACTTATGATTTTTGGGTATTTTTGGGAGATAATGGCGAGGCTTTTAGAGGGTGATTTTGGGAGGAATGCTCGATTATATATAGTTTTCTTAAGGTTGACGGGTGGGGGTTCAAAAAAAAAATGGAGCAGTTTTGGCTACCTAAATATAGGAAATCTAGTAGCAATCCCAAAAATAGAAAGAAAATTACCAGGCTCTTAAAGGGTGTTTTAGAAAGGAGTGCTTATTTGAATATAATTTATATATGGTTGTCGGGTGGGTGTTCATAAAAAATATGGAGCAGTTTTGGCTCCCTAAATATAGTGAGTCTAGTATCAATCCCAAAAATAGAAAGACATATTGCAAGTCTCTTAGAGTGTGTCTTAGGGAGGAGTACTTGATTTATATATAATTTACTGATTACTTTAGGGTATTTTTGGGAGGCAATAGCGAGGCTCTTAGAAAGTATTTTTGAGAGGAATGCTCAATTACATATAATTTACTTAAGGTTATCGGGTGTGGGTTAAAAAAAAATATGGAGCGGTTTTGGTTCCCTAAATATAGGAAGTCTAGTAGTAATCCCAAAAATACAGAGCATATTGTGAGTCCATTCAAGGGTGCTTTAGGGAGGAGAGCTCGATTATATATAATTCTCTTAAGGTTATCGGGTGGGGGTTTAAAAAAAATATGGGGCGGTTTTGGCTCCCTAAATATAGGAAGTCTAGTAGTAATCCCAAAAAAAGAGAGCATATTGCAAGGGTCTTAGAGGGTGTTTTAGGGAGGAGTGGCCGATTGCATATAATTTATTTAAGGTTATTGGGTGGGGGTTAAAAAAAAATATGGAGCGATTTTGGCTCCCTGAATATAGGGAGTCTAGTGGCCATCCCAAAAATAGAGAGCATATTGCAAGGCCATTAAGAAGGTGTTTTTAGAAGGAATGCTCGGTTGTAAATAATTTACATATGGTTATCGGGTGGGGGTTCAAAAAAAAAATAGAGTAGTTTTGGTTCCCTAAATATAGGGAGTCTTGTAGCATTCCCAAAAATAGAGAGCATATTAGGCACTTAAAGGGGATTTTATGAAGGAGTTCTCGATTGTATATAATTTACTTACGATTGTAGGGTGGGGGTTTAAAAAAAATATGGTACAATTTTGGCTCCCTAAATATAGGGAATCTAGTAGCAATCCCAAAAATAAAGAGGCATGTTGCGAGGCTCTTAGAGGGTGTTTTAAGGAGGAGTGCTTGATTTATATATAATTTACGTATGATTTTAGGGTGTTTTTGGGTTGCAATCGCGAGGCTCTTAGAGGGTGATTTTGGGAGGAATGCTTGATTGTGTATAATTTAGTTAAGTTTGTCGGGTGGGGGTTCAGAAAAAATATAGAGTAGTTTTAGCTCCTTAAATATAGGGAGTCTAGTAGCAATCCCCAAAATAGAGAGCATATTGTGAGGCTATTAGAGGGTGTTTTTTGGAGGAATGCTTGATTGTATATAATTTAGTTAAGGTTGTCGGGTGGGGGTTTAAAAAAAATATGGAGCAGTTTTGGCTCCCTAAATATAGGGAGTCTAGTGGCAATTCCAAAAATAGAAAGCATATTAGGCTCTTAGAGGGTGTTTTAGCGAGGAGTGCTCGATTGTATATAATACTTAAGGTTGTCGAGTGGGGCTTCAAAAAAAATATAGAGCTATTTTGGCTCTCTAAATATTGGGAGTCTAGTAGTAATCCCAAAAATAGTGAGACATATTACGAGGATCTTAGAGGGTGTTTTAGGGGGGAGTACTTGATTTATATATAATTTACTTATGATTTTAGGATATTTTTGATAGCAATGGCAAGGCTCTTAGAGGGTGTTTTATAGAGGAATGCTCGATTGTATATAATTTACTTAAGGTTATCGGGTGGGGGTTCAAACAAAATATGGAGCTATTTTGCCTCCCAAAATATAGGGAGTCTAGTAGCAGTCTCAAAAACTAGAGAGCATATTGCGAGGCTCTTAGAGAGTGTTTTAGATAGGAGTGCTCGATTGTATATAATTTACTTAAGGTTGTATGGTGGAGGTTCAAAAAAATTATGGAGCGGTTTTGGCTTCTTAAATATAGGGAGAAAAGTAACAATCCCAAAAATAGAGAGGCATATTGCAAGGTTCTTAGGGTGTTTTTGGGATGGAATAATGAGGCTCTTAGATGGTGTTTTTGGGAGGAATGCTCGATTATATATAATTTACTAAAGGTTATCGAGTGGGGGTTCAAAAAAAATATAGAGCAGTTTTGGCTCCTTAAATATATAGAGTCTAGTAGCAATCCAAAAACTAGAGAGCATACTACGAGGCTCTTAGAAAGTGTTTTAGGAAAGAGTGCTCGATTGTATATAATTTAGTTATGAATATCAGATGGGAGCCTTGAGAAATTAGGAGCAATTTTGGCTCCCCAAATATAGGGAGTCTAATAGTAATATCAAAAATATGGAGGGAATGGTGAGGCTCATATAAGGTCTTTTTGGGAGGAATGCTCGATTGTATATAATTTACTTAAGGTTGACGGGTGGGGGTTCAAAAAAAATATGGAGCGGTTTTGGCTCCCTAAATATAGGAAGTCTAGTAGAAATCCAAAAAATAGAGAGCATATTGTGAAGCTCTTAGTGGGTGTTTTAGGGATGAGTGCTCGAATGTATATAATTTGCTTAAGGCTGTCATGTTGGCATTCAAAAAAAATATGAAGCGATTTTGGTTACCTAAATATAAGGAGTCTAATAGCAATCCAAAAAATAGAAAGGCATACTGTGAGGCTCTTAGAGGGTGTTTTAGGAAGGTGTGCTTGATTTATATATAATTTACTTATAATTTTTGGGTTTTTTGGGAGGCAATGGTGAAGCTGTTAGTGGGTGTTTTTGGGAGGAATTCTTGATTGTTTATAATTTACTTAAGTTTATCAGGTGGCGGTTCAAAAAAAATATAGAGTGGTTTTGGCTCCATAAATATAGGGAATCTAATAGCAATCCCAAAAATAAAGAGCATATTGCGAGGCTCTTAGAGGGTATTTTAGGGAGGAGTGTTCTATTGTATATAATTTACTTAGGTTGTAGGGTGCGGGTTCAAAAAAAATATGGATCGGTTTTGCCTCCTTAAATATAGGAAGTCTAGTAGCAATCACAAAAATAGAGAGCATATTGCGAGGCTATTAGATGGTGTTTTTAGGAGGACTACTCGATTATAGATAATTTACTTAAGGTTGTCGGGTGGGGATTAAAAAAAAATATAAAGCGGCTTTGGCTTCCTAAATATAGAGAGTCTAATAGCAAGCCTAAAAATAGAGAGGCATATTGCGAGGCTCTTATAGGGTATTTTAGGAAGGAGTGCTTTATTTATATATAATTTTTTTATAATATTTGGTTATTTTTTAGAGGCATTGTCGAGCTTTTTAGAGGGTGTCTTTAGGAGGAATGCTCGATTGTATATAATTTACTTAAGGTTAAAGGGTAGGGGTTCAAAAAAAATATAGAGTGATTTTGGTTCCCTAAATATAGGGAGTCTTGTAGCAATCCCAAAAATAAAGAGCATATTGCGAGGCTTTTAGATGGTGTTTTAAAGAGAAGAGCTCTATTGTATATAATTTACTTAAGGTTATCGGGTGGGTATTCAAAAAAATTATGGAACTGTTTTGGCTACCTAAATATAGGGAGTCTAGTTGCAATCCCTAAAATAGAAAGGCAAAGGCATATTACGAGGCTCTTATAGGGTATTTTAGGATGTTTTTGGGAGGCAATGGAGATGCTCTTAGAGGTATTTTTAGGATGAATGCTCGAATGTATATAATTTACTTAAGGTTGTCAGGTGGGGGTTCAAATAAAATATGGAGCTGTCAGGTGGGAGTATAGTAAAATATGGAGCTGTTTTAGGAAGGTATGCTCTATTGTATATAATTTACTTAAGGTTGTCGGGTGGGCATTCAAAAAAAATATGTAGTAGTTTTGGCTCCCTAAATATAGGGAGTCTAGTAGCAATCCAAAAAAAAAATGGCATATTGTGAGTCTCTTAGAGGGTGTTTTTGGGAGGAGTGATTGATTTATATATAATTTAATTTTTATTTTAATGTGTTTTTGGGAGATAATGGTGAGGCTCTTAGAGGGTATTTTTGGAAGGAATGCTCGTTTGTATATAATTTGCTTAAGGTTAAGGTTATTGGGTGGGGGTTCAAAAAAAATATACAGTGGTTTTGGCTCCCTAGATATAGGGAGTCTAGTAGTAATCCCAAAAATAGAGAGAATATTGTGAGTCTCATAGAGGGTGTTTTAGAAAGGAGTACTCAATTGTATATAATTCACATAAGGTTATCGGGAGGGGATTAAAAAATATATAAGGCAGTTTTGGCTCCCTAAATATATAGAGTCTAGGACCAATCCCAAAAATAGAGAGCATATTGCGAAGCTCTTAGAGGGTGTTTTAGGGAAAGGTGCTCGATTTTATATAATTTACTTAAGGTTATCGGGTGGAGGTTCAAAAAAAATATGGAGCGGTTTTGGCTCCCTAATTATAGGTAGCCTAGTAGCAATCCCAAAAATAGAGAGCATATTACAAGGCTATTAGAGGGTGTTTTTAGGAGGAATGCTTGATTGTATATAATTTTCTTAAGGTTGTCCAAAAAAAATATAGAGCAATTTTGGCTCCCTAACTATAGGGAGTTTAGTAGCAATCCAAAAAATAGATGGCATATTAGGCTCTCAGAGGGTGTTTTAGGGAGGAGTGCTCGATTGTTTATAATTTACTTAAGGTTGTTAGGTGGGGGTTCAAAAAAAAAAATAGCATAGTTTTGGCTCCCTAAATATAGGGAGTATAGTTACAATCCCAAAAAAAGAGAGGCATATTGCGATGCTCTTAAGAGTATTTTAGAGAGGAGTGCTTGATTTATATATAATTTTCTTATGATTTTAGGGTGTTTTTGGGAGGCAATGGCGAGCCTCTTAGAGGGTGTTTTAGGGAGGAATGCTCGATTATGTATAATTTACTTAAGGATCTCAGGTGGGGGTTCAAACAAAATATAGAGTAGTTTTGGCTCCATAAATATAGGGAGTCTAGTAGTAATCCCAAAAATAGAGAGCATATTACGAGGCTATTAGAGGTTGTTTTTAGGAGGAATGCTCAATTGTATATTATTTACTTAAGGTTGTTGGGTGGGGGTTCAAAAAAAATATAGAGCAGTTTTGGCTCCCTAACTACAGGGAGTCTAGTAGCAATCCCAAAAAATAGATGACATATTAGACTCTTAGAGGGTGTTTTAAGGAGGAGTGCTCGATTGTATATAATTTACTTAAGGTTGTCGGGTGGGGGTTCAAAAAAAATATGGAGTTATTTTGGCTCCCTAAAAATAGGGAGTATAGTTGCAATCTCAAAAATAGAGTGGCATATTGCGAGGCTCTTAGGAATATTTTAGGGAGGAGTGCTTGATTTATATATAATTTACTTATAATTTTAGGGTATTTTTGGGAGGGAATGGCGAGGCTCTTAGAGGGTATTTTTTGCAGGAATGCTCGATTATGTATAATTTACTTAAGAATCTCGGGTGGGGGTTCAAACAAAATATAGAGAGGTTTTGACTCCCTAAATATAGGGAGTCTAGTAGCAATCCCAAAAATAGAGAGCATATTACGAGGCTCTTAGAGAGTGTTTTAGGGAGGCATGCTCAATTATATATAATTGTTTTAAGGTTGTTGGGTGTCGGTTCAAAAAAAATATAAAGTAGTTTTGGCTCTATAAATATAGGGAGTCTAGTAGCAAACCCAAAAATATACAGCATATTATGAAGCTCTTAGAGGGTGTTTTAGAAAGGAGTGCTCGATTGTATATAATTCACTTAAGGTTATCCGGAGGGGGTTCAAAAAAAATATAGAGCGATTTTGGCTTCCTATATTAAATGAGTCTAGTAGCAATCCCAAAAATACAGAGCATATTGCGAGACTTTAAGAGGGTATTTTAGGAAGGAATGCTTCATTTATATATAATTTACTTATGATTTTAAGGTGTTTTTAGGAGGTAATGGGGAGGCTCTTAAAGGGTATTTTTAGGAGGTCTGCTCAATTACATATAATTTACTAAAGATTATTGGGTGGTGGTTAAAAAAAAATATAATGCAGTTTTGGCTCCCTAAATATAGGGAGTTTAGTAGCAATACCAAAAATAGAGAGCATAATGTGAGGCTCTTAGAAAGTATTTTAGGGAGGAGTGCTCGATTGTATATAATTTAGTTATAATTATTGAGTAGGAGCCTTGATAAATTAGGAGCAATTTTAGTTGCCCAAATATAGGTAGTCTAGTAGCAACCCCAAAAATAAAAAGGCAATGGCGAGGCTCAAATAAGATATATTTGGGAAGAATGCTCGATTGTATATAATTTACTTAAGGTTGACGGGTAGGGGCTTAAATAAATATAGAACAATTTTTGCTCCCTAAATATAGGGAGTCTAGTAGCAATCTCAAAAATAAAGAGCATATTGCGAGGCTCTTAGAAGGTGTTTTTAGGAGGAGTGCTCGATTGTATATAATTTATTTAAGGTTGTCTGGTAGGTGTTCAAAAAAAATATAGAGTGGTTTTGGCTACCTAAATATAAGGAGTCTAGTAGCAATCCTAAAAATAGAAAGGCATTTTGTGAGGCTCTGAGAGGGTGTTTTAGGGAGGAGTGCTTGATTTATATATAATTTACTTATGATTTTAAGTTGTTTTTGGGAGGCAATGGTGAGGCTCTTAGATATCGGGTGGGGGTTCAAAAAAAATATAGAGTGGTTTTGGCTCCATAAATATAGAGAGTCTACTAGCTATCCTAAAAATAGTGAGTATATTACGAGGCTCTTAGAGGGTATTTTAGGGTGGAGTGCTCGATTGTATATAATTCACTTAAGGTTTTCCGGTGGGGGTTAAAAAATATATAGAGTGGTTTTGGCTCCCTAAATAAAGGGAGTCTAGTAGCAATCCTAAAAATAGAGAGCATATTTCGAGGCTCTTAGAGGGTATTTTTGGGAGGAGTGCTCAATTGTATATAATTTACTTAAGGTTATCGGGTAGGGGTTCAAACAAATATAGAGTAGTTTTGCCTCTCTAAATATAGGGAGTCTAGTAGTAATCCCAAAAATAGGGAGCATATTTCAAGGCTATTAGATGGTATTTTTAGATGGAATGCTTGATTTATATAATTTACTTAAGATTGTTGGGTGGGGGTTCAAAAAATATATGGAGCTATATTGGCTTTCTAAATATAGGAAGTCTAGTAACAATCCCAAAAATAGAGAGCATTTTACGAGGCTCTTAGAGGGTGTTTTGGGGAGGAGTACTTAATTGTAAATAATTTACTTAAGTTTGTCGAGTGGGGGATTAAAAAATATATCAAACGATTTTTGCTCCCTAAATATAGAGAGGAGTGCTTTATTTATATATAATTTACTTATGATTTTAGGGTATTTTTGGGATGCAACGGCAAGGCTCTCAGAGGGTGTTTTTGGGATGAATGCTCGATTGTGTAAAATTTACTTAAAGTTGTCAGGTGGGGGTTCAAATGAAATATGGAGTGGTTTTTGCTCCCTAAATATAGGCAGTTTAGTAGCAATCCTAAAAAATAGAGAGTATATTGCGAGGATCTTAGATGGTGTTTTAAGGAGGAGTCCTCAAATATATATAATTTACTTAAGGTTGTCGAGTGGGGGTTTAAAAAATAAAGTGTGGTTTTGGCTCCTTAAATATAGGGAGTCTAGTAACAATCCTAAAATTAGGGAGGCATATTACAAGGCTCTTAAAGGGTGTTTAAGAGAGGAGTGCTTGATTTATATATAGTTTACTTATTATTTTTGGGTGTTTTTGGGAGGCAATGGTGAGGCTCTTAGAGGGTGTTTTTGGAAGGAATGCTCGATTGTATATAATTTACTTAAGGTTAATGGGTGGGGGTTCAAAAAAAATATAGAGTAATTTTTGCTCTCTAAATATAGGGAGTCTAGTAGGAATCCCAAAAATAGAGAGCATATTACCAAGCTTTTAGAGGGTGTTTTAGGAAGTAGTGCTCGATTGTATATAATTTACTTAAGGTTGTTGGGTTGGCGTTCAAAAAAAATATTGAGCGGTTTTGGCTCCCTAAATATAGGGAGTTTAGAAACAATCCCAAAAGTAGAATGGCATATTTCAAGTCTCTTAGAGGGTGTTTTAGGGAGGATTGGTTGATTTATTTATAATTTACTTATGATTTTAGGATATTTTTGTGAGGCAATGGCGAGACTCTTAGTGGGTGTTTTTGGAAGGAATGCTTGATTGAATATAATTTAGTTAAGGTTATCATGTGTTGGTTCAAAAAAAATAATGAGTGATTTTGGCTCCCTAAATATAGGGAGTCTAGCAGCAATCCGAAAAATAAAGAGCATATTACGAGCCTTTTAGAGGGTGTTTCAAAGTGGAGTGCTCCATTTTATATAATTCACTTTAGGTTGTCGGGTCGGGGTTCAAAAAAAATATGGGGCAGTTTTGGCTGCCTTAATATAGAGAGTCTAGTAGCAATCACAAAAATAGAGAGCATATTGCTAGACTTTTAGAGGGTGTTATAGAGAGGAGTGCTCGATTGTATAAAATATACTTAAGGTTGTCGGGTGGGTATTAAAAAAAAATATAGAGCAGTTTTGGCTACCAAAATTTAGGGAGTCTAGTTGTAATCCCAAAAATAGAAAGATATTTTGCAAGGCTCTCATAGGGAATTTTAGGGAGGAGTGCATGATTTATATATACTTTACTTATGATTTTAGGATATTTTTAGGAGGCAATAGTGAGGATCTTTGACGGTATTTTTTGGGATAAATGCTCGATTGTACATAATTCACTTAAGGTTGTAGGGTGGGGGTAGAAAAATATAGAGGGGTTTTGGCTATCTAATTATAAGGAGTCTAGTAGCAATCCCAAAAATAGAGAGCATATTACCAGGCTCTTAGAGGGTATTTTAGGAAGGAGTGCTCGATTGTATATAATTTACTTAAGGTTGTTGGGGGGGCATTCAAAAAAAATATGGAGCGGCTTTGGCTCCCAAAATATAGAAAGTCTAGTAGCAATTCCTAAAGTAGAAAGGCATATTGCGAGTCTCTTAGAGGATGTTTTAGGGAGGAGTACTTAATTTATATATAATTTACTTATGATTTTAGGTTGTTTTTAGGAGGCAATGGCGAGGCTCTTAGATGGTGTTTTCGGGAGGAATGCTAGATTGTATATAATTTACTTAAGGTTGTTGGGTGGGGGTTTAAAAAAAATATGGAGCGGTTTTGGCTCCCTAAATATAGGGAGTCTAGTAGCAATCCCAAAAATAGAGAGCATATTATGAGTCTTTTAGAGGGTGTTTTAGGGAGGAGTGCTCGATTGTATATAATTCACTTAAGGTTGTCGAATGGGGGTTTAAAAAAAATATAGGATGGTTTTGGCTCCATAAATATAAGGAGTCTAGTAACAATCCCAAAAATAGAGAGTATATTACGAGGCTCTTAGTTGGTGTTTTAGAAAGGAGTGCTCGATTGTATATAATTTACCAAAGGTTGTTAGGTGGGGATGGTTCAAAAAAAATATAGAGCGGTTTTGGCTTCCTAAATATAAGGAGTCTAGTAGCAATCCCAAAAAATAGATAGCATATTGCGAGGCTATTAGAGGGTCTTTTTAGGAGGAATACTTGATTATATATAATTTACTTATGGTTGTCTGGTGGGGGTTCAAAAAATATATGGAGTAGTTTTGGCTCCCAAAATATAGGGAGTCTAGTAACAATCCAAAAAATATAATGCATATTACCAGGCTCTTAGAGGGTGTTTTAGGAATAAGTGCACCATTGTATATAATTTATTTAAGGTTGTAGGGTGGGCATTCAAAAAAATTTTGGTATAGTTTTGGCTCCATAAATATAGGGAGTCTAGTAGCAATCCCAAAAATAGAAATGCATATTGTGAGTCTCTTAGAGTGTATTTTAGGGAGGAGTGCTTGATTTATATATAATTTACTTATGATTTTAAGGTATTTTTGGGAGGCAATAGCGAGGCTCTTAGTGGGTATTTTTGGGAGGAATGCTCGATTTTATATAATTTATTTAAGATTGTCCGATGTGGGTTCAAATAAAATATGGAGCAGTTTTGGCTCCCTAAATAAAGGGAGTCTACTAGCAATCCCAAAAATAGAGGGCATATTATGAGTCTCTTAGAGGGGGTTTTAAGGAAGAGTGCTCGATTGTATTTAATTCACTTAAGCTTGTCGGTTGAGAGGTTCAAAAAAAATATAGGGCGGTTTTGGCTCCCTTATTATAGAGAGTCTAGTAGAATTCACAAAAATAGAGAGCATATTACGAGACTTTTAGAGGGTGTTTTAGAGAGGAGTGCTCCATTGTATATATTTTACTTAAGGTTATCGGGTGGGCACTTAAAAAAAATATTGAGTTATTTTGGCTACCTAAGTATAGGGAGTCTAGTTGCAATCCCAAAAATCGAAAGACATATTACGAGACTTTTATAGGGTCTTTTAGGGAGGAGTGCGTGATTTATATATAATTTATTTATGATTTTATGATATTTTTAAGAGACAATGGTGAGGCTCTTAGAGGGTGTTTTTGGGAAGAATACTCAATTATATATAATTTACTTAAGGTTGTCGGGTGGGGGTAAAAAAAAATTTGCTGTGGTTTTTGCTCCATAAATTTAGGGAGTCTAGTAGCTATCTCAAAAATAGAGAGGTTATTACCAGGCTCTTAGAGGGTGTTTTAGGAAGAAGTACTCGATTGTATATAATTTTCTTAAGGTTGTCGAGTGGGCATTTAAAAAAAATATGGATCGATTTTGGCTTCCTAAATATAGGGAGTCTAGTAGCAATCCCAAAAATAGAAAGACGTAATGCGAGTTTCTTAGAGGGTGTTTTAGGAAAGAGTACTTGATTTATATATAATTTACTTATGACTTTAGGATGTTTTTAGGAGGCAATGAGGAGGCTCTTAGAGGGTGATTTTTGGAGGAATGCTCGATGGTATATAATTAACTTAAGGTTGTTGTGTGGGGATT
This sequence comes from Chamaelirium japonicum, assembly GCA_947650365.1. Taxonomy (NCBI): domain Eukaryota; kingdom Viridiplantae; phylum Streptophyta; class Magnoliopsida; order Liliales; family Melanthiaceae; genus Chamaelirium; species Chamaelirium japonicum. The sequence goes on along the minus strand of CANTAL010000128.1, from coordinate 342,633 downwards.
CAAAAATAATATAAAGTGGTTTTGGCTTCCTAAATATAGGGAGTCAAGTAACAATCCCAAAAATAGAGGGCATATTATGAGTATTTTAGAGGGTGTTTTAGGGAGGAGTGCTCGATTGTATATAATTCACTTAAGGTTGTTGGGTGGGGATTTAAATAAAATATGAGGCAGTTTTGGCTCCCTAAATATACGGATTCTAGTAGCAATCCCAAAAATAGAGATCATATTGCGAGGCTCTTAGAGGGTATTTTAGAGAGGAGTGCTCGATTGTATATAATTTAACTAAGGCTTTCGGGTAGGGGTTCAAAAAAAGTATAGAGCGATTTTTGCTCCCTAAATATCGGGAGTCTAGTAGCAATCCCAAAAATAGAGAGCATATTGCGAGGCTATTAAAGGGAGTTTTTAGGAGGAATGCTCGATTGTATATAATTTACTTAACGTTGTCAGGTTGGGGTTCAAAAAAAATATGGAGCAGCTTTCGATCCCTAAATATAGGGAGTCTAGTAGTAATCCCAAAAATAAAGTGCATATTACCAGGCTTCTAGAGGGTGTTTTAGGAAGGATTGCTCGATTGTATATAATTTACTTAAGGTTGTCGGGTGGGCATTCAAAAAAAGTATGGAACAGTTTTGGATCCCTAAATATAGGGAGTCTAGTAGCAATCCCAAAAATAGAATGGCATATTGCGAGTCTCTTAGAGGGTGTTTTAGGAAGTAGTGCTTGATTTTTATATAATTTATTTATTATTTTAGGGTGTTTTTGGGAGGTAATGGCGAGGCTCTTAGATATTATTTTTGGGAGGAATGCTCGATTGTATATAATTTACTTAAGGTTCTCGGGTGTGGGTTTAAAAAAAATATTGAGCCATTTTGGCTCCCTAAATATAGGGAGTCTAGTAGCAATCCAAAAAATAGAGAGCATATGGCGAGTCTCTTAGAGGGTATTTTAAGGAGGAGTGATTGATTGTTTATAATTCACTTAAGGTTGTTGGGTGGGCGTTCAAAAAAAATATAGGGCGATTTTGGCTCCCTTAATATAGGGAGTATAATAGCAATCACAAAAATAGAGAGCATATTGTGAGACTTTTTGAGGCTGTTTTAGGGAGGAGTACTCGATTGTATATAATTTACTTAATGTTTTCGGGTGGGCATTAAAAAAAAATATGGAGCGAATTTGGCTACCTAAATATAGGGAGTCTAGTTGCAATCCCAAAAATAGAAAGGCATATTGCAAGGCTCTTATAGGGTATTTTATGTATGAGTCTGTGATTTATATATAATTTACTTTTAGGAGGCAATAGTGAGGCTCTTAGAGGGCGTTTTTGGGATAAATGTTCGATTATACATAATTTACTTAAGGTTATTGGGTGGGGTTTAAAAAAAATATAGAGCGGTTTTGGCTCTCTAAATATTGGGAGTCTAGTAGCAATCCCAAAAGTCGAGAGCATATTACCAGGCTCTTAGAGGGTGTTTTAGGAAGGAGTACTCGATTATATATAAGTTACTTATGGTTGTCGAGTGGGGGTTAAAAAAAAATATGGGGCGATTTTGACTCCCTTAATATAGAGAGTCTAGTAGCAATCCCAAAAATAGAGAGCATATTTCGAGTCTCTTAGAGGATGTTTTAAGGAGGAGTGCTTGATCGTATATAATTCACTTAAGGTTGTCAGGTAGGGGTTCAAAAAAAATATGGGGCGGTTTTGGCACCCTTAATATAGGGAGTATAGTAGCAATCACAAAAATAGAGAGCATATTGCTAGATTATTAGAGGGTGTTTTAGAGAGGAGTGCTCGATTGTATATAATTTACATAAGGTTATCGGGTGGGCATTTAAAAAAAATATAGTGCGGTTTTGGCTACCTAAATATAGGGAGTCTAGTTGCAATCCCAAAAAGAGAAAGGTATATTGCGAGTCTCTTATAGGGTATTTTAGAGAGGAGTACGTGATTTATATATAATTTACTTATGATTTTAGGATATTTTTAGGAGGTAATGGTGAGGCTCTTAGAGGGTATTTTTGGGATGAATGATCGATTGTACATAATTTACTTAAGGTTGTCGGGTGGGGGTTAAAAAAAATATGGAGTGGTTTTGGCTCCATAAATATAGGGAGTCTAGTAGCAATCCCAAAAATAGAGAGCATATTATTAGGTTCTTAGAGGGTGTTTTTGGAAGGAATGCTCAATTGTATATAATTTACTTAACTTTGGCTGGTGGGGGTTCAAAAAAAATATGGTATAGTTTTGGTTCCCTAAATATAGGGAGTCTAGTAGATTTCCCAAAAATAAAAAGCATATTGTGAGACTTTTAGAGGGTGTTTTAGGAAGGTGTGCTTGATTGTATATAATTAACTTAAGGTTATTCGGTGGGGGTTCAAAAAAAACATGGGTTGGTTTTGGCTCTATAAATATAGGGAGTCTAGTAGAATTCCCAAAAATATAGAGCATATTGCAAGGTCCTTAGAGGGTGTTTTAGGGAGGAGTGCTCGATTGTATATAATTTATCTAAGGTTATCGGGTAAGGGTTTAAAAAAAATATAGAGCGATTTTAGCTCCCTAAATATAAGGAGTTTAGTAGCAATCCTAAAAATAGAGAGCATATTGTGTGGCTATTAGAGAGTGTTTTTAGGAGGAATGCTCGATTATATATAATTTACTTAAGGTTGTCGGTTGGGGGTTTAAAAAAAATATGGAGCGGTTTTGGCTCCCTAAATATAGGGAGTCTAGTAGTAATCCTTAAAATAGAGTGCATATTACTAGGCTTTTTGAGGGTGTTTTAGGAAGGATTGGTCGATTGTATATAATTTACTTAAGGTTGTCGGGTGGGCGTTAAAAAAAAATATGGAACAGTTTTGGCTCCCCAAATATAAGGATTCTAGTAGCAATCCCAAAAATAGAAAGGCATATTGCAAGTCTCTTAGTGGATGTTTTAGGAAGGAGTGCTTGATTTATATATAATTTATTTATGACTAGTGAATACCCGTGCCTGTTGGCACTGCAGCGGGCTGCCTTCGGCGGCAACACAGCCCCTGGGTATAGCCACCCCCTTCCCTCCACCCCGAACCCCCGAACCAAAATTCTCTACCCATTTATCTGCCTCATCGTCTATCCCCCAAGTCACAGTCGTCCAATGCACTATACTTATCCAAAACTGCCAGTGGTTTCACTAGTTTTAGCAGTTTCGGTCAATTTCGGCAGTTTCAGCTGGACTATCGGTAGTTTCGGCTAGAGTTTCGATGGTTTCGGCAATTTCGATCGGTTTTGGTAGTTTAACAATTTTGGTCAGTTTCGGTCGAAGTTTCAATGGTTTCGGTCGGAATTTCAATAGTTTTGGTGGTTTTGGCCAATTTCGATAGTTTCGATCGGAGTTTCGATAGTTTTGGCAGTTTAGGTAGTTCTGGCAGTTTTGATGGTTTCAGTAGTTTTGGTAGTTTCGGTGGTTTCGACGGTTTTGGTCGGTTTCGACAGTTTCGGCCGGTTTCAACGGTTTCGGCCGTTTTGATGGTTTTGGTAGTTTCAATGGTTTTAGAGATTCGATAGTTTTGACGGTTTCGATAGTTTCGGTCGGTTTCGGCGGCTTCGGCAATTTTGGTCAATTTTGGCGATTTCGATGGTTTTGGCAGTTTCAACGGTTTCGGCGATGTCGGTAGTTTTAACAATTTTGGCGATTTTGGCAGTTTCGGCGGGATTGGAGGTTGAAAAAGGGAGTAGCGGGATTTGGGGAGTCTGAAAGAGGGGCAGCGGGATTGGGGGCTGAAAGGGGGGCGATGGGATTTGGGAGGGGGGGCGGGATTTTGAGGGGAACGACTGTGATCGCGTAGAATGGTTTATTTGTTTTGTTAGTCTTTATCAGCATATTTATTTTGTCAAGTCAGTATTCCATTTTGTTTAGTCAGCTTTTGGTTCTTTTTGTCCTAGTTAGCACGAAACCACCTTGCCATGTTATATAGATTTTAGGGTGTTTTTGGGAGGTAATGGCGAGGATCTTAAAGAGTGATTTTAGGAGGAATGCTAGATTGTATATAATTTACTTAAGGCTATCGGGTGTGGGTTAAAAAAAAATATTGAGCGGTTTTGGCTCCTTAAATATAGGTTGTCTAGTAGCAATACCAAAAATAGAAAGTATATTGCGAGTCTCTTATGGGGTATTTTAAGGAGGAGTGCTCGATTGTATATAATTCACTTAAAGCTGTTGGGTGGGGGTTCAAAAAAAATATGGGACTATTTTTGCTCCCTTAATATAGGGAGTCTAGTAGCAATCACAAAAATAGAGAGCATATTGTGAGACTTTTAGAGGGTATTTTAGGGAGGAGTGTTTGATTGCATATAATTTACTCAAGGTTGTAGTGTGGGTATTCAAAAAAAATATGGAGTGGATTTGACTACCTAAATATAGGGAGTCTAGTTGCAATCCCAAAAATAAAAAGGCATATTACAAGGCTCTTATAGGGTATTTTAGGGAGGAGTGTATGATTTATATATAATTTAATTTTAGGAGGCAATAGTGAGGCTCCTTGAGGGTATTTTTGGGATGAATGTTCGATTATACATAATTTACTTAAGGTTGTTGGGTAGGGGTTAAAAAAAAATGGAACGGTTTTGGCTCCCTAAATATAGGAAGTCTAGTAGCAATCCCAAAAATAGAGAGCATATTACCAAGCTCTTAGAGGGTGTTTTAGGAAGGAGTACTTGATTGTATATATTTTACTTAAGATTGTCGGGTGGGTGTTCAAAAAAAATATAGAGCGGTTTTGGCTCCCTAAATATAGAAAGTCTAGAAGCAATCCCAAAAATAGAAAGACATATTGTGAGTCTCTTAGAAGGTGTTTTAGGGAGGAGTGCTTGATTTATATATAATTTAGTTATGATTTTAGAGTGTTTTTAGAAGGCAATGGCGAGGCTCTTAGAGGGTGTTTTTGGGAGGAATGCTTGATTGTATATAATTTACTTAAGATTGTCAGGTGGGGGTTCAAAAAAAATATAGAGTGGTTTTGGCTTTCTAAATATAGGGAGTCTAGTAGCAATCCCAAAAATAGAGAGCATATTGCGAGTCTTTTAGAGGTTATTTTAAGGAGGAGTGCTCGATTGTATATAATTCACTTAAGGTTGTAGGGTGGGTGTTCAAAAAAAATATGGGGCAGTTTTGGCTCCCTAAATATTGGGAGTCTAGTAGCAATCCCAAAAATAGAGAGCATATTGTGAGGCTCTTAGAGGGTAGTTTAGGGAGTAGTACTCGATTGTATATAATTTAGCTATGTTTGTTGAGTGGGGGTTAAAAAAAAATATAGAGCGGTTTTGGCTCTCTAAATATGGAGTCTAGGAGCAATACCAAAAATAGGGAGCATATTGCGAGGCTATTAGAGGGTGTTTTTAGGAGGAATGCTCGATTATATATAATTTACTTAAAGTTATCGGGTAGGGGTTCAAAAAAAATATAGAGCGATTTGGCCTCCCTAAATATAGGGAGTCTAGTAGTAATCCCAAAAATTGAGAGTATATTACCAGGCTCTTAGAAGGTATTTTAGGAAGGAGTACTCGATTGTATATAACTTACTTAAGGTTATCGGGTGAGCATTCAAAAAAATTATGGAGTGGTTTTGGCTCCCTAAATATAGGGTGTCTAGTAGCAATCCTAAAAATAGAATGGCATATTGCGAGTCTCTTAAAGGGTGTTTTAGAGAGGAGTGCTTGATTTATATATAATTTACTTATGATTTTAGGGTGTTTTTAGGAGGCAATAGCGAGGCTCTTAGAATGTGTTTTTGGGAGGAATAGTTAATTGTATATAATTTACTTAAGGCTGTTAAGTATGGGTTCAAAAAAAATATGGAGCGGTTTTGGCTCCTGAAATATAGGGAGTCTAGTAGCAATCCTAAAAATATAAAGCATATTGCGAGTCTCTTAGAGGGTGTTTTAAGAAGGAGTGCTCGTTTGTGTATAATTAACTTAAAGTTGTCGGGTGGGGGTTCATAAAAAATATGGGGCAGTTTTGGCTCCCTTAATATGGGGAGTTTAGTAGAAATCACAAAAATAGAGAGCATATTGCGAGACTTTTAGAGGGTGTTTTAGAAAGGAGTGTTCGATTGTATATAATTTATTTAAGGTTATCGGGTGGGCATTTAAAAAAACTATGGAGCGGTTTTGGCTTCCTAAATATAGGGAGTCTAGTACCAATCCCAAAAATAGAAAGGCATTTTGCGAGTCTCTTAGAGGGATTTTTAGGGAGGAGTGCTTGATTTAAATATAATTTACTTATGATTTTAGGGTATTTTTAGGAGGCAATGACGAGTCTCTTAGAGGGTGGTTTTGGGAGGAATGCTCGATTATTTATAATTTACTTAAGGTTGTCAGGTGGGGATTCAAAAAAAATATGGAGCGGTTTTTCCTCCCTAAATATAGGGAGTCTAGTAGCAAGCCCAAAAATAGAGAGCATTTTGTGAGTCTTTTAGAGGGTGTTTTAGGGAGGAGTGCTCGATTGTATATAATTCACTTAGGGTTGTCGGGTGGGGGTTCAAAAAAAATATGGGGCGGTTTTGGCTCCCAAAATATAGGGATCTAGTAGCAATCCCAAAAATAGAGAGCATATTGTGAATCTCTTAGAGGGTGTTTTAGGGAGGAGTGTTCGAGTGTATATAATTTACCTAAGGTTGTCGGGTGAGGGTACAAAAAAAATATGGAGCGCTTTTAGATCCCGTAATATAGGGAATTAGTAGCAATCCCAAAAATAAAGAGCATATTATGTGGATATTAGAGGGTGTTTTTAGGCGAAATGCTCGATTATATATAATTTACTTAAGGTTGTTGGGTGGGGGTTTAAAAAAAAATGGACCGGTTTTGGTTTCCTAAATATAGGGAGTCTAGTAGCAATTCCAAAAATAGAGAGCATATTACGAGGCTATTATAGGGTGTTTTCAGGATGCATGCTCGATATTATATAATTTATTTAGGTTGTTGGGTAGGTGTTCAAAAAAAATATAGATCGGTTTTGACTCCCTAAATATAAGTAGTCTAGTAGCAATCTAAAAAATAGAGAGCATATTAGGCTCTTAGAGGGTGTTTTAGGGAGGATCGCTCGATTGTATATAATTTACTTAAGGTTTTCGGGTGGGGGTTCAAAAAAAATATGGAGCAGTTTTGGCTTCCTCAATATAAAGAGTCAAGTAGCGATCCAAAAAATCGAGAGGCATATTACGAGGCTCTTATAGGGTGTTTTAGGGTGGAGTACATGCTTTATATATAATTTACTTATGATTTTAGGGTGTTTTTGGGAGGCAATGACGAGGCTCTTAAAGGGTGTTTTCGGGAGGAATACTCGATTGTGTATAATTTACTTATGGTTGTTGGGTGGGGGTTCAAACAAAATATGGAGCAATTTTGGCTCCCTAAATATAGAGTCTAGTTGCAATCCCAAAAAATAGAGAGCATATTGCGAGGCTTTTACAGAGAGTTTTAGGTAGGAGTACTCGATTGTATATAACTTAAGGTTATCGGGTGGGGGATCAAAAAAAATATGGAGTGGTTTTGGCTTCTTAAATATAGGGAGTTTAGTAGCAATCCCAAAAATAAAGAGGCATATTGTGAGGCTCTTAGAGGGTATTTTAGGGAGGAGTGCTGGATTTATATATAATTTACTTATGATTTTAGGGTTTTTTTGGGAAGCAATGGCGAGGCACTTAGAGGGTGTTTTTGGGAGGACTGCTCGATTATATATTATTTACTAAAGGTTGTCAGGTGGGGGTTCAAAAAAAAATATAAAGCGATTTTGGCTCCCTAACTATATGAAGGCTAGTGGCAATCCTAAAAATAGAGAGCATATTGTGAGGCTCTTAGAAAGTGTTTTAGGGAGGAGTGCTCAATATTATATAATTTAGTTATGATTATAGGGTAGGAGCCTTTTGAAATTGGGAGCGATTTTGGCTCCCCAAATATAGGGAATCTAGTAGCGATCCCAAAAATAAGGAGGCAATAGCGAGGCTCGTATAATGTATTTTTGGGTGGAATACTCGATTGTATATAATTTACTTAAGGTTAACGGGTAGGGGTTCAAAAAAATTATAGAGCGATTTTGGCTTCTTAAATATATAAGTCTAGTAGCAATCCCAAAAATAGAGAGCATATTGCAAAGCTCTTAGAGGGTATTTTAGGGAGGAGTGCTTGATTGTAGATAATTTATATAAGGGTGTCTGGTGGGCGTTCAAAAAAAATATAAAGCGGTTTTGGCTACCTAAATATATGGAGTCTAGTAGCAATCCCAAAAATAGAAAGGCATATTACGAGGCTCTTAGATGATGTTTTAGGGACAAGTGTTTAATTTATATATAATTAATATATAATTTACTGATGATTTTAGGGTATTTTTGGGAGGCAATAGTGAGGCTCTTAAAGGGTGTTTTTAGGAGGAATACTCGATTGTATATAATTTAATTAAGGTTATCGGGTTGGGATTCAAAACAAAATATAGAGCGGTTTTGGCTCCATAAATATAGAGATTCTTGTAGCAATCCTAAAAATAGAGAGCATATTACGTGGCTCTTAGGAGGTGTTTTAGGGAGGAGTGCTCGATTGTATATAATTAACTTAAGGTTGGCCGATTGGGGTTCAAAAAAAATATGGACTGGTTTTGGCTCCCTAAATATTGGGAGTCTAGTAGCAATTCCAAAAATAGAGATCATATTGCTAGGCTATTAGAGGGTATTTTAGGGAAGAGTGCTCGATTGTATATAATTTAAATAAGGTTATCGGGTGAGGGTTCAAAAAAAATATGAATCGGTTTTGCCTTTCTAAATATAGGGAGTCTAGTAGCAATCCCATAAATAGAGAGCATATTGTGAAGTTATTAGATGATATTTTTTGGAGGAATGCTCGATTGTATATAATTTACTTAAGGTTGTCGAGTGGGGGTTCAAAAAAATTATAGAGCGATTTTGGCTCCCAAAATATAGGGAGTCAAGTAGCAATCCCAAAAATAGAAAGCATATTGTGAGGCTTTTAAAGGATATTTTAGTGAGGAGTGCTCGATTATATATAATTTACTTATGATTGTCGTGTGGAGGTTCAAAAAAAATATGGAGCAATTTTGTCTCCCTAAATATAGGGAGTCTAGTAGCAATCCCAAAAAATAGAGAGGCATGTTGTGAGGCTCTTAGAGAATGTTTTAGGAAGAAAGTGCTTGATTTATATATAATTTACTTATGATTTCAGGGTATTTTTGGGAGGCAATGGCGAGGCTCTTAGAGGGTTTTTTGGAAGGAATGATCGAATATATTTAATTTACTAAAGGTTATCCGATGGGGATTTGAAAAAAAGATAGATTGGTTTTGGCTCCCTAATTATAGGGAGTATAGTGGCAATCCCAAAAATAGGGAGCATATTGTGAGGTTCTTAGAAAGTATTTTAGGGAGTAGTGCTCGATTGTATATAATTTTATTATGATTATCGAGTGCGAGTCTTGTTAAATTGGGATTGATTTTGGCTCCCCAAATATAGGGAGTCTAGTAGCGATCCCAAAAATAAGGAGGCAATGGTGAGACTCATATAATGTATTTTTCGGAGGAATACTCGATTGTATATAATTTACTTAAGGTTGACAGGTGAGGGTTCAAAAAAATTATGGAGCGGTTTTAGCTTCCTAAATATATGGAGTATAGTAGAAATCCTAAAAATAGAGAGCATATTACGAAGCTCTTATAGGGTATTTTAGGGATGAGTGCTCGATTGTATTAATTTACTTAAGGCTGTCGGGTGGGCGTTCAAAAAAAATATGGAGCGGTTTTGGCTATCTAAATATATGAATTCTATTAGCAATCCCAAAAATAGAACGGCATATTGTGAGACTCTTAGAGGGTGTTTTAGGAAGAAGTGCTTGATTGTATATAATTCACTTAAGGTTGGCCGATGGGGGTTTAAAAAAAATATAGAGTAATTTTGGCTCCCTAAATAAAGGGAGACTAGTACAATCCCAAAAATATAGAGTATACTGCTAAGCTCTTAGAGGGTATTTTAGGGAAGAGTGCTTGATTATATTTAATTTACTTAAGGTTGTCAGGTGGGGGTTCAAAAGAAATATGGATCGGTTTTGCCTTCCTAAATATATAAAATCTAATAGAAATACCAAAAATAGGGAGCATATTGGGAGGCTATTAAATGATGTTTTTGGGAGGAATGCTCATTTGTATATAATTTATTTAAGGTTGTCGGGTGGGGGTTCAAAAAAAATATGGAGTGGTTTTGGCTCCCTAAATATAGGGAGTCTAGTAGCAATCCCAAAAATAGAGTGCATATTGTTGGGCTTTTAGAGGGTATTTTAGGGAGAAGTGCTCGATTGTATATAATTTTTTTATGGTTGTTGGGTGGGGGTTCAAAACAAATATAGAGCGATCTTGTCTCCCTAAATATAGATAGTCTAGTAGTAATGCCAAAAATAGAGAGGCATATTGCGAGGCTCTTAGAGGGTGTTATAGGGAGGAGTGCTTGATTTATATATAATTTACTTATGATTTTAGGGTATTTTTGGGAGGCAATAGCGAGGCTCTTAGATGGTGTTTTTAGGAGGAATGTTCGATTGTGTATAATTTACTTAAGGTTGTTGGGTGGGGGTTCAAACGAAATGTGGAGCAGATTTGGCTCCCTAAATGTAGGGAGTCTAGTAGCAATCCCAAAAAAAAGATAACATATTGCATGCCTCTTAGAGGGTGTGTTAGGGCAGAGTGCTCAATTGTATATAACTTACTTAGTGAGTTATATTGCAAGGCTCTTATAGGGTATTATAAGAAGGAGAGCTTGATTTATATATAATTTACTTATGATTTTTGGGTTTTTTTGGGAGATAATAATGGCGATGCTCTTAGAGGGTGTTTTTGGGAAGAATGCTCGATTGTATATAATTTATGTAAGGTTGACAGGTAGGGGTTCAAAAAAAATATAGAGCGGTTTTGGCTCCCTAAATATAGGGAGTCCAGTAACAATTCTAAAAATAGATAGCATATTATGAGACTTTTAGAGGGTATTTTAGGGAGGAGTACTCAATTTTATATAATTTATTTAAAGTTGTCGGGTAGGTATTCAAAAAAAATATGGAGCAGTTTTGGCTATCTAAATATAGGTAGTTCAGTTGCAATCCCAAAAATAGAAAGACCTATTGCGAGGCTCTTATAGAGTATTTTAGGAAAGAGTACGTGATTTATATATAATTTACTTATAATTTTATGATGTTTTTAGAAGGCACTGGTGAGGGTCTTAGAGGGTGTATTTGGGATGAATGCTCGATTATATATAATTTACTTAAGGTTATCGGGTAGGGATTTAAAAAAATAAGGAGCAGTTTTGGCTCACTAAATATAGGGAGTCTAGTATCAATCTCAAAAATAGAGAGTATATTACCAGGCTCTTAGAGTGTGTTTTAGGAAGGAGTACTCGATTATAAATAATTTACTTAAGGTTATCAGGTGGGCGTTCAAAAAAAATATAGCACAGTTTTGGCTCCCTAAATATAGGGAGTCTCTTAGCAATCCCAAAAATAGAAAGGTATATTGCGAGTCTCTTAGAGGGTGTTTTAGGGAGGAGTGCTTGATTTATATATAATTTACTTATAATTTTAGGGTATTTTTCGGAGGCAATGGCGAGGCTCTTAGAGGGTATTTTTAGGAGGAATACTCGATGGTATATAATTTACTTAAGGTTATCAGGTGGGGATTCAAAAAAAAAAAAATAGAGCGATTTTGGCTCCCTAAATATAGGGAGTCTAGTAGCAATCCCAAAAAAAAAGAGTATATTACGAGTCTATTAGAGGGTGTTTTAGGAAGGAGTACTCAGTTGTATATAATTCACTTAAGGTTGTTAAGTGGGGGTACAAAAAAAATATGGGGCGATTTTGGCTCCCAAAATATAGGGAGTCAAGTAGCAATCCCAAAAAAATAAAGAACATATTACGAGATTCTTAGAGGGTACTTTAGGGAAGAGTGCTCGATTGTAGATAATTTATATAAGGTTATCAGCTGGGAGTTCAAAAAAAATATTGAGTAGTTTTGGCTCCCTAAATATAGGGAGTCTAGTAACAATCCCAAAAATAGAGAGCATATTACGAAGCTATTAAAGGGTATTTTTCGTAGGAATGCTCGATTGTATATAATTTACTTAAGGTTGTTTGGTCGGGTTCAAAAAAAATATGGTACGGTTTTGGCTCCCTAAATATAAGGTGTCTAGTAGCAATCCTAAAAATAGACAATATATTAGGCACTATGAGGGTATTTTAGGGAGGAGTGCTCGATTATATATAATTTACTTAAGGTTGTTGGGTGGGGGTTCAAAAAAACTATAGAGCGGTTTTGGCTCCCTAAATATAGGGAGTTTGGTAGCAATCCCAAAAATAGAGAGGCATATTATGAGGCTCTTAAAGGGTGTTTTAGGAAGGAGTGCTTGATTTATATATCATTTGCTTATGATTTTAGTGAGTTTATGGGTGGCAATGGTGAAGCTCTTAGAGGTTGTTTTTGTAAGGAATGCTCGATTGTATATAATTTACTTAAAGTTGTCGGGTGTGGATTCAAACAAAATATGGTGCAGTTTTAGCTCCCTAAATATAGGGAGTCTAGTAGCAATCCCAAAAATTAGAGAGTATATTGTGAGGCTCTTAGAGAGTGTTTTAGGGAGGAGTGCTCGATTGTATATAATTTACTTAAGACTGTCGGGTAGGGGTTCAAAAAAAATATGTAGCGGTTTTGGCTCTTTCAATATAGGGAGTCTAGTAGCAATCTAAAAAATAAAAAGGCATATTGCGAGGCTCTTAAAGGGTATTTTAGGGGGGGAGTGCTTGATTTATATATAATTTACTTATATTTTAGGTTGTTTTTAGGAGGCAATGACGAGGCTCTTAGAGAGTGTTTTTGGAAGGAATGCTCGATTATATATAATTTACTAAAGGTTATCGGGTGGGGGTTCAAAAAAAATATTGAGTGGTTTTCGCTCCCTAAATATAGGGAGTCAAGTAGCAATCCTAAAAATAGATATCTTATTACAAGGCTCTTAGAAAGTGTTTTAGGGAAGAGTGCTTGATTGTATATAATTTAGTTATGATTATCGGGGTGGGAGCCTTGAGACATTGGGAGTGAATTTCGCTTCCCTAATATAGGGAGTCTAGTAGCGATCCCAAAAATAAGGAGGCAATGACGAGGCTCATATAAGGTGTTTTTGAGAGGAATGCTTGATTGTATATTATTTACTTCAGTTTGACGGGTAGATGTTCAAAAAAAATATAGAGCAGTTTTAGCTCCTTAAATATAGGAATTCCAGTAGGAATCCCAGAAATAGAGTGCATATTATGAGGCTCTTAGAGGGTGTTTTAGAGAGGAGTTCTCGATTATATATAATTTACTTAAGGATGTCGGGAGGGTGTTCAAAAAAAATATTGAGCGATTTTGGCTGCCTAAATATTAGGAGTCTAGGAGCAATCCCAAAAATACAAAGGCATATTGCGAGGCTCTTAGAGAGTATTTTAGAGTGGAGTGCTTGATTTATAAATAATTTATTTATAATTTTAGGGTATTTTTGGGAGGCGATGGCGAGACTCTTAGAGGATGTTTTTGGGAGGAATGCTCGATTGTATATAATTTAATTAAGGTAGATGAGTGTGGGTTCAAAAAAAATATGGAATGATTTTGGCTCCATAAATATAGGGAGTTTAGTAGCAATCCCAAAAATAGAGAGCATATTACAAGTCTCTTAGAGGGTATTTTAGAGAGGAGTGCTTGATTGTATATAATTCACATAAGGTTGTTTGGTGGGGGTTAAAAAAAAATATGGAGCGGTTTTGGCTCCCTAAATATAGGGTGTCTAGTTGCAATCCCAAAAATAGAGAGCATATTATGAGGCTATTAGAGGGTATTTTAGAAAGGATTGCTCGACTGTATATAATTTACTTAAGGTTATCGGGTGGGGGTTCAAAACAAATATGGAGTGGTTTTGCCTGCTTAAATAAAGGTAGTCTAGTAGCAATCTTTAAAATAAAGAACATATTACGAGGCTATTAGATGGTGTTTTTGGGAGGAATGCTCGATTGTATATAATTTACTTAAGGTAGTCGGGTGGGGATTTAAAAAAATTATGGAGCGGTTTTGGCTATCTAAATATAAGGAGCCTAGTAGCAATCCAAAAAATAGAAAGCATATTAGGAGGCTCTTAGAGGGTGTTTTAGAAAGGAGTTATTGATTGTATATAATATACTTATGGTTATCTGGTGGGGGTTTTAAAAAAATATAGAGCAGTTTTGGCTCCCTAAATATAGGAAGTCTAGTAGCAATCCCAAAAATAAAGAGGCATGTTGTGAGACTCGTAGAGGGTGTTTTTGGGAGGCAATAGCGAGGCTCTTATAGGGTGTTTTTTGGAGGAATTCTTAATTATGTATAATTTACTTAAAGTTTTGGGGTGAGGGTTCAAACAAAATATGGAATAGTTTTGGCTCCCTAAATATAGGGAGTCTAGTAGCAATCCCAAAAATAGAGAGTATATTACAAGGCTCTTAGAGGGTATTTTAGGAAGAAATGCTCAATTATGTATAATTTATTTAAGGTTATTAGGTGGGGGTACAAAAAAAATATGGAGCGATTTTGGCTCATTAATTATAGGGAGTCTAGTAGAAATCCAAAAAATAGAGAGGCATATTCTGAGGTTATTATAGGGTATTTTAAGGATGTGTGCTTTATTTATATATAATTTAATTATGATTTTAGATGTTTTTGGGAGGCAATGACGAGGCTCTTAGAGGGTATTTTTGAGACGAATGCTCGATTATATATAATTTACTTATGGTTGATGGGTGGAGGTTTAAGAAAAATATGAAGTGGTTTTGGCTCCCTAAATATAGGGAGTCTATTAGTAATCTCAAAAATAGAGAGCATAGTATGAGAATTTTTGAGGGTTTTTTATGGAGGAGTGCTTGATTGTATATAATTTACTTAAGGTTGTCAGGTGGGCATTCAAAAAAAATATGGTGCGGTTTTGGCTACCTAAATATAGGGAGTCTAGTTGCAATCCCAAAAATAGAAAGGCATAATACGAGTATCTTATAAGGTGTTTTAGGGAGGAGTGCTTGATTTATATATAATTAACTTATGATATTAGGTTGTTTTTGGGAGGCAATGACGAAGCTTTTAGAGGGTGTTTTTAGGAGGAATGATTAATTGTATATAATTTACTTAAGGTTATCGGGTGGTAGTTTAAAAAAAATATGAAGCGATTTTGGCACCCTAAATATAGGGAGTCTAGTAGCAATCCCAAAAATAGAGAGCATATTGTGAGGCTATTAGATGGTGTTTTTGGGAGGAATGCTCGATTGTTTATAATTTACTTAAGATTATTAGGTGGGTGTTCAAAAAAAATATAGAGTAATTTTGACTCCCTAAATATAGGGAGTCTAGTAGCAATCCAAAAAATAGAGAGGCATATTGCGAGGCTCTTAGAGGGTATTTTAGGGAGGAGTGCTTGATTTATATATAATTTACTTATTATTTTTGGGTGTTTTTGGGAGGAAATGGCATGGCTTTAAGAGGGTGTTTCTAGGAGGAATGCTCGATTGTATATAATTTACTTAAAGTTGTCGGGTGGGGGTTCAAAAAAAATATTGAACGGTTTTGGCTCCCTAAATATAGGGAGTCTAGTAGCAATCAAAAAAATAGATAGCATATGAAGAGGCTCTTCGAGGGTGTTTTAGGGAGGAGTGCTCGATTGGATATAATTTAGTTATGATTATCGGGGTGGAAGCCTTGAGAAATTGGAAGCGATTTTGGCTCCCCAAATATTGGGAGCCTGGTAGCGATCCCAAAAATAAGTAGGCAATGGTGAGGCTCTTATAGGGTATTTTTGGGAGGAATACTTGATTGTATATAATTTACTTATGGTTGACGGATAGGTGTTTATAAAAAATATGGAGCAGTTTTGGCTCCCTAAATATAGGGAGTTTAGTAGCAATCCTAAAAATAGTGAGTATATTATGAGGCTCTTAGAGGGTATTTTAGGGAGGAGTAATCGATTGTATATAATTTACTGATGGTTGTCGGGTGGGTATTCAAAAAAAATATGGAGCGGTTTTGGTTCTCTAAATATAAGGAGTCTGGTAGCAATCCAAATAATGGAGAGGCATGTTGCGAGGCTCTTAAAGGGTGTTTTTAGGAGGAATGCTCGATTGTATATAATTTACTTAAAGTTGTCGGGTGGGGGTTGAAAAAAATTTTGGAGTGGTTTTGGCTCCCTAAATATAGGGAGTCTAGTAGTAATCCCAAAAATATAGAGCATATTGCGAGGCTATTTGAGGTTGTTTTTATGAGGAATGTACGACTGTATATAATTTACTTAAGGTTATCGAATGGGGTTTCAAAAAAAATATGGAGCTATTTTGGCTCCCTAAATATAGGGAGTCTAGTAGCAATATGCTCTCTATTTTTGAAATTGCTATTAGACTCCCTATATTTAGGGAGCCAAAACTACTCCATTTTTTTTTTTGCACCCCTACCCGACAACCTTAAGTGAATTATATACAATCGAGTACTCCTCCCTAAAACAAACTCTAAGAGCCTCGCAATATGCTCGCTATTTTTGGGATTGCTAGTAGACTTCCTATATTTCGAGAGCCAAAACCATCCCATATTTTTTTGAACCACCACACGACAACCTTAAGTGAATTATATACAAACGAGCACTCCTCCCAAAAACACCCTCTAAGAGTCTTGCAATATGCTCTCTATTTATGGGATTGCTACTAAACTTCCGATATTTAGGAAGCCAAAATCGCTCTATATTTTTTTTGAATCCCCACCTGATAAACTTAAGTAAATTATATACAATCGAGCATTCCTCCCCAAAACACCCTCTAAGAGCCTCACCATTGCCTCCCAAAAATACACTAAGATCAAAACTAAATTATATATAAATCAAACACTCCTCTCTAAAACACCCTCTAAGAGACTCGCAATATACCTTTCTATTTTTGGGATTGCTACTAAATTCCCTATATTTAAGGAGCCAAAATCGCTCCATATTTTTTTGAACGCCCACCCGACCACCTTATGTAAATTATATACATGTGTTTTTGAGAGGCAATGGCGAGGCTTTTAGAGGGTGGTTTTATGAGGAATGCTCAATTGTGTATAATTTACTTAAGGTTGAAGGTTATGGGTTCAAAATAAATATAGAATGGTTTTGGTTCCCTAAATATAGGGAGTCTAGTAGCAACCCCAAAAATAAAGAGCATATTGAGAGGCTTTTAGATGATGTTTTAGTCAGAAGTGCTCTATTGTATTTAATTTACTTAAGGTTATCGGGTGGGCTTTCAAAAAAAATATGGAACTATTTTGGCTACCTAAATATAGGGAGTCTAGTTGAAATCCCAAAAATAGAAAGGCATATTGCGAGGCTCTTATAGGGTATTTTAGGAAGGAGTGCTTGATTTATATAAAATTTACTTATGATTTTAGGATATTTTTGGGAGGCAATAGCGATGCTCTTGGAGGGTGTTTTTGGGATGAATGCACGATTGTATATAAATTACTAAAGGTTGTCGGGTGGGGGTTCAAAAAAAATATGGAGCAGTTTTGGCTCACAAAATATAGGGAGTCTAGTAGAAAATCCAAAACTAGAGAGTACATTACCAGGCTCTTAGAGGGTGTTTTAGGAAGGTGTGCTCTATTATATATAATTTACTAAAGGTTTTTGGATGGGCATTTAAAAAAAATATGGAGCGGCTTTGGCTCCCTAATTATAGGTGTCTAGTAGCAATCCCAAAAAGAGAAAGACATATTGTGAGTCTCTTAGATGGTGTTTTTGGGAGGAGTGCTTGATGTATATATAATTTACTTTTGATTTTAGTGTGTTTTTGGGAGGAAATATGAGGCTCTTAGAGGGTGCTTTTGGGAGGAATGCTCGATTATATATAATTTAATTAGGGTTGTCGGGTGGGGGTTCAAATAAAATATAAAACGGTTTTGGCTCCCGAAATATAGGGAATCTAGTAGCAATCCCAAAAATAGAGAACATATTGCGAGTCTCATAGAGGGTGTTTTAGGGAGGAGTACTCAATTGTATATAATTCACTTAAGGATATCGGGTGGGGGTTAAAAAAAATATAGGGCGATTTTGGCTCCCTAAATATATAGAGACTAGTAGCAATCCCAAAAATAGAGAGGATATTACGATGCTCTTAGAGGGTGTTTTAGGAAGAAGTGCTCAATTTTATATAATTTACTTAAGGTTGTCAGGTGGAGGTTCAAAAAAAATATAGAGCGATTTTGGCTATCTAAATATAGGGAGTCTAGTAGCAATCCCAAAAAAAGATAGCATATTGCGAGGCTATTAGAGGGTGTTTTTAGGAGGAATGCTCTATTATATATAATTTATTTAAGGTTATCGGGTGGGGTTTTAAAAAAAATATGGACCAGTTTTGGCTCCCTAACTATAGGGAGTCTAGTAGCAATCCCAAAAATAGATGGCATATTAGGCTCTTAGAGGGTGTTTTAGGGAGGAGTGCTCGATTGTATATAATTTACTTAAGATTGTAGGGTGGGGTTCAAAAAAAATATGGAGCAGTTTTGGCTCCCTAAATATAGGGAGTATAGGTGCAATCCTAAAAATAGAGAGGCATATTACGAGGCTCTTAAAGGGTGTTTTAGGGAGGAGTGCTTGATTTATATTTAATTTAATTATGATTTTAGGGTATTTTTAGGAGGCAATAGAGAGGCTCTTAGAGGGTGTTTTTGGGAGGAATGCTCGATTATGTAAAGTTTACTTAAGATTCTCTGGTGGGGGTTCAAACAAAATATAGAGCGGTTTTGGCTCCCTAAATATAGAGAGTCTAGTAGCAATCCTAAAAAATATAGATCTTATTACGATGCTCTTAGAGAGTGTTTTAGCGAGGAGTGCTCGATTTTATATAATTTCCTTAAGGTTTTTAGGTGGGGGTTCAAAGAAAATAAGGAGTAGTTTTGGCTCTATAAATATAGGGAGTCTAGTCGCAATCCCAAAAATATAAAGCATATTGCGATGCTCTTAGAGGGTGTTTTAGGGAGGGGTACTCGATTGTATATAATTCACTTATGGTTATCCGGTGGGGGTTCAAAAACAATATAGAGCAGTTTTGGCTCTCTAAATATAGCGAGTCTAGTACCAATCCCAAAAATACAGAGCATATTACGAGACTTTAAGAGGGTATTTTAGGGAGGAGTGCTTCATTTATATATGATTTACTTATAATTTTAGGGTGTTTTTAGGAAGTAATTGCAAGGCTCTTAGAGGGTGTTTTTGGGAGGTCTGTTCAATTATATTTAATTTACTAAAGATTATCGGGTAGGGGTTTAAAAAAATATAGTGCAGTTTTGGCTTTCTAAATAGAGGGAGTTTAGTAGCAATCCCAAAAATAGAGAGTATATTACGAGGCTCTTAGAAAGTGTTTTAGGAAGGAGTGCTTGATTGTATATAATTTAGTTATGATTATCGGGTGGGAGCCTTTAGAAATTGGAAGCGATTTTGGCTCCCTAATTATAGGGAGTCTAGTAGCAATCCCAAAAATAAGGAGGCAATAGTGAGGCTCAAATAAGTCATTTTTGGAAAGAATGCTCGATTATATATAATTTACTTAAGGTTGACTGGTGGGGTTTCAAAAAAAATATAGAATGATTTTTTCTCCCTAAATATAGGGAGTCTAGTAGCAATCCCGAATATAAAGAGCATATTATAAGGCTCTTAGAGGGTGTTTTTAAGAGGAGTGCTCGATTGTATATAACTTATTTTAGGTAGTCTGGTAGGCATTCAAAAAAAATATAGAGCGGTTTTGGCTACCTAAATATAGGCAGTCTAGTAGCAATCTCAAAAATAGAAAGGCATTTTGCGAGGCTCTTAGAGTGTATTTTAAGAAGGAGTGCTGGATTTATATATAATTTACTTATGATTTTAGGATGTTTTTGGGAGGCAATGCCGAGGCTTTTAGAGGGTGTTTTTGGGAGAATTACTCAATTGTATTTATATTACTTAAGGTTGTCGGGTGGGGGTTCAAAAAAAATATGAAGCGGTTTTGGCTCCATAAATATAAGGAGTCTACTAGCTATCCCAAAAATACAGAGCATATTACGAGGTTCTTAGAGGGTGTTTTAGGGTGGAGTGCTCGATTATATATAATTCACTTAAGGTTATCCGGTGGGGGTTCAAAAAAAATATAGAGTTGTTTTGGCTCCCTAAATAAAGAGAGTCTTGTAGCAATCCCAAAAATAGAGAGCATATTGCGAGGCTCTTAGAGGGTATTTTAGGGAGGAGTGCTCGATTGTATATAATTAACTTAAGGTTATCGGGTGGGGGTTCAAAAAAAATATGGAGTGGTTTTACCTCCCTAAATATAGGGTGTCTAGTAGCAATCCCAAAAATAGAGAGCATATTGCAAGGCTATTAGATGGTGTTTTTGGGTGGAATGCTCGATTTTATATAATTTACTTAAGGCTGTCGAGTGGGGGTTCAAAAAATATGGTGCTGTTTTGGCTCCCTAAATATAGGGAGTTTAGTAGCAATCCCAACAATAGAGAGCATATTGCGAGGCTCTTAGAGGGTATTTTGGGGAAAAGTGCTCGATTGTATATAATTTACTTATGGTTATCGAGTGGGCGATCAAAAAAAATATCGAGTGATTTTTGCTCCCTAAATATAGGGAGTCTAGTAGCAATCCCAAAAATGGAGAGGCATGTTGCGAGTCTCTTAGAGGGTGTTTTAGGGAGGAGTGCTTGATTTATATATAATTTACTTATAATTTTTGGGTGTTTTTGGGAGGCAATGGCAAGGCTCTTAGAGGGTGCTTTTGGGATGAAAGCTCGATTATATATAATTTATTTAAAGTTGTCAGGTGGGGGTTCAAACAAAATATGGAGTGGTTTTGGCTCTCTAAATATATGGAGTCTAGTAGCAATCCTAAAAAATAGAGTGCATATTGCAAGGATCTTAGACAGTGTTTTAGGGAGGAGTGCCGAAATATATATAATTTACTTAAGGTTGTCGGGTGGGGGATCAAAAAAATTATAGTGTTGTTTTGGCTCCTTAAATATTGGGAGTCTAGTAATAATCCTAAAAATAGAGAGACATATTGTGAGGCTCTTAAAGGGTGTTTTAGAGAGGAGTGCTTGATTTATATATAATTTATTGATTATTTTTGTGTATTTTTTGGAGGCAATGGCGAGGCTCTTAGATGGTATTTTTGGAAGGAATGCTTGATTGTATATAATTTACTTAAGGTTGATGGGTGGGGGTTAAAAAAAAAAAAAAAAGTAGTTTTGCATATTTACAGGCTCTTAGAGGATGTTTTAGAAAGGAGTGCTCGATTGTATATAATTTACTTAAAGTTATCGGGTGGGCATTCAAAAAAAATATAGAGTGGTTTTGGCTCCCTAAATATAGGGAGTCTAGAAGCAATCCCAAAAATAGAAAGACATATTGCGTGTCTCTTAGAGGGTGTTTTAGGGTGGAGTGCTTGATTTATATATAATTTACTTATGATTTTAGGGTGTTTTAGTGAGGCAATGGCGAGGCTCTTAGAGAGTATTTTTTGGGAGAAATGCTCGATTTTATATAATTTACTTAAAGTTGTCGGGTGTCTGTTCAAAAAAAATATGGAGTTGTTTTGGTTCCCTAAGTATAGGGAGTCTAGCAGCAATCCTAAAAATAGAGAGCATATTGCGAGTCTTTTAGAGGGTGTTTTAAGGAGGAGTGCTCGATTGTATATAATTCACTTAAGGTTATCGGGTGGGGGTTCAAAAAAAATAAGGGGCAGTTTTGGCTCCCTTAATATAAGGAGTCTAGTAGAAAGCACAAAAATTGAGAGCATATTGCGAGACTTTTAGATGGTTGCAATCCCAAAAATAGAAAGGCATTTTGCGAGGCTCTTATAGGGTATTTTAGGGAGGAGTTCGTGATTTGTATATAATTTACTTATGATTTTTGGATATTTTTAGGAGGATCTTAGAGGTATTTTTGGGATGAATGCTCGATTGTACATAATTTACTTAATATTGTAGGGTTGGTGTAGAAAAATATGGAGCGGTTTTGGCTCCCTAAATATAGGGAGTCTAGTAGCAATACCAAAAATAGAGAGCATATTACCAGACTTTTAGTGGGTGTTTTAGGAAGGAGTGCTCGATTGTATATAATTTACTTAATGTTGTCGGGTGGGTGTTCAAAAAAAATATGGAGCGGTTTTGGCTCCCTAAATATAGGAAGTCTAGTAGCAATCCCTAAAGTAGAAAGGCATACTGCGAGTCTCTTAGAGGGTATTTTAGGGAGGAGTACTTGATTTATATATAACTTACTTATGATTTTTGGGTGTTTTTAGGAGGAAATGGCTAGGCTCTTAGATGGTGTTTTTAGGAGGAATGCTCGATTGTATATAATTAACTTAAGGTTATTGGGTGGGGGTTTAAAAAAAATATGGAGTGGTTTTGGCTTCATAAATATAGGGAGTCTAGTAGCAATTCCAAAAATAGAGAGCATATTGCGAGTATTTTAATGGGTGTTTTAGGGAGGAGTGCTCAATTGTATATAATTCAATTAAGGTTGTCGGGTGAGGGTTTAAAAAAATATGGGGCGGTTTTGGCTCCTTAAATATAAGGAGTCTAGTAACAATCCCAAAAGTAGAGAGCATATTGTGAGGCTCTTAGAGGGTATTTTAGGAAGGAGTGCTCGATTGTATATAATTTACCTAAGGTTGTTGGGTGGAGGTTAAAAAAAAATATGGAGCTGTTTTGGCTTCCTAAATATAGGAAGTCTAGTAGCAATCCCATAAATAGAGAGCATATTGATAGGCTATTAGAGGGTGTTTTTAGGAAGAATGCTCGATTATATATAACTTGCTTAAGGTTATCGGGTGGGGATTCTAAAAAACTATGGAGCGGTTTTGGCTATCGAAATATAAGGAGTCTAGTAGTAATCCAAAAAATAGAGAGCATATTTCCAGGCTCTTAGAGGGTATTTTAGGAATGAGTGCTCGATTGTATATAATTTATTTAAGGTTGTCGGGCGGGTGTTCTTAAAAAATTTGGAGTGATTTTGGCTGCCTAAATATAGGGAGTCTAGTAGCAATCCCAAAAATAGAAATGCCTATTGCGAGTCTCTTAGAGGGTGTTTTAGGGAGGAGTGCTTGATTTATATATAATTTACTTATGATTTTAGGGTATTTTTGGGAGGTAATAGCGAGGCTCTGAGAGGGTGGTTTTAGAAGGAATGCTCGATTTTATATAATTTACTTAAGGTTGTCGGGTGTGGGTTCAAAAAAATATGGAGTGGTTTTGACTCCCTAAATATAGGGAGTCTAGTAGCAATCCAAAAAATAGAGAGCATATTGCGAGTCTCTTAGAGGATGTTTTAAGGAGGAGTGCTCGATTGTATATAATTCACTTAAGGTTGTCGGGTAAGGGTTCAAAAAAAATATAGGGTGGTTTTGGCTCCCTTAATATAGGGTGTCTAGTAGCAATCATAAAAAATAGAGAGCATATTATGAGACTTTTAGATGATGTTTTAGAGAGGAGTGCTCGATTGTATATAATTTATTTAAGGTTATCGGGTGGGCATTTAAAAAATATATAGAACGGTTTTGGCTACCTTATAGGAAGTCTAGTTGCAATCCCAAAAATAGAATGGCATATTGCGAGGCTCTTATAGGGTATTTAAGGGAGGTATGCATGATTTATATATATTTTACTTATGATTTTAAGATATTTTTAGGAGGTAATGGTAAGGCTTTTAGATTGTGTTTTTGGGATGAGTGCTCGATTGTACATAATTTAGATAAGGTTATCGGGTGGTGGTTAAAATAAATATGGAGCAGTTTTGGCTCCCTAAATATAGGGAGTCTAGTAGCAATCCCAAAAATAGAGAGCATATTACCAGGCTCTTAGAGGGTGTTTTAGGAAGGAGTGCTCAATCGTATATAATTTACTTATGGTTGTCGGATGGGCATTCAAAAAAAAAAAAGGATCAGCTTTGGCTCCCTAAATATAGAGAGTCTAGTAGCAATCCCAAAAATAGAAAGGCATAATGCGAGTCTCGTAGAGGGTGTTTTAGGGAGGAGTGCTTGATTTATATATAATTTACTTAGGATTTTAGGGTGTTTTAGTGAGGCAATGGCGAGGCTCTTAGAGGGTGTTTTCGGAGGAATGTTCAATTGCATATAATTTACTTAAGATTGTCGGGTATGGGTTCAAAAA
Organism: Chamaelirium japonicum; assembly: GCA_947650365.1. NCBI lineage: Eukaryota > Viridiplantae > Streptophyta > Magnoliopsida > Liliales > Melanthiaceae > Chamaelirium > Chamaelirium japonicum. Next base: position 318,420 of record CANTAL010000128.1, on the reverse strand, counting down.
AAATATGAAGCAATTGTAGTTCCCTAAATATAGGGAGTCTAGCAGCAATTCCAAAAATAGAGAGTTATTGCGAATCTTTTAGAGGGTGTTTTAAGAAGAAGTGTTCGATTTATATAATTCACTTAAGGTTGTCGGGTGGGGTTCAAAAAAAATATGGGGCGGTTTTGGCTCCCTTAATATAGGGAATCTAGTAGAAATCACAAAAATAGAGAGCATATTGTGAGAGTTTTAGAGGGTGTTTTAGAGAGGAGTGCTCAATTGTATATAATTTATTTAAGGTTGTTGAGTGGGTATTCAAAAAAAATATGAAGCTATTTTGGCCACCGAAATATCGGGAGTCTAGTTACAATCCCGAAAATAGAAAGGTATTTTGCGAGGCTCTTATAGGATATTTTAGGGAGGTGTGCATGATTTATATATAATTTACTTATGATTTTAGGATATTTTTAGGAGGCAACGATGAGAATCTTAGAGGATGTTTTTGGGATGAATGCTCGATTGTACATAATTTACTTACGGTTGTAGGGTTAGGGTAGAAAAATATGGAGCGGTTTTGGCTCCCTAAATATATGGAGTCTAGTAGCAATCCTAAAAATAGAGAGCATATTACCAGGCTCTTAGAGGGTGTTTTAGAAAGGAGTGCTCAATTGTATATTATTTACTTAAGGTTTTCGGGTGGGTGTTCAAAAGAAATATGGAGCGGTTTTGGCTCCCTAAATATAAGAAGTCTAGTATCAATCCCTAAAGTAGAAAGACATATTGCAAGTCTCTTAGAGGGTGTTTTAGGGAGGAGTACTTAATTTATATATAACTTACTTATGAATTTAGGGTGTTTTTAGAAGACAATAGCTAGGCACTTAGATGGTGTTTTTGGAAAGAATGCTCGATTGTATATAATTCTTTAAAGGTTGTCGGGTGGGGGTTCAAAAAAAATATGGAGTAGTTTTGGCTCCCTAAATATAGGGAGTCTAGTAGCAATCACAAAATAGAGAGCATATTACAAGTCTTTTAAAGTCTGTTTTAGGGAGGAGTGCACGATTGTATATAATTTACTTAAGGTTATCGGGTGGGGGTTCAAAAAAAATATGGGGTAGTTTTGGCTCCCTAAATATAAGGAGTCTAGTAGCAATCCCAAAAATGGAGAGCATATTGTAAGGCTCTTGGAGGGTGTTTTAGGGGGGAGTGCTCGATTATATATAATTTTCCTAAGGTTGTTGAGTGAAGGTTTAAAAAAAATATGGAGCAGTTTTGTTTTCTAAATATAGGGAGTCTAGTAGCAATCCCACAAATAGAGAATATATTGATAAGCTATTAGAGGGTGTTTTCAGGAGGAATGCTCGATTATATATAAATTACTTAAGGTTGTTGGGTGGGGATTCAAAAAAAATATGGAGCGGTTTTGGCTCCCGAAATATAGGGAGTCTAGTAGTAATCCAAAAAATAGATAGCATATTACCAGGCTCTTAGAGGGTGTTTTAGGAATAAGTGCTCAATTGTATATAATTTATTTAAGGGTGTCGGGTGAGCATTCTAAAAAAATATGGAGCAGTTTTGGCTCCCTAAATATAGGAAGTCTAGTAGCATTCCCAAAAATATAAATTTATATTGCGAATCTCTTAAAAGGTGTTTTAGGAAGGAGTGCTTGATTTATATATAATTTACTTATGATTTTAGGGTATTTTCGGAGGCAATGGCGAGGCTCTTAGATGGTGTTTTTGGGAGAAATGCTCGATTTTATATAATTTACTTAAGGTTGTCGGGTATGGGTTTAAAAAAATATAGAGCAGTTTTGGCTCCCTAATTATAAGGAGTCTAGAACCAATCCCAAAACTAGAGAGCATATTGCGAGTATCTTAGATAGTGTTTTAAGGAGGTGTGCTCGATTGTATATAATTCACTTAAAGTTGTCGGGTGGGGGTTCAAAAAAAATAAGGGGCGGTTTTGGCTCCCTTACTATAGGGAGTCTTGTAGCAATCACAAAATTAGAGAGCATATTGCGAGACTTTTAGAGCATGTTTTAGAGAGGAGTGCTCGATTTTATATAATTTACTTAAGGTTATTGGGTAGGTATTTAAAAAATATATATAGCTGTTTTGGCTACCTAAATATTGGGAGTCTAGTTGTAATCCCAAAAATAGAAAGGCATATTGTGAGGCTTTTATAAGGTATTTAAGGGAGGAGTGAGTGATTTATATATAATTTACTTATGATTTTAGGAGGCAATGGTAAGGCTCTTAGAGGGTGTTTTTGGGATGAATGCTCCATTGTACATAATTTACTTAAGGTTATCGGGTGGGGGTTAAAAAAAAATATGAAACGGTTTTGGCTCCTTAAATATAGGGATAATCCCAAAAATAGAGAGCATATTTACCAGGCTCTTAAAGGGTGTTTTAGAAAGGAGTGCTCCATTGTATATAATTTATTTAAGGTTGTCGGGTGGGCGTTCAAAAAAAATATGGATCGGTTTTGGCTCCCTAAATATAAGAATTCTAGTAGCAATCCCAAAAATAGAAAGGCATAATGTGAGTCTCTTAGAAGGTGTTTTAGGGAGGAATGCTTGATTTATATAAAATTTACTTATGACTTTAGGGTGTTTTTAGGAGGCAATGAGGAGGCTCTTAGAGGGTAATTTTGGGAGGAATGCTCGATTGTATATAATTTACTTAAGGTTGTTGGGTGGGGGTTAAAAAAAAATATGGAGTGGATTTGGCTCCCAAAATATATGGAGTCTAGTAGCAATCCCAAAAATAGAAAGCATATTGTGAGTCTTTTAGAGGGTGTTTTAGGGAGGAGTGCACGATTGTATATAATTTACTTAAGGTTGTTAGGTGGGGATTCAAATAAAATATAGGACAGTTTTGGCTCCCTAAATATAGGGAGTCTAGTAATAATCCCAAAAATAGAGAGTATATTGTGAGGTTCTTAGAGGGTGTTTTAGGGAGGAGTGCTCGATTATATAAAATTTAACTAAGGTTGACGGGTGGGGGTTAAAAAAAAATATAGAGCAATTTTAGCTCTCTAAATATAGGGAGTCTAATAGCATTCCCAAAAATAGAGGGCATATGGCGAGACTATTAGAGGTGTTTTTAGAAGGAATGCTCAATTGTATATAATTTACTTAAGGTTGTCGGGTGGGGGTTCAAAAAAAATATGAAGCAGTTTTGCCTCCATAAATATAGGGAATCTAGTAGCAATCCCAAAAATAGAGTGCATATTACCAGGCTCTTAGAGGGTGTTTTAGAAAGAATTGCTCTATTGTATATAATTTACTTAAGGTTGTCCGGTGGGCGTTCAAAAAAAATATGGAACAGTTTTGGTTCTCTAATTATAGGGAGTCTAGTAGCAATCCCAAAAATAGAAAGGCATATTACGAGTCTCTTAGAGGGTGTTTTTGGGAGGAGTGCTTGATTTATATATAATTTATTTATGATTTTAGAGTGTTTTTAGAAGGCAATGGCGAGGCTCTTAGAGGGTGTTTATGGGAAGAATGCTTGATTGTATATAATTTACTTAAGGTTATCGGGTGTGGGTTTAAGAAAAATATAGAGCGGTTTTGGCTTTCTAAATATAGGGAGTCTAGTAGCAATCCCAAAAATAGAATACATATTGTGAGACTTTTAGAGGGTATTTTAAGAAGGAGTGCTCGATTGTATATAATTCACTTAAGGTGGTTGGGTGGGGGTTCAAAAAAAATATGGGGCGATTTTGGGTCCCTTAATATAGGGAGTTTAGTAGCAATCACAAAAATAAAGGGCATATTGTGAGACTTTTAGAGGGTGTTTTAGGAAGGAGTGCTCGATTGTATATAATTTACTTAAGGTTGTCCGGTGGGCATTCAAAAAAAATATGAAGCGGATTTGGCTACCTAAATATTGGGAGTCTAGTTAAATCCCAAAAATAGAAAGGCATATTGTGAGGCTCTTATAGGGTATTTTTGGGAGGAGTGCGTGATTTATATATAATTTACTTTTAGGAGGCAATAGTGAGGCTTTTAGTGGGGTTTTTTGGGATGAATGTTTGATTATACATAATTACTTAAAGTTATCGGGTGGGGATTTAAAAAAAATATGGAGCGATTTTGGCTCCCTAAATATAGGGAGTCTAGTAGCAATCCCAAAAGTAAAGAACAAATTACTAGACTGTTAGAGGGTGTTTTAGGAAGGAGTGCTTGATTATATAACATTTACTTAAGGGTATCGGGTGGGGATTCAAAAAAAAAAGGGCGATTTTTTCTCCCTTAATATAAAGAGTCAAGTAGCAATCCCAAAAATAGAGGGCATATTGCGAGTCTCTTAGAGGTTGTTTTAAGGAGAAGTGCTCGATTGTATATAATTAACTTAAGGTTGTCTGGTGGTAATTCAAAAAAAATATGGGGCAGTTTTGGCTCATTTAATATAGGGAGTCTAGTAGCAATCACAAAAATAGAAAGCATATTTTGAGACTTTTAGAGGGTGTTTTAGAGAGGAGTGCTTGATTGTATATAATTTACTTAAGGTTATTGGGTGGGTATTTAAAAAAAATATAGAGCGGTTTTGGCTAACTAAATATAGGGAATCTAGTTGCCATCCCAAAAATAGAAAGACATATTGCAAGGCTCTTATAGGGTATTTTTAGGGGGAGTGCGTGATTTATATATAATTTACTTATAATTATTCGATATTTTTAGGAGGCAATGTTGAGGCTCTTAGAGGGTGATTTTGGGATGAATGCTCGATTATACGTAATTTACTTAAGGTTATCGGGTGGGGGTTAAAGAAAATATATAGCAGTTTTGACTCAATAAATATAGGGAGTCTAGTAGCAATCCCAAAAATAGAGAGCATGTTACCACGCTCTTAAAGGGTGTTTTAGGAATAAGTTCTCAATTGTATATAATTTACTTAAGGTTGTTGGGTGGGTGTTCAAAAAAAATATAGAGCGATTTTGCCTCCCTAAATATATGGAGTCTAGTAGCAATCCGAAAAATAGAAAGGCATAATGCGAGTCTTTTAAAAAGTGTTTTACGGAGGGGTGTTTGATTTATATGTAATTTACTTATGATTTTATGGTGTTTTTAGGAGGCAATGGGGTGGCTCTTAGAGGGTGTTTTTGGGAGGAATGCTTAATTGTATATAATTTACTTAAGGTTATCACGTGGGGATTCAAAAAAAATATGGAGCGGTTTTGGCTCCCTAAATATAGGGAGTTTAGTAGTAATCACAAAAATAGGGAGCATATTGTGAGTCTTTTAGATTGTATTTTAGGGAGGAGTGCTCGATTATATATAATTCACTTAAGGTTGTTGGGTGGGGGATCAAAAAAATATAAGGCAGTTTTGGCTCCCTAAATATAAGGAGTCTAGTAGTATTCCTAAAAATAAAGAGTATATTGTGAAGCTCTTAGAGGGTGTTTTAGGGAGGAGTGCTCGATTGTATATAATTTAACTAAGGTTGTCGGGTAGGGGTTCAAAAAAAATATAAAGCGATTTTGGCTCCCTAAATATATGGAGTCTAGTAGCTATCCCAAAAATAGAGAGCATATTGTGAGACTATTAGAGGGTGTTTTTAGGAGGAATGTTTAATTATATATAATTTACTTAAGGTTGTCGAGTGGGGGTTCAAAAAAAATATGGAGCAGTTTTGGCTCCCTAAATATAGTTAGTCTAGTAGCAATCCCAAAAATAGAGTGCATATTACCAGGCACTTAGAGGGTGTTTTAGAAAGGATTGCTCGATTGTATATAATTTACTTAAGGTTGTTGGGTGGGTATTCAAAAAAAATATAGAACGGTTTTGGCTTCCTAAATATAGGGAGTCTAGTAGCAATCCTAAAAATATAAAGGTATATTGCGAGTCTCTTAGAGGGTGTTTTAAAGAGGAGTGCTTGATTTATATATAATTTATTTATAATTTTAGGATGTTTTTGGGAGGCAATGGCGAGGCTCTTAGAGGGTGTTTATGGGAGGAATGCTCTATTGTATTTAATTTACTTAAGGTTATCGGGTGTGGGTTCAAAAAAAAATATGGAGCGATTTTGGCTCCCTAAATATAAGGTGTCTAGTAGCAATCTCAAAACTAGAGAGTATATTGTGAGTCTCTTAGAGGGTACTTTAAGGAGGAGTGCTCGATTGTATATAATTTACTTAAAGTTGTTGGGTGGGGGTTCAAAAAAAAATGGGAGATTTTGGCTCCCTTGATATAGGGAGTCTAGTAGCAATCACAAAAATAGAGAGCATATTGCGAGACTTTTTTAGGGTGTTTTTGGGAGGAGTGCTCGATTGTAGATAATTTACACAAGGTTGTCGGGTGGGTATTCAAAAAAAATATGGAGTTGATTTGGCTATCTAAATATAGGGAGTCTAGTTGTAATTCCAAAAATAGAAAGGCATATTACAAGGTTCTTATAGTGTATTTTAGGGTGGAGTGCGTGATTTATATATAATTTACTATTAGGAGGCAATAGTGAGGCTCTTAGAGGGTGTTTTTGGAATGAATATTCGATTATACATAATTTACTTAAGGTTGTCGGGTGGGGGTTCAAAAAAAATATGGAGCGGTTTTGGCTCTCTAAATATAGGAAATCTAGTAGCAATCCTAAAAATAGAGATCATATTACCAGGCTCTTAGAGGATGGTTTAGGAAGAAGTGCTCGATTGTATATAATGTACTTAAGGTAGTTGGGTGGGTGTTCAAAAAAAATATGGAGTGGTTTTGACTCCTCAAATATAAAGAGTCTAGTAACAATCCCAAAAATAGAAAGGCCTATTGTGAGTCTCTTAGAGGGTGTTTTAGGGAGGGGTGCTTGATTTATATATTATTTAATTATGATTTTAGGGTGTTTTTAGGAGGCAATAGCGAAGCTCTTAGAGGGTGTTTTTAGGAGGAATACTCGATTGTATATAATTTACTTAAGGTTATCAGGATATGGTTCAAAAAAAATATAAAGTGGTTTTGGCTTCTTAAATATAGGGAGTCTAGTAGCAATCCCCTAAATAGAGAGCATATTGCGAGTCTTTTAGAGGGTGTTTTACGGAGGAGTGTTCGATTGTATATAATTTACTTAAGGTTGAAGGGTGGGTGTTCAAAAAAAATATGGGGCGGTTTTGGCTCCCTAAATAAAGGGAGTCTAGTAGCAATCCCAAAAATAGAGTGCATATTGTGAGGCTCTTAGAGGGTGTTTTAGGGAATAGTGCTCGATTGTATATAATTTACCTAAGGTTGTCGAGTGGGGGTTCAAAAAAAATATGAAGCAGTTTTGGCTCCCTAGATATAGGGAGTCTACTAACAATCCAAAAAATAAGGAGCATATTGCTAGGCTGTTAGAGGGTGTTTTTAGAAGGAATGCTCGATTTTATATAATTTACTTAAGGTTGTATGGTGGGGGTTCATAAAAAATATGGAACGGTTTTGGCACCCTAAATATAGGGAGTCTAGTAGCAATCCCAAAAATAGAGTGCATATTACATGGCTATTAGATGGTGTTTTAGGAAGGATTGCTCGATTGTATAAAATTTACTTAAGGTTGTCCGATGGGCGTTCAAAAAAAATATGGAACGGTTTTGGCTCCTAAATATAAGGAGTCTTGTAGTAATCCCAAAAATAGAAAGGCATATTGCGAGTCTCTTAGAGGGTATTTTATAGAGAAGTACTTGATTTATATATAATTTATTTATAATTTTAGGGTTTTTTTGGGAGCAATGGAGATGCTCTTAGAGGGTGTTTATGGAAGAAATACTCGATTGTATATAATTTACTTAAGGTTATCAGGTGTGGGTTCAAAAAAAATATGGAGCGGTTTTGGCTCTCTAAATATAGGGAGTCTAGTAGCAATCTTAAAAATAGAGAGCATATTGCGAGTCTCTTAGAGGGTACTTTAAGGAGGAGTGATCGATTGTATATAATTCACTTAAGGTTAAAATATGGGACGATTTTGGCTCCCTTAATATAGGGAGCCTAGTAGCAATCACAAAAATAGAAAGCATATTGTGAGACTTTTTTAGGGTATTTTAGGGAGGAGTGCTCGATTGTATATAATTTACTCAAGGTTATCGGGTGGGCATTTAAAAAAAATATGGAGCAAAATTGGCTACCTAAATATAGGGAGTCTAGTTACAATCTGAAAAATGAAAAGGCATATTGCAAGGCTCTTATAGATTATTTTAGGGAGGAGTGCGTGATTTATATATAATTTACTATTATGAGGCAATAGTGAGGCTCTTAGAGGGTGTTTTTAGGGTGAATGTTCAATTATACATAATTTACTTAAGGTTGTCGGGTGGGGGTTCAAAAAAAATATGGAGAATAAATATAGGGAGTCTAGTAGCAATCCCAAAAATAGAGAGCATATTACCAGGCTCATAGAAGATGTTTTTGGAAGAAGTGCTCGATTGTATATAATATACTTAAGGTTGTCGGGTAGGCGTTCAAAAAAAATATGGAGCAGTTTTGACTCTCTAAGTATAGAGAGTCTAGTAGCAATCCCAAAAATAGAAAGGCATATTAAGAGTCTCTTAGATGGTGTTTTAGGGAGGAGTGCTTGATTTATATATAATTTACTTATGATTTTAAGGTATTTTTAGGAGGCAATGGCGAAGCACTTAGAGGGTGTTTTTAGGAGGAATGTTTGATTGTATATAATTTACTTAAGGTTATCAGGTGGAGGTTCAAAAAAAATATGGAGTGGTTTTGGCTTCCTAAATATAGGGTGTCTAGTAGCATTCCCAAAAATAGAGAGCATATTGCGAGTCTTTTAGAGGGTGTTTTAGGGAGGGGTGCTCGATTATATATAATTCACTTAAGGTTGTAGGGTGGGTGTTTAAAAAAAATATAGGGCGATTTTAGCTCCCTAAATATAGGGAGTCTAGTAGCAATCCCAAAAATAGAGAGCATATTGTGAGGATCTTAGAGGGTATTTTAGGGAGTAGTGCTCAATTATATATAATTTACCTAAGGTTGTCGAGTGGGGGTTTAAAAAAAATATAGAGTTGTTTTGGCTCCCTAAATATAGGGAGTCTACTAACAATCCTAAAAATAAGGAGCATATTGCGAGGCTATTAGAGGGTATTTTTAGGAGGAATGCTCGATTGTATATAATTTACATAATATTGTCGGGTGGGGTTTCAAAAAAAATATGGAGCGATTTTGGCTCCCCATATATAGGGAGTATAGTAGCAATCCCAAAAATAGGGAGCATATTACCAAGAAAAATAGAAAGGCATATTGCGAGTATCTTAGAGGGTGTTTTAGGGAGGCGTGCTTGATTTATATATAATTTACTTATGATTTTAGGGTATTTTTAGGAGACAATGGTGAGGCTCATAAAAGGTGTTTTTGGGAGGAATGCTCGATTGTATATAATTTACTTAAGGTTGTTGGGTAGGGGTTCAAAAAAAATTTAGAGCGATTTTGCCTCCCTAAATATAGGGAGTCTAGTAGCAATCTCAAAATAGAGAGCATATTACGAGTCTTTTAGATGGTGTTTTAGGGAGGAGTGCTCAATTGTATATAATTCACTTAAGGTTGTCGGGTGGGGGTTCAAAAAAAATATGGGGTAGTTTTGGCTCCTTAAATATAGAGTGTCTAGTAGTAATCCCAAAAATAGAGAGCATATTGTGATTCTCTTAGAGGGTGTTTTAGGAAGGAGTGCTTGATTGTATATAATTTACCTAAGGTTGTTGGGTGGGGGTTTAAAAAAAATATGGAGCACTTTTGGATCCCTAAATATAAAGAGTTAGTAGCAATCCCAAAAATCGAGAGCATATTGCGAGGATATTAGCGGGTGTTTTTAGGAGAAATGCTTGATTGTATATAATTTACTTAAGGTTGTTAGGTGGGGGTCCAAAAAAAATATGGAGCGGTTTTAGTTCCCTAAATATAGGGAGTCTAGTAGCAATTCCAAAAATAAAGAGCATATTGCGAGGCTATTAGAGGGTGTTTTCAGGATGGATGCTCGATTGTATATAATTTACTTAAGGTTGTTGGGTGGGTGTTTAAAAAAAATATAGATCGGTTTTGGATCCCTAAATATAGAGAGTCTAGTAACAATCTCAAACATAGAGAGCATATTAGGCTCTTAGAGGGTCTATTAGGGAGGAGTGCTCGATTGTATATAATTAGTTCAGTTTGTTGAGTGGGGATTCAAAAAAAAAAATAGAGCGCTTTTGGCTCCCTTAATATAAAGAGTCAAGTAGCAATCCCAAAAATCGAGAGGCATATTGTGAGGCTCAAATAGCGTGTTTTAGGGAGGAGTATTTGATTTATATATTATTTACTTATGATTTAGGGTGTTTTTGGGAGGCAATGGCGAGGCTCTTATAGGATATTTTTGGGAGGAATGCTCGATTGTGTATAATTTACTTATGGTTGTGTGGTAGGGGTTTAAATAAAATATAGAGCGGTTTTGGCTCCCTAAATATAGGGAGTCTAGTAGTAATCCTAAAAAATACAGAGCATATTACGAGGCACTTAGAGAGTGTTTTAGGGAGGAGTGGTCGATTGTATATAACTTACTTAAGGTAGTCGGGTCGGGGTTCAAAAAAAATATGGAGCGGTTTTGGCTCCTTAAATATAGGGAGTCTAGTAACAATCCAAAAAATAGAGAGGCATATTGCGAGGCTCTTAGAGGGTATTTTATGAAGGAGTGTTGGATTTATATATAATTTACTTATAATTTTAGAGTTTTTTTAGGAGGCAATAGCGAGGCTCTTAGAGGGTGTTTTTGGAAGGAATGCTCGATTATGTATAATTTACTAATGATATAGATCAGTTTTGGCTCCCTAAATATAGGGAGTCTAGTGGCAATCCAAAAAATAGAGAGAATATTGTGAGGTTCTTAGAAAGTGTTTTAGGGAGGAGTGCTCGATATTATATAATTTAGTTATGATAATCGGGTAGCAGCCTTGTGAAATTAGGAGCGATTTTGGCTCCCTAAATATAGGGAGTCTAGTAGTGATCCCAAAAATAAGGAGGCAATGGCGAGGCTCATATAAGGTGTTTTTAGGTGGAATGCTCGATTGTATATAATTTACTTAAGGTTGACGGGTGGGGGTTCAAAAAAAATACGGAGCAATTTTAGCTTCCTAAATATATATAGTCTAGTAGTTATCCCAAAAATAGACAGCATATTGTGAAGCTCTTAGTGGGTGTTTTAGTGTGGAGTACTCGATTGTATATAATTTACTTAAGCTGTCTGGTGGGCATTCAAAAAAAATATAGTGCGGTTTTGGCTAGCTAAAGATATAGAGTCTAGTAGCAATCCCAAAAATAGAAAGGCATATTGCGAGGCTCTTAGAGGATGTTTTAGAGAGAAGTGTTTGATTTATATATAATTTACTTAAGATATTAAGGTATTTTTAGAAGGCAATAGCGAGGCTCTTAGAGGGTATTTTTAGGAGTAATGCTCGATTGTATATAATTTACTTAAGGTTTAGTAGGTTGGGGTTCAAAAAAAATATGGAGCGGTTTTGGCTCCATAAATATAGGGAGTCTTGTAGCAATCCCATAAATAGATAGCATATTGCGAGGCTCTTAAGGGGTGTTTTAGAGAGTAGTGGTCGATTATATATAATTCACTTAAGGGTAGCTGGTGGGGGTTCAAAAATAATATGGAGTAGTTTTGGCTCCCTAAATATTGGGAGTCTAGTAGCAATCCCAAAAATAAGAGCATACTACTAGGCTCTTAGAGGGTATTTTAGGAAAGAGTGCTCGTGTGTATATATTTTACTTAAGGTTATCGGGTGGGGGTTCAAAAAAAATATGGATCGATTTTGCCTTCCTAAATATAGGGAGTCTGGTAGCAATCCCAAAAATAGAGAGCATATTGTGAAGTTATTAGATGATGTTTTTGGGAGAAATGCTCGATTGTATACAATTTACTTAAGGTTGTCGAGTGGGGCTTCAAAAAAAATATGGAGTGGTTTTGGCTCCCTAAATATAGGGAGTCCAGTAGCAATCCCAAAAATAATGAGCATATTGTGAGGCTCTTAGAGGGTATTTTAGGGAGGAGTGCTTGATTGTATATTATTTACTTATGGTTGTCGGGTAGGGGTTCAAAAAAAATATGGAGTGATTTTGTCTTCCTAAATATAGGGAGTCTAGAAACAATCCCAAAAATAGAGAGGCATATTGCGAGGCTCTTAGAGGGTGTTTTTGGGAGTAGTGCTTGATTTATATATAATTTACTTATGATTTTAGGGTGTTTTTGGGAGGCAATGGTGAGGCTCTTAGAGGGTATTTTTGGGAGGAATGCTCGAATATATATAATTTACTAAAGGTTGTCTGGTGGAGGTCCAAAAAAAATATAGAGTGGTTTTGGCTATCTAAATATAGGGAGTATAGTGGCAATCCCAAAAATAGGGAGCATATTGTGAGGCTCTTAGAAAGTATTTTAGGAAGGAGTGCTCGATTGTATATAATTTTATTATAATTATCGGGTACGAGCCTTGTGAAATTTGGAGCGATTTTGGCTTCCCAAATATAGGGAGTCATGTAGCGATCCTAAAAATAAGGAGGCAATAACGAGGCTCATATAAGGTGTTTTTGGGGCGAATACTCGATTGTATATAATTTACTTAAGGTTGACGAGTGGGGGTTCAAAAAAAATATGGAGCAGTTTTGGCTGCCTAAATATATAGAGTCTAGTAGCAATCCCAATAATAGAGAGCATATTACGAAGCACTTAGAGGGTGTTTTAGGGAGGAGTGCTCGATTGTATATAATTTACTTAAGGCTGTCGGGTGGGTATTCAAAAAAAATATGCAGCAGTTTTGGCTACCTAAATATATGAAGTCTAATAGCAATTCCAAGAATAGAAAGGTATATTGCAAGACTCTTAGAGGGTGTTTTAGGGAGAAGTGCTTGATTTATATATAATTTACTTATGAATTTAGGGTATTTTTTGGAGGTAATGGCGACACACTTAGAGGGTATTTTTAGAAGGAATGCTCAATTATATATAATTTACTTAAGGTTGTCGTGTGGGGGTTTAAAAAAAATATAGAGCGGTTTTGACTTTATAAATATAGTGAGACTTGTAGCAATCGTAAAAATAGAAAGCATAATGCGAGGTTCTTAGAGGGTCTTTTAGGGAGGAGAGCTCGATGGTATATAATTCACTTAAGGTTTGCTGATGGGGGTTCAAAAAAAATATCGAGCGATTTTGGCTTCCTAAATATAGGGAGTCTAGTAGCAATCCCAAAAATATAGAGCATATTGCTAGGCTCTTAGAGGATATTTTAGAAAAGAGTGCTCGATTGTATTTAATTTACTTAAGATTGTCAGGTGTGGGTTCAAAAAATATATGGATCAGTTTTGCCTTCCTAAATATAGGAAATCTGGTAGAAATCCCAAAAATAGAGAGCATCTTACGAGGCTATTAGATGTTTTTGGAAGGAATGCTCGATTGCATATAATTTACTTAAGGTTGTTGGGTGGGTGTTTAAAAAAAATTTGGATCGGTTTTGGCTCCCTAAATATAGGGAGTCTAGTAGCAATCCCAAAAATAGAGAGCATATTATGAAACTTTTAATGTGTATTTTAGGGAGGAGTGCTCGATTGTATATAATTTATTTATGGTTGTCGGGCGGGGGTTCAAAAACAATAAAGAGCGATTTTGTCTCCCTAAATATAGAGAATCTAGTAGCAATCCCAAAAATAGGGAGGCATGTTGCGAGGCTCTTAGAGGGTATTTTGGGGAGGAGTGCATGATTTATATATAATTTACTTATGATTTTGGGTGTTTTTGGGTGGCAATGGTGAGGCTCTTAGAGGATATTTTTGGGAGGAATGTTCGATTGTGTATAATTTACTTAGGGTTGTCGAGTGGGGGTTCAAATAAAATATAGAGATACTTTAGCTCCCTAAATATAGGGAGTCTAGTAGCAATCCCAAAAAATAGATAGCATATTGCGAGGCTCTTAGAGGATATTTTAGGAAGGAATGCTCAATTATATATAACATACTTAAGGTTATCAGGTGGGGGTTCAAAAAAAATATAGAGCGGTTTTGGATCCTTAAATATAGGGAGTCTAGTAGCAATCCTAAAAATAGAGAGGCATATTGCGAGGCTCTTATAGGGTGTCATAGGAAGGAGTGCTTGATTTATATATAATTTACTTTTGATTTTTGGGTATTTTTGGGAGGCAATGGAGAGACTCTTAGAGGTTGTTTTTGGGAGGAATGATCGATTGTATATCATTTATGTAAGGTTGATAGGTAGGGGTTCAAAAAAAATATAGAGCGGTTTTGGCTCTCTAAATATAGGGAGTCTAGTAACAATTCCAAAAATAGAGAGCATATTGCGAGACTTTTAGAGGGTATTTTTGGGAAAAGTACTTGATTGTATATAATTTACTTAAGGTTGTCAGGTGGGTAATCAAAAAAAATATAGAGTAGTTTTGGCTATCTAAATATAGCAAGTTTAGTTGCAATCTCAAAAATAGAAAGGCAAATTATGAGGCTCTTATGGGGTATTTTAGGAGGGAGAGCGTGATTTATATATAATTTACTTTTGATTTTAGGATATTTTTAGAAGCCAATGACGAGGCTCTTAGAGGGTGATTTTGGTATAAATGCTCGATTATATATAATTTACTTAAAGTTATCGGGTAGGGGTTCAAAAAAAATATGGAGCAGTTTTGGCTGCCTAAATATAGTGAGTCTAGTAGCAATCCTAAAAATAGAGAGCATATTACCAGGCACTTAGAGTGTGTTTTAGAAAAGAGTGCTTGATTATATATAATTTACTTAAGGTTATCAGGTGAGCGTTCAAAAAAAATATATAGGCAGTTTTTGCTCCCTAAATATAGGGAGTCTAGTAGCAATCCCAAAAATAGAAAGGCATATTGTGAGTCTCTTAGAGGGTGTTTTAGAGAGGAGTGCTTGATTTATATATAATTTACTTATGATTTTAGGGTATTTTTTGTAGGCAATGGCGAGGCTCTTAGAGGGTATTTTTTGGAGGAATGCTCGATTGTATATACTAAGGTTGTCGAGTGGGGGTTCAAAAAACATATGGAGTGGTTTTGGTTCTCTAAATATAGGGAGTCTAGTAGCAATCACAAAAATAGAGAGTATATTGGGAGGCTATTAGAGGTGTTTTTAGGAGGAATACTCAATTGTATATAATTTACTTAAGGTTGTCGGGTCGGGTTCAAAAAAAATATGGAGCGGTTTTGGCTCCCTAAATATAGGGAGTCTAGTAGCAATCCCAAAAATAGAGAGCATATTAGGCACTTAAAGGGTATTTTAGAAAGGAGTGCTCGATTAAATATAATTTACTTAAGGTTATCAGGTAGGGGTTCAAAAAAACTATAGAGCGGTTTTGGCTCTCTAAATATAGGGAGTTTGGTAGCAATCCCAAAAATAGAGAGGCATATTGCGAGGCTCTTAAAGGGTGTGGGTTCAAACAAAATATGGTGAGGTTTTAGCACCCTAAATAAATGGAGTCTAGTAGCAATCCCAAAAAATAGAGAGCATATTGCTAGTCTCTTAGAGAGTTCTTTAGGGAGGAGTGCTCGATTGTATATAATTTACCTAAAGTTGTCGGGTTGGGGTTCAAAAAAAATATAGAGGTTTTAGTTCCTTCAATATAGGGAGTCTAGTAGCAATCTAAAAAATAGAAAGGCATATTGTGAGGCTCTTAGAGGGTATTTTAGGGAGGAGTGCTTGATTTATATATAATTTACTTATGATTTTATGGTGTTTTAGAGGCAATAACAAGGCTCTTAGAGGGTGTTTTTGGGAGGAATGCTCGATTATATATAATTTACTAATGGTTGTCGGGTAGGGTTCAAAAAAAATATAGAGTGGTTTTGGCTCCCTAAATATAGGGAGTCTTCTAGCAATTCCAAAAATAGATAGCATATTGCAAGGTTCTTAGAAAGTGCTTTAGGAAAGAGTGCTCGATTGTATATAATTTAGTTATGATTATCAGGTGGGAGCCTTGAGAAATTGGGAGCGATTTTTTGCTTCCCTAATATAGGGAGTCAAGTAGCAATCCCAAAAATAAGGAGGCAATGGCGAGGCTCATATAAGGTGTTTTTGAGAGGAATGCTCGATTATATATAATTTACTTAAGTTTGACAGGTGGGGTTTCAAAAAAAATTATAGAGCGATTTTAGCTACCTAAATATAGAAAGTCCAGTTGCAATCCCAAAAATAGAGAGCATATTATGAGGCTCTTAGAGGGTATTTTAGGGTGGAGTGCTCAATTATATATAATTTACTTAAGGTTTTCGGGTGGGCATTCAAAAAAAATATAGAGCAATTTTGGCTGCCTAAATATTGGCAGTCTAGTAGCAATCCCAAAAATAGAAAGGCATATTACGAGGCTCTTAGAGGGTGTTTTAGGGAGGTGTGCTTGATTTATAAATAATTTACTTATAATTTTAGGGTATTTTTGGGATGCGATGGCGAAGCTCTTAGAGGATGTTTTTAGGAGGAATTCTCGATTATATATAATTTAATTAAGGTAGTCGGGTGTGGGCTCAAAAAAAATATGGAGTAATTTTAACTCCTTAAATATAGGGAGTTTAGTAGCAATCCTAAAAATAGAGAGCATATTACGAGGCTCTTAGAGGGTATTTTAGGGAGGAGTGCTCGATTGTATATAATTCACTTAAGGTTGTTCGGTGGGGGTTCAAAAAAAATATGGAGCAGTTTTGGCTCCTTAAATATAGGGTGTCTAGTAGCAATTCCATAAATAGAGAGCACATTGCAAGGCTATTAGAGGGTATTTTAGGGAGGAGTGCTCGATTCTATATAATTTACATAAGGTTGTCGGATGGGGGTCAAAACAAATATAGAGCAGTTTTGCCTCCCTAAATAAAGGTAGTCTAGTAGCAACCTCCAAAATTGAGAGGATATTGTGAGATAATTAGATGGTGTTTTTAGGAGAAATGCTCGATTATATATAATTTACTTAAGGTAGTCGGGTGGGGGTTCAAAAAAATTATGGAGCCATTTTAGCTCCCTAAATATAAGGAGTCTAGTAGCAATCTAAAAAATACAAAGCATATTGCGAGGCTCTTAGAGGGTGTTTTAGAAAGGAGTTCTCGATTGTATATAATATACTTATAGTTATTGGGTGGGGGTTAAAAAAAAATATATTATGATTTTGTCTCCCTAAATATAGGAGGTCTAGTAGCAATCCTAAAAATAGAGAGGCATGTTGCAAGGCTCTTAGAGGGTGTTTTAGGAAGGATTTTTTGATTTATATATAATTTACTTATGATTTTAGGGTGTTTTTGGGAGGCAATGGCGAGGCTATTAGAGGGTGTTTTTTAGAGGAATTCTCGATTGTGTATAATTTACTTAAAGTTATGGGGTAGGGGTTCAAGCAAAATAAGGAATAATTTTGGCTTCATAAATATAGGGAGTATAGTAGCAATCCCAAAAATAGAGAGTATATTACAAGGCTCTTAAAGGGTGTTTTAGGGAGGAGTGCTTAATTATGTATAATTTACTTAAGGTTGTCGGGTGGGGGTTTAAAAAAAATATAGAGATGTTTTCACTCATTAAATATAAAGAGTCTAGTAGAAATCCTAAAAATAGAGAGGCATATTGTGAAGCTCTTATAGGGTGTTTTAAGGAGGCGTGCTTTATTTATATATAATTTACTTATGCTTTTCGGTGTTTTTTGGAGATAATGGCGAGGCTCATAGAGGGTGTTTTTGGTTGGAATGCTCAATTGTATATAATTTACTTAAGATTGATGGGTGGGGGGGTTCACAAAAATATAGAGCGGTTTTGACTCCCTAATTTACTTATGATTTTAGGGTATTTTTGGGAGGCAATAGTGAGGCGCTTAGAGGGTGTTTTTGAGAAGAATGCTCGATTGTGTATAATTTACTTAAGGTTATCGGGTGGGGGTTTAAACAAAATATGGAGCGATTTTGGCTCTCTAAATATAGAGAGACTAGTATCAATCCCAATAAAATAGAGAGCATATTACAAGGCTCTTAGAGAGTGTTTTAGGGAGGAGTGCTCGATTGTATATAATTTACTTAATGTTGTAGGGTGGGGGCTCAAAAAAAATATAGAGCGATTTTTGCTCCTCAAATATAGAAAGTCTAGTAGTAATCCTAAAAATAGGGAGGCATATTATGAGACTCTTAGAGGATATTTTAGGAAGGAGTGCTTTATTTATATATAATTTATTTATAATTTTATGGTGTTTTTAGGAGGCAATGGTGAGACACTTAGAGGGTATTTTTCGGAGGAATGCTCAATTATATATAATTTAGTAAAGGTTATCGGGTGGGGATTCAAAAAAAATATAGAGCGATTTTGGCTCCGTAAATATAGGGAGTCTAGTAGCAATCCCAAAAAAAAAGAGCATATTGCGGGACTCTTAGAAAGTATTTTAGGGAAGTGTGCTTGATTGTATATAATTTAGTTATGATTATCATGTGGGAGCCTTGATAAATTTGGAGCGATTTTACCTCCGCAAATATAGGGAGCCTAGTAGCGATCCCAAAAATAGGAAGGCAATGGTGATGCTCATATAAGGTGCTTTTAGGAGGAATGCTTGATTGTATATAATTTAATTGAGGTTAATGGGTAAGGATTTTAAAAAAATATGGACCAGTTTTGGCTCCCTAAATATAGGGAAACTAGTAGCAATCCCAAAAATATAGAGCATATTGCGAGGCTTTTAGAGGGTGTTTTAGGGAGGAGTGCTCGATTATATATACTTTACTTAAGATTTTTCGGTGGGGGTTCAAAAAAAATATAGAGCCATTTTGGCTTCCTAAATATAGGGAGTCTAGTAGCAATCCAAAAAATAGAGAGTATATTGCAAGGCTCTTATAAGGTATTTTAGGGAGGAGTGCTCGATTGTATATAATTTACTTAAGGTAATCGAGTGGGGGTTAAAAAAAATATAGAGCGGTTTTTCCTCCCTAAATATAGGGTATCTAGTAGCAATCCCAAAAATAGAGAGCATATTATGAGGCTATTAGATGGTGTTTTTGGGAAGAATTCTCGATTATATATAATTTACTTAAGGTTGTTGGTTGGGGATTCAAAAAAAATATGGAGCGGTTTTTCCCTAAATATAGGGAGTCTAGTAGCAATTCCAAAAATATATAGCATATTACGAGGCTCTTAGAGGGTATTTTAGGATAGAGTACTCGATTGTATATAATTTACTCATGGTTGTCGGGTAGGGGTTTAAAAAGAATATTAAGCGATTTTGGCTCTGTAAATATAGGGTGTTTAGTAGCAATCCCAAAAATAGAGAAACATATTGCGAGGCTCTTAAAGGGTATTTTGAAGAGGAATGCTTGATTTATATATAATTTACTAAAGATTTTAGGGTGTTTTTGGAAGGCAAAGCCGAGGCTCTTAGAGGGTATTTTTAGGAGGAATGCTCGATTATGTATAAATTAATTAAGGTTGACAGGGGGGGTTCAAACAAAATAAGGACTAGTTTTGGCTCCCTAAATCTAGGGAGTCTAGTAGCAATCCCAAAAAATAAAGAGCATATTACGAGGCTCTTAGAGGGTCTTTTAGGGAGGAGTGGTCAATTATATATAATTTACTTAAGGTTATCAGTTGGGAATTAAAAAATAATAATAGAGCGGTTTTGCCTCTTCAAATATAGGGAGTCTAGTAGCAATCCTAATAATAGAGAGGCATATTGCAAGACTCTTATAGGGTGTTTTAGGGAGGAATGCTTTATTTATATATAATTTACTTTTTATTTTTGGGTGCTTTTGAGAGGCAATGGTGAGTCTCTTAGAGGGTGTTTTTGGGAGGAATACTCGATTGTATAAAATTTACTTAAGATTGACAGGTGGGGGTTCAAAAAAAATATAGAGCAGTTTTTGCTCCCTAAATATAGGGTGTCTAGTAGCAATCCCAAAAATAGAAAGCATATTACGAGGCTTTTAGAGGGTGTTTTAGGGAGGCATATTCGTTTGTACATAATTTACTTAAGGTTGTCAGTTGGGCATTCAAAAAAAATATAGAGTAGTTTTAGCTATCTAAATATAGGGTGTCTAGTTGCAATACCAAAAATAGAAAGGCATACTGCGAGGCTCTTATAGGGTGTTATAGGGAGGAGTGCTTGATTTATATATAATTTACTTAAGATTTTAGGATGTTTTTGGGAGGCAATAGCAAGCTCTTAAAGGGTGTCTTTAGGATGAGTGCTAAAAAAAATATGGAGTAGTTTTGGCTACCTAAATATAGGGATTCTAGTAACAATCTTTAAAATAGAGAGTATATTACGAGGTTCTTAGAAGGTGTTTTAGGAAGGAGTGACCGATTATATATAATTCAATTAAGATTATCGGGTGAGGATCAAAAAAAATATAGAACAGTTTTGGGTCCCTAAATATAGGGAGTCTTGTAGCAATTCCAAAAATAGAGAGGATATTATGAGGCTCTTAGATGGTATTTTAGGGAGGAGTGCTCGATTGTATATAATTTACTTAAGATCGCCAGGTGGGGGTTCAAAAAATATATAGAGCGGTTTTGGCTCCCAAAATATAGGGAGCCTAGTAGCAATCCCAAAAATAGATAGTATATTGTGAGGCTTTTAGAGAGTTTTTTTTAGAGGAATGCTCGATTGAATATTATTTAGTTAAGGTTGTCGGGTGGGGGTTCAAAAAAAATATGAAGTTGTTTTGACTCCCTAAATATAGAAAGTCTATTAGCAATCCCAAAAATAAAGAGGCATATTGCGAGGCACTTAGAGGATGTTTTAGGGAGGAGTGCTTGATTTATATATAATTTATTGATGATTTTAGGGTATTTTTGGGAGGCAATGGCGAGGCTTTTAGAGGGTGTTTTTCGAAGGAATGCTCGATTATATATAATTTACTTAAGGTTATCGGGTGGGGGTTCAATAAAAATATGGAATGGTTTTAGCACCCTAAATATAATGAGTCTAGTAGTAATCCCAAAAACAGAGAGCATATTGCATAGCACTTAGAGAGTGTTTTAGGGAGGAGTGCTCAATTATATATAATTTGCTGACGGTTGTCTGGTGGGTATTTAAAAAACATATAGAGCAGTTTTGGTTCCCTAAATATAGGGAGTCTGGTAGCAATCCCAAAAATAGAGAGGCATGTTGCGAGGCTCTTAGAGGGTGTTTTTAGAAGGAATGCTCGATTATATATAATTTACTAAAGGTTGTCGAGTGGGGATTCAAAAAAATTATGGAGCGGTTTTGGCTCCCTAAATATAGGGAATCTAGTAGCAATCCAAAAAATAGAGAGTATATTGCGAGGCTATTAGAGGGTGTTTTTGGGAGGAATACTCGATTGTATATAATTTACTTAAGGTTATCTGGTGGGGGTTCAAAAAATAATATGGAGCGGTTTTGGCTCTCTAAATATAGGAAGTCTAGTAGCAATCTCCAAAATAGATAGCATATTATCAGGCTCTTAGAGGGTGTTTTAGCGAACAGTGCTCAATTGTATAAATTTACTTAATGTTATCAGGTGGGGGTTCAAAATAAATATTGAGTGATTTTGGCTCCCTAAATATAGGATGTCTAGTAGCAATCCCAAAAATAAAGAAGCATATTATGAGGCTCTTAGAGGGAGTTTTAGGAAGGAGTGCTAGATTTTTATATAATTTACTTACGATTTTAGGGTATTTTTTGGAGGCAATAGCGAGGCTCTTAGAGGGTGTTATTTTGAGAAATGCTCGATTGTGTATAATTTACTTAATGTTGTCGGGTGCGGTTTCAAAAAAAATATGGTGCTGTTTTTAGCTCCCTAAATATAGGAAGTCTAGTAGCAATCTTAAAAAATAGATAGCATATTGCAAGGCTCTTAGAGGGTATTTTAGAGAGGAATACTTGATTGTATATAATTTACTAAAGGTTATCGGGTGGGGGTTCAAAAAAAATATAGAATGGTTTTGGCTCCATAAATATAGGGAGTCTAATAGCGATCCCAAAAATAAGGAGGCAGTGGCAAGGCTCATATAGGGTATTTTTGGGATGAATGCTCGATTTTATATAATTTACTTAAGGTTAATGGGTGGAGGTTCAAAAAAAATATGCAACGATTTTGGTTCCCTAAATATAAGGAGTCTAGTAGCAATCCCAAAAATAGGGAGTATATTGCGAGTCTCTTAGAGGGTGTTTTATGGAGGACTGCTGGATTGAATATAATTTACTTAAGGTTATCGGGTAGGCGTTCAAAAAAAATATGGATCGGTTTTGGCCACTTACATATTGGGAGTCTAGTAGCAATCCCAAAAATAGTAAGGCATATTGCGAGGATCTTAGAGGGTGTTTTAGAGAGGAGTGCTTGATTTATATATAATTTACTTATGATTTTAAGGTATTTTTGGGTGGCAATGGCGAGGCACTTAGATGGTGTTTTTGGGAGGAATGCTCGATTATATATAATTTACTTAAGGTTGTCGGGTGGGGGTTCAAAAAAAATATGTAGCGGTTATGGTTCCCTAAATATAGGGAGTCTAGTAGCAATCCTAAAAATAGAGAGCATATTACGAGGCTCTTAGAGGGTGTTTTAGAGAGGAGTACTCGATTGTATATAATTTATTTAAGGTTGTTGGGTGGGGGTTCAAAAAAAATATGGAACGGTTTTGGCTCCCTAAATATTAAGAGTCTAGTAGCAATCCTAAAAATAGAAAGCATATTGCGAGGCTCTTAGAGGGTATTTTAGGAAGGAGTACTCGATTGTATTTAATTTACTTAAGGTTATCAAGTGGGAGTTCAAAAAGAACATGGAGCGGTTTTGGATCGCTAAATATAGGTAGTCTAGTAGCAATCCCAAAAATAGAGGGCAAATTGCAAGGCTTTTAGAGGGTGTTTTAGGAAGGAATGCTCGATTATATATAATTTACTTAAGGTTGTCGGGTGGGGGTTCAAAAAAAATATAGAGCAGTTTTAACCACCTAAATATTGGGTGTCTAGTAGCAATCCCAAAAATATAGAGGCATATTACGAGGTTCTTAGAGGGTGTTTTTGGAAGGAATGCTTTATTATATATAATTTATTTAAGGTTATCATGTTGGGGTTAAAAAACAAAATGAAGCAGTTTTGTCTCTCTAACTATAGGGAGTCTAGTAGCAATCCTAAAAATAGAGAGCATATTGCGAGGATCTTAAAGTGTGTTTTAGGGAGGGGTGCTCGATTGTATATAATTTAGTTATGATTATCGGATGGGAACCTTGAGAAATTAGGAGCGATTTTCGCTCCCCAAAAATAGGGAGTCTAGTAATGATCCAAAAAATAATCTGGCAATAACGAGGCTCTTATAGGTTGTTTTTAAAAGAAATGCTCAATTATATGTAATTTACTTAAGGTTAACGGGTCAGGGTACAAAAAGAATATAGAACGGTTTTGGCTCCTTAAATATAGGAGTCATCCCAAAAATAGAGAGAATATTTTGAGGCTCTTAGGGGGTGTTTTAGGGTAGAGTACTCGATTATATATAATTTACTTAAGATTATTGGGTGGGCGTTCAAAAAAAATATGGAACGATTTTTGCTACCTAAATATAGGGAGTCTAGTAGCAATCCCAAAAATAGAAAGGCATATTGCGAGGCTCTTAGAGGGTATTTTAGGGAGGAGTACTTGATTTATATATAATTTATTTATGATTTTAAGGTTTTTTTGGGAGATAATGGTGAGGCTCTTAGAGGGCGTATTTGGGAGGAATGCTCGATTATATATAATTTATTTAAGATTTTTGGTTGGGGGTTCAAAAAAAATATGGAACAGTTTTGGCTCCCTAAATATAGGGAGTCTAGTAGCAATCCTAAAAATAGAGAGCAAATTGCAAGGCTCTTAGAGGGTATTTTAGGAAGGAGTGCTCGATTGTATATAATTCACTTAAGGTTGTCGGGTAGGGGTTCAAAAAAAATATGGAGTGGTTTTGGCTCCCTAATAATAGAGAGTCTAGTAGCAATCCCAAAAATGGAGAGCATATTACGAGGCTCTTAGAGGGTATTTAAGGGAGGAGTGCTCGATTATATATAATTTACTTATGGTTGTTGGGTGAGGGTAGAAAAAAAATATAGAGCGATTTTGGCTCCTTAAATACAGGGAGTCTAGTAGCAATCCCAAAAATAGAGAGCATATTACAAGGCTATTAGAGAGTGTTTTTGGGAGGAATGCTTAATTGTATATAATTTACTTAAGGTTGTCAGGTGGGGGTTCAAAAAAAATATGGAATGGTTTTGGCTCCCTAAATATAGGGAGTTTAGTAGCAATCCCAAAAATAGAGAGCATATTGCAAGGCTCTTTGAGGGTGTTTTAGAGAGTGCTCGATTTTATATAATTTACTTAAGGTTGTCGGGTAGGGATTCAAAAAAAATATAGAGCGATTTTGGCTCCCTAAATATCGGGAGTCCAGTAGCAATCCCAAAAATAGAGAGGTATGTTGCGAGGCCCTTAGAGCGTGTTTTAGGGAGAAGTACTTGATTTATATATAATTTACTTATGATTTTAGGGTATTTTTGGGAGGCAAAGGCTAGGCTCTTAGACGGTGTTTTTGGGAGGAATGCTCGATTGTGTATAATTTACTTAAGGTTGACAGGTAGGGGTACAAAAAAAATATGGAGCAGTTTTGGCTCCCTAAATATAAAGAGTCTGGTAGCAATCCAAAAAAATTGAGATCATATTGTGAGGCTCTTAGAGGGTGTTTTATGGAGGAGTGCTCGATTCTATATAATTTACTTAAGGTTGTCGGGTGGGGGTTCAAAACAAATATGGAGCAGTTTTGGCTCTTTAAATATAAATAGTCTAGTAGCAATCCAAAAAATAAAGAGACATATTGTGAGGCTCCTAGAGGGTGTTTTAGGGAGAAGTACTTGATTTATATATATTATACTTATGATTTTAGGGGGTTTTTAGGAGGCAATGGCAAGGCTTTCAGAGGGTGTTTTTAGGAAGAATGCTTGATTATATATTATTTACTTAAGGTTGTTAGGTGGGGGTTCAAAAAAATATAGAGCAGTTTTGGTTCGCTAAATATAGGGATTCTAGTAGCAATCCCAAAAATGGAGAGTATATTGCGAGGCTCTTAGAAAGTATTTTTGGGAGGAGTGCTCGATTATATATAATTTAGTTATGATTATCGGATGAGAGCCTTGAGAAATTGGTAACTATTTTAGCTTCCCAAATATAGGGAGTCTAGTAGCAATCCCAAAAATAAGTAGGCCATAGCGAGTCTCATATAGGGTGTTTTTAGGATAAATGCTCGATTGTATATAATTTACTTATGGTTGACGGGTGGGGTTAAAAAAAAATATGGAGGGGTTTGGCTCCCAAAATATAAGAAGTATAGCAGCAATCCCAAAAATAGAGAGCATATTACGAGGCACTTAGAGGGTGTTTTAGGAAGGAGTGCTCGATTGTATATAATTTACTTTTGGTTGTCGAGTGGGTATTCAAAAAAAATATAGAGCGATTTTGGCTACCAAAATATTGGGAGTCTAGTAGCAATCCCAAAAACAGAAAGGCATATTACGAGGCTCTTAGAGGGTATTTTAGGGAGGAGTGCTTGCTTTATATATAATTTACTTATAATTTTAGGGTATTTTTGGGAGGCAATAGAGTGGCTCTTAGTGGGTGTTCTTGGAAGGAATGCTCAATTATATATAATTTACTTAAGGTTGTCGGGTGGTGGTTCTAAAAAAATATGGGGCATTTTTTGTTCCATAAATAAAGGGAGTCTAGTTGCAATCCCAAAAATAGAGAGCATATTGCGAGCCTCTTAGAGGGTGTTTTTGGGAGGAGTACTTTATTGTATATAATTCACTTAAGGTTGTATGGTGGGGTTTCAAAAAAAATATGGAGCAATTTTGGCTCCCAAAATATAAGGAGTCTAGTAGCAATCTCAAAAATAGAAAGTATATTGTGAGTCTCTTAGTGGGTATTTTAGGGAGGAGTGCTCGATTGTACATAATTTACTTAAGGTTGTAGGGTCGGGGTTCAAAAAAAATATAGAGCGGTTTTGCCTCCATAAATATAGGCAGTCTAGTAGCAATCCCAAAAATAGAGAGCATATTGCCAGGCTATTAGATGGTGTTTTTGAGAGGAATACTCGATTGAATATAATTTACTTAAGGATTTAGGGTGTGGGTTCAAAAAACATATGGAGCGGTTTTGGCTCCCTAAATATAGGGAGTCTAGTAAAAATCCCAAAAATAGAGAGCATAAAGCTAGGCTCTTAGAGGAAGTTATAGGGAAGAGTGCTCGATTATATATTATTTACTTAAGGTTGTCGGGTAGGGGTTCAAAAAAAATATGGAACAATTTTGGCACCCTAAATATAGGAAATCTAGTAGCAATCCCAAAAATAGAGTGACATATTACGAGGCTCTTATAGGGTGTTTTAGGGAGGAGTGTTTGATTTATATATAATTTACTTATGATTTTAGGATATTTTTGGAAGGCAATGGTGAGTCTCTTAGAGGGTGTTTTTGGGAAGAATGCCCGATTGTATTTAATTTACTTAAGGTTGTCGGGTAGGGGTTCAAAAAAAATATGGAGCGATTTTTGATCCCTAAATATATAGAGTCTAATAGCAATCCAATAAAATATAGAGCATATTGCGTGGTTCTTAGAGGGTGTTTTAGGGAGGAGCGCCCGATTGTATATAATTCTCTTAAGGTTATTGGGTAGGGGGTTCAAAAAAAATATGGAGCGGTTTTAGCTCCTTAAATATAGGGAGTCTAGTAGCTATCCTAAAAATAAAGAGACATATTGCGAGTCTCTTAGAGGGTGTTTTAGGGAGGAGTTCTTTTACTTATAATTTTTGGTCATTTTTAGGAGGTAATGGCGAGGCTTTTAGAGGGTGTTTTTGGGAGGAATGCTCGATTGTATATACTTTACTTAAGGTTGACGGGTGGGGGTTCAAAAAAAATATGGAGCTGTTTTGGCTCCCTAAATATAAGGAGTCTAGTAGCAAGCCCAAAAATAGAGCGCATTTTGCAAGACTCCTAGAGGGTGTTTTAGGAAGGAGTGCTCGATTGTATATAATTTACTTAAGGTTGTCGGGTGGGTATTCAAAAAAAATATGGAGCGATTTTGGCTACCAGAATATAGAGAGTCTAGTAGCAATCCCAAAAATAGAAAGATATTTTACGAGGCTCTTATAGGGTGTTTTAGGGAGGAGTGCTTTATTTATATATAATTTACTTATGATTTTAATATGCTTTTGGGAGGCAATGGCGAGGCTCTTAGAGGGTGTTTTTGGTTGAATGATCGATTATATATAATTTACTTAAAGTTATTACATGAGGGTTTATAAAAAATATCAAGCGGTTTTGGTTCACAAAATATAGGGAGTTTAGTAGCAATCCCAAAAATAGAGAGTATATTCTGAGGCTTTTAGAGGGTTTTTTAGAGAAGAGTGCTAGATTGTATATAATTCACTTAAGGTTGTCGGGTGGGGTTTCAAAAAAATTATGGGGTGGTTTTGGGTCCATAAATATAGGTAGTCTAGTAGCAATCCCAAAAATATAGAGCATATTGCGAGACTCTTAGATGGTATATTAGGGAGGAGTGATCGATTGTAAATATTGTACTTATGGTTGTCGAGTGGGGTTTAAAAAAAATATGGAGCAGTTTTGGTATTTTAAATATAGGGAGTCTATTAGCAATCCCAAAAATAGAGAGGCATATTGCGTGGCTCTTAAAGGGTATTTTAGGGAGGTGTGCTTTATTTATATATAATTTAGTTTTGATTTTACGGTGTTTTTGGGAGGCAATGGCGTGGCTCTTAAAGTGTATTTTTGGGAAAATACTATATTGACTATAATTTACTTAAGGTTGACTGGTGGGGTTAAAAAAAAATATAGAGAGGTTTTGGCTTCCTAAATATAGGGAGTCTAGTAGTAATCCCAAAAGTCAAGAGCATATTATAAGGCTATTAGAGGATGTTTTTGGAAAGAATGCTCGATATATTGTATATAATTTATTTAAGGTTGTCGAATAGGGGTTAAAAAAAAATATAGAGTGGTTTTGGCTCCCTAAATATAGGGAGTCTAGTAGCAATCCCAAAAATAGAGAGTATATTGCAAGGCTCTTAGAGGGTGTTTTAAGGAGTGCTCGATTATATATAATTTACTTAAGGTTGTCGCGTGGGCGTTCAAAAAAAATATAGAGCGGTTTTGGCTCCTTAAATATAGGGAGTCAAGTAGTAATCCAAAAAATAGAGCGACATATTGCGAGGCTATTAGAGGACGTTTTAGTTAGGAGTGCTTGATTTATATCTAATTTACTTATGATTTTAGGGTAATTTTTGGGAGGCAATGGCGAAGCTCTTAGAGGGTGTTTTTAGGAGGAATACTCGATTGTGTATAATTTACTTAAGGTTGTCGTATGGGAGTTCTAACAAAATATGGAGAATTTTTTGCTGCCTAAATATAGGGAGTCTAGTAGCAATCCCAAAAAATAGAGAGCATATTGCGAGGCACTTAGAAGGTATTTTAGGGAGGAGTGCTTGATTATATATAATTTATAAAGTTGTCAGGTAGGGTTTCAAAAAAAATATTGAGCGATTTCGGCTTCTTAAATATAGGGAGTCTAGTAGCAATCTCAAAGATAGAGAGGCATATTGCAAGGCTCTTAGAGGGTGTTTTAGCGAGGATTACTGTATTTATATATAATTCACTTATGATTTTAAGGTGTTTTTGGAAGGCAATAGTGAGTTTCTTAGAGAGTTTTTTGGGAGGAATGCTCGATTGTATCTAATTTACTTAAGGTTGATGGGTGGGGGTTTAAAAAAAATATAGAACATTTTGGCTTCCTAAATATAGAAAGTCTAGCAGCAATCCCAAAATAGAGAGTATATTGTGAGGCTCTTAGAGGGTGTTTTTGGGAGAACTGCTCAATTATATATAATTTACTTAAGGTTGTCGGGTGGACGTTCCAAAAAAATATGGATCATGTTTGGCAACCTAAATATAGAGAGTCTAGTAGCAATCCCAAAAATAGAAAAGCATATTGCGAGGATCATAAAGGGTATTTTAGGGAGAAGTGCTTGATTTATATATAATTTACTTATGATTATAGGGTGTTTTTGGGAGGCAATGGTGAGGCTTTTAGAGGGTGTTTTTTGAAGGAATACTCGATTACATGTAATTTACTTAAGGTTGTCGGGTGGGGGTTACAAAAAAATATGGAGCGGTTTTGGATCCCTAAATATAGGGAGTCTAGTAGCAATCTCAAAAATTGAGAGCATATTGTGAGGCTCTTAGAGGGTGTTTTAGGGAATAGTTCTTGATTGTATATAATTCACTTAAGGTTGACGGGTGGAGGTTCCAAAAAAATATGGAGCAGTTTTGTCTTCCTAAATATAGGGAGTGTAGTAGCAATCCAAAAGATAGAGAATATATTGCGAGGTTCTTAGAGGGCATTTTAGGGAAGAGTGCTCGATTGTATATAATTAACTTAAGTTTATCGGGTGGGGGTTTAAAAAAAATATAGAGCGACTTTGGATCCCTAAATATATGGAGTCTAGTAGCAATTCGAAAAATAGAGTATATATTGTGAGACTATTAGAGGGTGTTTTTGGAAGAAATGCTCGATTGTATATAATTTACTTAAGGTTATCGGCTGGGCGTTCAAAAAAAATATTTTGATATTTTGGCACCCTAAATATAGGGAATCTAGTAGCAATCCCAAAAATAGCGAGGCATATTACGAGGCTCTTAGAGGGTGTTTTAGGGAGGAGTGCTTGATTTATATATAATTTACTTATGATTTTAGGATATTTTTGGAGGCAATGGAGAAGCTTTTAAAGGGTGTTCTTTAGAGGAACGCTCGATTGTGTAAATTTACCTAAGGTTATCGGGTGGGGATTCAAAAAAAAATATGGAACGGTCTTCGCTCCCTAAATATATGGACTCTAGTAGCAATCCCAAAAATAGAGAGCATATTGCGAGGCTCTTAGAGTATGTTTTAGGGAGTAGTGCTCGATTGTATATAATTTAGTTATAATTAATGGGTGAAAGCCTTGAGAAATTGGAAGTAATTTTGGCTCCTCAAATGTAAGGAGTCTAGTAGCAATCCCAAAAATAATGAGTAAATTATTCGGCTCTTATAGGATGTTTTTGGGAGGAATGCTCGATTGTAGATAATTTACTTAAGGTTGACGGGTGGGGGTTCAAGAAAAATATGAAGCAATTTTAGTTTTTTAAATATAGGGAGTCAAGTAGCAATCCTAAAAAATAGAGAGAATATTGTGAGGCTCTTAGAGGATGTTTTATGGAGGAGTACTCGATTGTATATAATTTACTTAAGGTTGTTGGGTAGGGGTTCAAAAAAACTATAGAGGGGTTTGGCTCCCTAAATATAGGGATTTTAGTAGCAATCCCAAAAATAGAGAGCATATTACGAGGCTCTTATAAGGTATTTTAGCTAGGAGTGCTTAATTGTATATAATTTACTTATGGTTGTCGAGTGGGGGTACAAAAAAATAATAGAGCAATTTTGGCTCCCTAAATATAAGGATCTTGTAGCAATCCCAAAAATAGAGAGAATATTATGAGGCTATTAGAGGGTGGTTTTGGGAAGATTGGTCGATTGTATATAATTTACTTAAGGTATTCGAGTAGGGGTTCAAAAAAAATATGAAGTGGTTTTGTATTCCTAAATATATAGAGTCTAATAGCAATTCCAAAAATAGAGTGTATATTGCGAGGCTCTTAGGGGGTGTTTTAAGGATTGCTCGATAGTATATAATTTACTTAAGGTTGTCGGGTGGGGGTTCAAAAAAAATATAGAGCGGTTTTGGCTCCCTAAATTTAGAGTCTAGTAGCAATCCCAAAAATAAAGAGTTATATTGCGATGCTATTAGAGGGTGTTTTAGGGAGGAGTGCTTGATTTATATATAATTTACTTATGATTTTAGGGTATTTTTGGAAGAAAATGGCGAGGCTCTTACAGGATGTTTTTAGGAGGAATGCTCGACTGTGTATAATTTACTTAAGGATGTCGGGTGGGGGTTCAAACAAAATATAGAGCAATTTATCTCCGTAAATATAGGGAGTCTAGTAGCAATCCCAAAAAATAGATAGCATATTGCGAGGTTCTTAGAGGGTGTTAGGGAGGTGTGCTCGATTGTATATAATTTACTAAAGGTTGTCGGGTGGGGGTTCAAAAAAAATATGGAGTGGTTTTGGCTCCTTAAATCTAGGGAGTCTAGTAGGAATCCCAAAAATAGATAGACATATTACGAGAGTCTTTAAGGGTATTTTAGGGAGGAATGCTTTATTTATATATAATTTACTTATGATTTTAGGGTATTTTTGGGAGGCAATGGTGAGGCTCTTAGAGGGTGTTATTGGGAGGAATGCTCGATTCTAAATAATTTATATAAGGTTAACGGGTGGGGATTCAAAAAAAATATGGAGCGGTTTTGGCACCCTAAATATAGGGAGTCTAGTAACAATCCCAAAAATAAAGAGCATATTGCTAGGCTCTTAGAGGGTGTTTTAGGGTGGACTGCTCGATTGTATATAATTTACTTAAGGTTATCGAGTTGGCGTTCAAAAAAAATAAGGATCGGTTTTGGCCACCTAAATATAGAGAGTCTATTAGCAATCATAAAATTAGAAAGGCATATTGCGAGGCTTTTAGAGCCTATTTTAGGGAGGAGTGCTTGATTTATATATAATTTACTTATGATTTTAGGGTGTTTTTGGAAGACAATGGCGATGCTCTTAGAGGGTATTTTTGGAAGGAATGCTCGATTATATATAATTTACTTAAGGTTGTCGGGTGGGGATACAAAAATAATATGGAACTGTTTTGGCTTCTAAATATAGAGAGTTTAGTAGTAATCCCAAAAATAGAGAGCATATTGCGAGGCTCTTAGAGAGTATTTTAAAGAGGAGTGCTCGATTGTATATAATTTACTTATGGTTGTTGAGTGAGGGTTCAAAAAAAATATAGAGCGATTATGGATCCATAAATATAAGGAGTCCAGTATCAATCACAAAAATAGAGATCATATTATGAGGCTATTAGATGGTATTTTTGGGAGGGAGGAATGCTCGATTGTATATAATTTACTTAAGATTGTCGGGTGGGGGTTCAAGAAAAATATGGAGTAATTTTGACTCCCTAAATATAGGGAGTCTAGTAGCAATCCCAAAAATAGAGAGGCATATTGCGACGCTCGATTGTATATAACTAACTTAAGGTTATTGGGTGGAGGTTCAAAAAAAATATGGAGCTATTTTGGCTCCTTAAATATAGGGAGTCTAGTAGGAATCCCAAAAATAGAGAGGCATATTGCGATAGTCTTTGAGGGTGTTTTAGGGAGGAGTGCTTTATTTATATATAATTTACTTATGATTTTAGGGTGGTTTTGGGAGGCAATAGCGAGGCTCTTAAAAGGTGTTATTGGGAGGAATGCTCGATTGTAAATAATTTACATAAGGTTGACGGGTGGGGGTTCAAAAAAAATATGGAAGGATTTTGGCACCCTAAATATAGGGAGTCTAGTGGCAATCCCAAACAAAGAGAGCATATTGCGAGGCTCTTAGAGGGTGTTTTAGGGAGGACTGCTCGATTGTATATAATTTACTTAAAGTTGTCGGGTGGGCGTTTAAAAAGAATATGGATCGGTTTTGGCCATCTAAATATAGAGAGTCTAGTAACAATCCCAAAATTAGAAAAGCATATTGTTAGGCTTTTAGAGGGTGTTTTAGGGAGGTATGTTTGATTTATATATAATTTACTTATGATTTTAGGGTATTTTTGGGAGGCAATGACAATGCTCTTAGAGGGTATTTTTGGAAGAAATAATCGATTATATATAATTTACTTAAGATTGTTGGATGGTGGTTTAAAAATAATATGGAGCGATTTGGCTCCCTGAATATAGGGAGTCTAGTAGCAATCCCAAAAATAGAGAGCATTTTATGAGGCTCTTAGAGGGTATTTTTGGAATGAGTACTCGATTGTATATAATTCTCTTAAGGTTGTCGGGTGGGGGTTCAAAAAAAATATGGAGTTGTATTGGCTCCCTAAATATAAGGAGTTTAGTAGCAATCCCAATATAGTGAGCATATTGCGAGGCTCTTAGAAGGTATTTTAAAGAGGAGTGCTCGATTGTATATAATTTACTTAAGGTTGTCGGGTGGGGGTTTAAAAAAAATATAAAGCAATTTTGGATCCCTAAATATAGGGAGTCTAGCAGTAATCCCAAAAATAGAGATCTTATTGCGAGGCTATTAAAGGGTGTTTTTAGGAGGAATGCTTGATTGTATATAATTTACATAATATTATCGAGTGGGGGTTCAAGAAAAATATAGAGTAATTTTGACTCCTTAAATATAGGGAGTCTAGAAGCAATCCCAAAAATAGAGAGGCATATTGCGACGCTCTTAGAGGGTATTTTAGGGAGGAGTGCTTAATTTATTTATAATTTACATATAATTTTTGGGTATTTTTAGGAGGTAATGGCGAGGATTTTAAAGTGCATTTTTGGGAGGAATGCTTGATTGTATATAATTTACTTAAGGTTATCGGGTGGGGGTTCAAAAAAAATATGGAGTGGTTTTGGCTCCCTAAATATAGGGAGTGTAGTAGCAATCCGAAAAATAGAGGGCATATTGCAAGACTCTTATAGTGTGTTTTAGGGAGGAGTGCTCGATTGTATATAATTTAGTTATGATTATCGGGTGAGTTCCTTGAGAAATTGGGAGCGATTTTGGCTCCCCAAATAAAGAGAGTCTAGTAGCGATCCCAAAAATAAGGAGGCAATAGCGAGCCTCTTATAGGGTATTTTTGGGAGGAATTCTCGATTGTATGTAATTTACTTAATATTGACGGATGGGGGCTCAAAAAAAATATGGAGCGGTTTTGGCTCCTTAAATATAGGGAGTCTAGTAGCAATCCCAATAATATAAAGAATATTGCGAGGTTCTTAGAGGGTGTTTTAGGGAGGAGTGATCGATTGTATATAATTTACTTAAAGTTGCCGGGTGGGTGTTCAAAAAAAATATAGAACGGTTTTGGCTTCCTAAATATAGGGAGTCTAGTAGCAATCCCAAAAATAGAAAGGCCTATTACGAGACTCTTAGAGGGTGTTTTTGGGAGGAGTCCTTGATTTATATATAATTTATTTATGATTTAGGGTATTTTTGGGAGATAATGGCGAGGCTAGTAGATGGTGTTTTTTTGAGGAATGCTCGATTGTATATAATTTACTTAAGGTTGTCGGGTGGGGGTTCAAAAAAAATATGGAGTGGTTTTGGCTCCTTAAATATATAAAGTCTAGCAAGAATCCCAAATATGGAGAGGCATATTGCGAGTGTCTTTGAGGTTGTTTTAGGGAGGGGTGCTTTATTTATATATAATTTACTTATGATTTTTGGATGTTTTGGGGAGGCAATGGCGAGGCTCTTAGAGGGTGTTATTAGGAGGAATGCTCGATTGTAAATAATTTATATAAGGTTGATGGGTGGGGGTTCAAAAATAATATGGAGTGGTTTTGGCACCCTAAATATGAGGAGTCTAGTAGCAATCCCAAAAATAGAGAGCATATTGCGAGACTCTTAGAGGGTGTTTTAGAGAGGACTACTCGATTGTATATAATTTACTTAAGGTTATCCGTTGGGCGTTCAAAAAAAATATGGATCGGTTTAGGCTACATAAATATAGAGTCTAGTAGCAATCCCAAAATTAGAAAGGCATATTGATATACTTTTAGAGTGTGTTTTAGGGAGGAGTGCATTATTTATATATAATTTACTTATGATTTTAGGGTATTTTTGGGAGGCAATAACGATGCTCTTAGAGGGTATTTTTGGAAGGAATGCTTGATTATATATAATTAACATAAGATTGTCGGGTAGGGGTTCAGAAATAATATGGAGCTGTTTTGGCACCCTTAATATAGGGAGTCTAGTAGCAAACCCAAAAATAGAGATCATATTATGAGGCTCTTAGAGGGTGTTTTTGGGAGGAGTGCTCAATTGTTTACAATTCTCTTAAGGTTGTTGGGTGGGGGTTCAAAAAAAATATGGAGTTGTTTTAGCTCTTTAAATATAAGGAGTTTAGTAGCAATCCCAAAAATAGTGAGCATATTACGAGGCTCTTAGAGGGTATTTTAAAGAGGAGTGCTCGATTGTATATTATTTACTTAAGGTTGTCGAGTGGGGGTTCAAAAAAAATATAGAGCGATTTTGGAGCCTTAAATATAGGGAATCTAGTAGCAATCCCAAAAATAGAGATCATATAAGGTGACTATTAGAGGGTGTTTTTGGGAGGAATACTCGATTGTATATAATTTACTTAAGATTATCGGGTGGGGGTTCAAGAAAAATATGGAGCAATTTTGACTCCTTAAATATAGGGAGCCTAGTAGCAATCCCAAAAATAGAGAGGCATATTGTGACGCTCTTAGAGGGTGTTTTAGGGATGAGTGCTTGATTAATTTATAATTTACATATGATTTTAGTGTATTTTTTGAAGGCAATGGCGAGGCTTTTAGAGTATGTTTTTGGGAGAAATACTCGATTGTATATAATTTACTTAAGGTTATCGGGTGGGGGTTCAAAAAAAATATGGAGTGATTTTGGCCCCCTAAATATAGGGAGTCTAGTAGCTATCCTAAAAAGAGAGGGCATATTACAAGGCTCTTATAGTATACTTTAGGGAGGAGTGCTCAATTGTATATAATTTAGTTATGATTATCGGGTGAGAGCATTAAGAAATTGGAAGAGATTTTGGCTCCCCAAATATAGGGAGTCTAGTAGTGATCCCAAAAATATGGAGGCAATGGCGAGGCTCTTATAGGATACTTTTTAGAGGAATTCTCGATTGTATGTAAATTACCTAAGGTTGACGGGTGGGGGTTCAAATAATTTATATAAGGTTGACGGGTGGGGGTTCAAATAAATATTGAGCGGTTTTGGCAACCTAAATATAGGGAATCTAGTAGCAATCCCAAAAATAGAGAGCATATTGCAAGGCTCTTAGAGGGTGTTTTAGGGAGGACTGCTCGATTGTATATAATTTATATATGGTTGTCGGGTGGGCGTTTAAAAAAAATATGGATCGGTTTTGGCCACCTAAATATAAAGAGTCTAGTAGCAATCTAAAAATTAGAAAGGTATATTATGAGGCTTTTAGAGGGTGTTTTAGGGAGGAGTGCTTGATTTATATATAATTTACTTATGATTTTATGGTATTTTTGGGAGGCAATGGCGATGCTCTTAGAGGGTATTTTTGGAAGGAATGCTTGATTATATATAATTTATTTAAGGTTATCGGGTTAGGGTTCAAAAATAATATGGAGCGATTTTCGCTTCCTAAATATAGGGAGTCTAGTAGCAATCCCAAAAATAGAGAGCATATTATGAGGCTATTAGAGGGTGTTTTAGGAAGGAGTGCTTGATTATATACTATTCTCTTAAGGTTGTCGGGTGGGGATTCAAACAAAATATAGAGCTGTTTTGGCTCCCTAAATATTGGAAGTTTGTAGCAATCCCAAAAATAGTGAGCATATTGCGAGGTTCTTATAGGGTATTTTAAAGAGGAGTGCTTGATTGTATATAATTTACTTAAGGTTATCGGGTGGGGGTTCAAAAAAAATATAGAACGATTTTGGATCCCTAAATATAGAGAGTCTAGTAGTAATCCCAAAAATAGAGATCATATTGGGAGGCTATTAGAGGGTATTTTTGGGAAGAATGCTCGATTGTATATATTTTACTTAAGGTTGTCAGGTGAGGGTTCAAGAAAAAATATGGAGCGATTTTGACTCCCTAAATATAGGGAGTCTAGTAGCAATCCCAAAAATAAAGAGGTATATTGCGACGCTCTTAGAGGGTGTTTCAGGAAGGAATACTTGATTTATTTAAAATTTATATATGATTTTAGGATATTTTTTGGAGGCAATGTCGAGGCTTTTAGAGTATGTTTTTGCGAGAAATGATCGATTGTATATAATTTACTTAAGGTTATCATATGGGGGTTCAAAAAAAATATAGAGTGATTTTGGCTTCCTACATATTGGGTGTCTAGTAGCAATCCCAAAAATAGAGGGCATATTGCGAGGCTCTTATAGTGTATTTTAGGTAGGAGTGCTCAATTGTATATAATTTAGTTATGATTATCGGGTGAGAGTCCTAAGAAATTAGAAGCGATTTTGGCTCTACAAATATAGGGAGTCTAGTAGCGATCCTAAAAATAAGGAGGCAAGAGCAAGGCTCTTATAGGGTATTTTTGGGAGGAATTCTTGATTGTATGTAATTTACTTAAGGTTGACGGGTGGGGGTTCAAAAAAAATATGGAGCAGTTTTGGTTCCTTAAATATAGGGAGTCTTGTAGCAATCCCAAAAAATAGAAAGAATATTGCGAGGCTCTTAGAGGGTATTTTAGATAGGAGTGCTCGATTGTATATAATTTACTTAAGGTTAGCGGGTGGGATTTTTAAAAAAATATCGAGCAGTTTTGGTGTCCTAAGTATAGGGAGTCTAGTAGCAATCCCAAAAATAGAAAGGTCTATTACGAGGCACTTAAAGGGTATTTTTAGGAGGAGTGCTTGATTTATATATAATTTATTTATGATTTTAGGGTATTTTTAGGAGGCAATAGCAAGGCTCGTAGATGGTGTTTTTTGGAGGAATGCTCGATTGTATACAATTTACTTAAGGTTATCTGGTGGGGGTTCAAAAAAAATATGGAGCGGTTTTGGCTCCTTAAATATAGGGAGTCTAGTAGGAATCCCAAAAATTGAGAGGCATATTACGAAAGTCTTTAAGGGTGTTTTAGGGAGGAGTGCTTTAATTATATATAATTTAGTTATGATTTTAGGATATTTTTAGGAGGCAATGGCGAGGCTCTTAAAGGGTATTATTGGGAGGAATGCTCGATTATCAATAATTTACATAAGGTTGACATATGGGGGTATAAAAAAATATAGAGTGGTTTTGGCACCCTAAATATAGGGAGTCTAGTAGCAATCCCAAAAATAGAGAGCATATTGCGAGGCTCTTAGAGGGTATTTTTGGGAGGACTACATGATTGTATATAATTTACTTAAGGTTACCGGGTGGGCATTCAAAAAAAATATGGATCGGTTTTGGCCACCTAAATATAGAGAGTCTAGTAGCAATCCCAAAATTAGAACGACATACTGCGAGGTTTTTAGAGGGTGTTTTAGGAAGAAGTACTTGATTTATATATAATTTACTTATGATTTTAGGGTATTTTTGGGAGGCAATAGCGATGCCCTTAGTGGGTATTTTTGGAAGGAATGCCCGATTATATATAATTTACTTAAGGTTATCGGGTGAAACTTCAAAAAAAATATGGAGCGATTTTGGCTCCCTAAATATAGGGAGTCTAGTAGCAACCCCAGAAATAAAGAGAATATTATGAGGCTCTTAGAGGGTGTTTTAGGAAGGAGTTCTCGATTATATACATTTCTCTTGAGGTTATCGGGTGGGGGTTCAAAAAAAATATGGAGCTATTTTGGCTCCCTAAGTATAGGGAGTTTAGTAGTAATCCCAAAAATAGAGAGCATATTGTGAGGCTCTTAGAGGGTATTTTAAAGAGGAGTGCTCGATTGTATATAATTTACTTAAGATTGTCGGGTGGGGGTTCCAAAAAAATATAGATCGATTTTGGATCCCTAAATATAGGGAGTCTAGAAGTAATTCCAAAAATAGAGATCAAATTACGAGGCTATTAGAGGGTTTTTTTAGAAGAAATGCTCGATTGTATATAATTTACTTAAGGTTGTCTAGTGGGGGTTCAAGAAAAATATGGAGCAATTTTGACTCTCTAAATATAGGAAGTCTAGTTGCAATACCAAAAATAGAGAGGCATATTGTGACACTCTTTGAGGGTGTTTTAGGTAGGAGTGCTTGATTTATTTATAATTTACATATGATTTTAAGGTATTTTTTGGAGGCAATGGTGAAGCTTTTAGAGTGTGTTTTTGGGAGGAATTCTTCATTGTATATAATTTACTTAAGGTTATCGGGTAGGGGTTCAAAAATAATATGGAGTGGTTTTTGCTCCTAAAATATAGGGAGTCTATTAGCAATCCCAAAAATAGAGGGTATATTGCAAGGCTCTTATAGTGTGTTTTAGGGAGGGGTGCTCGATTGTATATAATTTAGTTATGATTATCGGGTGAGAGCCTTGAGAAATTGGGAGCGATTTTGGCTGCCCAAATATAGAGAGTCTAATAGCGATTCTAAAAATAAGGAGACAATGGCGAGGCTCTTATTGGGTATTTTTGGAAGGAATTCTCAATTGTATGTAATTTACTTAAGGTTGACGGGTGAGGGTTCAAAAAAAATATGAAGTGATTTTTGTTCCTTAAATATAGGGAGTCTAGTAGTAATCCCAAAAATAGAAAGAATATTGCGAGGCTCTTAGAGGGCGTTTTAGGGAGGAGTGCTCGATTGTATATAATTTACTTAAGATTGTCGGGTGGGTGTTTAAAAAACATATAGAGCGGTTTTAGCTTCCTAAATATAAGGAGTCTAGTAGTAATCCCAAAAATAGGAAGACCTATTGCGAGGCTCTTAAGGGGTGTTTTTGGGAGGAGTGCTTGATTTATATATAATTTATTTATCATTTTAGGGTATTTTTGGGAGGCAATGGCGAGGGTGATAGATGGTATTTTTTGGAGGAATGCTCGATTGTATATAATTTACTTAAGGTTGTCGGGTGGGGGTTCAAAAAAAAATATGTAGCGGTTTTGGCTCACTAAAAATAGGGAGTCTAGTAGCAATCCCAAAAATAGAGAGCATATTGTGAGGCTCTTAGAGGATGTTTTAGGGAGGAGTGCTCGATTGTATATAATTCACTTAATATTGTCGGATGGGGGTTAAAAAAAAAATATGGAGCAGTTTTGGCTTCCTAAATATAGGGAGTCTAGTAGCAATCCCAAAAATAGAGAGGCATATTGCGAGGCTAATACAGGGTTTTTTAGAAAGGAGTGCTTGATTTTTAAATAATTTACTTTTGATATTATGGTGCTTTTAGGAGGCAATGGCGAGTCTCTTAGAGGGTGTTTTTGGGAGGAATGCTTAATTGTGTATAATTTTTTTAAGATTATCAGGTAGGGGTTTAAGCAAAATATGGAGCGGTTTTGGTTCCCTAAATATAGGGAGTCTTGTAGCAATCCTAAAAAATAGAGAGCATATTGCAAGGCTTTTAGAGTGTGTTTTAGGAAGGAGTGCTCGATTGTAAATAATTTACTTAAGGTTATCGCGTGGGGATTCAAAAAAAATATAGAGCAATTTTGGCTTCTTAAATATAAGGTGTCTAGTAGCAATCCCAAAAATAGAGAGGTATATTGCAAGGCTCTTAGAGGGAGTTTTATGGAGGAGTGCTTAATTTATATATAATTTAATTATGATTTCAGGATGTTTTTGGGAGGTAATGGCTAGGCACTTTGAGGTGTTTTTAGAAGGAATGCTCGATTATATATAATTTACTTAAGGTTGTCGGGTGGGGGTTCAAAAAAAATATAGGGCGGTTTTGGCTCTCTAAATATAGAGAGTCTAGTAGCAATCCCAAAAATAGATAGCATATTGTGAGGCTCTTACAAAGTGTTTTAGGGAGGAGTGCTCGATTGTATACAATTTATTTATGATTATCGAGTGGGAGCCTTGAGAAATTGGGAGCGATTTGGCTCCCTAAATATAGGGAGTCTAGTAGTGATCCCAAAAATAAGGAGGCAATGGCGAGTCGCATATAGGGTGTTTTTGGGATAAATGCTCGATTGTATATAATTTGCTTAAGGTTAACGGGTGGGGGTTCAAAAATAATATGGAGCAGTTTTGGCTCCCTAAATATAAAGTGTCTAGTAGCAATCCCAAAAATAGAGAACATATTGCAAAGCGCTTAAAGGGAGTTTTACGGAGGAGTGGTCGATTGTATATAATTAACTTAAGGTTGTCGGGTGGGCGTTCAAAAAAAATATGAAGCGGTTTTGACTACCTAAATATAGGGAGTCTAGTAGTAATGCCAAAAATAGAAAGGCATATTACGAGACTCTTAGAGGATGATTTAGGGAGGAGTGCTTGATTTATATATAATTTACTTATAAGTTTAGGGTGTTTTTGAGAGTCAATGGTGAGGCTCTTAGAAGTTGTTTTAGGGAGGTGTGCTCGATTGTATATTATTTACTTAAGGTTGTCCGTTGGGGGTTCAAAAAAAATATGAAGTGGTTTTGGCTCTATAAATATAGGGTGTCTAGTAGCAATCCCAAAAATAGAAAGCATATTGCGAGGCTCTTAGAGGGTATTTTAGGGAGGAGTGCTCGATTGTATTTAATTTACTTAAGGTTGTCGGGTGGGGGTTCAAAAAAAATATGGAGCAGTTTTGCCACCCTAAATATAGGGAGTCTAGTAGCAATCCCAAGAATAAAGAGCGTATTACGAGGCTATTAGATGGTATTTCTGGGAGGAATGATCGATTGTATATAATTTACTTTAGGTTATCAGGTGGGGGTTCAAAAAAAATATGGAGCGATTTTGGCTCCCTAAATATAGGGAGTCTAGAAGCAATCTCAAAGATAGAGAGCATATTACAAGGCTCTTAGAGGGTGTTTTAAGGACGAGTGCTCGATTGTATATAATTTACTTAAGGTTGTCGAGTAGGGGTTCAAAAAAAATATGCAGCAATTTTGGCTCCCTAAATATAAGGAGTCTAGTAGCAATCCAAAAAATAGAGAGGCATATTGCAAGGCTTTTAGAGGGTGTTTTAGGGAGGAGTGCTTGATTTATATATATAATTTACTTATTATTTTAGGGTAGTTTTGGGAGAAAATGGTGAGGCTCATAAAGGGTGTTTTTAGGAGGAATGCTCGATTGTGTATAATTTACTTAAGATTGTCGGGTGGGTTCACACAAAATATGGAGCGGTTTTGGCTCCCTAAATATAGGGAGTCTAATAGCAATCCTAAAAAATAGAGAGCATATTGTGAGGCTCTTAGAGGGTGTTATAGGGAGGAGTGCTCGATTGTATATAATTTACTTTAGGTTGTCGGGTAGGGGTTGAAAAACAATATTGAGCGGTTTTGGCCCCTTAAATATAGAGAGTCTAGTAGCAATCCTAAAAATAGAGTGGCATATTACGAGGCTCTGAGAAGGTGTTTTAGAGAGGAGTTCTTGATTTATATATAATTTACTTATGATTTTTGGGTGCTTTTGGGAGGCAATGGTGAGGCTCTTATAGGGTGTTTTTGGAAGAAATGTTTGATTGTATATAATTTACTTAAGGTTGACGGGTGAAGGTCCAAAAAAAAATAGAGCGGTTTTGCCTCTATAAATATAGGGAGTCTAGTAGTAATCCTAATAATATAGAGCATATTACAAGGCTCTTAGAGGGTGTTTTCGGACGGAATGCTCGATTGTATATAATTTACTTAAGGTTGTCGGGTGGGTATTCAAAAAAAATATGGAGCAATTTTGGCTACCTAAATATAGGGAGTTTAGTAGCAATCAATAAAATAAAAAGATATATTGCGTGGCTCTTATAGGGTGTTTTAGGAAGGAGTGCTTTATATATGTATAATTTACTTATGATCTTAGGGTATTTTTGGGTTGTGTGGCTCTTAGAGGGTGTTTTTGGGATGAATGCTCAAACATATATAATTTATTTAAAGTTATCGGGTAAGGGTTCAAAAAAAATATGGAGTGGTTTTGGTACCCTAAATATAGGGAGTCTAGTAGCAATCCCAAAAAAAGAGAGAATATTGCAAGGCAATTAGAGGGTGTTTTAGGGAGGAATGCTCGATTATATATAATTCACTTAAGGTTGTCGGGTGGGGGTTAAAAAAAAATATAGATCGGTTTTGGGTCTCTAAATATAAGGAGTATAGTAGCAATCCCAAAAATTGAAAGCATATTGTGAGGCTCTTACAAAGTGTTTTAGGGAGGAGTGCTCGATTGTATATAATTTAGTTATGACTATCGGGTGGAAGCCTTGAGAAATTGGGAGAGGTTTGGCTCCCTAAATACAGGGAGTCTAGTTACAATCCCAAAATTAGAGAGGCATGTTGCGAGGCTATTACAGGGTGTTTGAGGAAGGTGTTCTTGATTTATATATAATTTACTTATAATTTTAAGGTATTTTTGTGAGGCAATTGTGAGGCCCTTAGAGGGTGTTTTTAGGTGGAATGCTTGATTGTGTATGATTTATTTAAGGTTGTTGGGTAGGGGTTTAAACAAAATATGTTGCAATTTTGGCTCCCTAAATATAGGGAGTCAAGTAGCAATCCCAAAAATTAGAAAGCATATTGTGAGGCTCATAGAGGGTGATTTAGGAAGGGGTGCTCGATTTTAAATAATTTACTTAAGA
The DNA here is from genome assembly GCA_947650365.1 of Chamaelirium japonicum. Lineage (NCBI taxonomy): Eukaryota > Viridiplantae > Streptophyta > Magnoliopsida > Liliales > Melanthiaceae > Chamaelirium > Chamaelirium japonicum. The sequence continues at coordinate 275,161 of CANTAL010000128.1, read as the reverse complement.
TTATTAGGAGGGGGTTCAAAAACAATATGGAGCAGTTTTGGCTCCTTAAATATAAGATATCTAGTAGCTATCCCAAAAATAGAGAGGCATATTGCGAGGCTCTTTAAGGGTGTTTTATGGAGGAGTGCTTGATTTATATATAATTTACTTATGATTTTAGGGTGTTTTTGGGTGGTACTGGCGAGGATCTTTGAGGGTATTTTAATAAGGAATGCTCGATTATATATAATTTACTTAAGATTGTCGGATGAGGGTTCAAAAAAAATAGAGAGCGGTTTTGGCTCCCTAAATATAGGGAGTCTAGTAGCAATCCCAAAAAGAGAGAGCATATTGCGAGGCTCGTACAAAGTGTTTTAGGGAGGAGTTCTTGATTGTATATAATTTAGTTATGATTATCGAGTGGGAGCCTTAAGAAATTGGGAGCGGTTTAGCTTCCTAAATATAGAAAGTCTAGTAGTGATTCCAAAATTAAGGAGGTAATGGCGAGGCTCATATAGGGTGTTTTTGGGATGAATGCTCGATTGTATATAATTTGCTTAAGGTTAATAGGTGGGGGTTCAAAAATAATATAGAGCAATTTTAGCTCCCTAAATATACAGAGTCTAGTAGCAATCCCAAAAATAGAGAACTTATTGCAAAGCGCTTAGAGGGTGTTTTATGTAGGAATGCTCGATTGTATATAATTTACTTAAGGTTATCGGGTGGGCATTCAAAAAAAAAATGGAGCGGTTTTGGCTACCTAAATATAGGGAGTCTAGTAGCAATGCCAAAAATAGAAAGGCATATTGCGAGGCTCTTAGAGGGTAATTTAGGGAGGAGTACTTGATTTATATATAATTTACTTATAATTTTATGGTATTTTTGGGAGGCAATGGCGAGGCACTTAGAGGGTATTTTTGGGAGAAATACTTGATTGTATATAATTTACTTAAGGTTGTTGAGTGGGGTTCAAAAAAAATATGGTGCGATTTTAGCACCATAAATATTGGGAGTCTTGTAGCAATCCTAAACATAGAGGGCATATTGCAAGGCTCTTAGAAGTTGTTTTAGGAGGTGTGCTCGATTGTATATAATTCACTTAACGTTGTTCGGTGGGGGTTTAAAAAATATATGGAGCGGTTATGGCTCCCTAAATATAGGGTGTTTAGTAGCAATCCCAAAAATAGTGAGCATATTTTGAGGCTCTTAGAGGGTATTTTAGGGAGGAGTGCTCGATTGTATATAATTTACATAAGGTTGTCGGGTGGGGGTTCAAAAAAATTATGGAGTGGTTTTGCCTCCCTAAATATAGGGAGTCTAGAAGCAATACCAAGAATAGAGAGCATATTGCAAGACTATTAGATGGTGTTTTTGGGAGGAATGATCGATTGTATATAATTTACTTAAGGTTTTCGGGTGGGGGTTCAAAAAAAATATGGAGTGATTTTGGCTCCCTCAATATAGAGAGTCTAAAAGTAATCCTAAAAATAGATAGCATATTGCGAGGCTCTTAGAGGGTGTTTTAGGAAGGAGTACTCGATTGTATATAATTTACGTAAGCTTGTTAGGTGGGGGTACAAAAAAATAGGGAACAATTTCGGCTACCTAAATATAGGGAGTCTAGTAGCAATCCCAAAAATAGAGAGGCATATTGCGAGGCTCTTAGAGGGTGTTTTCGGGAGGGGTTTTTGATTTATATATATAATTTACTTATAATTTTAGGGTGTTTTTAGGAGGCAATAGCAAGGCTCATAAATGGTGTTTTTGGGAGGAATGCTCGATTGTGTATAATTTACTTAAGGTTGTTGGGTGAGGGTTCAAACAAAATATGGAACGATTTTGGATTCCAAAATATAGGGAGTCTAGTAGCAATCCTAAAAAATAGAGAGCAAGTTTCTAGGCTCTTAGAGGGTGTTTTAGAGAGGAGTGCTCGATTGTATATAATTTACTTCTGGTTGTCGGGTAGGGGGTGAAAAAAAATATGGTGCAGTTTTGGCCCCATAAATATAGGGAGTCTAGTAGCAATCCTAAAAATAAAGAGGCATATTGCGAGGCTCTTAGAGGGTATTTTAGGGAGGAGTGCTTGATTTATATATAATTTACTTATGATTTTTGGGTGCTTTTGGGAGGCAATGGTGAGGCTCTTAGATGGTATTTTTGGGAGGAATGATCAATTGTATATAATTTTCTTCAGGTTTATGGGTGGGGGTTCAAAAAAAATATAGAGTGTTTTGCCTTCATAAATATAGGGATTTTAGTTGCAATCCCAAAAATAGAGAACATATTACAAGGCTCTTAGAGGGTGTTTTCGAAAGGAATGCTCGGTTGTATATAATTTACTTAAGGTTGTCAGGTGGGCGTTTAAAAAAAATATAAAGCTGTTTTGGCTACCTAAATATAGGAAGTCTAGTAGCAATCAATAAAATAGATCGGTATATTGCGAGGATCTTATAGGGTGTTTTAGGGAGGAGTACTTGATATATATATATATATATATATATATATATATATATATATAATTTACTTATAATTTTAGGGTATTTTTGGGAGTTAATTGAGAGGGTCTTAGAGGGTGTTTTTGGGATGAATACTCGATTATATATAATTTACTTAAATTTGTCGGGTAAGGGTTTAAAAAAAATATAGAGCGGTTTTGGCTCCCTAAATATTGGGAGTCTAGTAGCAATCCCAAAAAAAGAGAGAATAATGCAAGTCTCTTAGAGGGTGTTTTAGGGAGGAGTGCTCGATTGTATATAATTCACTTAAGGCTGTCGGGTGGGGGTTCAAAAAAAATATAGTGCGGTTTTGGGTCCCTAAATATATGAAGTCTAGTAGCAATCCCAAAAATAGAGAGCATATTACGAGGCTCATAAATGGTATTTTAGTGAGGAGTGCCCGATTGTATATAATTTACTTAAGGTTGTCGGGTGGAGGTTCAAAAAAAATATGGAGCAGTTTTGGCTCCCTAAATATAGAAAGTCTAGTAGCAATCCCAAAAATAGAGAGCATATTGTGGGATTATTTGAGGTTGTTTTTGGGAGGATTGCTCGATTATATATAATTTACTTAAGGTTTCGGGTGGGTGCTCAAAAAAAATATTGAGAGGTTTTGGCTCCCTAAATATAAATAGACTAATAGCAATCCCAAAAATAGAGAGGTATATTGCGAGGCTCTTAAAGGGTATTTTAGGGAGGAGTGCTTGATTTATATATAATTTACTTATGATTTTAGGGTGTTTTTGGGAGGTAATAGCGAGGCTTTTAGAGGGTATTTTTGGGAGGAATGCATAATTATATATAATTTACTTAAGATTATCAGGTGGGAGTTCAAAACAAATATGGAACGGTTTAGGCTTCCTAAATATAGGGAGTCTAGTAGTAATCCTAAAAATAGAGAGCATATTGCGAGGATCTTAGAGGGTGCCTTAGGGAGGAGTACTCTAATGTATATAATTTAGTTTTGATTATCAGGTGGGAGCTTTGAGAAATTGGGAGCAATTTTGGCTCCTAAAATACAGGGAGTCTAGTAGCGATCCCAAAAATAAGGAGGCAATGGCGAAGCTCTAATAGGGTATTTTTGGGAAGAATGCTCGATTGTATATAATTTTCTTAATATTGACAGGTGGGGGTTTAAAAAAATATGAAGCAATTTTGGCTCCCTAAATATAAGAAGTCTAGTAGCATTCCCAAAAATCTATAGCATATTGGGAGGCTCTTAAAGGGTGTTTTATGGAGGAGTGCTCAATTATAAATAATTTTCTTAATTTTGTCGGGTGGGTATTAAAAAAAATATGGAACGGTTTTAGTTCCCCAAATATAGAGAGTCTGATAGCAATCCCAAAAATAGATATACATGTTGCAAGGTTCTTAGAGGGTGTTTTTGGGAGGAATGCTTGATTGTATATAATTTACTTAAGATTGTCGGGTGGGGGTTCAAAAAAAATATGGAGCGGTTTTGGCTCTATAAATATAGGGAGTCTAGTAGCAATCCCAAAAATAGAAAGCATATTGCGAGGCTATTAAAGGGCTTTTTTGGGAGAAATGCTCGATTGTATATAATTTACTTAAGGTTATCGGGTAGGGGGTTCAATAAAAATATGGAGAGGTTTTGCATTTGCACTCTTGATATAGGGTGTCTAGTTACAATCCCAAAAATAGAGATCATATTGCAAGTATCTTAGAGGGTGTTTTAATGAGGAGTGCTCAATTGTATATAATTTACTTAAGGTTATTGGGTGGGGGTTCAAAAAAAATATTGAGCTGTTTTGGCTCCCTAATTATAGAAAGTCTAGTAGTAACCCCAAAAATAGAGAGGCATATCGTAAGGCTCTTAAAGGGTGTTTTAGTGAGGAGTGCCTGATTTATATATAATTTATTTATGATTTTAGTATGTTTTTTGAAGGCAATGATGAGGCTCTTAGAGGGTGTTTTTGGGAGAAATGCTCAATTGTGTATAATTTACTTAAGATTATCAGATGGTGGTTAAAAAATATATATAGTATGGTTTTGGCTCCCTTAATATAGAGAGTCTAGTAGCAATCTCAAAAAATAGATAGCATATTGCGAGGCTCTTGGAGGGTGTTTTAAGGAGGAGTGCTCGATTGTATATAATTTACTTAAAGTTGTCAGGGGGGTTTCAAAAAAATTATGGAGCGGTTTTGGCTCCTTAAATATAGGGAGTCTAGTAGCAATCCAAAAAATAGAGAGGCATATTGCGAGGCACTTAGAGGATATTTTTGGGAGAAATGCTTTAGTTATAAATAATTTACTTATGATTTTAGGGTGTTTATAGGAGGCAAAGACGAGGCTCTCAACGGGTGTTTTTGGAAGGAATGCTCGATTGTATATAATTTACTTAAGGTTGACGGGAGGGGGGTTCAAAAAAATTATGGAGTGATTTTGGCTCCATAAATATAGGGAGTCTAGTAGCAATCCCAAAAATAGAGAGCATATTGTGAGGCTCTTAGAGGCTGTTTTAGGGAGAACTGCTCGATTGTATATAATTTACTTAAGGTTGTCGGGTAGGAGTTCAAAAAAAAATATGGATCGGTTTTGGCCACCAAAATATAGCGAGTCTAGTAGCAATCCCAAAAATAGATAGGCATATTGCAAGACTCTTAGAGGGTATTTTAGAGAGGTGTGCTTTATTTATATATAATTTACTTATAATTTTAAGGTATTTTTGGAATAAAATGGTGAGGCTCTTAAAGGGTATTTTTGGGAGGAATTCTCGATTATATTTCATTTACTTAAGGTTGTATAGTACGGGTTCAAAAAAAATATGGGGCAGTTTTGGCTCCCTAAATATAAGGAGTCTAGTAGCAATCCCAAAAATAGAGAGCATATTACGAGGCTTTTATAAGGTATTTTAGGGAGGAGTGCTCAATTATATATAATTTACTTAAAGTTGTCGGGTGGGTGTTCAAAAATAATATAGAGCAATTTTGGATCCCTAAATATAGGGAGTCTAGTTGCAATCCCAAAAATAGAAAACATATTGCGAGGCTATTAGAGGGTGTTTTTTAGAGGAATACTCAATTGTATAAAATTTACTTAAGGTTATCGGGTGGGGGTTCAAAAAAAATATGGACAGTTTTGGCTCCCAAAATTTAGCAAGTCTAGTAGCAATCACAAAAATAGATAGACATATTGGAGGCTCATAGAGGGTGTTTTAGGGAGGAGTACTTGATTTATATATAATTTACTTATGATTTTAGGGTATTTTTATGAGGCAATGGCGAGGCTTTTAGAGGGTGTTTTTGGAAAGAATGCTTGATTATATATAATTTACTTAAGGTTATCGGGTGGGGGTTAAAAAAAAATATGGAGCAGTTTTGGCTCCCTAAATATACGAAGTCTAATAGCAAACCCAAAAATAGAGAGTATATTACGAGGCTCTTAGTGTGTGTTTTAAAGAGGAGTGCTCGATTATATATAATTTAGTTATGATTATCGGGTGGAAGCCTTAAGAAATTGGGAGTGATTTTAGCTTCCTAAATATAGGGAGTCTAGTAGCGATCCAAAAATTTAAGGAGGCAATGGCGAGGATCTTATTGGGTATTTTTTCGACGAATACTCGTTTGTATGTAATTTATTTAAAGTTGACAGGTGGGGGGTTCAAAAAAATTATGGAGCGATTTTGGCTCCTTAAATATAGGGAGTTTAGTAGCAATCCCAAAAATAGAGAGAATATTATGAGGCTCTTAGAGGGTGTTTTAGGAAGAAGTGTTTGATTGTATATAATTTACTTAAGGTTGTCGAGTGGGTGTTCAAAAAAAATATAAAGTGGTTTTGGCTACCTAAATACAGGGAGTATAGTATTAATCCCAAAAATATAAAGGCATATTGTGAGGCTCTTAGAGAGTATTTTTGGAAGGACTACTTTATTTATATACAATTTATTTATGATTTTAAGGTATTTTTTGGAGGCAATGGCGAGGCTCTTGGTGGGTATTTTTGAGAGGAAAACTCGATTGTATATAATTTTCTTAAGGTTGTCGAGTTGGGGTTGAAAAAAAATATGAAGCGATTTCGGCTCCCTAAATATAGGGAGTCTAGTAGGAATTCCAAAAATAGAGAGCATATTACGAGACTCTTAGAGGGTATTTTAGAGAGGAGTGCTCGATTGTATATAATTCCATTAAGGTTATCGTGTGGGGGTTTAAAAAAAATATGGAGCGGTTTGGGAACCCTAAATATAAGGAGTCTAGTAGCAATCCCAAAAATTGAGTGCATATTATGAGGCTCTTAAAAGGTATTTTAGAGAGGAGTGCTCGATTGTATATAATTTACTTAAGGTTGTCGGGTGGGGGTTCAAAAAAAATATGGAGCGGTTTTGGCTCCCTGAATTTAGTGAGTCTAGTAGCAATCCCAAAAATAGAAAGCAAATTACGAGGCTTTTAGAGGGTGTTTTAGATAGTAGTTATTGATTTATATATAATTTACTTATGATTTTAGGGTGTTTTTGGGGGGCAATTGTGAGGCTCTTAGAGGGTGTTTTTTGGAGGAATGCTCGATTGTCTATAATTTATTTAAGGTTATCGGGTGGGATTCAAACAAAATATGGAGCAGTTTTGGCTCCCTAAATATAGGGAGTCTGGTAGCAATTCCAAAAAATCGAAAGCATATTACGAGGCTCTTAGAGGGTCTTTTAGGGAGGAGTGCTTGATTGTATATAATTTACTTAATGTTTTTTGGTGGGGGTTAAAAAAATATAGAGTGGTTTTGGCTCCTTAAATATAGGGAGTTTAGTAGCAATCCCAAAAATAAAGGCATATTGCAAGGCTCTTAGAGGGTATTTTAGGGAGGAGTGCTTGACTTATATATAATTTATTTATAATTTTAGCATATTTTTGAGAGGCAATGGCGAGGCTCCTAGAGGGTATTTTTGGGAGGAATGCTCGATTATATATAATTTACTTAAGGTTGTCTGGTGGGGTTCAAAAAAAATATAGAGTGGTTTTGGCTCCCTAAATATAGGGAGTCTCATAGCAATCCTAAAAATAAAGAGCATATTTTAAGGCTCTTAGTGGGTTTTTAGGGAGAAGTGATTGACTGTATATAATTTACTTAAGGTTGTCAGGTGGGGGTTCAAAAAAAATATGGAGCGGTTTTTGGCTCACTAAATATAAGGAGTCTAGTAGCAATTCCAAAAATAAATAGGCATATTAGTAGGCTCTTAGAGGGTGTTTTAGAGAGGAGTGCTTGATTTATATATAATTTACTTATTATTTTAGAGTATTTTTGGGAGGCAATGGCGAGGCTCTTAGAGGGTATTTTTTAGAGGAATGCTCAATTGTAAATAATTAACTTAAGGTTGTCGTGTGGAGGTTCAAAAAAAATATAGAGCAGTTTTAGCTCCCTAAATATTGGATGTCTAGTAGTAATCCCAAAAATAGAGAGCACATTGCGAGGCTCTTAGAGGGTGTTTTAGGGAGGAGTGCTCGAATGTATATAATTGACTTAAGGTTGTCAGGTGGGGGTTCAGAAAAGATATCGAGCGGTTTTAGCTCCCTAAATATAAGGAGTCTAGTAGCAATCCCAAAAATAGCGAGGCATATTACGAGGCTCTTAGAGGGTGTTTTAGGGAGGAGTGATTGATTTATATATAATTTACTTATGATTTTAGGGTGTTTTTGGGAGGCAATGGCGAGGCTCTTAGAGGGTGCTTTTAGGAGGAATACTCGATTGTATATAATTTACTTAAGGTTGTCGGGTGGAGATTTAAAATAAATATGGAGCAGTTTTGGCTCCCTAAATATAGGGAGTCTAGTAGCAATCCCAAAAATAGAGAGCATATTGCGAGATTCTTAGAGGGTATTTAGGGAGGTGTGCTCGATTGTATATAATTTACATAAGTGTGTCAGGAGGGGGTTCAAAAAAAATATGGAGCAGTTTTGGCTCCCTAAATATAAAGAGTCTTGTAGCAATCCTAAAAATAGAGAGGCATATTGCGAGGCTCTTAGAGGGTATTTTAGGGAGGACTGCTTGATTTATATATAATTACTTATGATTCTAGGGTGTTTTTGGGAGACAATGGCGAGGCACTTAGATGGTGTTTTTGGAAGGAATGCTCGATTGTATATAATTTACTTAAGATTGTCGGGTGGTGGTTCAAAAAAAATAGAGTGGTTTTGGCTCCCTAAATATAGGGATTCTAGTTGCAATCCCAAAAATAAAGAGCATATTGTGAGGCTCTTAGAGGGTGTTTTAGGGAGAAGTGTTCAATTGTATATAATTTACTTTAGGTTGTCAGGTGAGGGTTCAAAAAAAATATAGAATGGTTTTGGCTCCTTAAATATAGGGAGTCTAGTAGCAATCCCAAAAATAGAGAGGCATATTACGAGGCTTTTTTAGGGTATTTTAGGGAGGAATATTTGATATATATATATAATTTACTTATGATTTTAGGGTATTTTTGGGTGGCAATAGCGAGGCTCTTATTGGGTGTTTTTGGGATGAATGCTTGATTGTATATAATTTACTTAAAATTATCAGGTGGGGGTTCAAAAAAAATATGGAAGTGGTTTTAAGGAGTGATTTTGGTTCCTCAAATATAGGTAAGCACTTAGTAAGGATCTTGATAGGTGTTTTGGGGTTGAGTGCATATTTTCTAAATTATTTACTTGTACTTATCGGGTAGGGGTCCTGAGAAATTAGGGAGCGATTATTGGTCCCCAAATATAAGGAGTTTGGTAGAAATCCCAAAATACGGAAGCATATGATAAGGCTTTTGAAGGGTGTTTAGGAGAGGAGTACTTAATTTATATATAATTTATTTTCTGTTTTCTGGTTGGGGTCCTAAGAATATACGGAGCGATTTTGGTTTCCTAGTTGTAGAAGGTCTGGTAGAGATCTTAAAAATAAAAAAGGTTATTGTAAGTCCCTTGGAGGATATTTTCGGGAGAATATTTGATTTGGGTATAATTTACTTATGATTGACGGGTAGGGATCCTAAGAAAATAGGGAACCATTATAGCACTCTAAATATAGGAAGTCTGGTAGCTATCCTAAAAATATAGAGGTACATTACAAGGCTCTTGGAGGGTGTTTTAGGGATAACTGCTTAATTTGTAAATTATTTTACTTATGATTATTGGGTGAGGGTCCAGAAGCAATAGATATCGATTTTGGCTTCCCAAATGTATAGAGTCTGGTAACATTCCCAAAAATATGGAGACACGTAGTGGGGATCTTGAAGGTTATTTTGGGAAGGAGACTCCAAATGTAAGGAGTCTGGTAGCGATATTAAAATAGGTTGGCATATATCGAGCCTCTTAGTAGGGTATTTTAAGAAGGAGTGCTTGATTTATATGTAATTTACTTTTGATTATCGGGTTGGGGGTCCTAAGAAAGTAGGGAAGCACATGACGAGACTCTTGGAGGGTGTTTATGGAAGGAGTGCTCGATTTGTTTATAATTTAGTTATGATTATCAGGTTGGAGCCTTGAGAAATTAGGATCAATTTTGGCTTTCCAAATATAGGCAGTCTAGTAAATCCTAAAAATAAGGAGACAATGGTGAGGCTTTTAGAGGATGTTTTTGGGAGAAATACTCGATTGTATATAATTTACTTAAGGATATCGGGTGGGGTTTAAAAAAAATATGGAGCTATTTTGGCTCCCTAAATATAGGGAGGAGTGGTCGATTGTATATAATTTACTTAAGGTTATCGAGTAGGGGGTTCAAAAAAAATATGGAGCGAGTTTGGCTCCCTAAATATAGGGAGTCTAGTAGCAATCGAAAAAATAAAGAGGCATATTGCGAGTTTTTTAAAGGGTGTTTTAGGGAGGAGTGCTTGATATATATATAATTTATTTATGATTTTAGGGTATTTTTAGGAGGCAATGGCGAGGCTCTTAGAGGGTGTTTTTGGGAGGAATGCTTGATTGTATATAATTTACTTAAGGTTATCAGGTGGGGGTTCAAAAAAAATATAAAGTAGTTTTGGCTCCCTATATATAGAGAGTCTAATAGCAATCTCAAAAATAAAGAGCATATTGCGAGTCTTTTAGAAGGTATTTTAGGGAGGAGTGCTCGATTGTATATATGTTACTTATGGTTGTTAGGTGGGGGTTCAAAAAAATATAGTGCAATTTTGGCTCCCTAAATATAGGGAGTCTCATAGCAATCCCAAAAATAGAGAGGCATATTGCGAGGCTCTTAAATGATGTTTTAGGGAGGAGTGTCTGATTTATATATAATTTACTTATGATTTTAGGGTGTTTTTGGGAGGCAATGGCAAGTCTTTTAAAGGTTATTTTTAGGAGAAATGCTCGATTGTATATAATTACTTAAGGTTATCGGGTAGGGGTTCATAAAAAATATGGAAGTGATTTTAGGAATCGATTTTGGCTTTCCAAATATAAGGAACCACTTAGTGAGGATCCTAGTTGGTGTTTTAGGGAGGAGTGCATATTTTGTATATAATTTACTTATACTTATCGGGTGATGGTCCTTAAAAATTAAGAAGCAATTTTGGCTCTCCAAATATAAAGAGTTTGGTAGAAATCCTAAAATAGGGAGGTATATAGTCAGCCTTTTGAAAGATGTTTAGGAAAAGAGTGCTCGATTTATATATAATTTATTTTACATTGTCTGGTGGGGTCCTGAGAAAATAGGGAGCGATTTTGATACCCCAATTGTAGAAAGTCTGGTAGCGATCTTAAATATAGGAAAGCACATTACAAGTCCCTAGAAGGATATTTTGGGGAAAATATTTAATTTGTGTATAAGTTACTTATGATTGACGGGTAGGGATCCTAAGAAAATAGAGAACCATTATGGCACTCCAAATATAAAGGGTCTGGTGGTTATCCTAAAAATATGGAGACACATTACGAGGCTCTTAGAGGGTGTTTTAGGGATGACTGCTCGATTTGTAAATTATTTTACTTACAGCTGTTGGGTGGGGGTTCTAAAAAAATAGAGATTGATTTTGGCTATCCAAATATAAGGAGTCTGGTAACAATCCCAAAAGTATGGAGACACGTGGCAAGGATCTTGAAGGTTATTTTGGAAAGGAGTGCTCGATTTGTATATAATTTACTTATGGTTGTCGTGTGAATATCCTAAAAAAATAGGAAGCGATTTTGGTTCCCCAAATATAAGGAGTCTAGTAGCGATATTAAAATAGGTTGGCACATATCGAGCCTCATTGAAGGATATTTTGAGGAGGAGTGCTCGATTTGTATATAATTTAATTTTGATAATAAAGCGGGGGTCCTAAGAAAGTCGAGAAACACATGACGAGACTCTTGGAGGATATTTATGAAAGGAATGCGTGATTTGTATATAATTTAGTTATAATTATCGAGTGGAAGTCTTGAGAAATTGGGAATAATTTTGGCTTCCCAAATATAGGGAGTCTAGTAGCGATCCCAAAAACAAGGAGACAATAGCGAGGCTATTAGAGGGTATTTTTGGGAGGAATGCTTGATTGTATATAATTTACTTAAGGTTATCAGGTGGGGGTTTAAAAAAAATATAGAGAGGTTTTGGCTCCCTAAATAAAAGGAGTCTAGTAGCAATCCCAAAAATAAAGATCATATTGTGAAGCTCTTAAAGGGTGTTTTAGGGAGGAGTGCTTGATTATACATAATTTACTTAAGGTTATCGGGTGGGGGTTCAAAAAAATATAAAGCGGTTTTAGCTCCTAAAATATAGGGAGTCTAGTAGCAATCCCAAAAATAGATAGGCATATTGAAAGACTCTTAGAGGGTGTTTTAGGGAGGAGTTCTTAATTTATATATAATTTACTTATGATTTTAGGGTGTTTTTGGGAGGCAATAGCGATGCTCTTAAAGGGTGTTTTTGAAAAAAATGCTCGATTGTTTATAATTTACTAAAAGTTATCGAGTGGGGGTTCAAAAAAAATATGATAGTAGTTTTAGGGAACGATTTTAGCTCTCCAAATAAAGGGAAGCACTTAGTAAGGATCCTGGGAGGTGTTTTGGGAAGGAGTGTATAATTTGTATATAATTTACTTATACTTATCGGGTGGAGGTCTTGAGAAATTAGGGAGCGATTTTGGGTCCCCAAATATATAGAGTTTGGTAGAAATCCCAAAATAGGGAGACATATAATGAGGCTTTTAAAGGGTGTTTAGGAGAAGAGTGCTCGATTTATATATAATTTATTTTAGGTTATCCGGTGGGGGTCCTGAGAAAATAGGAAGCAGTTTTGGCACCCCAATTGTAGAAAGTCTACTAGTAATCTTAAAAATAGCAAAGCACATTGCAAGTCCAATGGAGGATGTTTTGGAGAGGTTGTTTGATTTGTGTATAATTTACTTATGATTGATGGGTAGGGATCCTAAAAAATAGGGAACTATTTTGGCACACCAAATATAGGGTGTCTGGTAGCTATCCTAAAAATATGGAGGTACATTACGAGGCTCTTAGAGGGTGTTTTAGGAATGACTGCTCGATTTATAAATTATTTTACTTACAGTTGTTGGGTGACGGTCCTAAAAAAATAAAGATCAATTTTGGCTACCCAAATGTAAGAAATCTGGTGACGATCCCAAAAGTAGGGAGATATATGGTGAGGATCTTGAAGGTTATTTTGTAAAGGAGTGCTCGATTTATATATAATTTACTTATAGTTATCGTGTGAGTTTTCTAAAAAATAATAAGTTTTTTGTTTCCAAAATATAAGGAGTCTGGTAGCGATATTAAAATAGGTTAGCATATATTGAGCCTCTTTGTAGTGTATTTTGAGGAGGAGTGCTCGATTTGTATATAATTTATATTTGATTATCGGATGGGGGGTTCTAAGAAAGTAGGGAAGCACATGACGAGACTCTTGGAGGGTGTTTATGGAAGAAGTGCTCGAATTGTATATAATTTAGTTATAATTATCAGGTGGGAGACTTGAGAAATTGGGATCGATTTTGGCTTCCCAAATATAGGGAGTCTAGTAGCGATCCCAAAAATAAGAAGGCAATAGCGGGGCTCTTAGAGGGTGATTTTGGAAGGAATGATCGATTGTATATAATTTACTTAAGGTTGACGGGTATGGGTTCATAAAAAATATGAAGCGGTTTTGGTTCCCTAAATATAAGGAGTCTAGTAGCAATCCCAAAAATAGATAGCATATTGCGAGGCTCTTAGAGGATGTTTTAGGGAGGAGTACTAGATTGTATATAATTTACTTATAATTTTAGGATATTTTTGGGAGGCAATGGCGAGGCTCTTAGAAGGTGTTTTTGGGAGAAATGCTTAATTATACATAATTTACTTAAGGTTGTCGGATGGGGGTTCAAAAAAAATATAAAGTGGTTTTGGCTCCCTAAATATAGGTAGTTTAGTAGCAATCCCAAAAATAGAAAGGCATATTGCGAGGCTCTTAGAGGGTGTTTTAGGGAGAAGTGCTTGATTTATATATAATTTACTTATAATTTTAGGATATTTTTGGGAGGCAATGGCGAGGCTCTTAGAGGGTGTTTTTGGAAGGAATGTACAATTGTACATAATTTACTTAAGATTATCGGGGGTAGGAGTTTAAAAAAAATATGGAGCTATTTTGGCTCTCTAAATATAGGGAGTCTAGTACCAATCCCAAAAATAGAAAGCATATTGCGAGGCTCTTAAAGGGTGTTTTAGGGAGGAGTGCTCGATTGTATATAATTTACTTAAGGTTGTCGGGCGAGGATTGGAAAAAAAAATATGGAGTGGTTTTGGCTCCCTAAATATACAGAGTCTAGTAGCAATCCCAAAAATAGAGAGGCATATTGCGAGGCTCTTAGAGGGTGTTTTAGGAAGGAGTACTTGATTTACATATAATTTACTTATAATTTTAGGGTGTTTTTGGGAGGTAATAGCGAGACTCTTAGAGGGTGTTTTTGTAAGAAATACTCGATTATATATAATTTACCTAAGATTGTCAGGTGGGGGTTCAAAAAAAATATAGAGCAGTTTTGGCTCCCAAAATATAGGGAGTCTAGTAGCAATCCTAAAAATAGAGAGCATATTGTAAGGCTCTTAAAGGGTATTTTAGGGAAGAGTGCTTTATTGTATATAATTTTTTTAAGACTGTCAGGTGTGGTTTTAAAAAAATATAGAGCGGTTTTGGCTCCTTAAATATAGAGTGTCTAGTAGCAATCCCAAAAATAGATAGGCATATTGTAAGTCTCTTAGAGGGTGTTTTAGGGAGGAGTGCTTGATTTATATGTAATTTACTTATGATTTTAGGGTGTTTTGGGAAGGTAATTGCGAGGCTCTTAGAGGGTGTTTTTGGGAGGAATGCTTGATTGTATATAATTTACATAAGGTTGTTGGGTGGGGGTTCAAAAAAACTATGGAGCGATTTTGGCTACCTAAATATAGGGAGTCTAGTTGCAATCCCAAAATTAGATAGCATATTACGAGGCTCTTAGAGGGTGTTTTAAAGAAAAGTGCTTTATTATATATAATTTACTTAAGGATGTCTGGTGGCAGTTCAAAAAAAATATAGAGCGGTTTTGGCTCCCTAAATATAGGGAGTCTAGTAGCAATCCCAAAAATAAAAAGGCATATTGTGAGGCTCTGAGAGGGTGTTTTAGGGAGGGGTGCTTAATTTATATATAATTTACTTATAATTTTAGGGTTTTTTTAAGAGACAATGCCGAGGCTCTTAGAGGGTGTTTTTGGGAGAAATGCTCAATTGTATATAATTTACTTAAGGTTGTCGGGTGGGTTTTAATAGAAATATAGAAGCGGTTTTAGGGAGCGATTTTGGCTCCCCAAATATAGGGAAGCACTTAGTGAGGATCCTGGTAGGTGTTTTGGGGAGGAGTATATAATTTGTATATAATTTACTAATACTTATCTAGAGGGTGTCCTGAAAAATTAGGGAGCAATTTTGGCTCCCTAAATATTAGGAGTTTAGTAGAAATCCCAAAATAGGGAGGCATATTATAAGGCATTTGATGGGTGATTAGTAGAGCAGTGATCGATTTGTATATAATTTATTTTAGGTTGTCCGGTGGGGGTCTTAATAAAATAGGGAGTGGTTTTGGTACCCCAATTGTAGAAAGTATGGTAGCAATCTTAAAAATAGGAAAGCATATTACAACTCCCTTTGAGGATATTTTTGGAAGGATATTTGATTTATGTTTAATTTAATTATGATTAACGGGTAGGGATCCTATGAAAATAAGGAACCATTTTGGCACTTCAATTATAGAAAGTCAGGTAGCTATCCTAAAAATATGGAGGCACATTACAAGGCTCTTGAAGGGGTTTTTAGGGATAACTACTCGATTTATAAATTATTTTACATACAATTATTGGGTGAGGGTCCTGAAAAAAAAAAGATCAATTTTGGCTACCCAAATATAAGGAGTCTGGTAATTATCCCAAAAGTAGGGAGACACATGATGAGGTTCTTAAAGGTTATTTTGGAAAGGAGTGCTCGATTTATATATAATTTACTTATGGGTATTGTGTGAGTGTCCTAAAAAAATTAGAAGTGATTTTGGTTCCCCAAATATAAAGAGTCTGGTAGCGATATTAAAATAGGTTGGCATATTTCAAGCCTATTTGTAGTTGATTTTGAGGAGGAGTGCTTGATTTATATATAATTAAAATTTGATTATCGGATGGGGGGTCTTAAGAAAGTAGGGAAGCACATGACGAGACTCTTGGAGGATGTTTATGGAAGGAGTGCTCGATTTGTATATAATTTAGTTATGATTATCAGGTTGGAGCCTTGACAAATTACGAGCAATTTTGGCTCCCCAAATATAGGGAGTCTAGTAGGGTTCCCAAAAATAAAAAAGCAATAGCGAGGCTCTTAGGGGATATTTTTGCAAGGAATGCTCGATTGTATATAATTTACTTAAGGTTTACGAGTGGGGGTTTAAAAAAATATGGAGCGATTTTGGTTTCCTAATTATAGGGAGTCTAATAGTAATCCAAAAAATAGACAGCATATTGCGACGCTCTTAGAGGATGTTTTAGGAAGGAGTGCTTGATTTATATATAATTTACTTATAATTTTAGGGTGTTTTTGGGAGGCAATGGAGAGGCTCTAAGAGGGTATTTTTAGGAGAAATGTTCGATTGTATATAATTTACTTAAGATTGTCCGGTGGGGGTTTAAAAAAAATATAGAGCTGTTAAGGCTCCCTAAATATAAGGACTCTAGTAGCAATCCCAAAAATAGAGAGCATACTACGAGGCTCTTAGTGGGTATTGTAAGGAGGAATGCTCGATTGTATATAATTTACTTAAGGTAGTCAAGTGGGGGTTCAAAAAAAATATAGAATGGTTTTGGCTCCCTAAATATAGGGAGTCTAGTAGCAATCCTAAAAATAGAGAGGCATATTGCGAGGTTCTTAGAGGGTGTTTTAGGGATGAGTGCTTGATTTATATATATTTTACTTATGATTTTAGGGTGTTTTTGGGAGGCAAATATGAGTCTTTTAGAGGGTGATTTTGGGAGGAATACTCGATTGTTTATAATTTACTTAAGGTTATCAGGTGGGGGTTCAAAAAAAAAATAAAGCGATTTTGCCTCCCTATATATAGAGAGTCTATTAGTAATCCCAAAATTAGAAAATATATTACGAGGCTCTTAGAGGGTGTTTTAGAGAGGAGTACTCGATCGTATATAATTTTCACAAGGTTGTCGGGTGGGTGTTAAAAAAAAATAAGGAGCGGTTTTGGCTCCTTAAATATAGGGAGTCTAGCAATAATCCCAAAAATAGAGAGCATATTGCAAAACTCTTAGAGATTGTTTTAGGGAGGTGTGCTTGATTTATATATAATTTACTTATGATTTTAGGGTATTTTTGGGAGTCAATGGCAAGGTTCTTAGAGGATGTTTTTGGGAGAAATACTTGATTATATATAATTTACGTAAGGTTATCGGGTAGGGGTTCAAAAAGAATATAGAACGGTTTTGGCTCCATATATACAGGGAGTCTAGTAGATATCCCAAAAATAGATAACTTATTGTGAGGCCCTTAGAGGGTGTTTTAGGCAAGAGTGCTCGATTGTAAGGTTGTCGGGTGGGGGTTTAAAAAATATATGGAGAGGTTTTGGCTTCATAAATATAGGGAGTCTAGTAGCAATCCAAAAAATAGAGAGGCATATTGCGTGGCTCTTAGAGGGTGTTTTAGGGAGGAGTGCTTGATTTATATATAATTTACTTATGATTTTAGGATATTTTTGGGAGGCAATGGCAAGGCTCTTAGAGGGTGTTTTTGGGAGAAATGCTCGATTGTATATAATTTACTTAAGTTTATCAGGTGGGATTAAGAAAAAATATGGAGCGGTTTTGGCTCCCTAAATATAGGGAGTCTAGTAGCAATCCCAAAAATAGAGTATATATTGTGAGGCTCTTAGAGGGTATTTTTGGGAGGAGTGCTTGATTGTATATAATTTACTTAAGATTGTCGGGTAGGGATTCAAAAAAATTATGGAGTGGTTTTGGCTCCCTAAATATAGGGAGTCTAGTAGCAATCTCAAAAATAGAGAAGCATATTGCGAGGCACTTTGAGGGTATTTTAGGGATGAGTGCTTGATTTATATATAATTTACTTATGATTTTAAGGTGTTTTTGGGAGGCAATAGCGAGGCTCTTAGAGGGTGTTTTTAGGAGGAATGCTCGATTGTATATAATTTACTTATGGTTGTCGGTTGGGGGTTCAAAAAAAATATGGAGTTATTTTGGCTCAATAAATATTGGGAGTCTAGTAGCAATCCCAAAATAGAGAGCATATTGCGAGGCTCTTAGAGGGTATTTTAGGGAGGAGTGCTAGATTGTATATAATTTACTTAAGGTTATCGGGTAGGGGTTCAAAAAAAATATGAAGCGATTTTAGCTTCCTAAATATATAGAGTCTAGTAGCAATCCAAAAAATAGATGGGCATATTGCGAGGCTCTTAGAGGGTATTTTAGGGATGAGTACATGATTTATATATAATTTACTTATGATTTTAAGGTGTTTTTGGGAGGCAATGACAAGGCTCTCATCAGGAGTTTTTTGGAGGAACGCTTGATTGTATATAATTTTCTTAAGGCTGTCGGGTGGGGGTTCAAAAAAAATATAAAGCGGTTTTGGCATCCTAAATATAGGGAGTCTAGTAACAATCTCAAAAATAGAGAGCATATTATAAGGCTCTTAGAGGGTGTTTTAGGAATGAGTGCTCGAGTATATATAATTTAGTTAAGGTTTTCGGGTGGGGGTTCAAAAAAAATATGAAGCAGTTTTGGCTTACTTAATATAGGGAATCTAGTAGCAATCTCAAAAACAGAGAGACATATTACGATGCTATTAGATGGACTTTTAGGAAGGAGTGCTTGAATTATATATATAATTTATATATAATTTTAGGGTTTTTTGGGAAGCAATGGTGAGGCTCTTAGATGGTGTTTTTGGAAGGAATGCTTGATTGTATATAATTTACTTTAGATTGTCAGGTGGGGGTTCAAAATAAATATGAAACGGTTTTGGCTCCCTAAATATAGGGAGTGTAGTAGCAATCCCAAAAATAAAGAGCATATTGTTAGGCTTTTATAGGGTATTTTAGGGAGGAGTGCTCGATTTTATATAATTTACTTATGATTGTCGGGTGGGGGTTCTAAAATAATATGGAGCGATTTTGGCTCCCTAACTATAAGGAGTCTAGTAGCAATTCCAAAAATAAAGATGCATATTGCGAGGCTTTTAGAGGGTGTTTTAGGAAGGAATGCTTGATTGATATATAATCTACTTATGATTTTATTGTGTTTTTGGGAAGCAATAGCGAGGCTTTTAAAGGGTGTTTTTGGAAAGAATGCTCGATTATATATAATTCACGTAAGGTTATCGAGTGGGGTTTCAAAAAAAATATGGAGCAGTTTTGGCTTCCTAAATATAGGGAGTCTAGTAGCAATCCCAAAAATAGAGAGCATATTGTGAGGCTCTTAGAAGGTATTTTAGGGAGGAGTGCTCGATTGTATATAATTAACTTTAGGTTGTTGGGTGGAGGTTCAAAAAAAATATGGAGCGGTTTTGGCTCCCTAAATATAGGGAGTTTAGTAGTAATCCTAAAAATAACGAGGTATATTGCGAGGCTCTTAGAGGGTATTTTAGGGAGGAGTGTTTGATTTATATAGAATTTACTTATGATTTTAGGGTATTTTTAGGAGGCAATGGCAAGGCTCGTAGAGGCTGTTTTTTAGAAGAATTCATAATTTTATATAATTTACGTAAGGTTATCGGGTGGGGGTTCAAAAAAAATATAGGGCGGTTTTGGCTCCCTAAATATAGGGAGCAAATAAACAATCCCAAAAATAGAGAGCATATTGCGAGGCTCTTAGAGTGTGTTTTTGGAATGAGTGCTCGATTGTATATAATTTACTAAAGGTTATCGGGTGGGGGTTCAAAAAAAATATAGAGCAGTTTTGGCTCCCTAAATATAAGGAGTCTAGTAACAATACCAAAAATAGAGAGGCATATTGCGAGGCTCTTAGTGGGTATTTTAGAAAGGAGTGCAAGATTTATATATAATTTACTTATGATTTTAGGGTGTTTTTGGAAGCCAATGGCGAGGCTCTTAGAGGGTGTTTTTAGGATGAATGCTCGATTGTATATAATTTACTTAAGATTGTTGGGTGAGGATTCAAAAATAATATGGAGCAGTTTTGGCTCTCTAAATATATGGAGTCTAGTAGCAATCCCAAAAATAAAGAGCATATTGCGAGGCTCTTATATAGTGTTTTAGGAGAGAGTGCTCAATTGCATATAATTTACTTAAGGTTATCAGGTAGGGGTTCAAAAAAAATATAGAGCGGTTTTGATTCCTTAATTATATATAGTCTAGTATCAATCCCAAAAATAGATAGGCATATTGTGAGGCTCTTAGAGGGTGTTTTAGGGAAGAGTGCTTGATTTATATATAATTTATTTATGATTGTAGGGTGTTTTTAGGAGACAATAGTGAGGCTCTTAGAGGGTATTTTTTGGATGAATGCTCGATTGTATAAAATTTACTTAAGGTTATCGGGTGGGGTTCAAAAAATATATAGAAGCAGTTTTAGGGAGTGATTTTAGCTTCCCAAATATAGGTAATCACTTAGTGAGGATCCTGGTGGGTGTTTTATTAATAAGTGCATATTTTGTATATAATTTACTTGTACTTATCAGATAGGAGTCCTGAGAAATTAGGGAGCGAATTTTGGTCCCCAAATATAAGGAGTTTGGCCAAAATCCCAAATTAGGGAGGCATATGATGAGGCTTTAGAAGGGTGTTTAGGGGAGGAGTTCTTAATTTATATATAATTTATTTTAGGTTGTCAGGTTGGGTTTCTGAGAAAATAGGGAGCAATTTTGGCACCCCAATTGTAGAAAGTCTGGTAGCGATCTTAAAAATAGAAAAGCATATTGCAAGTCCCTTAAAGGATGGTTTAGGAAGAATATTTTATTTGTATATAATTTACTTATAATTGATGGGTAGGAATCCTAAGAAAATAGGGAACCATTATGGCACTCCAAATATATAGAGTCTAGTAGCTATCCTAAAAATATAGAGGCACATTATGAGGCTTTTGGAAGGTGTATTAGGGATAACTGCTCAATTTTTAAATTATTTTACTTATGATTGTTGGGTGGGGGTCCTGAAGTAATAGAGATCGATTTTGGCTACCCAAATGTAAGGAGTCTGGTAACGATTCCAAAAGTATAGAGATACATAGTTGGGATCTTAAAGGTTATTTTGGAAAGAAGTGCTCGATTTGTATATAATTTATTTATGATTATTATTTGAGTATCCTAAAAAAATAAGAAGCAATTTTGGTTCCCAAATATAAGGATTCTGGTAGCAATATTAAATTTGATAAGCACATATCGAGCCTCTTTGTAGGGTATTTTAAGGTGGAGTGCTTGATTTGTATATAATTTACTTTTAATTATCGGGGGGATCCTAAAAAAGTAAGAAAGTACATGACGAGACTCTTGGAGGATGTTTATAGAAGGAATTCTTGATTTGTATATAATTTAGTTATGATTATTGGGTTGGAGCCTTGACAAATTAGGAGCGATTTTGACTCCCCAAATATAGGGTGTCTAGTAGCGATCCCAAAAATAAGGAGACAATAGCGAGGCTCTTAGAGGGTATTTTTAGGAGGAATGCTCAATTGTATATAATTTACTTAAGGTTATCGCGTAGGGGTTCAAAAAAAATATAGAGCAGTTTTGACTTCCTAAATATAGGGAGTCAAGTAGCAATCCCAAAAATAGAGAGGTATATTGCGAGACACTTAGAGGGTGTTTTAGAGAGGAGTGCTTGGTTTATATATAATTTACTTATGATTTTAGGATGTTTTTAGGAGGCAATGGTGAGGCTCTTTATGGGTGTTTTTAGGAGAAATGCTTGATTGTATATAATTTACTTAAGGTTTTTAGGTGGGGGTTCAAAAAAAATATGGAACTTTATTGGCTCCCTAAATATAGGGAGTCTAGTAGCAATCCCAAAAATAGAGAGTACAATACGAGGCTCTTAAAGGGTGATTTAGGGAGAAGTGTTTGATTGTATATAATTTACTTAAGGTTGTCGGGTGGGGGTTCAAAAAAAATATGGAGCAGTTTTGGCTCCCTAAATATAGGAAGTCTAGTAGCAATCCCAAAAATAGAGAGGCATATTGCGAGGGTCATATAGGGGGTTTTAGGAATAATGCTTGATTTATATATAATTTATTTATAAGTTTAGGTTATTTTTGGGAGGCAATGGCGAGGCTCTTAGAGGGTGTTTTTGGTAGAAATGCTCGATTGTGTATAATTTACTTAAGTTTTTCGGGTGGGGGTTTAAAAAATATATGGAGCGATTTTTGCTTTCTAAATATAGGGAGTCTAGTAGTAATCCCAAAAATAGAGAGCAAATTACGAGGCTCTTAGAGCGTATTTTAGGGAGGAGTGCTCGATGGTATATAATTTACTTAAGGTTGTCGAGTGGGGGTTCAAAAAAAATATGGAGCAGTTTTGGCTCCCTAAATATAGGGAGTCTAATAGTAATCGCAAAAATTAAGAGGCATACTGCGAGGCTCTTATAGGGTGTTTTAGAGAGAAGTGTTTGATTTATATATAATTTATTTATGATTTTAGGGTATTTTTGGGAGGCAATAGCAATGCCCTTAGAAGGTGTTTCTGGGAGAATTGCTCGATTGTATATAATTTACTTAAGTTTGTCGGGTTGGGGTTCAAAAAAAATATAAAAGCGGTTTTATGGGGCGATTTTGGCTCGCCACATTACGAGGCTCTTGGATGGTGTTTTAGGTATAACTGCTCAATTTGTAAATTATTTTACTTATGGTTATTGGGTGGGAGTCCTGAAAAAATAAAGACCAATTTTGGATACCCAAATATAAAGAGTCTGGTAACAATCCCAAAAGTATAAAAACATGATATTAAAATAGGTTGGTATATTTCCAGCCTCTTTGTAGTGTATTTTGAGGAGTGCTCGATTTATATGTTTTTTAGTTATGATTATCGGGTAGGAGCCTTAAGAAATTGGGAGCGATTTTGTCTCTCCAAATATAGGGGGTTTAGTAGCGATCCCAAAAATAAGGAGATAATGGAGAGGCTCTTAGAGGGTGTTTTTGGGAGTAATACTCGATTGTATATAATTTACTTAAGGTTGCAAGTAGGGGTTCAAAAAAAATATGGAGCAGTTTTGGCTCCCTAAATATAAGGAGTATAGTAGCAATCTCAAAACTAGAGAGCATATTGTGAGGCTCTTAGAGGGTGTTTTAGGGAGGATTGCTTGATTGTATATAATTTACATAAGGTTTTCGGGTGGGGGTTCAAAAAAAATATAGAGCAAGTTTATCTCCATAAATATAGGGAGTCTAGTAGCAATCCTAAAATAGAGAAGCATATTGTGAGGCTCTTAGAGTGTGTTTTAGGGAGGAGTACTTGATTTATATATAATTTACTTATAATTTTAGGGTATTTTTGGGAGGTAATAGCGAGACTCTTAGAGGGTATTTTTGGGAGGAATGCTCGATTATATATAATTTACTTAAGGTTATCGGGTGGGGGTTCAAAAAAAATATTGAGCAGTTTTGGCTCCCTAAATATAGCGAGTCTAGTAGCAATCCCAAAAATATAGAGGAATATTGCGAGGCTCTTAGAGGGTGTTTTAAGGAGGAGTATTTGATTTATATATAATTTACTTATGATTTTAAGGTATTTTTGGAAGGCAATGATGAGGCTCTTAGGGGGTATTTTTAGGAGAAATACTCGATTATATATAATTTACGTCAGGTTATCAGGTGGGGGTTCAAAAAAATTATGGAAGCGGTTTTAGGGAATGATTTTGGCACCTCGAATATAGGAAAGCACTTAGTGAGGAACCTGGTGGGTGTTTTGGGAAGGAGTGCATAATTTATATATAATTTACTTAGACTTATCGGGTGGGAGTCTTGAGAAATTAGGGAGTGATTTTGGCTCCCCAAATATAAAGAATTTGGTAGAAATCCCAAAATAGGGAGGTATATGATGAGGCTTTTGAAGAGTGTTTAGAAGAGGAGTGCTTGATTTATATATAATTTATTTTAGGTTGTCAGGTGGGGGTTCTAAGAAAATAGGGAGCGGTTTTGGTGGCCTAATTATAGAAATTTTGGTAGCGATCTTAAAAATAGGAAAGCACATTGCAAGTCCCTTGGAGGATATTTTGGGGAGGGTGTTTGATTTGTATATAAATCACTTATGATTGACGGGTAGGAATCCTAAGAAAATAGGGAACCATTTTGACACTCCAAATATAGGGAATCTGGTAGCTATCCTAGAAATATTAAGGCACATAACGAGGCTTTTAGAGGGTATTTTAGGGATGATTTCTTGATTTATAAATTAGTTTACTTACGGTTGTTGAGTGGGGGTCCTGAAAAAATAGAAATCATTTTTGGCTATCCAAATATAAGGAGTCTGGTAACGATCCCAAAAGTAGAGAGACACATGGTGAGGATCTGAAGGTTATTTAGAGAAGGAATACTCAATTTATATATAATTTACGTACGATTGTCATGTGAGCGTCCTAAAAAAATAGGAAGTGATTTTGGCTCCCTAAATATAAAAAGTCTGGTAGAAATATTAAAATAGGTTGGCACATATTGAGCCTCTTTGTAGTATATTTCGAGGAGGAGTGCTCAATTTGTATATAATTTACTTATGATTATCGAGTGGGGGTCCTTAGAAAGTAGGGAAGCACATTACGAGACTCTTAGAGGGTGTTTATAGAAAGAGTACTCAATTTATATATAATTTACTTATGATTATTGGGTAGGAGCCTTGAGAAATTAGGAGCGATTTTGGTTCCCCAAATATAGGGAGTCTAGTAGCGACCCTAAAAATAAGAAGACAATGGTGAGGCTCTTAGAGGGCGTTTTTAGGAGGAATTCTTGATTATAAATAATTTATTTAAGCTTGTTGGGTGAGGGTTATAAAAAAATATAGAGCGGATTTGGCTCCCTAAATATAGGGAGTCTAGTAGCAATCCTAAAAATAGAGAGCATATTGCGGGGCTCTAAGAGGGTGTTTTAAAGAGGAGTGCTCAATTGTATATAATTTACTTAAGGTTGTCAGGTGGGGGTTCAAAAAAAATATGGAGCGGTTTTGGCTCCATAAATATAGGGAGTCTAGTAGCAATCCCAAAAATAAAGAGGCATATTACGAGGCTCTTAGAGGGTGTTTTAAAGATGAGTGCTTGATTTATATATAATTTACTTAAGATTTTAGGTTGTTTTTGGGAGGCAATGGTGAGGCTCTCAGAGGGTGTTTCTAGAAGGAAAGCTTGATTATATATAATTTATTTAAGGTTGTCGGGTGGGGGTTCGAAAAAAATATGGAGCTGTTTTGGCTCCCTAATAGGGAGTCTAGTAGTAATCCCAAAAATAGAAAGCATATTACGAGACTTTTACAAGGTGTTTTAGGAAGGAGTGCTCGATTGTATATAATTTACTTAAGGTTGTCGAGTGGGGGTTCAAAAAAAAATATGGAGCAATTTTGGCTCCCTAAATATAGGGAATCTAGTAGCAATCACAAAAATAGATAGGTATATTTTGAGGCTCTTAGGGGGTATTTTAGTGAGGAGTGCTTGACTTATATATAATTTACTTATGATTTTAGGGTATTTTTGGGAGGCAATGGTGAGGCTCTTAGAGGGTGTTTTTAGGAATAATGATCGATTGTATATAATATACTTACGGTTGTCGGATGGGGTTTAAAAAAAATATAGAACGGTTTTGGCTTCCTAAATATAGGGAGTCTAGTAGTAATCCAAAACATAAAGAGCATATTATGAGGCTCTTCGAGGGTGTTGTAGGGAGGAATGATCGATTGTATATAATTTAGTTATGATTATCGGGTGAGATCCTTGAAAAATTAGGAGCGATTTTGGCTCCTCAAATATAGGGAGTCTAGTAGCGATCCCAAAAACATGGAGGCAATGGCGAGGCTCTAATAGGGTATTTTTGGGATGAATGCTTAATTGTATATAATTTACTTAAGGTTGACGGGTGAGGGTTTAAAAAAAATATGAAGCGGTTTTGGCTCCCTAAATATAGGGAGTCTAGTAGCAATCCCAAAAATAAAGAGCATATTGCGAGGCTCTTAGAGGGTGTTTTAGGGAGAAGTGCTTGATTGTATATAATTTACTTAAGGTTGTTGAGTGGGTATTCAAAAAAAAATATGGAGCAGTTTTGGTTCCCTAAATATAGAAAGTCTGGTAGCAATCCCAAAAATAGAGAAGCATGTTGAGAGGCTCTTAGAGGGTGTTTTTGGGAGGAATGCTCGATTGTATATAATTTACTTAAGGTTATCGGGTGGGGGTTCAAAAAAAATATGGAGTAATTTTGGCTTCCTAAATATAGGGAGGCTAGTAGCAATCCCAAAAATAAAAAGCATATTGCGAGGCTATTAGAGGGCATTTTTCGGAGGAATGCTCGATTGTATATAATTTACTTAAGGTTGTCGGATGGGGATTTAAAAAAAAATATGAAGCGATTTTGGCTCCCTAAATATAGGGAGTCTAGTAAAAATCCCAAAAATAGAGGGCATACTGTGAGGCTCTTAGATGGTGTTTTAAAGAGGAGTGTTCAATTGTATATAATTTACTTAAGGTTGTCGGGTGGGGGTTCAAAAAAATATGGAGTTGTTTTGGCTTTCTAAATATAGGGAGTCGAGTAGTAATCCCAAAAATAGATAGGCATATTACGAGGCTCTTAGAGGGTGTTTTAGGAAGGAGTGCTTGATTTATATATAATTTACTTATGATTTTAGGGTGTTTTTATAAGCCATTGGCACTCCAAAAAAAAAATTTTTTTTTTAAGAGTAAAAAACTAATCTATTACTGAAAAATAAAGGCAGTTACAGGACACGGCTTGTCTCTGAATGAACAAGCAGACCACACGACCTGATAGGCCACATCACAAGAAACCCTAACTCATCGCACGGGCAGCAGACCTACATAGTAGCCCTCGGACTAGAGGAAATACACAACACTCAACTAAAACTATCACAATAACACGATGAACCAGAATCCTGACATCACTAACTGGCCCCCCTGCTCCTCGTAACCCTATCAGACTGACCCTTAGGCCAGGAGTCTTTAGCTCAGGACTGAAACTCTGGATTCGGCATGGTGAGGAAAGTAGGGCAGTTGGCAAGATAAGGAGGCAACTTTTTGCACTTATTAAATGAATCCATGGGATGATCAACTACTGCTTGCTCCTCTCGCACCTCCCCAGCTTCAGCACAAAGATCCTGAAAAACCCCTAACGTCGAGTCATCAGATAGCCCCGCCCCATCCTGCCAAACTCGAGCCCCCAAAGCCTTCTTCCGACGAGTACGTTGAAGAGCAGGAATAATAAGGCTGGGGCTTCCCTCTCGTTCGCGTTGGCTCCGCCAACCAGAGGACTTCCCTCCACTGACCGCGCCTATTGGTACAGACTGGTCTGCCAAAGCATCAGTTCTAGCTGCCTCAGATCCATCCCCATGCTGCGTAATATCAACTTTTGCTCCCGCAGCTCCATGCTGCGTAACATTAGCTTTTGCTCCCGCAACTATCTGCGTTACATCAGCTTTTGCTCCCCCTACCTGCAAACTAGCATCACCCTTAATCGCCACAAGCAGCGTAACATCAGGCTCACCCACTGTTACACAGCCAGAAGCCTGTGTAACATCAGGATGATCCAGTGCCTGATTGACTGCAACATTACCCACTGTTACACAGCCCGAAACCTGTGTAACATCATCAGCCACTACTGCAGCTACCTCTGTTACAGCCCTCTGACTATCCTCAGCTATCTCTGTTACAGCCCCCCTCACTCTGCCTGGTGCATTAAAATCATCAGCAACCGCCAGTGTTACACCAGCAGCTACCACTATAACATCACAATCAGCCTCAACTCCAGGAAGCGTAACATCACCTACAGATCACAAACCATCAGCAATGCCTACAGCTCCACCTTGCTCACCATCTTCCTCACAACAGCTACTCAACACCGCAAACCGAGATCCATGTGTTCGAGTAGAGGATGCCCCGACTTTTGTGGTTTTCTCCTTTGATCCTGCATAGATCCATTGATTGGTCGTCGGTTGGGAAGAAGAAGCTCCACCTACCTTCTCCCCAAAAGGAGAGTTAGAATTGCCAATCGGTTGCCACTTCTGCTGAGTAGGAATAGCTCCTTGCCAATGAGTATTTTTCCAAGATGGAGAGATCTTCGGATAAATGCTACAACCATCCTCATTATGATCAAACGAGTGACAGGCTCGACACCTCGGGGGGATCCAATCATAGACCACTGGTTGAATTGAAAGCAAATTACCTTTGTTGTCCCGAGCTTCAACCTCCTTCGGTAGAGAGTCCTCCACACTAATCTCTACACAAAATCTCGCAAAACTAGCTCTGGATAAGTCAGCAATGGCTTGATCCATATAAAGCGGTTTTCCAATTATACTACCCATCCTACTCAAAATATCCTCCGACCACAGATCAACTAGGAGATTTGGAAACCTAACCCATATAGGAATATGGGTTAGCAAATCCCGTTCACAGTTCACCCCTTTGACCCATTTCTTGAGTACCATAGGCCTTCCGAGAACATGCCAAGGTCCTCCTTCAAGCACCCGGGAGAAATCCTCTTCTAATCCAAACCGGAATAAAAATATGCCCCTCTCTCGAGAAAACACTTCCAGACTACCTACGGGCTTCCAGATATTTTGCAACCTTGACTTAAGAAGTTGATAGTGTGGTCGACGGCCCAGAATATACCCTACAAGAGTGAGAGTCCAAGCACTCTGATTCTTCTCCACCTCCTCCGATAGACAAATAGCTATCATACGATCCCCAACGAGGGTGGGTGGAATGTAACGGAGCAAGGAACTCCTACCAGGCCTTACTCCTGAGACCGGAGGGGTCGCCTGCTGTTCAAATCCTGAGAAAACAGCAACGTTAGGCCTCTCAGACATTTCCTCAAACGGCTGCCCTGCACTATACATAACTGCTGCAACAAAGGATTTTCTACTTGGTATTGCAGCAGCCCCATCCCCAACTCCATCGGAATTAACTCTAGGGCTATGAGGGGAATAGAGGAGGGGGGAAACGATCACCCTCATGTGGATCTACTACATCCGGCACATTCCCATCCTCTACTGCTCCTAGAAGACCATCCACATGGATTGGAACAGCAGCTACCCCACCTATCGATTCATCTCCTAGCTGGCCCGCCTGTATTCCTGCTGCAATACCTCCTGGATCTCCCCGATCTGCATTAGGCCGGTCAGCAGATCTGGAGGCTGATCTCCTGAGGTCTAGATCTGATGGCCGAAGGCCCAAACCGCCAGATCTGGAGCTAGAACCTGCTCCTCCTCGACCTCGCACCGAACGAGAACCCCCTGAGATGAAGTCCTCTAATGTCGGAGCTCGGGGAGGATGGAACTCCGCCTCAATTGCCAGTCATTCCTCCCTCACAATAGCTCCTAGATCCTGGCCCCCATCTCGGGAAGAAGAAGGCAAGGAAGAGCCCCCCTTGAGGGGATCCCCCATGGCACTCCAAAAATAAAGAGCATATTGCGAGGCTCTTAGAAGGTGTTTTAAGGAGAAGTTTTTGATTTAAATATAGGGAGTCTAGTTGCAATCCCAAAAATAAAGAGCATATTGCGAGGCTCTTAGAAGGTATTTTAGGGAGGAGTGATCGATTGTATATATTTTACTTAAGGTTCTCGGGTGGGGGTTTAAAAATAATATGGAGTGGTTTTGACTCCCTAAATATAGGGAGTCTAGTAGTAATCTCAAAAATATAGAGGCATATTGCGAGGCTCTTAGAGGGTGTTTTAAGGAGAAGTGTTTGATTTATATATAATTTATATATGATTTTAGGGTGTTTTTTGGAGGCAATGATGGCAAGGCTCTTACAGGATATTTTGGGGAGGAATGCTCGATTGTATATAATTTATGTAAGGTTGTCAGGTGGGTGTTCAAAAAAAATATGGAGCAATTTGGCTCCCTAAATATAGGGAGTCTAGTAGCAATCCTAAAAATAGAGAGCATATTGTGAGACACTTAGATGGTGTTTTAGGAGGGCATGTTTGATTGTATATAATTTACTTAAGGTAGTCATGTTGGGGTTCAAAATAAATATAGAGCAATTTTGGCTCCCTAAATATATGGAGTCTAGTAGCAATCCCAAAAATAAAGAGTATATTGTAAGGTTCCTAGAGGGTATTTTTGGGAGGAGTGCTCGATTATATATAATTTACTTAAGGTTGTCGGGTGGGGGTTCAAAAAAAATATATAGCAGTTTTGGCTCTCTAAATATAGAAAGTCTGTAGCAATCCCAAAAATAGAGGGGCATATTGCGAGACTCTTAGAGGGTGTTTTAGGAAGGAGTGTTCTATATATCTATAACTTACTTATGATTTTAGGGTATTTTTGGGAGGCAATGGCAAGGCTTTTAGAGGGTATTTTTGGAAGAAATACTTAATTGTATATAGTTTACTTAAGGTTGTCATGTAAGGATTCAAAAAAAATATAAAAGCGATTTTAGGGAGCGATTTTAGCTTCTAAAATATAGGGAAGCACTTAGTGAGGATCCTGGTGGTTATTTTGGGGAGGAGTGCATATTTTGTATATAATTTACTTATACTTATCGGGTGGGAGTCCTGAGAAATTAGGGAGCAATTTTGGTTCCCCAAATATGAGGAGTTTGGTAGAAATCTCAAAATAGGGAGGCATATGATGAGGCTTTTTAAGGGTGTTTAGGAGAGGAGTGCTCGATTTATATATAATTTATTTTATATTGTCAAATAGGGGTCCTAAAAAAATAGAAAGCGATTTTGGCCCCCTAATTATAGAAAGTCTAGTAGCAATCTTAAAAATAGGAAAGCACATTTCAAGTCCCTTAGAGGTTATTTTGGGGAAAATGTTTGATTTGTGTATAATTTACTTATGACTAGCGGGTAGGGATCCAAAGAAAATATGGGACCATTATGGCACTCCATATATAGGGAGTCTGGTAGCAATCCTAAAAATATGGAGGCCCATTATGATGCTCTTGGAAGGTGTTTTAGGGATGAATGCTCGATTTATAAATTATTTTACTTACGGTTGTTGGGTGGTAATCCTGAAGAAATAAAGATCAATTTTGGCTACCCAAATATAAGGAGTCTGGTAATGATCCCAAAAGTATGAAGACACATGGTGATGATCTTGAAGGTTATTTTTGGAAGGAGTGCTCGATTTGTATAAATTTTACTTATGGTTGTCATGTGAGTGTCCTAAAAAAATAGAAAATAATTTTGGTTTCGCAAATATAAGGAGTCTGGTAGCGATAATAAAATAGGTTGGTATATATCTAGCCTCTTTGTAGTGTATTTTGAAGAGGAGTGCTCGATTTATATATAATTTATTTTTGATTATCGGGTGGGGGGTCTTTAGAAAGTAAAGAAGCACATGACGAGACTCTTAGAGGGTGTTTATGGAAAGTGTGCTCGATTTATATATAATTTAGTTATGATTATCGAGAAAGAGCCTTTAGAAATTACGAGCGACTTTAGCTCCCTAAATATAGGTAGTCTAGTAGCGTTCCCAAAAATAAGGAGGCAATAGTGAGGCTCTTAGAGGGTGTTTTTGAGAGGAATGCTCGATTGTATATAATTTACACAAGGTTGTCGGGTGGGGGTTCATAAAAAATATGGAGTAGTTTTGGCACCCTAAATATAGGGAGTGTAATAGCAACCCCAAAAATAGAGGGCATATTGCGAGGCTCTTAGAAGTTGTTTTAAGGAGCAATGCTCAATTATATATAATTTACTTAAGGTTATCGGATGGGGTTCAAAAAAAATATGGAGCGGTTTTGGCTACCTAAATATAGGGAGTCTAGTAGCAATCCCAAAAATAGAGAGGCATATTACGAGGCTCTTAGATTGATTTTTAGGAAGGAGCGCTTGATTTATGTATAACTTACTTAAGATTTTAGGATATTTTTGGGAGGCAATGGTGAGGCTCTTAGGGGGTATTTTTACGAGGAATGCTCGATTGTATGTAATTTACTTAAGGTTGTCGGGTGGGAGTTTAAAAAAAACATGGAGCTGTTTTGGCTCCCTAAATATAGGGAGTCTAGTAGTATTCCCAAAAAAAGAGAGCATATTACGAAACTCTTAAAGGGTGTTTTAGGGAAGAGTGCTTGATTGTATATAATTTACTTAAGGTTGTCGAGTGGGGGTTCAAAAAATATATAAAGTAGTTTTGGCTCCCTAAATATGGGGAATCTAGTAGCAATCCCAAAAATAGAGAGGCATATTGCAAGGCTCTTAGAGGGTGTTTTAGAAAGGAGTGCTTGATTTATATATAATTTAATTATGATTTTACGGTATTTTTGGGAGGCAATGGAGAGGCTCTTAGAGGGTGATTTTTGGAGGAATGCTTGATTATATATAATTTACTTAAGGTTATCGGGTGCGGGTTCAAAAAATATATAGAAGCTGTTTTAAGGAGCGATTTTAGCTCCCCAAGTATAGGGAAGCACTTAGTGAGGATCCTGGTGGGTGTTTTGGGGAGGAGTGCATATTTTGTATATAATTTACTTATACTTATCGGGTAAGGGTCTTGAGAAATTTGGGTGTAAATTTGGCTCCCCAAATATAAGAAGTTTGGTAAAAAACCAAAAATAGGGAGGCATATAATGAGGCTTTTGAAGGGTATTTAGGAAAGGAGTATTCGATTTATATATAATTTATTTTAGGTTGTCAGGTGGGGGTCTTGAGAAAATAGGGAGCGGTTTTGGTTCCCTAATTGTAGAAAGTCTAGTAGTGATCTTAAAAATAGGAAAGCACATTGCTAGTCCTTTGGAGAATATTTTGGGGAGAATGTTTTATTTATGTATAATTTACTTATAATTGATACTCCTAATATAGGGAGTCTGGTTGCTATATTAAAATTATGAAGGCATATTGCGAGGCTCTTGGAGGGTGTTTTAGGAATGACTACTCGATTTGTAAAATATTTTACTTACGGCTGTTGGGTGGGGGTCCTGAAAAAATAGAGATTGATTTTGGCTACCCAAATATAAGGAGTCTGGTAACGATACCAAAAGTAGAAAGACACGTGGTGAGGATCTTGAAGGTTATTTTTAGAAGGAGCGATCGATTTGTATATAATTTATTTATGGTTGTCGTGTGAGTGTCCTAAAAAGTAATTTTGGTTTCCCAAATATAAAAAGTCTGGTAACGATATTAAAATAGGTTGGCACATATCGAGCCTCTTTGTAGTGTATTTTGAAAAGGAGTGCTCGATTTGTATATAATTTACTTTTGATTGTCAGGTAGGGGGTCCTAAGAAAGTAGGGAAGCACAAGACAAGACTCTTGGAGGGTGTTTATAGAATGAGTGCTCGATTTGTATATAATTTAGCTATGATTATCGGGTGGGAGCCTTGAGAAATTTGAAGCGATTTTAGCACCCCAAATATCAGTAGTCTAGTAACGATCACAAAAATAAGGAGGCAATGGTGAGGCTATTAGAGAGTGTTTTTGGGAGGAATGCTCGATTGCATATAATTTACTTAAGGTTGTCAGGTCGAGGTTTAAAAAAAATATGGAGCGGTTTTGGCTCCCTAAATATAGGGAGTCTAGTAGCAATCCAAAAATAGAGAACATATTGCGAAGCCCTTAGAGGGTGTTTTAGGGAGGATTGCTCAATTGTATATAATTTACTTAAGGTTGTCGGATGGGGGTTCAAAAAAAATATAGAGCGATTTTGGCTTCCTAAATATAGGGAGTCTAGTAGCAATCCCAAAAATAGATAGGCATATTGCGAGTCTCTTAGAGAGTGTTTTAGGGAGGAGTGCTTGATTTATATATAATTTACTTATAATTTTAGGATATTTTTGGGAGGCAATGGCGAGGCTCTTAGAGGGTATTTTTAGGAGAAATGCTCAATTGTATATAATTTACTTAAGGTTGTCGGGTGGGGGTTCAAAAAAAATATGGAGCGGTTTTGGCACCCTAAATATAGTGAGTCTAGTAGCAATCCCAAAAATAGAGAGCATATTGTGCGGCTCTTAGAGGGTGTTTTAGAGAGGAGTGCTCAATTGTATATAATTTACTTAAGGTTGTCGGGTGGGGGTTCAAAAAAAATATAGAGCGGTTTTGGCTCCCTAAATATAGGGAAACTAGTACCAAAAATAGAGAGGAATATTGCGAGGCTCGTAGATGGTGCTTTAGAGAGGAGTGATTGATTTATATATAATTTACTTATGATTTTAGGGTGTTTTTGGGAGGCAATGGAGAGGATCTTAGAGGGTATTTTTGGAAGGAATGCTCGATTGTATATAATTTACTTAAGGTTGTCGGGTGGGGGTTCAAAAAAATATATAAAAGCGGTTTTAGGGTGGGATTTTGGCTCCCCAAATTTAGGAAAGCACTTAGTGAGGATCTTGATGGATGTTTTAGGGAAGAGTGTATAATTTGTATATAATTTACTTATACTTATTGGGAGGGAGTCCTGAGAAATTTGGCAGTGATTTTGGCTCCCCAAATATAAGGAGTTTGATAAAAATCCCAAAATAGGGAGGCGTATGATAAAGCTTTTTAAGGTTGTTTAGGAGTGGAGTTCTCGATTGATATATAATTTATTTTAGATTGTTAGGTAGGGATCCTGAGAAATTAGGAAGAGGTTTTGGCGCGCCAATTATAGAAAGTCTAGCAGCGATCTTAAAAATGAAAAAGCACATTACATGTCCCTTGGAGGATGTTTTGGGGAGGATATTTGATTTATGTATAATTTACTTATGATAGATGGGTAAAGATCCTAAGAAAATAGGGAACCATTTTGGCACTCCAGATATAGGGAGTCTGCTAGCTTTTCTAAAAATATAGAGGCACATTACGAGGTTCTTAGAGGGTGTTTTAGGGATGACAGCTCGATTTATAAATTATTTTACTTACAGTTGTTGGGTAGGGGTCCTAAAAAAATAGAGATCAATTTTGGTAACCCAAATGTAAGGAGTCTGGTAACGATACCAAAAGTAGAGAGACACGTGGTGAGGATCTTGAAGGTTATTTTAGGATAGAGTGGTCAATTTGTATATAATTTACTTATGGTTATCGTGTTAGTGTCCTAAAAATATAGGAAGTGATTTTTGTTTCCGAATTATAAGGAGTCTGGTAACGACATTAAAATAGGTTGGCATATAGCGAGCCTATTTATAGTGTATTTTGAGAAGGAGTGCTTTATTTGTATATAATTTATTTTTGATTATCGGGTGGGGGGTCCTAAGAAAGTACGGTTTTACATAACGAGACTCTTAGAGGGTGTTTATGGAAGGAGTGCTCGATTTATATATAATTTAGTTATAATTATTGGGTGGGAACCTTGAGAAATAGGGAGCGATTTTCGCTCCCCAAATCTAAGGAGTCTAGTAGCAATCATAAAAAAAAAGGAGGCAATGACGAGGCTTTTAGAGGGTGTTTTTGGGAGGAATGCTCGATTGTATATAATTTACTTAAGGTTGTCGAGTGGGAATTCAAAAAAAATATAGAGTGGTTTTGGCTCCCTAAATATAGGGAGTCTTGTAGCAATTCGAAAAATAGAGAGCATATTACAAGGCTCTTAGAGGATGTTTTAGGAAAGAGTGCTCAATTGTATATAATTTACTTAAGGTTGTCGGGTGGGGGTTCAAAAAAAATATGGAGCAGTTTTGGCTCCCTAAATATAGGGAGTCTAGTAGTAATCCCAAAAATATAGAGGTATATTACGAGGCTCTTAGAGGGTGTTTTAGGAAAAAGTGCTTAATTTATATATAATTTAATTATCATTATAGGGTGTTTTTAAGAGGCAATGGCGAGGCTCTTAGAGGGTGTTTTTAGGAGGAATGCTCGATTGTAAATAATTTACTTACGGTTGTCAGGTGGGGGTTCAAAAAAAATATGGAGCAATTTTAGCTCCCTAAATATAGGGAGTCTAGTAGCAATCCCAAAAATAAATAGCATATTCCGAGGTTGTTAGAGGGTATTTTAGGGAGAGTGCTCGATCATGTATAATTTACTTAAGACTGTCAGGTGGGGGTTCAAAAAAAATATGGAGCGGTTTTGGCTTCCTAAATATAAGGAGTTTAGTAACAATCCCAAAAATAGAGAGGAATATTGCGAGGCTCTTAGAGGGTTTTTTAGGGAGGACTTCTTAATTTATATATAATTTACTTATGATTTTAGTGTTTTTTATGGAGCCAATGGCGAGGCTCTTAGAGGGTGTTTTTAGGAGGAATGCTCAATTATATATAATTTCTTAAGGTTATCGGGTGGGGTTCAAAAAAAATATGGAAGTGGTTTTATGGAGCGATTTGGGCTCCCCAAATATAGGGAAGCACTTAGTGAGGTTCCTAGTGGGTATTTTGGGGAGGAGTGTATAATTTGTATATAATTTACTTATACTTATCGGGTAGGGGTTCTAAGAAATTAGGGAGCGATTTTTTCTCCCTAAATAAAAGGAGTTTGGTAGAAATCCCAAAATAGAGAGGCATATGATGAGTCTTTTGAAGGGTTTTTAGGAGAGGAGTGCTTGATTTATATATAATTTATTTTAAATTGTCAAGTGGTGGTCCTGAGAATATAGGGCACTGTTTTGGCACCCCAATTGTAGAAAGTCTGGTAGCGATCTTAAAAATAGGAAAGCATATTGCAAGTCCCTTGGAGGATGTTTTGGGATGGATGTTTGATTTGTGTATAATTTACTTATGATTGACGGGTAGAGATCCTAAGAAATTAGGGAACCATTTTGGCACTTCAAATATAGGGAGTTTGGTAGCTATCCTAAAAATATAGAGGCACATTACGAGGCTCTTGGAGGGTGTTTTAGGAATGACTGCTCGATTTGTAAATTATTTTACCAACGGTTATTGGGTGGGGGTCCTGAAAAAATAGAAATCAAGAGTCTGGTAATGATCCCAAAAGTAGAGAGACATGTGGTGAGGATCTTGAAGATTATTTTGGGAAGGTGTGCTCGATTTATATATAATTTACTTATGGTTGTTATATGAGTACCCTAAAAATATAAGAAATGATTTTCGCTCCCCATATATAAGGAGTCTAGTAGCGATATTAAAATAGGTTGGCATATTTCGAGCCTCTTTATAGTAGATTTTGAGGTGGAGTGTTTGATTTGTATATAATTTACTTTTGATTGTGGGGTGGGGGTTCTAAAAAAGTAAGGAATCACATGACGAGACTCTTGGAGGATGTTTATGGAAGGAGTGCTCGATTTGTATATAATTTAGTTATGATTATCAGGTGGGAGCCTTGATAAATTGGGAGCAATTTTGGCTCCCCAAATATACAGAGTCTAATAGCGATCCCAAAAATAAGGAGGCAATGGCGAGGCTCTTAGAGGGTGTTTTTCGGAGCAATGCTCGATTGTATATAATTTACTTAAGGTTGTCGGATGGGGGTTCAAAAAAAATATAGAGCGGTTTTAGCTCCCTAAATATAGAGCGGTTTTGGCTCCCTAAATATAGGGAGTCTAGTAGCAATCCCAAAAATAGAGAGCATATTGTGCGGCTCTTAGAGGGTGTTTTAGAGAGGGGTGCTCAATTGTATATAATTTACTTAAGGTTGTCGGGTGGGGGTTCAAAAAAAATATAGAGCGGTTTTGGCTCCCTAAATATAGGGAAAGTAGTACCAAAAATAGAGAGAAATATTGCGAGGCTCGTAGATGGTGCTTTAGAGAGGAGTGATTGATTTATATATAATTTACTTATGGTTTTAGGGTGTTTTTGGGAGGCAATGGAGAGGATCTTAGAGGGTATTTTTGGGAGGAATGCTCGATTGTATATAATTTACTTAAGGTTGTCGGGTGGGGGTTCAAAAAAATATATAAAAGCGGTTTTAGGGTGGGATTTTGGCTCCCCAAATTTAGGGAAGCACTTAGTGAGGATCTTGATGGATGTTTTAGGGAAGAGTGTATAATTTGTATATAATTTACTTATACTTATTGGGAGGGAGTCCTGAGAAATTTGGCAGTGATTTTGGCTCCCCAAATATAAGGAGTTTAATAGAAATCCAAAAATAGGGAGGCGTATGATAAAGCTTTTTAAGGTTGTTTAGGAGTGGAGTTCTCGATTGATATATAATTTATTTTAGATTGTTAGGTTGGGATCCTGAGAAATTAGGAAGAGGTTTTGGCGCGCTAATTATAGAAAGTCTAGCAGCGATCTTAAAAATGGAAAAGCACATTACATGTCTCTTGGAGGATGTTTTGGGGAGGATGTTTGATTTGTGTATAATTTACTTATGATAGATGGGTAAAGATCCTAAGAAAATAGGGAACCATTTTGGCACTCCAAATATAGGGAGTCTGCTAGCTTTTCTAAAAATATAGAGGCACATTACGAGGTTCTTAGAGGGTGTTTTAGGGATGACAGCTCGATTTATAAATTATTTTACTTACAGTTGTTGGGTAGGGGTCCTAAAAAAATAGAGATCGATTTTGGTAACCCAAATGTAAGGAGTCTGGTAACGATACCAAAAGTAGAGAGACATGTGGTGAGGATCTTGAAGGTTATTTTAGGATAGAGTGGTCAATTTGTATATAATTTACTTATGGTTATCGTGTTAGTGTCCTAAAAATATAGGAAGTGATTTTTGTTTCCGAATTATAAGGAGTCTGGTAACGACATTAAAATAGGTTGGCATATAGCGAGCCTATTTATAGTGTATTTTGAGAAGGAGTGCTTTATTTGTATATAATTTATTTTTGATTATCGGGTGGGGGGTCCTAAGAAAGTACGATTTTACATAACGAGACTCTTAGAGGGTGTTTATGGAAGGAGTGCTCGATTTATATATAATTTAGTTATAATTATTGGGTGGGAACCTTGAGAAATAGGGAGCGATTTTCGCTCCCCAAATCTAAGGAGTCTAGTAGCAATCATAAAAAAAAAGGAGGCAATGACGAGGCTTTTAGAGGGTGTTTTTGGGAGGAATGCTCGATTGTATATAATTTACTTAAGGTTATCGAGTGGGAATTCAAAAAAAATATAGAGTGGTTTTGGCTCCCTAAATATAGGGAGTCTTGTAGCAATTCGAAAAATAGAGAGCATATTACAAGGCTCTTAGAGGATGTTTTAGGAAAGAGTGCTCAATTGTATATAATTTACTTAAGGTTGTCGGGTGGGGGTTCAAAAAAAATATGGAGCAGTTTTGGCTCCCTAAATATAGGGAGTCTAGTAGTAATCCCAAAAATATAGAGGTATATTACGAGGCTCTTAGAGGGTGTTTTAGGAAAAAGTGCTTAATTTATATATAATTTAATTATCATTATAGGGTGTTTTTAAGAGGCAATGGCGAGGCTCTTAGAGGGTGTTTTTAGGAGGAATGCTCGATTGTAAATAATTTACTTACGGTTGTCAGGTGGGGGGTTCAAAAAAAATATGGAGCAATTTTAGCTCCCTAAATATAGGGAGTCTAGTAGCAATCCCAAAAATAAATAGCATATTCCGAGGTTGTTAGAGGGTATTTTAGGGAGAGTGCTCGATCATGTATAATTTACTTAAGACTATCAGGTGGGGGTTCAAAAAAAATATGGAGCGGTTTTGGCTTCCTAAATATAAGGAGTCTAGTAACAATCCCAAAAATAGAGAGGAATATTGCGAGGCTCTTAGAGGGTTTTTTAGGGAGGACTTCTTAATTTATATATAATTTACTTATGATTTTAGTGTTTTTTATGGAGCCAATGGCAAGGCTCTTAGAGGGTGTTTTTAGGAGGAATGCTCAATTGTATATAATTTCTTAAGGTTATCGGGTGGGGTTCAAAAAAAATATGGAAGTGGTTTTATGGAGCGATTTGGGCTCCCCAAATATAGGGAAGCACTTAGTGAGGTTCCTAGTGGGTATTTTGGGGAGGAGTGCATAATTTGTATATAATTTACTTATACTTATCGGGTAGGGGTTCTAAGAAATTAGGGAGCGATTTTTTCTCCCTAAATAAAAGGAGTTTGGTAGAAATCCCAAAATAGGGAGGCATATGATGAGGCTTTTGAAGGGTTTTTAGGAGAGGAGTGCTTGATTTATATATAATTTATTTTAAATTGTCAAGTGGTGGTCCTGAGAATATAGGGCACTGTTTTGGCACCCCAATTGTAGAAAGTCTGGTAGCGATCTTAAAAATAGGAAAGCATATTGCAAGTCCCTTGGAGGATGTTTTGGGATGGATGTTTGATTTGTGTATAATTTACTTATGATTGACGGGTAGAGATCCTAAGAAATTAGGGAACCATTTTGGCACTTCAAATATAGGGAGTTTGGTAGCTATCCTAAAAATATAGAGGCACATTACGAGGCTCTTGGAGGGTGTTTTAGGAATGACTGCTCGATTTGTAAATTATTTTACCAACGGTTATTGGGTGGGGGTCCTGAAAAAATAGAAATCAAGAGTCTGGTAATGATCCTAAAAGTAGAGAGACACGTGGTGAGGATCTTGAAGATAATTTTGGGAAGGTGTGCTCGATTTATATATAATTTACTTATGGTTGTTATATGAGTACCCTAAAAATATAGGAAATGATTTTCGTTCCCCATATATAAGGAGTCTAGTAGCGATATTAAAATAGGTTGGCATATTTCGAGCCTCTTTATAGTAGATTTTGAGGTGGAGTGCTTGATTTGTATATAATTTACTTTTGATTATGGGGTGGGGGTTCTAAAAAAGTAAGGGATCACATGACGAGACTCTTGGAGGATGTTTATGGAAGGAGTGCTCGATTTGTATATAATTTAGTTATGATTATCAGGTGGGAGCCTTGATAAATTGGGAGCAATTTTGGCTCCCCAAATATACAGAGTCTAATAGCGATCCCAAAAATAAGGAGGCAATGGCGAGGCTCTTAGAGGGTGTTTTTCGGAGCAATGCTCGATTGTATATAATTTACTTAAGGTTGTCGGATGGGGGTTCAAAAAAAATATAGAGCGGTTTTAGCTCCCTAAATATAGAGCGGTTTTGGCTCCCTAAATTTAGGGAGTCTAGTAGCAATCCCAAAAATAAAGAGCATATTGCGAGTCTCTTAGAGGGTGTTTTAGGAAGGAGTACTCGATTGTATATAATTTACTTAAGGTTATCAGGTGAGGGTATAAAAAAAATATGATGGTTTTGACTTCCTAAATATAGAGAGTCTAGTAGCAATCTAAAAAATAGAGAGGCATATTGCGAGGCTTTTAGAAGGTGTTTTAGGGAGGAGTGCTTTATTTATGGTATTTTTGAGAAGAATGATCGATTGTATATAATTTACTTAAGGTTGTCGGGTGGGGGTTCAAAAAAAGTATGGAGCAGTTTTGCCTCCCTAAATATAGGGAGGCTAGTAGCAATCCGAAAAATAGAGCGTATATTGCAAGGCTCTTAGAAGGTGTTTTAGGGAGGAGTGCTCGATTGTATATAATTTATTTAAGGTTGTCGAGTGGGGGTTCAAAAAAAATATAGAGCGATTTTGGCTCCCTAAATATAGGGAGTCTAGTAGCAATCCCAAAAATAGAGAGCATATTGCGAGGCTCTTAGAGAGTGTTTTAAGGAGGAGTGCTCGATTGTATATAATTTTCTTAAGGTTATCCGGGTGGGGGTTCAAAAAAAATATGAAGCAGTTTTGGCTCCCTAAATATAGGAAATCTAGTAGCAATCCCAAAAATAGAAAGGCATATTGCGAGGCTCTTAGAGAGTATTTTAGGGAGGTGTGCTTAATTTATATATAATTTACTTATGATTTTATGGTGTTTTTGGGAGGCAATGGCAAGGCTCGTAGAGGGTGTTTTAGGGAGGAATACTCGATTGTATATAATCTACTTAAGGTTGTCGGGTGGGGGTTCAAAAAAATTATGGAGCGGTTTTGGCTCCCTAAATATAGGGAGTCTAGTAGCAATCCCTAAAATAGATAGCATGAGGCCCTTAAAAGGTGTTTTAGGAAGGAGTGCTCAATTGTATATAATTTACTTAAGGTTGTCGGGTGGGGGTTCAAAAAAAATATGGAACGGTTTTGGCTCCCTAAATATACAAAGTCTAATAGTAATCCCAAAAATAGAAAGGCATATTGTGAGGCTCTTAGAGGGTGTTTTAGGGAGGAGTGCTTTATTTATATATAATTTACTTATGATTTTAGAGTGTTTTTGGGAGGCAATGGCGAGGCTCTTAGAGGGTGTTTTTGGGAGGAATGTTCGATTGTCTATAATTTATATGGAGTATGGTAGTAAACCTAAAATTTAGGAGGTACATGGCAAGGCTCTTGATAACTGTTTTGAGTAGGAGTGCTTGATTTGTATATAATTTACTTACGGGTGGGGGTCCTAAGAAAATACGAAGTGATTTTGGCTTTCCAAATGTAGAAAATATGGTAGCGGTTCTAAAAATATGAAGGCACATTGCGAGGCTCTTAGCGGGTGTTTTGGGGTGGAGTACTTGATTAGTATATAATTAACTTATGGTTGTTGGGTAAGTGTCCTAAAAAAATATGGAGTAATTTTGGTACCTCAAATATATAGAGTCAGGTAGCGATCCAAAAAATAGGGAGGAACATAGCAACACTTGGAGGATATTTTTGGAAGAAGCAATCGATTTTTATATAATTTATTTTTGCTATCGGGTAGGGGTCTTGAGAAAATAAGGAACGATTTTGGCTCTCCAAATATAAAGAATCTGGTTGTGATCCAAAAAATAAGAAGGCACATGGTGAGACACTTGGAGGTTGTTTTTAGGTATAGTGATTGATTTGTATATAATTTACTTAAGTTTATCGAGTGTGGGTACTGAAAAAATAAGGAACGATTTTGGCTCACCAAATATAGAGTCTACTAGCAATCCAAAAAATAGGGAGCCTTTTGGATGGTATTTTAGGAAGTAGTGTTGGATTTGTGTATAATTTACTTATGGTTGTTAGGTGGGGGTCCTAAGAAAATAGGGATCGATTTTGGCTCCCCAAATATAGAAAGAAATGTAGAAATACCAAAAATAAGGAGGCACATAGCGAGACACTTGGAGGGTGTTTTAGGAAGATGTGTTTGATTTGTATATAATTTACTTATGGTTGTCGGATGGGGGTTATAAAAAAATATGGAGCAATTTTGGCTTCTTAAATAAAGTGAGTCTAGAAGTGATCCCAAAAATAGGGAGGCATATGGTGAGGCTCTTGGAGGGTATGTTAGGAAGAATGATTGATTTATATTTAATTTATTTATGTTGTCAAGTAGGGGTCCTAAGAAAATATGGAGCAATTTTAGCTCCCCAATTATAAGGAGTCTTGTGTTAGAATTAATGAGGTGGCAGGACTTGTGAGGCCAGGGATTGTCAGTCATCCGATTACTAGAGGGCGATCAAACGAACGGGATTCAAGCTACTCCCCAGACATGCAGGTGGACAGAGGATCGGCGATGGAAGACCCTCCCAATGGTGGTCGTGAATCCCCGGACGCTCCCCCCCCCCCCCCCCCCCCCGTGTTTCACCATGCAGCCCCGAGCCAATCGGAATGACACTTCGGTACCGAAGTCCCATCTCCATGATGAGGTAGACCAATAAGGTGCATGTGAATGAATGTTGATATAGCCATGGTTGTTGGTTTTTGATGGCCCTTTACGGGAGAGTTACTGAACTAGGTGGACCAGGTTGGTTGTCGCGGTCCTGGTCAGACCGGGCAACTCAACCAAGAGGCTTGACAGGGTTGGTGGTGAACCTAGCCTCATTCTCATGTGCACCCAATAACCGGTGGATGCCCTGATGGGTTGCATCTACCGGTTGGGCACATCTATTATAAATAGATGTGCAGGGGTGAAGTCCCCATACGCACGTCTTCAAAGCCGCCATTGTGAATCCAGAGGGATTCAGGAGGACCCATCGAATCCGCGGGAGACGGCAGCGTGTGGAAGATCTTCACCCGGTATTGCGAACGATCTATCTCGTCACACGAAGGTATGTTCTTCATCCAAGACGACGATCTCGGTCTGTCGATCGGGGTTGTTCTCATGTAGAAAAACCCAACAATTGGTATCAGAGAAAGGTTTAGATCTTGTTCGTTGTTCTCGGATGACGATTCCTTGAGTGTTCTATCGTTTCCGTCGAGATATAATCTCGTCAGTGCTTTTGTTCTCGTTTTTGAATCGATTCCGACAGGCCATGGCCATGAGATCTTGGTCCCATCGTAAACCCCATGAGAACCCTCACAAGCCACCCAAAACCTTTTCGGATCTCGTTCGGCGGCGGCTCCGAGCGTCGGGTGGCGCACGACAGCAGCGGCGGCGGACTCTGGCGTGCAACAGCAGCGACAGCTGCCTGTGCTTCTGAGCGACGGCTGCGCTCGGCAGGGGTTCTGACCGGCTGCGGGTTGCCAAGCACATAGCAGCAGGGGCAGCGGGCTCCGGAGCGCAGCAGCAGCGGCGGCGAAGCCCGGCACGCAGCAGCGGCAGCCGGCGGCAGGCCTGCGCAGGTCGGCGGCGACGGCGTGCGCACTAGCGGCTCCAGGCGGTGCGCGCAAGAGGCTGCGGGCGGCTCCGGCGGCAGGCGCAAGTGGCTGCGGGCGGCTCCGGCGGCTCGCGTGGGCGGCAGCTGCGTGTGGGCGTGGGGGAGGGTGGCGGCGGGTTAGGGTTTGTCCGATATTTTGGGGAAGATGAACAATGTTCATCAGTTTTTTGTTTTTAATTTTGGTTGGATTTAAACCCAAGTTACACCCGACCCGACTAAAGATTTAGCCAGACCCGCTTTAGTGGTTCAGACCCGTTTGCCATTTGATGGCTAAACCCAAGTCAATCTGGACCCAACCCGAAAATAGTTTGAACCCGACTTTC
Organism: Chamaelirium japonicum; assembly: GCA_947650365.1. Lineage (NCBI taxonomy): Eukaryota > Viridiplantae > Streptophyta > Magnoliopsida > Liliales > Melanthiaceae > Chamaelirium > Chamaelirium japonicum. The sequence continues at coordinate 230,412 of CANTAL010000128.1, read as the reverse complement.
ATTGTACCCGACCCGACATGACTGTATTGGGTTTAAACCCGATTTTATAAAGCCCGGTTTGGTTTAATTGGGTTTCAAAACCCGACACATTCTGGATCCGACCCGAGTCTAAGTTCAGGCCCGAACCTGGACCAGGGCCAAGCCCATTGCTGACCCAGACCCGAACCCAGGTTCAGGCAGACCCAGGCCCAGGCCCGAATCATGTATTTGATTGTTTGGCTTAATCTGAACCGTCAATTATGTTTCTATGATTTTAGGCCTGATAGGGGTCCGATTTGATTGATCCATATATGGATCTTAGCTAATTGGACCGTTCCGGATACATCGGTACGGTCAGATTTTACAGATTCGGACTGTTTTACAACTTGCTGCATATATGGTACAAATAGTAAATATTTTAATGTTCCAATATATCATTTTATGCCAATTTCAAATTATTGATGTTATCACATGTGTAAGATAGTCATGCTGCAATTGTATATGTGCCCTGATGATATTAAAGGTTTCATGCTTTCCTACAAGTAGGCACATACATATTAAATGTAGTAAACCATTGATGACTACCATTGAACCTTGTAGGGATAGAAATTGGCATTGGTTGTACATATTAGGTCTTCCATGGGGTTTAGAGAAGACCAAGTGACTGTCTGATGCTCACTTTCGAAATGAGTCGGATTTGCCCAAAGGTAGGCGACTCATGGAGATTGTGGGTAGTCGGATTGGAGGGCTTCCACTAGGGTCACTATGCATCCTATTGTACTTGGGTTTGATTCTGCCCAAAGGTGTTTCAGACTACTGAGTGTAGTAGAATGAGCAGAATAGTAGCCTGTGATTGGGGAAGATAGGATAACCCTTCTGCCCAAAGGTGTTGGATAGTGTCCGACTCAACCCTATTACAGCTGACTAAGTCTGTGCACGTTTCTATACGTGACTTAGGAAACTGAAGCACATCAAGGGATCTGGCCAAAGCTGAGTCTTGATGGTGTGAGGGAGTTATCCTAGAAGAGAACTTAGCACATGAAGTTCTCTTCGGTTGATTTGAATTATACCCCCTAATTCATGTCAACATATATTTGTGAATAGTATCAAACTATCACTAAATTTGTAATTCTCTTTTCAGAGATGGATTTGTTAGCTATTTTGAAGAATCTAGCTGGTATTGGGCCCCTGAATGGCTCTAATTATTCATCTTGGAAGATGAATATTGAGATCTTGCTTGGTTGTATGGATTATGATTTTGTACTTATAGAGCCAAAGTTGGCAGAGCTTATAGATGCTTCTACTGAGGCCCGATAGACCCACTTTGTTAAGTGGGAGAAAATGAACCGTCTCTCTTTAATGATGATTAGGGCCACAGTTAGTGAGGAGCTTCGAGGTGGCATTGCCAGGACTGAGACTGCAGCAGAGTTGATGTCATTGTTGAAGAGACAATTCGTAAAGACCAAGAAGTCCATGCTGTATGACAATATGCTTCAGATCATGAATCTGAAGTATGACGATAATGACAACGTTCGTGAGCATACTCTCTAGCTATCGAAGCTGGTCATAGGCATCAGAGAGTAGGGTCTTCAACTTGAGAAGAAGCTTCTGTTTTTTCATTGTAGTGATCTCCCCTCCCAAAGTCTTTTGACATTTTGAGGTGAATTTTAATGCCTATGAGACCTAATGGGACCTCAATCGGCTTATCACCCTGTGCGTCGTTGAGTAAAAAAACGACTGAATGGAGGGAAGAAGGGATATAAGAATCTTGGCTTTGGTGATTTTGGAATGAAGTCATTCAAACCGAGATTTTTGTAGCAGACATTAGTCTGTTGTGAGTCCAATACCGTAGATATACCGTTAATTTTTTAGTAGATTGACTCAGGAACTTTTGTTCATGTGTCTCACACTTTGCATGGGCTCAAGAGCAGAAGAAGACCGAGACCGAAGGATAGGTTTTTCCTCGGTAATGATAACTCAATGAGTATGGTGGCGGTTTGCAACTACTTGGTGGTGTTGGACTAGGGTCTCATTCTGGTGTTAGAGGATGTTTTCTACCTTTCGATCCGGTCAAATCGTTTATTTCTAGCAGAGGATTCTATTGTGCTTTAGCACAAGAGATTAGGCCACATCTCTAAGAAGAGAGTAGAGACCTTGGTGAAAGATGAGATTCTACCTAGTCTGGATTTTTTCAGACTTTGGTACTTGTGTGGACTGCCTCAGAGGGAAGATGACTAAGCAGAGAAAACTCACGGCTACTAGAGCTTCAGAGCTCTTAGAATTGATCTACACGGACATTTATGGTCCATTCCCAGTTAAAGCTCGTGGTGGTCATAGTTATTTCATCACGTTCATTAACGACTTCCCTAGATATACTTATGTGTATCTTCTCCACCACAAGTCAGAGGCTTTGGAAGTCTTTCAGACATATCAGTTGGAGGTGGAGAAACAACTTGATAAGAAGATCAAGGTAGTTCGCTCAGATCGTGGAGGAGAATATTTTGGAAGGATGAACCAGGATGGTGTGAATCATGGCCCTTTCTCTAAGTATCTGAGGCAGCAGGGGATTGTTTCCCAGTATACCATACCTGGTACTCCTGAGCAGAACGGTGTGGCAGAGAGGAAGAATAGGACTTATCAGGAGACTGTTCGTAGCATGATGAGTCACTCTTCTCTTCCAGAGAAGTTTTGAGGAGAAGCTTTGAAGACAGCGGTTTATATTCTGAATCGTGTGCCTTGCAAAGCTGCCCCAGAAACCCCTTACAAGAGATGGAAAGGTTCGGCTCATAGCCTCCATCATTTGCATGTTTGGGGTTGCCGCGGCAGAGGCTAAGCTCTATAATCTAGAAATAAAGAAACTTAATTTCCGCACAGTTCGATGTTTCTTTATTAGCTATCCTGAGAGATCGAAGGGTTTTCGGTTCTACTGTCCTTCCAGACCATTGGAGATAGTGGAGACCAATAGGACTGTATTTCTGGAGGATGCAGAATTTAGTGGGAGCCAACGACCATTTGATACTCTTTTCAGAGAGAACTTTTCGGAAGGTGTTGTGCCAGTACAATTTTTTCCAATTGTTCAACCAGACATTATAGCAGATACGATACCAGCACCTGCTGAGACGGTAGCTGAGGTTGACCCACTGCTAGTTCAGGCTGTACCAGTTTTAGATACTCCAATGGAGCCAGTCCAGTCGAGGAGGTCAGATCGACAGCGTAGGTCAGCTATCCCAGACTATTATGAGGTCTATTTTTAAGAAATTCAGAGTGAGGGATCTGATATTACTGACCCTACTTCCTTCCGTAAAGCCATGGGTTGCAATGAATCTCGACAGTGGCTGGAGGCTATCAGAGAGGAGTTGCAATCTATGGAGAAGAATCATATTTGGGATCTTGTTGTGATACCAGAAAACCGAAAGGCGGTGGAATGCAAGTGATTCTTTAAGACCAAGAGAGATGCTGATGGCAAGATCGAGAGATTCAAGGCCAGACTGGTGGCTAAAGGTTTCAGGCAGAAGGAGGGTATTGACTTTGGCGAGACTTACTCTCCGGTTTCCACTAAGGACTCCTTGAGAGTGATTATGGCCATTGTAGCCCATCATAACCTGGAATTGCACCAGATGGATGTTAAAACAGCGTTTCTAAATGGTGATCTGACAGAGGACATTTATATGTCACAGCCAGAGGGCTTTGCAGTCAGTGGGAGCGAACAGTTGGTTTGCCAATTGAGGAAGTCTATTTATAGGCTGAAGCAGGCTTTCAGGCAGTGGTACCTGAAGTTTGATCAGGTTGCTACAGAGTATGGTTTCCAAGAGAATATGGTTGATAGATGCATATATCTAAAAGCCAGTGGGAGCAGGTTTGTCGTACTCATCCTCTATGTTGATGATATTCTCTTGGCGAGTAATGACATTCACATGCTCCATGATGCTAAGCACTTCTTATCGAAGAAATTCGATATGAAGGACATGGGTCAAGCAGACTATGTGCTTGGGATCAAGATTCACAGAGACAGAGCAGCAAAAATTCTGGGACTCTCATATGCAGCTTATGTTGAGAAGGTCCTGAAGAGGTTCAGGATGGATAGGTGTGCTCCGAGTGATGCACCGGTACTGAAGGGAGATGTATTTTCCCAGGATCAGTGTCCCAAGAATCAGGCTGAGAGGAGTCAAGTGGATACAGATGAGTACGCTTCCATTGTGGGGAGCGTCATGTATGCTATGACTTGTATTCGACCAGACATCAGTTTTGCTATTGGGATGTTGGGTCGTTATGTGTAGAATCCGGGTATAGCTCATATGCGTGCAGCTAAGAAAGTTCTGAGGTATCTTCAGCGTACCAAAGAGTTCATGCTTACCTACAGGTAGGGCAGTGAGCTTCAGGTGATTGGCTACACCGACTCAGAATTTGCTGGCTGTAAAGACATCCTGAAATCCACTTCGGGATATGTTTTCCTGATGGCGGGAGGAGCTATTTCATGGAAAAGCTCCAAATAGTCGATTGTGACTGACTCCACTATGCATGCAGAGTATGTTGCTTGCTATGAGGCTACAAAGCACGCTCTTTGGCTGAAGAACTTCATTGGAGGCTTAAGCATTGTGGATTCGATCCAAAAGTCTTTGTCAATTTTCTGTGACAATGAAGCTGTTTGTCAGCATGTCAAGAATGAGAAGGTTGTCAGATGTAACAAACACTTGATATCAAGTATACGCTTGTCTGCGAGAAAGTCAAAGGAGTAGTGGTGGAGATCCCGCATGTTCGCATAGAGCTGATGGCAGCAGACCCTCTCACCAAGGGACTTGCACCAGATGTTTTCCAAAGCCATGTGACCCGTATGGACTTGATGGAGTCCTTGTATCAGTAGTTGAGTCCCTTTGCCTTACATTTAATCACTGTTATTTCGTCTTTAGATGAATAAATCTCGATGCCATTTCCTTATTTGAGTTATGTCAAATGTAAGCAAGATCATAGCCTGAAGTAATATGATTTACTCAAGATACTGAGACTAGACATGCTTTGGCAACATGTCGGAACGTCCAGTAAGCCTGGAGTACACGATACTCAAAAGTGACATTGAGACTAGGCATGCTTAGGCAACATGCTCGATAGTCCAATATACCTGGAGTAAGATAACTTACTCAAGATACTGAGACTAGACATGCTTTGGCAACATGTCAGAACGTCCAGTAAGCCTGAAGTACACGGTACTCAAGAGAGACCTGGGCTAGGCGTGGGTGGGCACCACATCGAAACGCCTTCATTCTATTTGTAGTTGATTGGGTATCAACATGGGCATTAGAATGACATGCTTGGACAAGCATGAGGTTGGATATTATGGGCCTAGGCACAAGACCAAGTGATAATGTGCTCAGATAACCCATAGATACATGAGAAAACCACCAGAGTTGTTTGTTGGAGTTCTTTGTGGGTCTGATAGGTTGACCATGGATATGAACCAGCATAGGATATGCTGGAACAATCATGATCTCCTATCAGGGTCATTTTGAACAAAGACATGAATGGTCCCTTAGTATTTTTTCTTTTAAAATCGATCCGGATCGTGTTTTTCAAAACTGAGTGACTCTCCAAATATTTCAAAAAAAAAAAAATTATTTTCATTACAAAATTATATATGTATATTTTGAAATAAGTTCCCACACTTGTATTGTGTAAAGGGCCAAGTGGGAGATTATTGGTTTTTGATGGCCCTTTACGGGAGAGTTACTGAACTAGGTGGACCGGGTTGGTTGTCGCGGTCCTGGTCAGACCGGGCAACTCAACTAAGAGGCTTGACAGGGTTGGTGGTGAACCTAGCCTCATTCTCATGTGCACCCAATAACCGGTGGATGCCCTGATGGGTTGCATCTACCGGTTGGACACATCTATTATAAATAGATGTGCAGGGGTGAAGTCCCTATACGCACGTCTTCAAAGCCGCCGTTGTGAATCCAGAGGGATTCAGGAGGACCCATCGAATCCACGGGAGACGGCAGCGTGTGGAAGATCTTCACCCGGTATTGCGAACGATCTCTCTCGTCACACGAAGGTATGTTCTTCATCCAAGATGACGATCTCGGTCTGTCGATCGGGGTTGTTCTCGTGTAGAAAAACCCAACAATGGTGACTCCGATGGCTGAGACTCCGGTGGCTGAGACTGTAGGAACTTAATGCATGCACACGGTGAAGATCAAGAAGAAGTTTGCATTGCGATCCATGTCATTGAATAAATCAGGGAGGAACGGGAAACTCCCTGCTGAACTTCTGATTTTTTTCCCTAAATAAAAATTTTGTTTTGGAATTGCTGGGGCTTGCTACAGCCGCTGGCGATGGGTCACCTTCGTTTTTTGATTCGACGTTTTCGACCCCAAATCTTATTGTCAATTCTAACTGGACGTTGGCATTTGATGATTAGAGTGCTCGCCATCTCCCACATTGTGTTTCGGATCACAATCCTATCCTGCTCCCTGTTGCTAAGGATACCAAACCGCGGAATGTTCCCTGGAGGTTTTACAACTTTTGTCTATCCATGGCTAGCTCGATGTATGACGGTGATGCGAGAGACCTGGATTCGAGGGGCTAGCTGTACGGACAATCTACCATTTGTGAAGAGGGCGCTTGCCCATTGGAACAAGCATGTAGTGGGGAACATTCATAAATTAGTAGACTCGTTGTGGCTTCAGCTAGATTGGATGGGGGATGAGAGTTTAGGCTGTGGGGGATGGTCCCCGTGCCGACCCGAGGACTCCGCCCAATAGTCAGTCGATTTGAGTCGAGAGTCGATTGAACCATTGGTTTGAAAGTCGGTTCGGACGTTGGTGTCTTTGGGATGAACTTTGATAGGGATGAAGGTTCATAGACTTGGTTTTAGAAGTGACAGATGAGTTGAGAAGGGAGTTAACACGAGATGTGATCTCGGAGTTCAACCGAAGCCTACGTCTCTGTGCTATAAGGTGCAACCTGAATTCATTAACACTTGAAATGCAGTGGTCCCGACAGGTAGAGTATCACTTGTCTTAGAAGGGAGAGGGATGACGTCAGAGCTCTGGTTTTTCGCAAGTCCAATTCATAAATCAAATATCCGATCTATTACACTCGTAGGGTCTGCTATTTATAGAGATTTTGAGATGAAAACGGGGTACGGGGCGGTTTCTGTAGCTACGTCTGGATACATGCGGGGCTGGTAGAGCCCATCGTCGTCTTCGTGGACCCCAAGGCAGGGCTAGTGGGTCCCATCGCCGTTTTCATGGACCTCCATGCAGTGTTAGTGGGTCCCGATACCAGACGTTGGCCAAATTTTACACCTACATAGGCAGGGGAGCAAGGAGGATTAAGATCGTGCCCAGGGGCAACTTGAATGGGCGCTGGAACAACAATAGAGTATTTGGGCCCAGAAATCTCGGATTAGGTGGCTTCAAGCTGGGGATAAGAACACAAAGTTCTTCCATAACAGCACAAGGAATCGGCGCGAGAGGAACGGGATTCGAAGCTTGCAGATTGGAGGGAGCATGGTTACAGATCCACAACGTTTACGACCATAGTTGGTGGGATTTTTTCAGGTAATATGGACGAAGGAGGAGGACCTCCAGACTCATTAGCTTGCGGACTTCCCTCATTATGTCCCACTGGAGGCTAATGAGTTTCTTACACGCATTCCGGATGCTGATGAAATCCGACAAGTAGTGTTTGCAGCACCAGATAATAAAGCTCCGGGACCAGATGGGTTTAACAGGGAGTTCTTTACATAAGGTATGCTGACTGCACGGCCTACCTCTAGGAAGCTTACTCTGGAGCTGCCTCTACTCGTAGAGATTCAGGCGGTGGCGTGTTGGGGCCTATGGAATGCCCAGTGTGACGAGGACCCGCTCGAAGGCCTGCGGATATTATTCATCGGGGTTTTTCTATGCTGCAGCGGTATATACGCGGGGTGGTTGCACAACTCCATCGTGAAGGGGTCGTACAGGCGATGGAGTACCTGGCTTGGACATATGGAGTATTTGGGTCTGTTGATGAGCTTGCGAGTGGAGCATGGGTTCTAGCCACTGTGACCGGTTCTCTTGTTGCGGTGGGATCCTTGTGTCAAGTGAACTCTGTCATAAAGGCGGAAATATGGAAAATCCGAGCGTTATTGGAAGAGTTGGCACATATAGGTGTGGTCGGGTGGTGGTGACGACGGATGCAGCACATGCGAGGGATGCCTTGGTGCTTGGGAGGTTTCATTCTGCATGACTAGAATCTTTGGTGTTGTCATGTCATCAGGCTTGAGGCCGAGTAGATGGGGTGTCCATCAGATAGATCCCAAGGGGGGGAAATTCCACCTCAAATTGGCTTGCCCGTGAGACCGCGCTAGTGGTTGTGAGGGATACTGGGATCGAGATTTCTCCCCCATTGTTCGTTCATTGCTTTCTGAGGACCTAGCGGTCAGTTATTTATGACCAACGTCTCATGTACGGGAAAAAAAATTTATAGCGGTTACAATAAAGGTCCTTATCTCATGGATGAGATTTATTCAAACCAGAGATGATGACCATAATTGCTAATGCTTATATGGAACTAGGTACTACGTTAGAGGCAAAGGCAGAGGCAGAGGCAGAGGCCGCGGTCGCCCCACGAGATGCTTCTTCGTCACAGACATAGAGAATCATGACAAGAGCGGCGATAAAGCATGAATCCGTGTTCTGATCGACGGTGACCCTAAATGCATGCTTTCCAAGCTCGACTTGCGTTCCTTGCTCATCTTGCTCGTTTGCATCACCACGATTAGACGAATGATAGGTAATCGTATCGATTAAATTCTTTTCTAATTGTTGGCGTTTGTTTAGTCCCATACCGCTTATTAATTTGGAGATAAGGGGTTTGCGTAAATATTAATTGGGTGGTCAACACAAACTAAATAAATCCTTGATAGTAAGTACGTGCACCACACCTGAGCTAGAGTCCTTGAGCCAGACCATCACCGTCTCTTGTTCTGGTACAGAGACTTCAGTTTCAGGAGGCGGAAGGGCTTCTTGTATGGGAAGATCAGGCGCTGGAGCGGAGATGACGGGGACCGCGGCCGAGGTCACGGCCACGCTCGTCACCACCTCGAAGCTAGGAGCAACGGAGGTCGGCATTAGAAAGAGGAGAAGAAAGCTGGGGTGGTTGCGAGAGCAAGCTGGGAAGGAGAGCTGTTTGCAGTAAAGAGGGGTAGAAATTCTCACCCCCCCCCCCCCCCCTTATTTATAGGCTCAATAAAAGCAGGCGAGATGATTGGCATTTAATGACAAGCGCGGCATGCGAGGCGACCCAGCGACGATCGATGTGACGAATCCCGTCGCCCAATCAGAGCCCGCCACATGTCCATGCGCGTGCGCAAGAACTGAGACGACGCCAGCGGTGCTCCCTTCGTCAGATCCCAGGAAACATGATGATGAGATTCGACTCCTTGGGCCCAGGTCCGGCGCCGCATTATTGTGATATGACAGGCAATGATACTGTTGGGGGATATTTTTCGCTGGTCCGAGCGGTCACCCTGCAAGACAGAGAAAGCATGAGAACGGCTGGCTCCCTTAGGAGCGCAGACCCTCCGACGCTCAAGTCAGAACAGGTACAAACAGGGGAGAGCTGTAGTAGTTGGAAGTGATAGGGATGAGGGTTTCGAACCTGTACTTTGGAGCCAGGGGATGTACCTTTATAGCCTTTTACTGCCTATCAGAATCCGACACGTGGGGGCTCTTCTAGCACCTTCAGTGCCTCCATGTGCCAGCCCACATGGACCTTGATGGCCTTTGTCGTTTAGCCTGCCAGGCGGTGGAAAAGGGGGACGCACCGGTCTTGTCCTTGCCAAGTGGAGACTCTGGAGAGCTCTAGTGTAGGAGGTCCTAGACCGACTCTGCCGGCTTTCGTGGACTGCAATCGTCCATGTAGCTCCATGGGGGTAGTGACATCTGTCGATTGGGCGCCGCCTTACTGTAGGCGACCTCCGTGAGCAAAGGGGGCGACCTCCTTAGCTGTTGGCGTGATCAAGCGAGCTCCTGAGCGAGCTGTGGGTGCTGGGTTTGACGAGCTCCTGAGCGAGCTGGGGCGAGCTCCTGAGCGAGCTGGGGGCGTGCTCCTGGCGAGCCGGGGGTGAGCTCCTGAGCGAGCTGGGGGCGTGCTCCTGGCGAGCCGGGGGTGAGCTCCTGGCGAGCCGTAGGTTGCTTATGGGTTATTTCAGAGCCTCTCCTGTCGCCAACAGGCGAGCCCTCGGGTTAGCTGTGTGGAGCGGTAGAAGCCATTTCTTTATGGCAACAGCATCAGTACTGAGTGTCGCTCTGCTCGTGGCTTGAATTCTTGGTGCGCAAGCTTATTATAAGCGTCTGGGTTGACCTTGGGCGGGTTGTGAGCCTTGGCTACGGCCGGTGCTTCCTCCTGAGAGCCATTTTTTTGGGGACCATCATTACCCCCTCCTGAGGGAGCGGTGGAGAAAACTGCGCCGCTCGCTAAGGAGTAGCAAAGTGGTGACGCTCATGGTCAGGCTCCAACTTGGCAGACGGCTCTGTATCATGGGTGACGGCTCTCTCCGGGTGCAAGCTAGTCGCACGCGAACTGGATCATGTCTAGTGTGACGCCAAGTGAGGGCTTTGTATGCATGGCGATCCAGCTTCAGCTATTGTAAAATTGGAGATGCCTCACTCATGCGGCCTTGAGGACGATACTGCTATGTCCAAGAAACGCAGCTATCTGCTATAACATGCGCCGGGCGGGCCGGGAGCACCGGTCGCGGGCGACCTCCTTCCGGTGCGAGCAGGTCGCACGCAGTCGGGGTCTACCCCGGGCGGGCTATAGGAACCAACTGCAGGCGGCCTCGCATCGAGAGTTGAGACTCCCAGTGCCTCATGAGTGAGACCTCGAGGACGATGCTGCTATATCCAAGGAACGTAGCTATCTGCTATAACACGCGCCAAGCGAGCCGGGAGCACCTGCCGTGGGCGACCTCCTTCCGGTGCGAGCTGGTCACACACGGTCGGGGTCCACCCCGGGCGGGTTATAGGCACCAACCGTAGGCGGCCTCGCGTCGAGAGTTGAGACTCCCAGTGCCTCATGAGTGAGACCTCGAGGACGATGCTGCTATATCCAAGGAACCCAGTTATCTGCTATAACATGCGCCGGGCGGGCCGGGAGCACCTGCCGTGGGCGACCTCCTTCCGATGTGAGCTGGTCACACGCGATCAGGGTCTACCCCGGGCGGGCTGCTGGCACCAGCCACTGGCGACCTTGCGCATAGGCTTTGACTCGTAATGTCTCATGAGCGAGTCCTCGAGGACGATGCTGCTTTGTCCAAGGGATTCAGCTACCTGCCACTACAAGCGCCGGGCAGGCCAGGAGCATCAGCCACGAGTGATCTCCTTCCTGTGCGAGCTCGTTGAACGCGGTCAAGGTCTGCATCGGGCGAGCTGCGGGCACCTGCCGCAGGCGACCTTGTAGTGGGGCTCCGGCTCAACATCTCATTGGTGAGACATCGAGGACAATACTGCTATGTCCAAGGAACGCAGCGACCTGCCACTACAATACTGTTATATACAAGGAACGCAGTTATCTACTACTGCAAGCGCCGGGCGGGCCGGGACCACCAGCCGTGGGCGACCTCCTTCCTTTGTGAGCTAGTCGCACGGTCGGGGTCCACTCCGGGCGGGCTACAGGAACCAGCCGCAGGCGACCTTGCGTAGGGGCTTTGACTCGCAATGTCTCGTGAGCGAGTCCTCGAAGATGATGCTGCTCTTCTTTCTCCTTCTCTGTCTCCAAGCGGGATGACGATCTCGACTTGGAGTGGGTTATGTGCTGTGTCACACGCTTGATTCGCGCGCATGACGATCCGACTTCCGCCAAATTCTCTCTGTCTGCCCATGATATCATCGGGTCGCTCAACAAGTTAAGCTGCATGGCATCAGGCCGCGTAAGGTGTCTCCGCCGCGTCTGCCCATGATATCACCAGGTCGCTCAATGAGCTAAGCTGTGTGGCATCAGGCCGCGTAAGGTATCTCTGCCACGTCTGCCTGTGATGTCACTAGGTCACTCAACGAGCTAAGCTGCGTGGCATCAGGCCGCGTAAGGTGTCTCCGTCGCGTCTGCCCGTGATGTCACCAGGTCGCTTAACGAGCTGCGTGGCATCAGGCCGCATAAGGTGTCTCCGCCACGTCTACCCGTGATGTCACCAGGTCGCTCAACGAGCTAAGCTGCGTGGCATCAGGCCGCGTGTGTGGTTTCCGTCACGTCTGCCCATGATGTCACCAAGCCACTCAACGAGTTAAGCTGCATGGCATCAGGTCGCGTAAGGTATCTCCGCCGCGTCTGCCCGTGATATCACCAGGTTGCTCAACAAGCTGCGTGACATCAGGCCGCGTAAGGTGTCTCCGTCGCGTCTGCCCGTGATGTCACCAGGTCGCTCAATGATCTGCGTGGCATCAGGCCGCATAAGGTATCTTCGTCGCGTCTGCCCGTGATGTCACCAGGTCGCTCAACGAGCTGTGTGGCATCAGGCCGCATAAGGTATCTTCGCCGCGTCTGCCCGTGATGTCACCAGATCGCTCAACGAGCTAAGCTGCGTGGCATCAGGACGTGTAAAGTGTCTCCGCCACGTCTGCCAGTGATGTCACCAGGTCGCTTAACGAGCTAAGTTGCGTGGCATCAGGCCGCATGTGTGGTTTCTCCGATGATACGAGGACCATACCCCAGACAAGGTAGCTAAATTGAAAAAAATAGACGGCAATGCAAAAAGATCGATATGCATGAAAATTCGATATGTGCGAAATAGTGGGGCCCTATAGCTCAACAAAAAATACAAATCGATAGAAATTGAACCAAAACAAAGCGTAAGGGCCAAATGGTGGAAGTTCGACAAGCGATAAAAGAATCAAAAGCTAGCTACCCTTGACCGGTTAAGGATCCTCAGAACCCCGGTTTTGCTTATCACGTCCGCACGACAGCGGACAGTGGCCTTGCCTCTAGCCTTCGACATCAGTGGCTTGTGACCTCACCAAGTTGTCTAGCTTCGAGGGATACCAATAGATTTTCAGGTCGCCTAAATGGGTGGCCGCCCATTTAGGTCCCCTTAGATCACCTCCGAGTGCTTCCTTTCATGGCATGTGAATGCGAAGGACCCCGGTCATGTTTAAAGTCCCCTGGACAGCGGACTACCCCGGCGATCTCAATGTCGTTTGGGACGGCCACTGAGAACCCCAGTCTTGCTTTAAGTCCGCACGACGACGAACTGTTCTTTGAGGAAACTGCTTGCGAGCTGATCGCGTGCGAGTTGTTCTCTGTGGATTACTATCGATCACAAATTTGAAGACTCCTTTAGTCCAAATACTTTATTGCACAAAATGGTTTACAGGAGGGCGCCTACGCGTAAGGTAGGAGGCTGCTGCTGTTCGGTCATCTTCCCTCGGTGATCCAACACCACATCTTCGAGCTTAATGTGTTGTTGGACCAAGGCGACGAGCTCGATCATAGTGCTGGGATCGGAAATGACAATCGCATCATGAAGCTCACCTCCTTCGGGGAGCGCACTCCGGAAGGCACTCACGGCTGTCCGGTCCCGCCCGGCTCAATCTTCGAGGGCGAGATAGGCATTCCGAAATCACATCGAGAAGCACCGGAGGGTCTCCCGTGCGCACATGGCAAGACCGAACAGTGATTCGATTCGCTTTGGAGGTTGTCGATTGCAACGGTACTATTCCAGGAACAGCCCCGACAGAGCAATGAAGCTTGGGACCCAGCCCGAAGGTAACTTATGAAACCAATCCAGGGCCGAACCCGTCAAGCTGCTCGGGAAGGCACGACACAGAACATGGCCCTGGTCGCGGAAGAATAATAACTTCCGGTAGGCCAAGAGGTGGTCCACGGGGTCTTGTGATCCATCAAATAACATGAACTTCGGCGGAGTCCAGTGCTGAGGGAAACCTCCCTGGTGAACCTTGTTCGTGAAGGGAGAGCTCCCTCCACGGGCGGCGAGCTCTTCTAAGAGGTCGACGGGCATACTAGGTAGCTGCCAGTGCTCGGGGTGATTTCCCAAAGACAACTGTGCAGGCCCCAAGCAATCATGCATGCTTCTTCGAAGCCAGTCCACACCCTCGCTGCGGCGGTGCTCGGGGGCGACGTCTTGGCGATGGCCCCGCCTCTTCACAAGTAGCCACCTCGGTGCAGGGAAAGGTCTGTGCGAGGCCGTCACCTCATGAGTCTCCGAACGGGGTAACACTTCCACCGTGAGTTCCTCCTCACGCTGATGGTGCGGGTTACGGTCTCTTCATCGAGACCTTACCTCTGGCTCGTCCGCCATTGTGGGTTGATACGATGCTGGGGCGGGGGAAGGTCGCACAGGGGGAGCGACCCCCACCGACACTCCCAGATGCTGGGGCGGGATCGCTGACTCTCCCCTCCGCGGGTCGAGTCCGGGGGAGAGATCAGTCCTTTGGCTCATCGTCGGAATCTGGCGCAGTCGCGCTAGCTCGTCCATCATGGCCCGCTGAGTGGCCAACATCTCCAAAAGGATCTGGTCACTGAGCATGACAAGGGGTTGGGAGGCTTCAACGAGCGGCCCGTTTCGCGTAGACCCGGCGCGGGCTTTCACCCGTCTCTGTCCCCGCGTGGCCGGACTCATCCGGGTATCTTCGGGTGAAATGGCTTTCAGCCGTGTGGTTGTGGGCGTTCTCGTAGGAACCAGTCGAAAGATCCCACAGACGGCGCCAAATATTGGGGGATATTTTTCGTTGGTCCGAGCGGTCACCCTGCAAGACAGAGAAAGTGTGAGAATGGTTGGCTCCCTTAGGAGCGGGACCCTCCGACGCTCAAGTCAGAACAGGTACAAACAGGGGAGAGCTGTAGTAGTTGGAAGTGGTAGGGATGAGGGTTTCAAACCTGTACTTTAGAGCCAGGGGATGTACCTTTATAGCCTTTTACGTCCTATCAGAATCCGACACGTGGGGCTCTTCTAGCACCTTCAGTGCCTCCATGTGCCAGCCCACATGGACCTTGATGGCCTTTGTCGTTTAGTCTGTCAGGCGGTGGAAAAGGGGGACGCACCGGTCTTGTCCTTGCCAGGTAAAGACTTTGGAGAGCTCTAGTCTGGGAGGTCCTAGACCGACTCTGCCGGCTTCCATGGACTGCAATCGTCCACGTAGCTCCATGGGGGTAGTGACACCTGTCGACAGGGCGTCGCCTTAATGTAGGCGACCTCCGTGAGCAAAGGGGGCGACCTCCTTAGCTGTTGGCGTGATCAGGCGAGCTCCTAAGCGAGCTGTGGGTGCTGGGTTTGACGAGCTCCTGAGCGAGCTGGGGTGAGGTCCTGAGCGAGCTGGGGGCGTGCTCCTGGCGAGCCGGGGGCGAGATCCTAGCGAGCCATAGGTTGCTGATGGGTTATTTCAGAGCCTCTCCTATCGCCAACAGGCGATCCCTTGGGTTAGCTGTGTGGAACGGTAGAAGCCATTTCTTTATGGCAACAGCATCAGTACTGAGTGTCACTCTACTTGTGGCTCGAATTCTTGGTGCGCGAGCTGATTATACGCGTCTGGGTCGACCTTGGGCGGGCTGTGAGCCTTGGCTACGGCCGGTGCTTCCTCCTGAGAGCCAGTTTTTTTGGGGACCATCAGATACAGATCCTCCTGGCAACAACTTCGCCCTCAGGGAATAGCACGCACCCGATCGGCTCGCACACGGCTCCTGTAAGAGACCAACTCGCGTGCGGCCCCCTCAGAGAACAACCAACCTACCCACAACTATCGAGATGACCTCGCTAGGCTCCTGAGCGACCAGCCACTCTCTCAGGAGGGGGTAATGATGGTGCCAAAAATATCACTGGCTCGTTGTCCAAGTGGCAGCAGCATGGGAGACAGCCCTTGTCTTTGAGTGCACCTTGGGCGACCTTGGGTAGCTAAAGAAAAAGCCTCCCCCCCCCCCCCCCCCCAAGGGTGAGCTTGAGATTCAAGGCCAACCCCAATTTTTGGGTAAGCAGCATTGTGACTATAGTAGGTCTTGGAGTTCAAAGAACACTCCCAAAGAAACCGGACTCCGCCTTCACAAACACCTCGCACACGTTCAGTTCGCTCACGAGGTGCTCCCTTTGAAGGACTCATCTTTTGTCCCACTGTATGATGTGAGATCCACCATGAGCTCGCTCGAGAGCTCACCTCGTCTATCTGCGTTCGCCTTGATCATCCGAGCTGGTGCTGAAACTGTCGAGCTTCGTATCCATCTCCCTGGAACAGTGGCGTTGGACGTTGCGGAAGGAGCTTAGCAAGGCGTAGCGGCACTGACGAAGTGGCAACGATGGGCATGTGTAATTCATCTTCCTCGAGGTCTCATTCATGAGGTACTGCAAGTAAAAGCTTTCAACGTAGCTGCAAAGGCTGTGGATTGAGCCGAAGGAGGAAGGCTTGTCTAAAAACCATAAGACGGCTCCGAGAGGGAGTAGAAGTGAACTTAGAACGTTCCCTACGAACCGCCTCAGCTCGTCCAGGAACTCATCACAGTATGGCAGGCTAGATGACAAAGCTCATCAAAGACCCATGTGGGCTGACACCGAAAGGTATAGAACGTGCAGGAATATGCGGCGACGTGTCAGCCTCTGGCGGCCTACAAAAGGCTATAAAGGTAAGACCCTCGATCGGCTCCAAAGTACATGTTCAAAATTCTAAAACCCGGACATTTTTCGATCACTAAAGCCCTCCCTTTTTCGATCCGTCACTGACTTGAGCGTCGGAGGGTCTGCGCTCCTCACGGAGCCAACCGTTCACGTGATCTTTGTTTTGCAGGTTGATCCTCCGGACCAGTGAAGATTTTTCCCCAAACAGTATTGATGAAGTGGACCACACCAACGAGGTAGACGACACTGACGACATGACCGATGGATGAGGTGCATTAATGTTGATGTAGCCATGGTGACTCCGATGGCTGAGACTGCAGGAACTTCATGTATGCAGACGATGAAGATCAACGAGAAGCTTGCATTGCGATCCATGCCATCGAAGAAATCAGGGAGGGGCGGGAAGCTCCGTGCTGGACTTCTGGCTTCCTTTCCTAAATGAAAATTTTGTTTTTGGAATTGTCGGGGCATGCTACGGCTACCGGCGGTTGGTAACCTTTGTTTTTTGATTCGACATTTTCGGCCCCAAATCCTTTTGTTGGTGGAGCGTCATGTGAAGGGGGATCAGACTCGTCCCCAAATCCATTATATGTGACCAACGTCTCATGTATGAGATTTATTCAAACCAGAGATGATGACCATAACTCCTAATGGTACGTTACAGTAAAGTTTGTTATATCATGGATGAGATTTATTCAAACCAGAGATGATGACCATAACTCCTAATGGTGATGGTGATGTGCAGAGGCAGAGGCAGAGGCTGAGGCTTCGGCTGCGAGAGAAATCTTGGCCGAGGCCGCCGCAAGAGCTGCTTCTTCGTCGCGCCCATGGAGAATCACAACAAGGGCGGCAATAAAGCAAGAATCCGTGTTCTGATCGACGGTGACCCTAAATGCATGCTCTCCAAGCTCGGCCTTGCGTTCCTTGCTCATCTTGCCCATCTGCATCACCACGATTAAATTCTTTTCTAATTAAATCCTTGATAGTAAGTGCACCACACCTGAGCTACCACCATGGAACTCTCTCCCTTGTATATTCTGCACGATCGCTTGCTGTAGCTTCCCTTGATCTTGAAATCACACACATCTTCCTTCGTGTTGGCGGCCAGCAGCACGTCCAGCTCCTCTCTCAGCTGGAACTGCGAGCTGGTCTTCACGCTGAACAACAAGTCCTTCGGGTCCCAGCTGTGGCCCATGAACACTTGCCACCGCCCGTGCAGGCTCCAGCACTACAGATTGAGAAGCAGTGTGAAGATGCACGTTTTGGAGGGTCGATATACAAATACGCAATTAGACAGTTTTGTAGGGGCCGATTTGCAAAACAAGAAATGGCAGAAGGAAAAGGGAGAGCTCAACTGTCCGCTTCAAGGAAAGGAGGCGAGACTCGAGAGCCGGTGGATGCATCCACCAGGAACCGCCTGGAGTTGACGTTCCATGACGTCAATTCCACACTATAGATAACTCTGCCGCTGCATCGACGGCGGCGAGGCGGGAAGCACAGAACTTTGGGCTGACGATGGTGAAGAAGAGATCGACGGGGCGGGAAGCACAGAACTTTGGGCTGACGACGGCGCTGGAGCTGGCCGGCGGAGCGCTCATGCTTGACGCATCCATGCTTAACAACACTGGGTGGGTTCTCAAACGTCGGATCTATTGGAATCATAGACTGACTGCTTTCTGTGTTCAAGAGTGGAAAGACTTGGCGACCGCAAGGACTTACTGGCAGAAAAATAAAAAAAGATTGCAAGGACTTTGTCAAACCAGAGTTAAGATTGCAAGGACTTTGTGAACCAGAGTTAGACTTTTCTTTGGCTAACGCCAGATAATGGGATCCGTCAGTCCTGCTTGGGAACCAACCAAGTCTGGAGCCCACGAAAAAGACACTGAGACCCGACAGCCCTACCTGGGGCTCACAGAGACTGTCTAGGACCTGGTAAATCCCCTCGGATATTTACCAAAAGTCCTAGATATTCTCAAAAGCTCTATAAATAGCAGGTTCTGTAAATAATCCATAGCGGAATTCAGTATTCTCAATTCTACTTTCTGTCAAGAGGTCGTTAGTACCAGCGTTAAATTTTTGACAGCAACTAAGGGGGATCTATTTATGGTGCCCCAGACCCAAAAATAACATCGATACATGCCTTATCATCCTGATTTGGAGAAACTGACAAAGACACTTCCTCAGATACACAAAGTCTATTGTCCAAAGCTGCTAAAACAGAGATAGAGTCAGGTATCGAGGTTGGGAGGAAGTCGTGCTTCATATCCAGAGTTAGGATCTTGCCCTCTTCATCTCAAACTATCATACCACAAGACACTAGATCCGGTCCCACTTCAGCATCAACATTCAGTTTAATGAATCATGTGGTGGACGTCTCCACAAAAAAATAATTCTCATATATTGCCTTGATCTACTTTCTTCATCCTTATTACTCGTAATATTTTAAATAGCCATAACCTAGGCACATATGCTCTTTGGGTTGGAATGGATATGATTAAATATCAAATCATTTCTCGCTTTCCATAGAAACCAAAGTACATAGGCAGAGGTCTCAAAAACTTTCTCCCAACTCCAAAAGACTTTAGCTAACAAAATTTATCAATGTCCTCATGTCTACCTATTCTGATATTGAGAATAGAGGAAATGTGATCTATACTCAAACCTTCCATCCTCATCTTCGCTATATCCCATTGTTTTTCTGATTGATTTATGAGAGCACTCACAAGCAAGTCTGGGTTAGAGCTCGAGAGCAGTTTGACAAAGTGAACCCCATTACCAAATGATGGAACCCAAGGATCCTTATAAACATAGACTGAAGCCCCATTACCTATCTTCACCCACCAGATTCAACCTGGCACCCTTTTTAAATTTGGGCAAACTAGACTTACCCCCCCCAAACTCGTCGGAAAAGATGGACCAAATCCAACAGCCATCAAAAAAAGTATAGCAAATCCGACAGCCCATCAAACCAGGCAAAAAAGGTGAATCAAATCCGGTAGCCATGCATCATCCACCAAATCCGGCGGACCACCATCTACATCACTAGAGATCAACTCCACTCTCTGCAAGTCGGCAGCTGGGAGCGGGCCTCAACGGCGCTGACGGGGGAGTGGGCGGTAGCGGGGGACATGGAAGAGCTGGTGCAATAGGGGATCAACGACGGGGACAGAGGAGAAAATTGCTTATGCAGTTATACTAGGTATTTAATAATAAATATATTAGAAGCTAAAAATTTACAAACGTGATATGTAGTTCCGGCACTAAAGACGTCTGGCTTTTGAGGTTGTGGTCTGGGATCGAAACTTGGTTGCCGAAATTATTTGATGTGCAGGGGCGAGCCAAGAATTACGTAGCTGGTCGTCCAAATACTGCAGCAAATCTGGCAGCCGCGCCGAATCAGACCTGTGTCGAGCACAACTAATTTTGGCAGCCCAAACCTTCAACGGTAAATGCCATCAATTCCGACAATTTGGCCACCCAAATACTGCAGCAAATCTAGCGGCTAGGCCAAATTAGGCTTTCGACAAGCTCTAAAGCGGCCACCATTTGTGGCAGATATGATCCTATTTCATTGGCCCAAACCCTCAACCGTAAATGCCATCAATTCTGACAGTTTGGTCGTCCAAACACTGCAGCAAATCTGGCGACCACGCCAATTCAAACCTGTGTCGAGCACAACTAATTTTTTTAAAAAAAAATTATCAGCATCAGATCCTATTTCGGCAGCCCAAACCCTCAACGGTAAATGCAATCAATTCCGACAGTTCGGCCGCCTAAATACTGCAGCAAATCTAGCGGCCATGCCAAATTAGGCTTTCGACAAGCTCTAAAGCACCCACCATTTGTGGCAGTTAAGCCGCCCAAATACTACAGCAAATCCGATCCTATTTCGGCGTGTAATATCCGGTACTCCAGAATTGACTTTTGCTTAGGGCACCCTGTCTTTTATTATTATAATATTACTAATAGTGAAAATTTGTTTATGTTTAATTGTTTTGGTTGTACATGTGTTGTGTTGAATCAGGTTCGAGTTGGATCGGACCGGGGGCCCAAGTCACGAGGCGATATGGTGTCGGCTGAGTGATTGTGCATATGTGTGTATGTGCGCGCGTGTGCACGAGTGCAAACAGGTGTTGATCGTGGAGTAGAGCATGAGTATATTATTTAATAATTAATTATTTATTTGTTGCAACTTAGAATTGAACGACCCGTCGTCAAATGACGCAAGTTGCGGAGCCCAGCTAATTCGTGGATACAAAGCCGATAGGTTTCCCGACTTACTGTTCTGACTCGATTTGATCGTCCCAATCCTCGAGACCCTTGACCAGCACCAATGGCTCCACTCCGGTCTTTCGATCTTATTCTAAGAGACCCTTGACTCTTTTCTTTCTTGGCCATCGGATCTTGATCCGATGCACCAAGAAACCCCCTCCACTACTCAAGTGCCCAACTCAAACATCTGTACAACACTTCGTCAATATTTAGGGCTGGCAATTTCGGACCCGACACAGCAAACCCGACACGAAATTAGCGGGTCTGGGTCAGGGCTAATCAGGTCGGGTCGGGTCTACCCGCAATCCGATACTATAATATATAATACCAACGGGTCTTTTCAGGTCAGGTCGGGTCGAGTCGGATTGGGTCGAATTGGGTCAACTGAATAGACCCGGGTGGCAACCGGGTCTTATCGGGTCTACCCGTTTATTAGCGGGTTGGGTACGGGTTTAGGATCTAGACACAATTAGTTAAATGGGTCGGGTCCGGGTCAAGGGGATTTGGACACGACACAAAACTAGACACGACACGAACCCGACACGACCCGACCCATTGCAACCCCTATCAATACCCATCCTTCCCAACCCAAACTCTTTAACCCATCCCATTCAGCCAACCCAATCCCCATTTTTCCCCTCTCTCTCTCTCTCTCTCTCTCTCTCTCTCTCTCTCTCTCTCTCTCTCTCTAACCCAACCAAACCCAATCGTTCCTCTCTCTCTCCCTGATCCCACCTCCCTCTCAAACCCAAACCCATCCAACCGTCCATCTCTCTCTCTCCTCAAACCCCACTCTCCCTTTCACCCGATCTCTCTCTCTCTCTCTCTCTCTCTCTCTCTCTCTCTCTCTCTCTCTCTCTCTCTCTTTTGGATCCCTCATCCTCAACCCCTCAACCCGATCCGATCTCTCTTTCCCCCCATCACAGCAGTCCCCTCTCATCCCTTCCACCCGATCCCCCTCTCATCTCTCTCGGATCCCCCCTTCCAGCCGATCCAATCCGACCCGGCCCCCCATCCGATGCTCCCCTGTTCTCTCGAGCCGCCCCCCCCCCCCCCCCCCTCTACTCTGACAGCCGCCCCGAACCCCGCCGGCCGCCGCCGCCCTGGATTCTCGCCGAGCAGTCGGCCGCCGCCCCTACCCTGCCGCCGCCCTACCCGCCGCCCCTTTTCCTCTTTAAAACCCCAGCTCCTCCCTCCTTCAGAAACCGATCCCCCATCCCTACCCCCTCAATCTGAGCCCTAATCCGAACCCCCAGCTTCTTTTTCCCCCTCACCAAAGCCCAGCCCAACCCCCTCCCTTCAAAACCCTTACCCCTCCTCCCTCAATTTGACCCCAAATTCCGGGCTCATCCCGCTCACCCTCTCTTCGGACCTTGTCTCCCCATCTTCTTTATTGTGTGCTGCCGCAAGGTGGCCGACGGGGAGGAACCACACCGACTGGCCGGAGCAAGAAGAGGAGGCAGCGCCAAAGAAGGCTGACTGACTGAAAAGGAGCAAGGAGGAGCCGCTGCCACAGCCGACGACCCCTCCCCACTGAGCAGGCCAGCCTGATCATCTCTCGATCTCTCTCTCATCATCTTGTGCACGACGGCTGGAGCAAGAGGCTCAGGAGGAGTCACAGCCAATCACCCCATCGATAGGTCAGCACCCCTTCATTTTCCCTTTGGCCCTGTTGAGACCAGCCCACGACCCCCCTTTTCCCCTCTTTATTGTGGCTGTTGTTGGCTCTTTGTCCGACAAAGGGACAGTCCAGTAGAAGTCGACCACCAACCATTCGGTCAGTCATGGCCGAGACTCCGACCATCTCTTGTGGTGTCGATTCAGCGCCCAGCCACTGGAGCCCCTGCCTTGTGCCGAGAACCCTTCAGAGTCATCCATTTTGATCCATCTAGCAACCATTTTTATCAGTAATTTTATTTGTGTGTGCCAAGGCGGTTCTGACCTCGCTAGGTCGAGCCATGCGAACCACCCTGAGGCATCGGCGATCATTGATCGGCCGTTTTTAGCCGTGAGACAACTTCTAGCATTGTCCCTTTTTTGTTTCGTATGTGAAGGCTTTATGTCTTTCTTCGAGCGACGTCATCGTGTCGCCAAGTCGATTTTATTGATTGTAGTGCCTAAGGATCGGAAATCGATCGACCCCATTATGTCTATGTGGTCGCAGAAAAAGATTCGGGTCGTCTTTATTGCGGATCACACGAGATTACAAATTTTCTTTGATCAGGAGATTGTGGGAGAGATCCTCTGGAGGGTCCCTTTGATCCGCGTCTCCACGTGGTATTCGTGCGAGAGCTCTGAAGGGGTTGCCCAGGACAGAGGTCTTTACAGGGTGAGGGTTTTTGAGAGGCTAAGGAGTTTCCGCCGTTGATTTTGTCCCGTCCGTGCTTCGCGCTTTCTCGGCTAGAGAGGCTTTGGGCTTCGTTCCTCGGTCTTCGTAT
Source organism: Chamaelirium japonicum (assembly GCA_947650365.1). Lineage (NCBI taxonomy): Eukaryota > Viridiplantae > Streptophyta > Magnoliopsida > Liliales > Melanthiaceae > Chamaelirium > Chamaelirium japonicum. The sequence continues at coordinate 207,132 of CANTAL010000128.1, read as the reverse complement.
TTTCCTCGATCCTTGCTTGACCTCGACGTCCTTGATCGTCGATTCGCGGCGTCGATCGTGTTTTTGGCGTCAGCTTTGGCTTTAGCTTTCGGCTTTGGCGTAGCTTTGGCGTGGCTCTGGCGTTTGCTTTGCTTTGGCGCTTGCGCTTGAACGTAGGCGGGTAGAGACTTGTGATGCTTTAGTTCTTCCGGACTTCGCGTCGTATCGGCTAGAACGTGCGGTGCTTTGCTCGTGACCGTCGTAGTTGCTTGGCTTTGGCACGTGCGTTGCTTTAGCGCGGGCTTTACCGGTGCGTTTGCTTTGGCTTCTTGCGTCGGCTTTGACTTTCGCTTCGACTCGATCTTCTTCTCGAACGACTGGCGTTACCTCTTCAAGGCTTCTTTACTCTTCCGGCTTCCTCGACGGTTGTGGCGTCGGTTTTGGCTTTTCGGCGGGGGTAGCACCGATGCTTGTGCGACGGTTGTGGCGTCGACTTTCGTTGATGAAGACGGCGGGTGTAGCACCGATCTTCGTGCGACGGTTGTAGCGTCGGCTTTTGTTGATGAAGACGACAGGTGTGGCACCGGCTTTAGCGCGACGGTTGTAGCGTCGGCTTTTGGTTGACGAAGGCGGCAGGGGTAGCACCGGCTTCAGGCCTTCTTCTCCCGGCTTTCTTCTTCGTGCGAGGAGTCGATGCCTTGATTGAAGACGACGAGTGTTGTCGGCTTCGATCTTCTTCTCCGGCCTTTGCTTATGGCGTCTTCGGAGCTGATGAAGATCGTTGGAGCAATCGGGTGATGACGGCTCCGGGTCTTCTTCTCCACGCTTTCTTCTTCGTGCGAGGAGTCGAAGCTTTGATCTCCGAGTGCAAGGTCTTCACGTTGATGAGGACTTGAAGGGCCAAGGACTCCCGTAGGATATGCTTGCCGTGCCTCGTGAAGCCTTCGGTCTTCGAGCGTTGGAGCTTCTCTTGCGAAGCTCTTTCGTCTTCGGCTTTCGGACTTTTGATGCCTTCCCCCACCCCCTCTATTTATAGGCAAAGGGGGGAGGTTGGGAGAGATATGGCTGAAATCTTTTTGTTTCCTCCAATATCTCCCCCCATAACCATCAAGATATTGTTCCCTTATTTGGGGAAACAAACTTGATCCCCTCCTTTTTAGGTGGGGTGGTTATGGGCTAGATGTGACTCGATCTTCAAGGATCGAGTTGTTATTTTTGTTGCACTTTTGGATCGGATGGCGACACAACGTCATCTTGTCCGTTGGATCGAGGGATCGTCGCGGATCTACGGTTGTGTAGACGTCCACGCCACCTCCCCCCGCATCAAGGCGGTTTTGATTTTTTTTCTCTTTTTCTTTTCTTTTCTTTTTCTTTTTCTTTTCTTTTTTCTTTTCCTTTTCTTTTATGGCCGGCCCCACCTCTTTATGAGGAGGGGGGCACGGTTTTCAAGAAGCCCCCCTCTTTGTGTCCGAGTTGCGGGTCCGGTGGGACCCGTTTGCTTTGGGTCGGGCCATGGCGCGCGAATTGAGTTCGCACGTGGGCCGAGTTCGCACGTGGGCCGTTGTGTGCGGGCCGAGTTTCGCATGTGGGCCGTTGTGTGCGGGCCGGGTTTCGCATACGGTGCGGGCCGAGTTTCGCATGTGGGCCGTTGTGTGCGGGCCGGGTTTCGCATACGGGCCATTGTGTGCGGGCCGGGTTTCGCATGCGGGCCGTTGTGTGCGGGCCCAAGTTTGCATGCGGGCCGTTGTGTGCGGGCCGTTGTGTGCGGGCCTAATTTCGCATGTGGGCCGTTGTGTGCGGGCCCAAGTTTCGCATGCGGGCCGTTGTGTGCGGGCCCAAGTTTCGCATGCGGGCCGTTGTGTTCGACCCGAAGGTCATCGAGTGCAAGCCCATTTTTCGTGTAAAAATCGGGTTTGACCCGAAGGCCGTCGGGTGCGGGCCTATTTTTTTGTGTAAAAATCGGGTTTGACCCGTGGGCTAATTTCGATGCCCACAAGTGCCCCCTCAAGTTCGAGTGCGCCCGCGGGAAACGCGTAGCGGTTGGACTTGAGTCGCGTATTCGTGTGGGATTAGGTCTTTAAAAGGACCCCTGTCTTTCGTTTCTCTTCATTATCGGCGATTCCCGACGGCTTGGAGGCGAGAGCTCTGCTAGGGTTTCTTGCTTCGCAACGATGCCGCGGAGGATGAAGATGGTGACGGCATGGGGTTTGCGGAGGAGGGAAGATCGCCGGCCCGTGGAGGGCGGAGGGTTGCCGGCGAGGTGATCCTTCTCCTCCTCCTTCTTCTTCTTCTTCCTCTCCTTCTTCTCCCTCTCCTTCTTCGCATGGTGCGGGAGGGCGCGACGGGCGCGGCCGGGGGCTGCTGTGGCGGCCGGCGCGCGGGTTCGAGGTGCGAGAGGGCGCGAGTCGAGGGTGCGGCCGGGGGCTGCTGTGGCGGCCGGCGCACGGGTTGGAGGCGCGGGGCGCGGGTGCAGCACGCGGGGGCCGGAGGTGTGGGCGCAGCGGGCGGCGCGGGGGCCGGGGGGCGACCGGTGCAACAGCGCGCAGGCGCGAGGAGGAGGAGGCCGGGGGCTGTGGGCCGGAGGTGGCCGGTGCAACGGCAGCACGGGCGCGGGGGCCGGAGCGGCGGGCTTGGCCGGGGACGCGGGCGCAGCGCGCAGGGCGCGGGGGCCGGAGCGCGGGTCGGAGACGGAGGCGCAGGCCAGAGGAGGCGGCGCGGGGGCCGGCGGCGAGGGCGCAGGGCGGCAGGTCGTGGGGCCGGAGCCGGACGCAGCGGGCGCGGGGCCGGGTCCGCGGGGTGCAGGGCGGCTTGGGGGCCGGAGGCGGCCGGGGCTGCGGGCGCAGCGCGCGGGGCCGGAGCCGGGCTCGGTCGGAGGCGCGGGGGCCGGCGGCGAGGGCGCAGGGCGGCAGGGCGTGGGGCCGGAGCCGGGCGCGGAGGCGGCCGGTGCAACAGCACCCCCCCCTCCCCTCTGCATGTAAAAGAGATAGAGATGGGGGGGGGGGGGGGGTCGTGGTCTTTTGCCATGACCCCCCCTTTTTCTTGCTTTATTTGCCGAAAGCCCCCCCCCGTGTTTTGATAGGAGAGAGAGAGAGAGGGGGTTGCGGTTTTTTTTTTTTTGCCGCGACCCCCCTCTATTTTCTTTATTCGCGAAGAGCCCCCCCCCTGTTATTTTTAACAGGAGAGAGAAGGGGGGGTCGTGGCTTTTTTGCCATTACCCCCCTCTGTCTTTCTTTATTTGCTGAAGGCCCCCCAGAGAAAAAAAAAAAAAAAAAGGGAATAAAGGCGGGGTCGTGGCTTTTTGCCATTACCTCCCTCTGTCTTTCTTTATTTGCTGAAGGCCCCCCCCTTTTGATTTCTTTGTTTCTGTACTCGGGATCCATCTGACTAGGGCTTTGTGTTCTTTCCTTTTCAGGTCTCGTTGTTACGAGAGCTTTCCGAGTTCTGGATGGGTTGTTGACGCGGTCTCCCACGGGAGTACGTACCTTCGCTTCCCCTTTGCGCAAGTCTCCCATCACCGTACTTCGAGACAGGAGACCGGGCTGTCAGTGCTTCAGCTTTTGACGCACGAGCGAGTTTGCGAGGATGGTGTGACCGACGGCTCTTGTCGAGTGTTAAAACTTGGCGAGCGCATCCTTACTGACGAAGGGTCTTCCCGGCAAATTGTCCGGCCGAGCTTGGGGTTACCGTTTCACCATACTGGAGATGAGTCAGTTCCGGTCCCTGTTGTTGCTTTGAAGATATGTTCCCGCCGTACGCGATGGGGTGTGGGGATTCAATCGCGTGGAGATGTCACCTATCTGGGAGGTTTCCGGGACTGGATGAAAGAGCTATCCAGCGCGTTGGAGGCAGAGCCAGGGATGGAGCGTCTGGCGAGGTTTGTGGAGCCGGCTTGTTGGGAGTACAGCCGTCCGGATGGTATGTACCGGGCTCTGTGTGAGCAGTGGTGCCCTGAGACCAACACCTTCTTGACCGGAGCTGGTGAGATTGGGATCACCCTTCGCGACGTGCATGTCATCTCTGGGTGTCCGGAAGTTCGGAGCTATTATCAGGAGGAGGTTCCTTCTCTTGAGGTTTTGACGGACCCAGACGAGTCTCCTAGCTTCTGCCTTTTGCTTTTTAAGGCGTATGCTATTATAGCGGCGCGCGAGCGGTCAGACCGGGTACTTCACTCGGATTGGGTGGACTTCTGGTTCCGAGGAGAGTATCGTCACGCTCCCCCTTCGAGTCACCCGATGTGGAGATATGCTTCGTCAAAGAAACCAGCGCCTGGCACCTTCCGGCGACCGATTGACTCTCTGAAGAAAGAGTGGTGCTCGATGGCCGGGGCGCAACGTCCCTGGGAAGTTTTGGGACTTGAAGAATGCAGCGACGACTGGCGTGCTGTTTACTGGTCAGCGGGGTTAGTACTTTTCCTCTGCCGCTTTGCTTTACCCTGGGAAGGGGATGTGGTACGTCCTGGGACCTTCCTTGCGGCTGCTCGGATGGTGACTGGAGATTTTCTTAACCTGGCGCCGGCAATTCTCTGTTCGTTGTACGGTGGGCTTAGCGGCACTTACTGGAGTTTATCGAGTGCGGGTAATGCAAGAGGGGAAGTAGGCAGAGCCAGTTCCTTTTGCCCCCTGCATTACCTCTATGGTTGGATTGGGCTCCACTTTCCGAAGGGGATCTTCGCGGCGAGTGGACCTTCTACCTCGGTGCCCTTTCTTCCTTGTGTGGGAGGTGTAATGAACGCTTTTTATGCATGGGAGCGTCCGAAGCCTAGTGCCCGAGAGTGTTTACGGCGCATGGGCCCCTCTGACTTCGAATTTGTATCGGAAAATGCACTGGCGCCTTCTATGAAATCCCTGGTGTGCGATGGGGCGGAGATGTCTGATCCTTTGTACTGGAGCATGGTGAGTTGCAGGCCTGGGTATCTTGTTTGGCGTCGTGGGGATGTAGTGGAGGTGGCACGGTACTCTCCCCACCGGTTTGCTCGTCAGCAGGGTTTTCGGCAGGAGTTGCCTGGGACTCCTTTGCGCCTGCGGTTACGTTACACTCCGCAGGAGGCGTACCGCCTCTGGGGAGCGCTTTACGATCGGTTTACTGGGTGTACTTTCTCACCGGGGATTAAGTCGGGCGGCAAGGATGCCGCAACTCCTGAGTATCGCCGCTGGGTCAACGGGTCAGTGCTTCCCCTCTTGGCTGGCCTTCCGTTAGACGTCCTTGCTAGTAGTGAGCGGGCTGACTTTCCTTTTGACTCTTTGGCGGGGTCAGAGGATCGCCGTCTCTGGTCCAAGGAGCGATGGTCAGAGGAATCTTGTGGCCGTCGAGAGGGTACTTCCCAGGCTTCACTTTCTGTGCAGGAGGTTGAGATGGCTCCGCCCTCCAAGGTTCATAGTCTTCCTGAGACTCAGGCTTCTTGGAGTGGGTGTACTTCTCCCAAGAGGAGAAAGTTGGACCTCTTGTGCGAGGCAGCTTTGACTGGTGCTGGCGAGGCAGGGCCATCTCGAGAGGGAGAGCCAGGGCTTTTTGCCGATGAGGTAATCCCTCCCTCCGGGGTATCTTCTTCGGATGCTGCAGGTATGCCTTGTTCCTTATTTCTCATGAATTTCTGTGCTTGTATTCTTACTTCGTTGGCTGAGTTATCCAGCTCTCATTTTGGCAGGGTCTGCTGGACCGGACTACGAGTCTGCCCCGAAGGGGGTTGGGCAGGAGTGCTCTCCCATCAGAGCAACGTTGATTGAAGGTGGCGGGCTGGATGTTCCCTGGGATAACTTGGAGCTTTTGGGAGCGTGTGGAGCGGACTTTACCGGCAGTGCTGTCAACCTGGATGATATTGACGTGGAGCAGTTGGGTTTTGGGGAGGAGGATGAGATCTCCAGTGTGGGGAGAGAACAGACTCCTCCAGCTAGGTCCGGTACTCCGGCAGAGGCTACTCCCGCAGTCGTTTTGTCAGAAGGTTTGCCTGTGCCTCCTCCTTCGGCTCTGGTGGTTCCGCTGACTGTTATCACAGCGATGGTTCAGGAGGTGGCTCCTACTCTTGAGCCTTCAGGGCTGGAACCCACTTTGCCTGTGCACTCAGAGGCTGTCAGGGGGAAGTGCAGTTCTCGAGACCTTCTTTCTGTGCTTCTTTTGGAGAGCTGTCGGAAGTATATCCAGACGACGCTTGCACCCTTCCAGGAAGAAGGCTTTGACGCTTTGAGCAGCTGGTGGGTTCTTGAGGGGCCCGAGTTTTGCAAGAACCTGGCGGCCTTCCAGGTAGATGGCTCTTTGTACGTTTGAGACACAGATGCGTGTTCTCTTGGCGGATAGTGAAGCTCATTGCTTGAAACGGGCTTCGATAGAAGATGACCTTCCCCTGATACTGGCAAAGGCCGAGGACGAGGAGCGTCGACTGGAGGCGCAGCATGCACTTGCCGCTGCGAGCCTTGTTCGGGCGCGGAAGAAGCTAGAGGCTGCTCGCGCATCTTTCGAGAAAGCTGAGACGATCGAGAAGTCTTCTGGAGCAGACTTGGCAAAGCAGCGTATCGAGCTGGCGGCGCATCGGGAGCGGGTAGCTTCTCGGTCTTCTGAGTTGGAGCGCATGGAGGTTACTGACGGCGAGCTGCTCCAACGTCTCAAAGGATTTGATTCGCTTTACTAGCATGTCGCATTTCCTTTTCTTTCTTGTCATTTCTGCTGAACAGACTTGTAGTTCTGTTTTTCTTTATCCGGTGATAACTTAATATCATGCATCTATTTATTTTTTTTGGACTTGTATTCTGGAATGGCAGAGCTTGGTTGTGTTTTTCTTTTGTTTGGACTGAACCTTTACAGGCTGCCTACGTACCCTACTGAGAGGGATCAAGTCACACGTAGTTCCTTTTTTTTTTTTTTTTTTTTTTTTTTTTTTTTTGCAAGGGGTGTCGCCTTGCTTTTAGGCATAGTACCTTTTGAGGTACTTGCCGTTGATAGGGCCGAGCGTAAGCCCTTCTGGCATGGTGAGAAGATATGCGCCGTTGGAGTAGACCTCTTTGACAACGTGCGGTCCATCCCACTTGGCATCGAACTTCTTTCCTCCTCGATGTGAAAGGATGATGGGGCGTTTGACTGCGAGCACCAACTCTCCTTCTTGGAAGGATCGAGGGCGAATCCTTTTGTTGAAGGCTCGGGTTAGCCTGGCTTGGTAGCATTCCAGGCGTTGCTGGGCTTCGAGGCGCTTTTCATCTAGGGCTTCTAATTCCGCTAGGCGAAGTTGAGTGTTGTTGCCGTTGACGAGGCCTTCCTGGATGGCTATCCTGAGTGACGGGATCTGGAGTTCAAGTGGGAGGACAGCTTCTACTCCGTATACCAGCGAGTACGGAGTCGCCTGTGTTGGCGTACGAAAAGAGGTGCGATATGCCCATAGCGCTTCACCCATGCGTTCATGCCAGTCTTTCTTTGACTTTGAGACGACTTTCTCCAAAAGTTTGCAGAGTGTTTTGTTGAAAGCTTCAGCTAGGCCGTTAGCAGAGGCGTTGTACATGGTTGAACACCTTTGCTTGATATCGAACTTGGCGCAAAATTGGCTGACAGCGGCGTTCTTGAATTGCTTCCCGTTGTCCGTAACGATATAGCGAGGGATGCCGTACCGGAAGATGATGTCGTTCTGAATGAAGTTGATGACAGAGTGCCTGGTAACTTCTCGCAATGGTACTGCCTCAGCCCACTTGGAGAAGTAATCTGTTGCCGCCAGGATATAAAGATGCTGCTTGGATGACTTGGGTAGCGGACCGACAATATCAAGTCCCCATCCATCAAAGGGCCATGATGCGATGGTTGGATGCAAAGGTTCCGGAGGCTGACGGATGTAGTCGCCATGCAGCTGGCAAGTGTGGCATCTTTTTGCAAACTCGAGGGAGTCCTTGATCATAGTGGGCCAGTAGTACCCCATCCGCCTGATGCGAAAGTGCAGCTTTGGACCGGACTGATGTGAGCCACAGATCCCGGCATGGACTTCTTCTAGTGCTGTTTCTGCTTCTTCTTTTGCAAGACACCTTAGGAGCGCACCATCATAGCTTCGACGGTACAACTCGTTGTTGAAGTGGAAGAATTTCAGAGATCGCCTGCGAATGTCGACTTTACTCTTTGGATCTTCAGGGAGCTTCCCGTGGACAAGAAAATCTATGAATGGTTGTCTCCAGTCTAGCTCGTCGGTCACGAAAACGTGTACTGCGTTGACTTGGTCTGGGATCCCCATAGGGAGATCCTCTTCGGTGATTACCATCCTCTTACAGATAGGGATGATGAGTTGGCTTTTTTCTGGGAACGGAAGTGTAGCCGCTAAATTTGCAAGCGCATCAGCCTGCTGATTGAAGTTTCTGGGGACATGCTGGATTGAAGCATCTTTGAGTGTACCAAGGAGTTTCAGGGCTCGTATGTGCAATGGCACGAGATCTTCTTTGTTGACCTCGTATGCCCCCAATATTTGTTGGATGACGAGTTGAGAGTCGCCGAAAATTGTGAGCCCTTGGAGTTTCATATCATTGGCGAGTTCGAGGCCAATGATTAGAGCTTGATATTCCGCCCTATTGTTGGAGCATGGTTCTGATAGTAGGAACGAGAAGGGAAGTACTTCATCGTTTGGTGTGACGAATATAACTCCCGCTTCTGCTACATCCTGCCTGGCCGCACCGTCGAAGAACATTTTCCAAGAAGGGGTGATGTCGATGCAGAATACTTCTTCGTCTGGGAGATCTTCCGATAGTTCCCACTCTGCTGGAAGGGGGTATTCTGCTAGGAAGTCTGCGAGAGCTTGGCCTTTGACTGCTTTACGGGGGACAAAGGTGATGTCAAACTCAAGGAGGAGCAAAGCCCACTTGGCCAGACGTCCGGAGAGCACTGGTCTCGACATGATGTATTTGAGCGGATCGGCTTTTGAGATGAGCCTGATGGCGTGAGCTAACATATAGTGTCGCAGCTTTTTTGTAGCGAAGATGAGCGCTAGACAGACCTTCTCAATCGGGGAGTAGTTTAGCTCCGCGCCGATGAGAGTGCGGCTCAAATAGTAGCATGCTGTTTCCTTGCCTAGCTCGTTGTCTTGAGCCAGGAGTGCCCCCAAGGACTGCTCCTGGGCGCTGATGTAAAGGACTAATGGCTTTCCTTGAACTGGTGCTGTCAGAACCGGGGGCTTGAGTAAGTAATCCCTGATGTTTTGGAGGGCTTCCTGACAAGCTTCATCCCACTTGAATGCTGCTCCTTTCTTCATGAGGCGACTGAAGGGTCTGCATTTTCCAGCTAAGTTGGCGATGAACCTTCTGATATATGCTAGATGGCCCTGGAGACCTCGGAGGTCTCGCACGGTTTTCGGGATCGGTATATTGAGGATAGCATCTATCTTGGTTTGATCTATTTCGATACCTCGATGGCGTACGACAAAGCCGAGAAATTTTCCCGAGGAGACCCCAAATGCGCATTTAAGCGGGTTCATGCGGAGTTGGTACCTTCGAAGTCGCTTGAAGATTAGCTCGAGGTCTTGAAGATGTGTGGACTTTTGTCTTGATTTTACCACGAGGTCGTCGACGTAGCATTCTACATTTTGGTGAAGGATATCGTCGAAAATTTTTTGCATGGCTCGTTGGTAAGTGGCTCCTGCGTTCTTCAAGCCGAAAGGCATGACTTTGTAGCAGTAGATCCCTTTTGGCGTGCAGAATGCCGTAAGCTCTTCGTCTTTGGGCGCCATCCGGATTTGGTTGTAACCTGAGGATCCATCCATGAAGGTTAGTGCTTCATGGCCTGTTGTTGCGTCCACCATTAATTCTGTGATTGGCAGTGGGAAGTCATCTTTGGGGCATGCATTGTTTAAGTCCCTGAAGTCCACGCATACTCTGATCTGGCCGTTCTTCTTCTTGACTGGGACCACGCTGGATATCCATGTTGGATACTTAACTTCTCGGATAAAGCCGGCTTCGATGAGCTTGTTGACTTCGCCCTCTATTTACGGTACCAGTTCCGGTCGGTAACGTCTTTGTCCTTGCTTGATGGCGCTAGCTCCGTGCTTGACAGCAAGCTGGTGTACTGCGATCTTGGGGTCAAGTCCCGGCATTTCCTTATAGGACCATGCGAAGACATCTCTGTATTCTTGGAGTAGCCTAATGTATGCGGCCTCCTCTTCGGGAGTCAGGAGTGCACTTACGAATGTAGGCCGAGGATCCTCTTGTGTACCCAAGTTGATTTCTTTCAAATCGTCGACGGTAGATTGCCCCCCTTCTTCGAGGACCGGCGGTGCATCGGGCAATTCGTCGTCCGAAGTAGAAGTTGCGTCGATTGGAGAATCAGAAATGGTGATGTGATTAACAGAGACCAGAATAATGTCGGTGATGTCGCCAGTTTCGTAGAATGATAAGGGTGGGAGGGCGGGAATGATTTTTCTCACCTCAGTGGGTGGCTTTCCCAAACGGTCGAATACTGACCTTCGCTTTGCCTGTCTGATTGGCCCAAGTCTTTTGAATACTGATATGGGATTTTGACTTGCCTGGTTTTTGACGCTCTTCTTTTGCTTTTGAGGTATGGTCTGACGCCGAGCTCGATATCGTCTTCTTTTGGCGCTCTTTGTAGCGGGATGAATGACATCGGTGGAGCGTGCATCGGAGGCTGACGATTCCTCTTCCGCTTCATCTACCAACTTCACCTCAATGTAGTTAGAGGTGAAGGTCTTCTCTCCTGTTATCTTGATGACCATCGGGGTTTGACGGGAGCCGATGCCTCGCCGATTTGGTGGGATCTGCTCGCCACCCTGGAGTAAATGGGCTTGAGTCTTAGTCATCCCGTGTGGTATTGGAGCCGGCAGGAGCGTACTCATATGTGCAGCACTGTCTTTGTCGTAGCCGGCTTTGAACAACAGCTTGGCGGCATTTTGCCCCCAGCTTCCTTTTGGCTTGAATGTGAGTTGGCTGGATTCGAAGGAATTGATGGATCTTGGCAAGCTTGAAGCTTGCCCCAGGCTGGGTAGTGGCAGTGTCATCTCTTGCAGAGTGATGACGTTAGCTTCCGATAGCGGCTGGACTATCCCTTTTGGCGAGGCAAAAGTTGGTGATTTATCTTTGCGAAGCCACTGAGGCGTGAGGCGTAAGACTGTCGTAGCTTGGACAGGTAATGGAGTATGCTTCATGGATCTTGGCTTGGAGCTGATGCGCATTCTTCGTCTTGGCGCTAGCACTCCTTTGACTTCGTGTATCGCCTTAGATGGTGGTACTGGATTTGGAGTTAGCAGAGCTTCGTCCTGCTCCACTCTTTCAGTTTTCTGAGTTCGAGGAGCTTTAGCGGGAAGGACTTCTGCGACAAGGTCCCTTGCTTGGTAAAATTTGGCATCGGCGAGGTGTGCTTCAGCCTCATTGAATGGCTTGTCATCTGCAACAATGCACTTTTCCAGACCTTCCTCGTAGTACTTGAGGCATTGGTGCCAAGTAGAAACTACGACACCGTTTTCGTGCAGCCACGGTCTTCCCAGCAAAAGGTGGTATGATGTTTGACAGTCAATGACGTGGAAAAGAACCGTCGTGTCAAGCTGACTGATAGAGAGTTTTAGACGAATGATCCCTATGGTGGACTGTCCTCCTTGGTTGAACCCTTGAATGACCAGCTGGCTTTGCGAGAGCTGGTCGGTGGTGATGCCAAGCTGGCGCATTGTTTGGATAGGCATGATGTTGACGGCGGAGCCACAGTCCAGCAGGATTCGGTTTACCGGCTTCTCGTTGATGTATCCCGAGACATAGACAGGTCGATTGTGCAGTCGTGCTCCGAGCTGCAGATCTTCGTCCGAGAAAGTTATTGCTGCGTTACATGAGACAATAGTTTTGTCCTTCTCGGTATTTTTCTTCTTTCTTTTGTAGCTGTCTGGGTCTGTCAAAGCCTCGGCCATTGCTAGACGAGCTTTCTCTGGGAGGTGTAGTGCTTCTATGAGTGGCAAGTGCAGAATTGCCTCGTCATAAGCAGCAGTACTGTCTTTGTCGGAATCATCCTCCTCGTTGTCGGTGTTGCTTTCTTCAGAAGGCTTGATCCTATCTTCTTCTTCTGGCGCTATGTGAATCTCAATCATGCAACAGGAGGCTTCATGCTGCTGATTAGCTGGGAGGAAGTAATCGGGGAAGAACTCTTGCAATGTTGTCGGTTCTGGAGGGTTTTGCAGGAGGAGATCATCAGGATCTGCTGGCGGTACTTTGAATGCCTTCCTTCCTGGAGTTTTGCTTTTCTTTTTGTAAGTTCTTCGTTCCGGAAGCCTTCTTGTTACCCGATCGAACTTGTGACTTCTTGGCGTCCATGGCCTTCGTCTGCGAGGCAACACGACCCATGCATCTTCATCAGTGGATTCTTCGTTACCAAGGTGAAGCTCTGGAGTGGGAGTGGTAGGTCCTTCATGGGTCGGGGAGACCTGCTCCTCTGGGGACCTTGGTGGTTCGCCTTCTGACTCCCAGCCGGTAGGCTTGATTTCTTCTATTGAGACAGACGAAGGTTTGGAATAGAGGACGTAGTAGTCGAATTTACCTGAAGGCTGGCCTAACAGACCGACCTCCGGGTCTCCTTGCTCGTACCTTGTCCGGAGATTTGTAGGTTCTCCATGAGTTGGGGAGCCTTGCTCCTCTGGGGACCTTGGTGGTTCGCCTTCTGACTCCCAGCCGGTGGGCTTGATTTTTTCTATTGAAACAGGCGGAGGTCTGGAGTAGAGGACGTAGTAGTCGAATTTACCTGAAGGCTGGCCTAACAGACCGACCTCCGGGTCTCCTTGCTCGTACCTTGTCCGGAGATTTGTAGGTTCTCCATGAGTTGGGGAGCCTTGCTCCTCTGGGGACCTTGGTGGTTCGCCTTCTGAACCCCAGCCGGTGGGCTCGATTTCTTCTATTGAGACAGGCGAAGGTCTGAAGTAGAGGACGTAGTAGTCGAATTTACCTGAAGGCTGGCCTAACAGACCGACCTCCGGGTCTCCTTGCTCGTACCTTGTCTTGAGATTCCGTTGGGACATAGCTTTGTTTGAGAGAGACGTCGATGTAGGCGACGGTTGCCCCCAGGGCAGTGACGTTTCTTTCTCAGCGAGCTTAGGAGCGTACTGCTGTCGTCTTGAGATCTTCCGTTGTGGAGCTAACTTCGCAATTGGCCTTTGGCGATTGATGCGCAACTTGGGCCTTCTCTGGTGGGTAGCAACGAGTACCGGTTGAAACGAACCGAAGGTGATGGATGTCATGTTTGCTGTTGCAACGTCGCTGGAGTCGATCTCGATTTTTCCTTGCTTTGCGAGTGCCATGATCTTCTCTTTGAAGACGAAACACTTCTCAATAGGATGGCTGACCAGCCGGTGGTATTTGCAGAAGAGCGGATCGTTGACCCGATGCATCTGTTCGGGCCTTTTTGAAGGAGGAAGCTCGATCATCTTTTCTTGTAGCAGTTGATCGAACATGGAGGAGACTTCTGAGTCTGGAAAGGGATACTCTTTGGCCTCAAGTTCTTCTAGAGTCATCTTCGACTGCCTTTGAGATGGAGGCGGTGGTATGGCAGCTCCCTTTTCTTGATCTGACTTACCGCTGATTTTGAGTGGCTTGGAGGCCGAGGCGATGTCGGCGACATTAACTTGCTTTGATTTGGGTGCCGGCGGTTTGTCTTTCTTTTCCACCTTCAGGAAGTCTTTGGTCTTTGAGTCCCCGCGATTTGCTAAGCTGAGCTCCATGTCATGGGCTCGAGTTGCAAGTTCTTCGAAGGACCGAGGCTTGATCCCTTTGAGGATGTAGAGTAAGCCCCAGTGCATGCCTTGGGTGCACATCTCGATAGCCGAGTCTTCCGACAAACGGTCTCGTGAATTCAGGGCGAGATTCCTCCATCGATCGATGTAGTCGATTACTGATTCGTCCTTCCTTTGCTTGACGGCAGTAAGCTCGGTCATGCTAACGATGCGCCGAGTACTGTAGAAGCGGTTGAGGAATTCTCTTTCCATTTGATCCCAACTGTCAATGGATCCTGGAGGAAGATCAACATACCAGTCAAAAGCATTACCTTTGAGTGTGCGAACGAACTGCTTCACCATCTCGTCGCCGTATGTGCCGGCGTTATTGCAAGTTTCGACGAAGTGGGCAATGTGTTGCCTTGGGTTCCCCTTTCCGTCGAAGTGTTGGAACTTTGGTGGCTGGAACCCGGTAGGGAAGCGCAGCTGCTGGATCCTTGTAGTGTAAGGCTTCGAATATGCCGCCGTGATCGGAGGTAGGTTGCCGCCGTGGGAACGCATCATGTCAGCCACTAGTGCTTGTATTTGCTGGGCATTCATCGTTGCTGCTACTGAAGGTTGCGCGGCCATCGAGACCGGCACGGGAGCCGAGGAAAGTGCAGGAGCAGTTGCTAGTGTTGCCGGGCCAACTTCTGCAAGAGTGGGAGTTGGAGACGGGGCTGGAGCAGCTACTGGAGAAGCAGGAGGTTGACCGAATGTTGCGACATCCCTGGTACTCAACCTCTGAAGCAAGGTGTTGATGTGACGATCTTTCTCTTCCATTAGTCGGGTGAGCTGAGCCATGTGTTCACCCATTTGCATGACTTGGAGCTGGAGAACGGAAGGAGGATGATGCCGCAGGACATCTCGATGTTGTACTCCTGCACCCTCGCCATCGTCGTCGGAGACGTAGTTACGCTGACTTGCTTCTGCTTGATGACGGATGTTTGCCCCCGGCAAGGGAGGTGCAAAGTCCGCTGGAGAACCCGAACGGGTTCGGGGTTGGGGCTGGTCCTCCCCAAATTTCTGGACAGATGTTCCAGGATTGAGGCTTGTTTCTTCATGCACCAAGGCCTCATTGGTGATTTGGCGAGCACCTTCAGCAGCAGTTTCTGGCGTGAAGAAGTCCGCAAGAGTTTGAGTACGCCGAGTGTAAACGCGTACTACCGGGGGAATGTCATCCACCGGGTTTTCTGGATCGCCTTGTTGGAGTAGTGGAGACTCAGCGATAGGTGAGAGGCTTGTTGGAGCAAACGTATCGTCGTTCGTTCCGGCCATGGCGAACTTGAAGCAACTCCTTCAAACGTACGGATGAAAGGAGAGGATGTCCCACCGGGCGTGCCAGAAATCTGTGGTCGCAGAAAAAGATTCGGGTCGTCTTTATTGCGGATCACACGAGATTACAAATTTTCTTTGATCAGGAGATTGTGGGAGAGATCCTCTGGAGGGTCCCTTTGATCCGCGTCTCCACGTGGTATTCGTGCGAGAGCTCTGAAGGGGTTGCCCAGGACAGAGGTCTTTACAGGGTGAGGGTTTTTGAGAGGCTAAGGAGTTTCCGCCGTTGATTTTGTCCCGTCCGTGCTTCGCGCTTTCTCGGCTAGAGAGGCTTTGGGCTTCGTTCCTCGGTCTTCGTGTTTTCCTCGATCATTGCTTGACCTCGACGTCCTTGATCGTCGGTTCGCGGCGTCGATCGTGTTTTTGGCGTCAGCTTTGGCTTTAGCTTTCGGCTTTGGCGTAGCTTTGGCGTGGCTCTGGCGTTTGCTTTGCTTTGGCGCTTGCGCTTGAACGTAGGCGGGTAGAGACTTGCGATGCTTTAGTTCTTCCGGACTTCGCGTCGTATCGGCTAGAACGTGCGGTGCTTTGCTCGTGACCGTCGTAGTTGCTTGGCTTTGGCACGTGCGTTGCTTTAGCGCGGGCTTTACCGGTGCGTTTGCTTTGGCTTCTTGCGTCGGCTTTGACTTTCGCTTCGACTCGATCTTCTTCTCGAACGACTGGCGTTACCTCTTCAAGGCTTCTTTACTCTTCCGGCTTCCTCGACGGTTGTGGCGTCGGTTTTGGCTTTTCGGCGGGGGTAGCACCGATGCTTGTGCGACGGTTGTGGCGTCGACTTTCGTTGATGAAGACGGCGGGTGTAGCACCGATCTTCGTGCGACGGTTGTAGCGTCGGCTTTTGTTGATGAAGACGGCGGGTGTGGCACCGGCTTTAGCGCGACGGTTGTAGCGTCGGCTTTTGGTTGACGAAGGCGGCAGGGGTAGCACCGGCTTCAGGCCTTCTTCTCCCGGCTTTCTTCTTCGTGCGAGGAGTCGATGCCTTGATTGAAGACGACGAGTGTTGTCGGCTTCGATCTTCTTCTCCGGCCTTTGCTTATGGCGTCTTCGGAGCTGATGAAGATCGTTGGAGCAATCGGGTGATGACGGCTCCGGGTCTTCTTCTCCACGCTTTCTTCTTCGTGCGAGGAGTCGAAGCTTTGATCTCCGAGTGCAAGGTCTTCACGTTGATGAGGACTTGAAGGGCCAAGGACTCCCGTAGGATATGCTTGCCGTGCCTCGTGAAGCCTTCGGTCTTCGAGCGTTAGAGCTTCTCTTGCGAAGCTCTTTCGTCTTCGGCTTTCGGACCTTTGATGCCTTCCCCCACCCCCTCTATTTATAGGCAAAGGGGGGAGGTTGGGAGAGATATGGCTGAAATCTTTTTGTTTCCTCCAATATCTCCCCCCATAACCATCAAGATATTGTTCCCTTATTTGGGGAAACAAACTTGATCCCCTCCTTTTTAGGTGGGGTGGTTATGGGCTAGATGTGACTCGATCTTCAAGGATCGAGTTGTTATTTTTGTTGCACTTTTGGATCGGATGGCGACACAACGTCATCTTGTCCGTTGGATCGAGGGATCGTCGCGGATCTACGGTTGTGTAGACGTCCACGCCACCTCCCCCCGCATCAAGGCGGTTTTGATTTTTTTTCTCTTTTTCTTTTCTTTTCTTTTTCTTTTTCTTTTCTTTTTTCTTTTCCTTTTCTTTTATGGCCGGCCCCACCTCTTTATGAGGAGGGGGGCACGGTTTTCAAGAAGGGGGGCCGGTAGGCCCCCCTCTTTGTGTCCGAGTTGCGGGTCCGGTGGGACCCGTTTGCTTTGGGTCGGGCCATGGCGCGCGAATTGAGTTCGCACGTGGGCCGAGTTCGCACGTGGGCCGTTGTGTGCGGGCCGAGTTTCGCATGTGGGCCGTTGTGTGCGGGCCGGGTTTCGCATACGGTGCGGGCCGAGTTTCGCATGTGGGCCGTTGTGTGCGGGCCGGGTTTCGCATACGGGCCATTGTGTGCGGGCCGGGTTTCGCATGCGGGCCGTTGTGTGCGGGCCCAAGTTTGCATGCGGGCCGTTGTGTGCGGGCCGTTGTGTGCGGGCCTAATTTCGCATGTGGGCCGTTGTGTGCGGGCCCAAGTTTCGCATGCGGGCCGTTGTGTGCGGGCCCAAGTTTCGCATGCGGGCCGTTGTGTTCGACCCGAAGGTCATCGAGTGCAAGCCCATTTTTCGTGTAAAAATCGGGTTTGACCCGAAGGCCGTCGGGTGCGGGCCTATTTTTTTGTGTAAAAATCGGGTTCGACCCGTGGGCTAATTTCGATGCCCACAGTCTACTTTGCCAATTATAGTATCCGTCTCAATGAGACATAGTAGTTATCGCCAATCCGAGTCTAGACTCGGGAGGCCATATTGTTTGTAATTGTTTATGTCGACCTGTACCGCACCTAATCCGATGTCATCCCTGGCAGAGGATGAATCGAATCCCCAACCTTGTCTATAACTGGCCCTACCGATGCATACCTTGGTGTGATACGGAAGGTCCCTTGGAGCATGATAGTGGCAACAACCGACACGGGTATGACCGTTTAGTCGGATTAGTATAATTGGACCTTAGTGCGACTCTTCGCATCGGCAATGCCGACCAACCGAGACTTTAGCATCGTTTTGCGTGCTGATAGACCGGCGTCTGATGACGCCTAAAATTCTCGACTCGACCAACTCGGCTCTAAACCCGTATTACTCGGTAGCAAGCATTGACCATGGGTCCGCTATGTGTGAATTTGGCAGTGCGTAACCGGGACGATCTAGCCGTAGATGGAGCAGAGACGGATCAAGAGCAGTTAACGAGAGTTTGTGCGTGATCGACAACCAGGTGACATCTACTCTCCTTTCCATGGTCTTTGATAGTGGGAAATGAGAACAACTATGGTAGGTGTCCTCGATACTGCATACGGGTCCCGTCGGGCATCGCTGCATGTGGTCACGTGGACCCCTCCTTGCAGGCGAAGTCGCGAGTCCGGCGACGCATGCTTTAAAATATTATTAAAATAATCATACCTTAAAAATAATAATAATTATTATTATTATTATTATTATTATTATTATTAAAGAATAATCATTTCTGCTAATTGCTTGGACACCGTAAGTAGGAATTTTCTTAAGTTTTGAAACTTAATAATTAAATAATAATTATCGGGGCCCACCCACCTGAGTGAGTGTGGAGACCCAGGCACACGGAAATACGGGCGAGAATAATTTAGGTTTTATATGATGCATGGGTTGCGAGAGCAGTGCGGGATCAGGGTTAAAACGTTGCAAATCATTAATTAACGCATGTACCTTTTTATCTGTCTCGGTATATATTTCAAGGTAGTTATTCACTATGTTGAGTTTTTGACACTTTTTTTTTATAATAATAGAATATGATAATCTATATTATGGAAAGATTGGACCCCGTGCGCGCAAGTGCCGTGAACCACCCTGCGTGCACAGCTGAAGATCAGTAGGCTAAGGGGTCACGGGCAAGGAACAAGCTAAAGCCAATAGGTGGTGCCCTCGAGTAGGGATTGGCCTAGCAATTCCTGTCTCGGGGTAGTTGAAGACCCTAAAGAAAGCAAGTTGGGCAGTAGAACTTCACCGTGAAAAACGAAAAACCCTTTTATGATCATATGGGTAACTTTGCGCATAGTGTCAGAGTATGCGAGGCGAGAGAGTTGGTCCTCTACATCGAAATAGAATGCTCTATAGTAATGCCCGACCGGGGGCAGGATGAACAAAATATCTGGGGTTCACATTAGGATAAATATTTTATATGATTACTAATTAACAAATATGGAATCTTAATGTTGGATTGTGGAATTTTGGAGCATTGGCAATCTGGTAACATTTAGATGTTCTTTTTGTTTAATTAGTTTACTGTAAAATATTGAGTGAATTTTATGATAGACAATCTAGTGACAGTAGGTATTGCATGAGAATATAGACTGCTGGTAGGATTAGGTTATCCCTCTGTAAATATTAACAATCTGTACTAGGACTGCTAAAAATAATTTAATTAGATCGGTTGTCTCATATTATCAAGGCTACTAGGATGTCACTAGCCATTAATTTGGCTAATCTCCCAATTTTTCATTGGGGGCTACTCTTTCCCACGAGTAGACTCTCCTGCAGGTACGAAGGTTCAGGGGTAGCAGTGGGAGGCTCGAGGCAGAGTTAGGGCCGCGGTAGTGTCTTATCTTCAACTTGTCGTCTTGTAGTTTTTCTTTTTCTAGCAATGTAATCGAACTAGTTTGATAAGAGTTATTAGCTTAGTGGATGTTTTATGTCTGGCAATGATATAGCTGATGTCCTATTGGGTAGGCCTCTCCTCAAGGTCCCAAACCTAGGATAGTTCACAATGAAAAAAATAAGAAGAATAATTGACCTAATTTGATAAGCCTAGTAGATAGGGCCTCTAGATCGATGTACTGAGTGTCAGGGAGTGGGTGAGATTCCAAGCTCGCCTCTAGTGGATCGAGTTCCGTGCTCCCTTAGAGGGATTCCTGTCAGCACGTGGTGGCGCCAACAGGCCACATATGCTGAGAGGATAACCCGGTTGAAGGTCGAGCGGGATCATCTCTCTGTCGATAAAAATTTTATCTCTTTTAAAAATAAAAAAAAATATTTTCACAAAAATCAAGTTTTAAAATAATCTGTTTTCTCCCTCATCATTTTTCTTCATTTATGAGAGAGTCGCAATCCTGTAAGAAACCCTAATTGGTGTAGTTAGGCAACTTAACCCTAAATCCTCTTGATTTTCCTTATCTCACATCCCAGGGATCGGTTTCAGATTTCTGGGGCATGACAGCGCGACCCAGACCCTCAATCGTAAATGCCATCAATTTCGACAGTTTGGTCGTCCAAATACTGCAGGAAGTCTAGCGGCCACGCCGAATTAGGCTTTCAACAAGCTCTAAATCGGCCACCATTTGTGGTAGTTAGGCCGCCCAAATACTGCCACAAATTTGATCCTACTTCGGTGTCCTAACTGTCGGATTTCGATAGTTTGGCCGCCCAAATACTGCAATAAATCGATGGCCAGGCCGAATTAGGCTTTCGACGTGCTCTAAAGAGGACACCATTTATGGCAGTTAGGCTATCCAAATACTGCAGCAAATCTAATCCTATTTTGGTGGCCCAGACCCTCAACCGTAAATTCCATCAATTCCGACAGTTTGGCCGCCCAAATAAAGCAACAAATATGGTGGCCAGAACGAATTAGGCTTTCGTCGAGCTCTAAAGCAACCACCATTTGTGGCAGCTAAGCTGCCCAAATACTACGGCAAATCTAATCCTATTTCGGTGGCCTAGACCCTCAACCATAAATGGCATCAATTCCGACAGTTTAGTCGCCCAAATACTGCAGCAAATCTGGCGGCCAGACCGAATTAGGCTTTCGACGAACTCTAAAGCGGACACCATTTATGACAGTTAGGCCGTCCAAATACTGCAGCAAATCTGATCCTATTTCGACGGCCCAGACCCTCAACCGTAAATGCCATAAATTCCGACAGTTTGGCTGCCCAAATATTGTAGCAAATTTGGCGGCCATGCCAAATTAAGCTTTCAACGAGCTCTAAAGCGGCCACCATTTGCGGCAGTTAGGACGCCGATTAAACATATAAACGGCCATATTTGACCCCCGCTTTTGATCAAAACTGTTGTCGTGTTATAAGCATAAAACCAAATCAAATCACTCATGAAATCATATAATCTCACCTTTCATAATTTACTCTAAATAAATCCCCTATATGCCATAATCTCTTGTCAAGCAAAATCAAGAATTTTACTATATTCCACAAAATCTATGGAAGACCCTATCATATCAGCTTTACTAGTTCCACTTATGACGTGCTAATTTCTTTTCCCAGTAGGCAACTCTTGGTTGTTATAACTCTCAAGCATTCAACGCTCAGCAGTCGGAAGATCCTCTAGATCTAGGCATTTGAAGAACAATACCGCGACATGATCGAGACTTCAACATTAAAAAAACCGACCACCATCTACATCACCGGAGATCAGCTCCACTCTCTGCAAGTCGACGCGGGGGCCTAGAAGAGATGGTGAGATGGCCTCAACGGCGCGGACGGGGGAGTGGGCGGCAGCGGGGGACATGGAAGAGCTGGTGCAATAGAAGATCAACGACGCGGATAGGAGGAGAAAATTGCTTATACAGTTATACTAGGTGTTTAGTAATAAAGATATTAGAACCTAAATATTTTCAAACGGGATATGTAGCTCTGGCAGTAAAGATGTCTGGCTTTTGGGGTTGTGACCAGGATCGAAAATTGGTTGCAGGAATTATTAGATGTGCAGGCGGGCAAGCCATGAATTAACAAAATTTAAAAAAAAAAAACAATTTACATTACATAAGATTGGATTGGGGAGAAAAACTCCTTGTATTATCTCATTGATCACAATAACATTACATAAGACTACCTCTTTTTATATAGAGAGAGTACGCACACCATTATGTTATCACAACCGAGGTGGGACTAATATAATACTAACACAATACTAACACACTACATCTAATACCCCCCGTCAAACTGATGTAAGATATAAACCGACATCAGTTTGCTTAATAAAAGGAAGGAGAAAGAAAGAAAAAAAAATTACATCAAATAACCCCCCTTTTTTTATGCTGAAAAGTAAAGATAGTGCCAGGACGACCTGCAAGCAAGTCGACCTGGAAACCCGATTGACCTGCAAGCAGGACAACCGGGGAAACCCGGCCAACCTGTAAACAGGTCAACCGGGAGAATTGGCAATGATCACGAAGGATCGGAGCGGAGGAAGCCGATGGTGATGGAAGTCGGCAATAAAGTGGGGCCGAAAGGAGAGAGAGCGGCTAAGAAAAGATGTGAATGCATGAGACCTCATAAGAGGCAAGCACCCGGCCGAAGCAAGTACTTGACACCTCTTAGAAGATCTCAATCATCACAGACAACAAAGAGGGAGAAGAGGAAGAGTCGTAGCTCTGATAGGGTCACATGACCAAGGAAAGGAAGAGGATCCGAAAGCCGGCGCAAGAATGACCGGAACGAGAGTGGATCCAAAAGCCGGCACAAGATAAGTGTGACCGGAACAAGAAAGGATCCAAAAGCCGACACAAAACAAGTGTGATCGGAACTAGAGAGGATCAAAAGCCGGCACAAGACAAGTGTGACCGGAACGAGAAAGGATCCAAAATCCGGCACAAAACAAGTGTAACCGGAACTAAAGAGGATCTAAAAGCTGGCACAAGACAAGTGTGACCGGAACGAGAAAGGATCCAAACGCCGGCACAAAACAAGTGTGACCGGAACTAAAGAGGATCTAAAAGCCGGCACAAGACAAGTGTGACCGGAACGAGAAAGGATTCAAAAGCCGGCACAAAACAAGTGTGACCAGAACTAAAGAGGATCTAAAAGCGGCACAAGACAAGTGTGACCGGAACGAGAAATGATCCAAAAGCCGGCACAAAACAAGTGTGACCGGAACTAAAGAGGATCTAAAAGCCGGCACAAGACAAGTGTGACCAGAACGAGAAAGTATCCAAAAGCCGGCACAAAGCAAGTGTGACCGGAACTAGAGAGGATCAAATGGTGCAAGACGGATTGGTAGGGCGCAGAGCGCAAAAATACCAAGGCGCAAGGGCACAGAGCGGGGCGATGGGGCAGGTGAATCGACACGTCAGATCTGGGGGAGGAAACCAGATCGGAGCAGGGCACGACGGTCGGAGTTCGCAGGGGAGGCCAAAGGCGCCGACAACAAGGGGAAGACCGGATCTGATGGCGCAGGGTTCCGACGAGTCTGCAAACGACGGATCCGATGGGTCTGCAAGCGACGGATCTGATCGGCACGGGTCACCGGACACGAGAGAGGAGGACCGACCGGCGGCAGAGCACAGTAGTTCGGCGCAGGGCCGTCGGGGTCCGGATGCAGGCGAACGGCGGGCTCCGGTACCGGTGCAGCGAGCAGCTCCGACGGGCGCGGGGACGACCGGCAGGTCGACGGGCGCTCGTCGGAAGGCCGGATCTCAAGCTCGAAGGGCCAGAGCTAAATCCCGACCGGATCTCGACCGTCCAGCCCCCTGTCTCAGCTGTCTATGCTGCGCCGGAGAGGAAGACAAGGGTCCTCGTATCGGTGTCGCTGCTACGCAGGAGAGAGAGCGGCACGAGATGGCGACCGCACCATATCGATCAGGTATTTAGGTGAGAGAGACAGGAAGAAAAACAAATTTATTTTTCCCGGCCTCCTCGATGTCGTCGACGACGACCGAGGAGGCCGAGGCCGGAGAGGAGAGCGTCGCACCCCTAAGCGAGGGTTGGCTCGATACCATGTTACGAAGAGAGGGGGAGAGAGAATAGGATTGGGGAGAAAATCTCCTTGTATTATCTCATTGATCACAATAACATTACATAAGACTACCTCTTTTTATATAGAGAGAGTACGCACACCATTATGTTACCACAACCGAGGTGGGACTAATATAATACTAACACAATACTAACACACTACATCTAATAGGTTGCTCCAGCACAACTAATTTTTTAATAAAAAATTTATCAGATCATACTTCGTCGGCCCAAACCCTCAAGGGTAAATGCCATCAATTTCGACAGTTTGGTTGCCCATATACTGCAGCAAATCTGGCGGCCAGATCAAATTAGGCTTTCGACGAGCTCTAAAACGGCCAGCATTTGTCGCAGTTAGGCTGCCCAAATACTGCAGCAAATCTGATCCTATTTTGGCGGCCCAAACCCTCAACCGTAAATGCCATCATTCCGACAGTTTGGCCGTCCAAATACTACAGCAAATCTAGCGGCCAGGTCGAATTAGGCTTTCGACGAGCTCTAAAGTGGCCACTATTTGTGGCAGCTAAGGGGGTGTTTGGCATGCGGAACAACTGTTCTGCTCAAATCCCAGCAGGAAGAGGGTATTTTCGTAAGTTAGCTTTTTTAGTGTTAATTCAGGTGGTTTAGCATCCGATTGGCAAGAAACGCACGAAACGAAAAATTTATGTTCCCATCTCGTCAGCCCATCAGAACGAATACTAGCCGTTACTTTTAAAGCGGAACAGAAACAGCAACTGGCACGATGCCAAACACCCCCTAAGCCGCCCAAATATTGCAACAAATCTGATCCTATTTCGGCGGCCTAACTGCCGGATTCCGACAGTTTGGCCACCCAAGTACTGCAGCAAATTTGGCGGCCAGGCTGAATTAGGCTTTCGACGAGCTCTAAAGTTGACACCATTTATGGCAGTTAGGCTGCCCAAATACTACAACAAATCTTATTCTATTTCGGTGGCCCAAACCCTCAACCGTAAATGCCATCAATTCCGACAGTTTGGCCGTCCAAATATTGCAGCAAATCTAGCGGCCAGGTCGAATTAGGCTTTCGACGAGCTCTAAAGCGGCCACCATTTGTGGCAGTTAGGCCGCCCAAATACTGCAACAAATTTGCTCCTATTACGGCGGCCCAAACCCTCAACCGTAAATGCCATCAATTCCGACAATTTGGCCGTCCGAATAATGCAGCAAATCTGACGGCCAGGCCGAATTAGGCTTTCGACGAGCTCTAAAGCGGCCATCATTCGTGACAGTTAGGCCGCCCAAATACTGCAGCAAATCTGATCCTATTTCGGCGGCCCAGACCCTCAATCGTAAATGCCATCAATTCCGACAGTTTGGTCGTCCAAATACTGTAACAAATCTGTCGGCCAGGCAGAATTAGGCTTTCGACGAGCTCTAAAGCGGCCATCATTCGTGACAGTTAGGCCGCCCAAATACTGCAGCAAATCTGATCCTATTTCGGCGGCCCAGACCCTCAATCGTAAATGCCATCAATTCCGACAGTTTGGTCG
Organism: Chamaelirium japonicum; assembly: GCA_947650365.1. Taxonomy (NCBI): domain Eukaryota; kingdom Viridiplantae; phylum Streptophyta; class Magnoliopsida; order Liliales; family Melanthiaceae; genus Chamaelirium; species Chamaelirium japonicum. The sequence continues at coordinate 182,286 of CANTAL010000128.1, read as the reverse complement.
TCCAAATACTGTAACAAATCTGTCGGCCAGGCAGAATTAGGCTTTCGACGAGCTCTAAAGCGGCCACCATTTGTGGCAGTTAGGCAGCCCAAATACTGCAGCAAATCTGATCCTATTTCGGCGGCCTAACTACCAGATTCCGACAGTTTGACCGCCCAAATACTGCAGTAAATCAGGCGGTCAAGCCGAATTAGGCTTTCGACGAGCTCTAAAGCGGACAACATTTATGGCAGTTAGACCGCCCAAATACTACAACAAATCTGATCCTATTTCGGCGGCCCAGACCCTCAACTGTAAATGCCATCAATTCCGACAGTTTGGCCACCCAAGTACTGCAGCAAATTTGGCGGCCAGGACGACTTAGGCTTTCAACGAGCTCTAAAGCGGCCACCATTTGTGGCAGTTAGGCCACCCAAATACTGCAACAAATCTGATCCTATTTCGACGGCCCAGACCCTCAACCATAAATGGTACCAATTCTAACAGTTTGGCCACCCAAATACTGCAGCAAATCTGGCAGCCAAACTGAATTAGCCGGCTCTCGACAAGCTCTAAAGCGGACACCATTTATGGCAGTTAGGCCTCCCAAATACTGCAACAAATCTGATCCTATTTCGACGGCCTAGACCCTCAACCGTAAATGCCATCAATTCCGACAGTTTGGCCGCCCAAATATTACAACAAATTTGGCGGCCAGGCCAAATTAGGCTTTCGACGAGCTCTAAAGCGGCCACCATTTGCGACAGTTAGGACGCCGATTAAACATATAAACGGCTACATTTGGCCCTGGCTTTTGATCAAAACTGTTGTAGTGCCGGTGCTTTATCAGAAGTTGCCAACTAGTTCGACGCGGCAGTCCCCCCAGCTTGTCCGGTTTACCGGTCCCAGGTCATATAAGCATAAAACCAAATCAAATCACTCATGAAATCATATAATCTCTTGTCAAGCAAAATCAAGAATTTTACTATACTCCAAAAAATCTATGAAAGACCATATCATACCAGCTTTACAAGTTCCACTTATGACGTGTTAATTTCTTTTCCCAGTGGGCAACTCTTGGTTGTTGAACTCTCAAGCATTCAACGCTCAGCAGTTGGAAGATCTTCTAGATCTAGGCATTTGAGGAACAATACAGAGACACGATCGGAGATTCAAAATTAAAAAACCCTAAAAAAATAAAAAAAAATCACATGATCTAGGGTTTGTTATCGACCCAGAGGATCGATGATTCCTTGATAGCACGAGCGCCCCGGTCCCCCCTCATGGTCAGAGGGAAGATGGATGACAAATTTTCTCGATCAGAGTTTGATCCCGTGGTTTTGGCTCTTCAAATTGTTGGTGTCGCCATTGTCGCGTGATGTAGTGGAGATCATGGAGAATAATGAACGAAGCGAGAGAGAAAAAACCCTAATACCCGAGCATCGGGTGTTTAGTACGTTGACTTCAATGTAAGCGGACTGTCACGTTTGATTAGCCCGAGGTTTTTAATGTCCACCGCTAAGCCGGCAAAAGAACACCCCAACTTAACCGAATTCTCGGGCATTGCCAATACCTAGGGCCAACTCTGTGCAAAGAATATAGCATTTAAAGAATTGGTGTTGTGTCTTACTGCTTTATATAGGTTCATGATCCAAAGTCAACAGAGTTCTTCTATTTCCTTGGGAGTTGGGGTAAGACAGACTCCAAACTCCAAACCCTAACCTGCATAGTCCAACTTCACAAAAACGCACACAGATGGCCACAACTTCTCAAACTCTCTCATTCGAGGACTGACATATTACATGTGAGCAACACCATCAAATGTTTTCATCCAACCAAAAATTGAAAATGAAGAGAGAGAGAGAGAGAGAGAGAGTTGGGAGTGCACTCACTGGCCTGGTTTGAAAACAAAGGAGAAGAGAGGGGGGAGACCGAAACCTGAAAGATTTTCCTACCTGTCATGCCGGGCCACCATGGATGACATAGGGGAGTACCTGGCCGGCACCGCGGCCGGCCGCCGGGAAACCAGGCCGGAGAACCGGATCACCGACAGCATGACGGACACGAAGTCGACGGCGATCCGCCCCACCTCGTGGAACCGGCAGATGCTCTTCCTCATGATCACACCCAACACGGCCGAGATCGCGGCCTCCCATCCACCCATCTCCCCTCCTTCCACCTCCGGCCCCTCAAAGGCCGATGACAACGAAAAATATCAGACCCGACACGGTAAGGAACGCAACCATGAAAAAATAAATAATTAATTTAAATAAAAAAAGACGACGAGTTTCCATCACGGCAGGCTTGTTGGGCCAAAGTGCCCATGGCGTGGTTGAATTGAACCGGCCGAACGGGTTAGCTCCGGTCCTCTCCAATGCAGCAAAAGAACCGGCTGGTTCGGTGCAAAACTCGATTCAATCATACTGGGTTCTGGTGCATGGCTTGGTTGAATTGGGTTGGGTCTGGTCCCCTCCAATGTAGCAAAGCTGCAAAATAACCGATAGATTCGGTGCGAAACTCGATTCAATCAGGGTGTTGCTATTTGCACCCCAACTAAACAAATAAGAAAATACCAAAAGTATCCCCTAGCAACCCATACGTACTGATGTGCAGGGGTGTAGCCATAAATTTTTTTTGGACTAGACTGAAACTAAACTAGTTTTTTTTTTTACAATGAAATTTTAAGTTTATAAAGAAATACTAAGCAAAATTTTTTAAGCAAACATCGATGGTATTAGAAATTATATTAATATAAAAAAAAGTTCATTACACTTTGTCCTCCTGAATTTTAGTTCAAAAACATTTAACCTCCCTATAGTTAAAAAACTACATTTTGCTCTATTGAAGTAAAATAAAAATTACAAAATGAGAGAAATAAAGTAGTTGACAAAAAGAGTATTGTGCTAACATTTCAAACTTTAGGGAGCGTTTTGGAACAAAATAAACTATAAAATAAATTATAGGGGGTGAAGTGTTTTTTGCGGCGATTCATGTTTCGTGAGGACTCAAAGGCGATAGCGATTCACATACGTGTCGCGAGGGGCCAAAGGCCTCGCTGGGTTAATGCGGGCTGAGGTCTTGGTTGAGGCAGGCTGAGACATGTACTTAATAATATGGTTAGTTTTTTTCAAAACCTAAGCCAACTATTAGATCCGCCCATACTGATGTGGACACTGTGTTGATCGGTCCCTCCCGACCGACACATTATCTGTTGCTACCATCCGATATAGTGTGATCTATGTTGGTCAGGAGCAACCAACGGTCATGCCGATCGAAAATGACCGACACATTTATAGAAATGAGAAGAAAGAATAAAAAATTAAAAAATAAGGTGCATGAAATCGATAACTACATCAAAACAATTAGAAGGATGAGGATGAGAAGGAGAAGGTGGAACCTAGCCCAACCCATCTGCACCCTGCTTGGTCAACCAGATCACGTCAGGTCAGTTTAATTTGCTAGGGCAACCCGGGACGCTAAACCCAAAGAGACCCAGAGCGGTTCCATCAGTTTGGGTCGAGATGATCGAACCTAGAATAATGGGTAAAGTATAGGGGTAATTTGGGAATAGTACGGAAGGATGATTGTAGTCAATTAATGGAGGGGTGGGAAAGTCATAGATGAGCCCCGGGGACAGGATGAGCACATGATGTCCTCATCTTTCAGGGTGTTGGCGGGAAGAAGTGGCCGTCATGTGCGCCCAAAGGCACCGTGAGATCAAAAATGTCGACATATTTCTCTTTGGTTATTTTGGGAATTCAGGGAAAGGGACAACGAACCTACTGTTTTCTTTTTGTTTTGCACGGGGAATTGGGGGGGCTCCGGTCAGGTGAAGTGGATGCCGGACGATGGGGATGGACGGTTGAGTGCAACACTCATGGGAGAAAATATTTAAATCCCTTACCAAACAACGTTATCACAGTGGTTCGGGGTCCGGCCATCGACATGAGCCGGGTGATCGAACATGAGGGGACAGGTGTCGTTGGATGGACCCCAAACTACAGTGATTCCGTGGTTCAGAACGATTATTTTAAGCCATTCGAAAAAATCTCTATGCTTTGGGGCAACTATTTTAAATCGTTTGAAAAATATTCAGTGAAACAGTTGCAGGGGTTGATGTGGTACGGTGTAACATCTCCAACAGTATGAACTCCCGAGTAACGACGTTTCTCACTCGAGCAATGCTATTCATACCGAAAGAGTGTAACGGGATGACATGGCACTCATTCACATCGAACCATTTTGCCCGTCGCTTCAGGAAGAGTGCGATCACTTGTCTCGATAGGTGAAAACAAATAGCTATTGTCACGCCATGTCATTTGGTAAGACTTTTTCAATAAGACTTTGATATGAATGGCATTTCTCATAAAGTTTGAAACTGGATGTGATCGAAAAAAACGCTCTGGCTCAACCCCGATAACCGACGATCTCTTCCCCGTGCGATGAACCAAAGAGAACACGTAGCAACCAATTACAAGTACAAAACAAAACAATCACAAACAAAGAAAATGACTCGGGGATTTACGTGAAAATCCTTATGGAAAAAACCATGGTAAGCAAATGCTTGGGGAAGGGCTTCACTATCAAAAGCGGCAAGCAAGACAAGAGTACAACCCGACTCATTCTTCTCCCTCCTAGATCTACACCCTTTCCCCTCTAGGGTTCAACAAGATGAGACCCTAGCAAGTCTCAAGGAACCTACCTCATTGCAAGCTTCAATCTGATCTATCCGTCGAAGATCGATCCCCGAGGAAATCTCCTCCTTCCTTGTAGAAGAAAACTCTTCTTCTTCCTTGAAATGGTAGCCTTCAAAAAACTCATCCAAAAACCTCTTTGACAGCCCCCCAAACAAGGGCTTTAAAACAGAACAATCAGCAGTCTGGGTCCCCTCATTGCCCAACCACAGTCGTGCGCACGACATCGCAGTTGTGCGTACAACATTCTGTTCACAGAGAGTCTGGACCTCCAAGTCCGCAGGTCATGCGCATGATCACCTGGACTCCCAAGTCGTGCGCATGACTTGGAGTCTGCTGCCAGCAATGGAAGGGAGGCAAGCTCCCTTCCCCCTTCGGGTCTCCTCCATGGGGATAGACCCTAACAGAATGGGATTCATCAGTCGGGGTGCCACATCCAAGGTGTGATTCACACTTTCAATGGTGACTTCAAATCTCCTTCAGTAGATCGGTGGACCAGGTGCGCATCACAGCCGCACAATGGCTGGCGACCCAAAAGTGAATCCTACTCCAGCTACTGCCTTGTGGATGTGACATGCGCCGGGCCCACCAATCGAGACCGACCGATCGGAGGAGATCTGAACTCTTCAATGGTGAGTGCTTTGTGCATCGGACGTCTGAGATGATGGTGGTCACACTTGTGCTTCACACACACTGGCTAGCTTTGTGGATCTCTTGGCACCAAAGATATGTTCTCGCTCGTAGTGGCACACGGTCAGCTTGACCACCTCCGCCTTGAGTCAGTATTGTGCAAGCCCAATAAGGAACGGCTTCTTATATGGGCTGACTATCCTATTTAAGCCGCCTACCATTAAGAGTTTTACCTCGCTTAGGTGAGCACTCCAGCAATATAGCAGGGTTCCTATTTAAGTGGAACGATAGAATTCCTCACCAGACTCACCACCAATTGTACAGTTTTTTTTTTTTTAGAACCCTTGAGGTGAGGGGCGTTTGTCATTGACCCCAACCGGTTTATTAAGTGGTTCCCAGAGGAAAATTTTAGAGATGATTACATACTACATGAAGACAACCCGAGAGGTCGGTGGGTATACCCACGCTCCACTCGACCACAGAACATCGAGTACACCCAACTACCTCATCCACGGAGCGACGTTTGTTGAACACGTGCCAAACCATGGCAAGCACCAAAACATCCTACTCATCTCATTGTCTCCGTCGAACATAACTTCGGCGCCAAGAGATCCACAAAGCTAGCCTGCAGAGATGGTGGTGGTCACACTTGTGCTGCACAGACACACCTCCACACCTCCATCTCTAGCAGACAACGAAGCAACATATGGGCGACGGTATCTCTCGAGCCAGAGTAGCAACAAGGACAAGACGGATCAACAATGCCTAGGTGATTGCACCATAGAAGATTGACCCTCGTCAGAATGCACTCCTTGAGCGTTATCAGCATGAAGATATGAATTTTCAACGAAACCCTCACCTTCCACAAACAGCTTGTCACTGGCCAAACATGCTCCCCATTGTTTATGAACCTATAGAACGAGCAAACAAAGAATCTGTAACATCCACCCCAAACACACAAGATATTGTCTGCTTTACCCGTGCCTGCACGAGAACTTCCCAGGGAGGTCACCCATCCTAGTATTGCTCTCGCCCGAGCACGCTTAACTATGGAGTTCTTACAAAATCCATAGCGGTGTACGGTTTTAAAACGTGTATTTTATGTTTGGGAGGAGAAATTATATAAGTAGCTCAGGATCTCCTTCTCTCTAGGCAATGTGGGGCTAACTCGTGGCCTTGTACACCTCACCTCACCTCATCCATCTTGACATCCCAGCCTCAGGAGTCTTGGCTCTTGGCCTATTGGATCTTGGTCATCACAATCCACCCCCCTTAGGGCTACACGTCCTCATGTAAGTTAGACCCCCCCATCCCGAGGAGAATCGGCTCTAATACCATTTTGTAACATCCGCCCCAAACACAAAAAAATACTATCCGCTTCGCCCGTGCCCGCACGAAAACTTCCCAGGTGGTCACCCATCCTAGTATTGCTCTCGCCCGAGCACGCTTAACTACGGAGTTCTTACGAAATCTGTAGCGGCGCACAGTTTTAAAACGTGTCTTCTATGTTTGGGAGGAAAAATTATATAGGTAGCTCAGGATCTCTCCAGGCGATGTGGGGCTAACTCATGGCCTTGTACACCTCACCTCACCTCACCTCATCCATCTTGGCATCCCAGCCTCAGAAGTCTTGGCTCTTGGCTATTGGCCTATTGGATCTTGGTCGTTACAATCCACCTCCCTTAGGGCTACATGTCCACGAGTAGGGTTAGACCCCCCATTGCGAGGAGAACTGGCTCTGATATCATTTGTAACATCCGCCCCAAACACCCAAGATATTGTCCGCTTTGCCCGTGCCCGCATGAGAACTTCCCAGAGAGGTCGCCCATCCTAGTACTGCTCTCGCCCGAGCACGCTTAACTACGGAGTTCTTACAAAATCCGTAGCGGCGCACGGCTTTAAAACACGTCTTTTATGTTTGGGAAGGGAAATTATATAAGTAGCTCAGGATCTCCTTCTCTCCAGGCAATGTGGGGCTAACTCGTGGCCTTGTACACCTTACCTCACCTTACCTTACCTCATCCATCTTGGTATCCTAGCCTCAGGAGTCTTGGCTCATGGCTCTTGGCCTATTGGATCTTTGTCGTCACAATTTACCCCCACAGTTCCAACACCAATGAAAAGAGTCCCCCACAATTAAAACCGAGACGTGGTCCAAAATCCCATACAATTAATTCTAACAGTATTGACTAAAAGAGTTGTGGGATCACCGTCTAGAAGAACACTCACCAAGACGTTGCCACGCCTCGAGTATTACACTAGGATTGGATAGAAGCGTCATGCCATATCAGCTCAAATAGGTCCAAGAACAGAACATTGAGTAGTAATTTCCCGATCCATCGATATGGCCAAAATTTAATATCATCGTCATCGCCTAGAGAAAAAGGACACCCACAACGGTAAACGTTGAAGGTCCACACCAAAACAAAGAAACACGCCCAACATCCTCCCCCGAGACTGCAACGGTGAGGCGCGACGACAATAACGCTCCCAAACAATAGTACTATAAGAGTTTCCATTATCAAATTGAAGTCTCCACCATCACTTTCCAAGTATCACCCTGTTGAAATAGCAAAAAATCTAAAACACCAAAGCCCTCATTGTCCTTAGGATTTGTATACTATCTTCCAACTGACCAGATTATACAAGCCAAAGAGCCCTTTGTGCCTCTCCAAAGGAAGTCCCTCCAAACACAATCAATGTGATTAACCACCCATGCCAAGAGAAAATCCAAAGTAATGATCAATTGTACAACCTTGCTTTTATTTTTTGTATTTATATTTTAATAATGTTTAACTACTCACCACAATGATACTTTCGAACAATTCACTAAGGGCGTGGATCCATTGAGGTTATAACCTCGGATGATTAGCTAGGTTAAAGCCACAGCTATTCAATTGGGCTAAGTACCATCATTTTGCCCAACATATGGGTACGAGTGCCATTCCCATTCACCGGTCGAACTGGGTGTAATGCATGATTGTGATACAGTTTCGGCCTTAACTTATCTGGATCCTTTGAGGTTATAACCTCAGAGGATCCCATGCCATTTACTAATTATTGCATTAGCAGTATCACAATTATTATCACCAGTAGCATTATCATTATTAGGGTTATCAAACTCCTGATCCGGATATCGTAGTATTGAATGATCTTAGATTCTAGATCCATAATATTGAAAATCAATCAAAAATGCACTATAGACTCTCAAGTGAGCATAATCTCGAATAGAGTCCCACGATAGTAAGTAAACTTTCACGATCATAAGATTCTTGAATAGACCGTAGTATAAATGAAGATGAAATTTAAAGAGTGGAAGTAAAAGTCATTTCAAAGAAGTCAATTTATCTTTTAGTTTTATTATCTTTATATTTATCTAGTATATTAATTTTTTACTCTCTGCATTCAACATGCTAGGACACAAGATAAAGAGGTTGAGGATATTTATGAAGCTAATGAAGATGAGATTGATGATTCGTAGAATGTTTCAATGTGCTTAGATGATGTTGATGTTAGCATAAACAATGTCGGTAGCTGGCTTGGGGATGACACCTTCAGAATTTGATGTGATGAATGCGACTCGATGATGGTTTTTACACTAATGACAAATGACAATATATTATGATTTCTTTTTTTTTCCTTTTTATTTTTCTTCGGACATTACTTTTAGGTATGGAGTCTATTCAGCTTGTTATGTCATGATATTTGGGAAGCATATTTAATTTATTTGAAGGGTAAAAACGATGGAGGGTTTACTTGTTAATTTTTTTTTGTTGGTTGGTTTGGTGTTAAAGTTTTGGAACTTAATTGTTATAAGTGGATAATAGAGATACAAATGTTCAAACCTTTTTCTTCTTGCCTATGTTTTCCAATCTGCAAGCAAACTCATAAAAAGGGCTCTACATCTTTCAAATGCACAAATGTGTTTCTGTTTTTTATGCTTTAGCTTATTTTCAATTTATCAAATATTTAAAGTTTCTTTATATGTAACTAAATTATATTTATAACATTTTTTTCATTTTTTAGAATCCAACAGTTCTTGAGTGGATCCAAAAACCCGCACCACGATCTCAATCCTGACAACCGCCATCATCATGACCATCATCCAAGCATCTTATCCCATCGAGATGGTGCCCTAACCCTAAAATTCCAATCGACGAGTAGGGAGACCAATCTTCTCATTTACGAAATCTAAGCTCATGCGACTAAGGAGCAACCCTCGAACATTCACCCAGACTATGAAAGAGTCAAAGATAGAAAGCATAGAATGCAAGGTTTAACAATGTAATTGCACTAATCTGGCACAGATTATCAAACCAAAGAGCTCAGATGAAACACCATTCCCAAACATCACCATCACAATAGATTACAATTTTCACAGCTGAAACGAAGCAATGGCCAGCATTCCATAAATACTTCCCATCTACATAATACTCTTTATGTACAAATATACGCTCCTGCACATGTCTACAAGAGTGCAGCAACACGCTGCAAATACAAACCAATTGTGGTAACAAATACAGATGAAAAGGTATCTACTGACATAAGCATACTCAGCATAGAAATAGCAGTTTCTACGGTGTCGTGTTCTTATTTCCTTCCCCCGATCATTCCCTGCCCGGAAGCACCTGACAATCCAGGACCCGTGCTGCTCGTCTTAAGACTCCCGTCTGCATTCCTTAGCTCGATCAGATCCTCGAACAATCTGTTTGAAAGCACATATGGTTTAGCAGCCGTTGCGGGGGACGGCGGCCTCAGGTTACTATTCACCTGTTGCACTTCACCGCCTGTCGCTACAGCATTAATAGCTCTCGGACTGGACAAATTGTACTGCTGCGGAGGCCTGGAAGCATGCATAGGTGCATAAGGGGCAGCATACGTTGTCGGAAATTGGTAGGTATTTGGGGTAAACAGATTAGGGTTCACAGTGGCAGGAGCTTCCCACGGCGGCGGCGGGTAACTGGACTGGGGCACTTGAGGCTGAGGTGGCGGTTGAGCCCAGGGAGCAACGTAACTATTGTAAGGGGTGCTGTAGCCTTGGTTTAATGTGTAAGGCTGGGGGTTGTAAGGGTACCGTTGTCCGCTGGGGGAGACGGAAGCCGGAGATCCATTTTGATTCAGGGCGGAGGGAGGCGTTACAGGGGGAGTTACAGGAGGAGTAGGAGGTGGTGATGGGTTCGTCGACAAAGTGATGCTCAGAAGGTCGATCATGTCTTGCTCTTTCGTGGCGGTCTTGACAGGGGCAGGCGGATCGGGCAGGGCGAGCGCATTGCATGCTACAGACGATGAAGCTTCTGTAGAACTCGCCTCTGATGCTGCAATCGTCGTGTCGCTATGGCTTGGCGAGACCGGCTGAACACCAGCTGATGACTTGAGTATTGATTTTCTGCAGACAGAAACATTAGGGTTTCGAATCACAGAGAAAGCTGGTTGCCATAGGTAACAGGTGCTAGAGTCGGTCGTAGAACCTGCGTGCTAGTTGAGCAAAATCATCGTCGTCGTTGTCGCCGCCATCCTCGTCGTCATCGGAGCGATTAGTAGCTGCATGTGGAAGTGCGACAGGCGTGCTTGGCCCCGGAAGAGCTTCCAGTGTTTCGGGTGGCAGAGGAGAACCAGAGGCTATGGCATCGTGTTTTGCAAGCAGAGTTTGCAAGTTGTCGTTCAATGCAAGACCTTGTCCTAGCAGCTCCTCATCCCTGCCAATATTACGAGGATACAGGTCACTTGGTACAAAGAACCAAAGAAGGTATGCAAGTCAACTATCACCCATTACAATAATAATATCTGTACAGAAGGGGAAATCAGAGCCGTCGGATGAAGAAAAAAGAGTTGGGGGCACCCCTGACGGATCGTTGCAGCCGGCCACTCTTTGCTCCTCATCCGACGGCTCAGCTTTGGCCGTGCTTATTGAGCCTTCAGAATGACAGCACTACGCTCATACTGAAGGCATCACCCACTGTGCATTACTTTTCCAGTAAATGCTACCATGTCAGCAAATGTGCATGATGTGTGTCAAAACTTGGGATCTTATGTTTCTGCAGAGCAATCAGTTTACAATTACATGTAACCACTATCAGAGTAAAGTAGAAAAATAATACTTCTAGGATTCTGTTGTGCACTAATAACCAAGACAATTTATGACTTATTTAAATCAATTATACAAGATGCCATTTTGAGGTTCATAGTGTGAACAGAAATACGTTTAAAATGTCTACTAAAAATGTGCAACAGAAAGCACTGCTATTGCTGTGACACTTACCCAGTTGAACTGAGCAACTGCATGAGCTTCTTTTGGTTCGTGCGACACTGGCTGACAAGGTCTGTAATAATTTCATCCTTAACAGCCTAAAAGATGAAGCAAAATATATACATAATTAGTTCCATATAAAAGGATATATACAAGATTATACAATATAGTCTGTTAACTAAACAGTGATTTCTTGATTACAAGTATTAGGAGCATTTTGATCTTAACAATAGATTTAACCTGTCATAAACATGAAAGGTCCGAACTTCATATATTAAATATATGGGTGAGGCTATATACAACTCACATTTTACCTTAGGTAGTTCCCGTTTAAAGAGCACCCCCTATTTGCCCAAAGGCAGCTCTTGTCTAAAAGAACACCCCCCATTTTTTCCCTCTGTTGTGACCAACGGCCCACGCAAACCGCCGTTGCCTGTGCCACTTGTCGCCGCCTCAACATCCTCGTTCACTTCTTCTTCCTCCTCTTTCCCTTCTTCTTCCTCCTCTTGGAAATCACGACACGACCATTCCAGACTGAGTGTACCTTATGTGTATTCGACCATGGAGGCCGAATGCATCTACAGAACATTTGGCCATTGGAATGCATTCGCTATCCATGGCCAAATGCATGAAGGTAACCGAGTGCATTCGGCCTAGAGTGGTCAAGTCTCATGATTTCTAGGAGGAAGAAGGGGAGAAAATAGGAGGATAGAGGAAGAAAAAGGAGGAAGGAGAAGGAGAGGAGGAAGAAGAGGAGGGAGGAGGCGACGGTGGTGGGTTGCCAGCGGCTGAGGTAGACGGCGGCCTACACATGGCTGGCCATGGCGGCAACAGACGTGGGTTGCCCCTAGCAAAAGGCAGGGATGAAAACGGGGACAAGTTGGATATTTTTTCAAATTTAAGTTAGAGCAGATTAACGTATTTTGTGGGCTGTATATTGCCTGACCCCGTTTCCCTAAATATAATTCACAAAGTTTACTAACAATGATAAAAGTGCACACCTCACGATCATTTGGGTTGACAGCTTTCAGCATTTCGCTTAACAACTCCGTGACACTCTGAATACCATCCAAGTCTGATAAACTGAAGACCAAAAGTGAAAATCAATTAGCAAAGATCTATGTTTGCACACGAGGACAGGATCTCAAGCATTATCTGGTACTGAAAACACTGTTACCTCAAGTTTGCCATCTCGGAAGCCATTGCCTCATCAAGCCTTACAGAAGAATTGCTGGGCATTCCATACCCTGGTTGAGGGTATCGAGGTATTGGTGTAGGATGTGTAGGAGTAAATATAAGAGCAGCATCTGCTGAGCGTTGCGGAAACTCTACTCCAGATCGCTGTAAAGTAGGATGTTACAAAGCCAAAAGATTATTTAATAAGTTTTTCTTTTAATTATTCATAAAAAAGAGAGGGCCAATTTCCATATTATAAAATATGTTTTATCAGTTGAGCAAACATTTGTTCCGCCAAAATATAAACGAACAAAAAAACAGTAACACATTCTAGCAAAAAAAAACAAACTAGCCACTTAATCTTTACTACTACATAATACAATTGGCGTGTCGGACCGTGCGCAGTCCCTTGCGGACTGCTACGTTAGAACCCTGCTTTGTCAGTAAATCACCATATTGCCACCCATGGAACACCATGTGAATTGAAAGAGTTGCAGAGAGAACACGTGGAATTAAAAATGGTATTGGTGAAATCTGTCTTAAATAAGCTACCTTTGCATATATCTTATTGTCACTGAATTGGGGGAGAGGCTTGGGGGAGCATTTTTTGAAGAAAAGGTAAAGCAAAGAGTCTACAGAGCCGGACCCACATTATCATCATTCTCAAATCTTATTCATGTTTCCTCCCCACAGCCTGAATAATGCAAAATCAGGTGTTGTGGATGGCCAGCTTCTATCATTATGCTTGGAAATGCAGTACTTAATGAATATTAAGACTACCATGCAAGGGTTTCATCATAGACAAAGTGGTATTGTCTTAGCGCTACATGTATGTCTTGCACTCACAGATCGCAATTGAATATCATCACGTGCTTGGCATGTGCTGAACAGAGGTACGATGTAATTTCTTCAGGTAGATAGAGAATGTGCATGCAAAAATCAAGAACAATGAATTCGAGTAGATGTTTTGTAGGGGGCAGTCTCTATGATTAGAAATATATTGTTTTTTTCTGAATATTATTTACACCACATGTGGGTTTCATCATATATGAAATGGTGCTTATGATAGCAACTATGTACACTTAACTCGCCGTTAGCAGAGAAAACTGGTGAGCATGACATGGATATTACTAAATTATTACTATGCTGCTCTACAGGTAATGTCAGTTTGTGACGAAATCTTATCACTTGCTTGGCATGTGCTGAGTGCTGGTCTGATGTAATTTCCTACTTATGGTCAGTTAGATAATATCCAGGCAAAATTTGAGAACAAACATGAGCTGATGTTCTTAGTGAAGGACAGTCTTATAACTTCGATACTCCAAGATAAGGAAAGTTTAAGCTTCAATCAGATGATTCCCCGATAGTGTATATGTGATAAATAGTCTAATGATAACCACAGCCAAAGAGTTTCCCAAGGCATCACTATCAGGGTAGAGGTAAATCTCTCCTTTATTAATCGCTGTTACATCTGCTATTGAAAACTCCCTTTGAATAAACTTTTCATTGACAAGGAAAAGTCTCAATTAGCCACTCACACAACTTAGTTGAATCAATACAGTTTTCTTGTCCTAATGATTTCACAAGTAAACAAGAAGATGTCTCGTGATTAACAGAAAAAAATGCAACCTTGTCACTTGTAATTCAGATGAATCATTTAGAAACTAATCATTAGAAGAATTTCAAAAAATATCTATACGGTAAAGTACCTAACCTATGATATGACTCTTTACTATTCTTAATCTTACAATTTGAGCCAGGGATGAAAGCTATATAAATATTCCCTTCAACCCTCTTCATCTAGACTCTTGCATAAGGGAATCTCTGAGGATTGCTCTTTGGTTGCTTGAGCTTAAAGCCTTAAACTACACAACCTAGGTCTCCGCACCCACCAATTGGTTTTCTAGATTTCTTGGCAAACCCTCTCTTGGCAAGTTCCTTATTAGGTTTTTGGTACCAAGCATAGAATTGATGTCAGGTTGACAACCAGTTGGAAAATTTTTGTCAATCTTATGTGAAGCTTTCTTAATTAGAGCTGCGCTCCATGGTCACGACATTTTGGTGGGATAAGAATGTGGCGATGATGATGATGGTTAGATAGAGAATCTTGAGCTTACATGAAGCACAAAGTCTACACATGTACAAGCATGTATTCATGGTACCTGTAGCTCTAAAGGCATGTTTGTATCAAAGCAGTAAATTGAAGTAAAGTGCATTTGAGTGAAATAAAATAATAATCACCAGAGAATAAGCTTGACTTTGGTAAAACCTGTCTAAGACAATAATCCTTCCATTGTCAGTTTTCTTTCCTATTCCCATTGATTTAGACTAGAGGTTTTTTAAATTTCACTCAAATGCACTTAACGGCTTTGAATACAAACACATAGTAACTATAGGAAAAAGTAATTAAAACTATATTGTAGATACTCAACTATTGAATACCTGCATATTAAGCATGCTTTCCTATGATACACAATGTACCCATCCTAATGATATGATCTACACAGACATATGGACAACTTCGACAATACATGTACATGCAGTTAGAGGACGATATTGTAGCAAACCAAATTTGAAAAACACGGATATCTAAACCAGCAAGACTAGGTGTCTCACAACTGGGAAGAGACTTCGTGACGTATGCGAGCGCATAAATTTTCTACAACTGTTCGTGTATTTTGGCTTCCCAAAAAGATCCAAAAGCCCGATCGGAGATCCATCGGATGTCACGTATTCGTCTTTTCATTATCTATGTTTTGTCTTTTTTTTTTGTTTGATACGACTTATGGATCTTAAGTTATGAACGCTTCTATTTCTGGTTAGCCTAGGTTCGAAGGTTGTTCAGACCCGAGTCACCCGACTTGAACCTAATTGGGTTTAAGTTGCCCGAACCGATTTTAATAAGATTTGTTGGATCTAAATAAAAGCCGATGCATGATGGGGATCGGATCAAGCCCAAACAAACGCCAAAAAGGTCTCGACAAAGAGCCCAACACGAGGTATTTTTCTTTCTTTCTCTCTCCTCCACGTCGTGCACCCATACCGGAGGATTCCACTTGCGGGATTTCGTCTGCATGTCACCCGTTCTTCCCCTCTCTTTCACAATCTCTTTTTCTCTCTCTCTTCTATTCCTCCTCCCCTATATAAACCTTCTTGTAAACCCCAATGAAGGGACTTGTTTGAATGAAAAAAAACCCTAGTTTTTTTAGAACAGGTGTTCGAGAGATTTTCTCCGACGTTTCATTCTTGCTTCATTGTCTTTTCTTCCACAGCAAGCTTATATCCCTTTGCATTGATGTTCTTCTTCATCTTCGTGAAAGATCAACGCGAAGATTTACTTCCCTCGGAGATCGTTCGTCTCGACTTCTTTACCTTTTTATTTTGGATCTCCTACCCTCCTACGCCACTTCTTCCGACAAATACTGGGATCACGACGAGTATCCCCCGATATACATCATAGATAGACGGTCACTCGTTCCAACACAATAATCATCCCTCTTTGTTTTTCCTAGCCTCTTACCATTGACTATTATGCTAGTATCGAATCTTTTGGGCTAAATATGTCTTTCACCATCGTCGTGCTTTTCCTTAGATTCAATATTTTGTTGAATCATGGCTTTGTTATTGTGATAACATATCTATTTGATTGATGCAATTAAATTAAATAAGTCCTATTTGTGTTGCTTTCAACATCTGAATGGCCATTGATATATTAAAAAAGCATATTTGATGTTAGCATATGATTACGCCCACATGCACCATTGCTGAAATTTAATTCAAAGTGCTATAAATCTGATTTTATTGTTTAAAATCTGCAAAACCGCATGCATCACTTCGAGAGTTCCCCAAAAGAATTTTAAGTATTTTAAAATGAAAAATCAAGATACATAATAATTTTGAGTTGAAAATGATCGAAAAACACTTGACTAAACAAAGACTAGTAAGTTTTACAAAATGGCTTTAATACTATAGTATTTTCAGATATTTTTTGCATATAGTATGAGTCATTGATATTATCAACAAATGAAATGATAGAGACCATGCTGAATATTTTCATGCCCTTGGTCAAAAGTTGGAAAGAATGGGTCATAAAACCCAAAATAAGCACACCACATGCATCCAACACCTAGAAACAACATTATGGTCATTTCCAAGCATAGCATTTTTGAAAGATACCGAAAAATGATAAACAAATTACCCTTGGTGCATTTGATCATTTATTCAGGACAAAGTGTATTCTAAGATCCACCGTCATGGCTAAAAGTTGATCACACTACAAGTAAATCGGAGTAATGAATTTCACGAACATTACCCTATATGGTCTCATGGGCATATTTACCTATTGACTAGATCTTAATTTTATGACCGGTATACTTAAGGCATCGCCTGGGAGTCCTAATTGTCAAAGTGATGGGTCAGGTTCGCGGTGATCCCCCCCCCCACACACCAGCACTAGAAAATTATTAGAGAGAACGAAAGAAGGAAAACAAGAAGAAGAGAGAGAAGAGACCGAGAACCACCGCAAACCTCCAACCAGCTTTTTTTGTATTTTTCTCAATATGTTAGATCTGTTATCAAAATGTTTCAATTCATACATATTCAAGAACCGACAATGGTCAATTGCAAGGATCAAAATACCAGCCGGTTCAAACCGGGAACCGGACCGAACCACACTGGTATTTAGTCGATACCGGTCGCGAGGATCAAATCGCGTAAATACCGGCTGGTTCGACTAAATACCGGTTCGAACCGGCCGGTTTGAACCGGTTCCGGATATTAGGCATAGTTTTTGGTGGTTTTTTCATTCCGGTTTTATTTTTTTGGGCATCTTTCTTCATTCCCACATGAGGTGAAGCTCCATACTAGCTGGATTTGCATGATTTGAAGCTAAAAACTCGGATTTGCAAGATCAAAATCACATTTGAAGGTATGTTTTCATAATTTTTTTTATTTTTCTTTTGTTTTGTTGCATTTGTTTTGAAAAAAATCAAATAATTGTGGTGAAAATGTTGAAATGGGCTAGATCTATGCCATCAAAGCTTAGACCTATAGATTTATAAGCATCATCTCTAAATTTGCATGATTGGTTCATGAAAATTTGGGGGGTTTTCAATTTTCTTTTCTTTTTTTGCATTTTTTAAAAAATAAACCAAAAAATTGTGGTGAAAATGTTGATATAGGTTAGATACATGCCATCAAAGCTTAGATCTATAGATCTATAAGCATCATCTCCAAATTTACATGATCGGTTCATGCAAATTTGGGTTTTTTTCATTTTTATTTTCTTTTGTTGCTTTTTTTTTTGAAAAAAACCAATAATTGTGGTGAAAATGCTGATATGGGCCAGATCTATGCCATCAAAGCTTAGATCTATAGATCTATAAGCATCATCTCAAAATTTGCACGATCGGTTCATGCAAAGTTGGGTTTTTTTTCATTTTTATTTTCTTTTGTTGCATTTTTTTTGAAAAAAAACCAAATAATTGTAGCATTGGGACTCCAATATCCGACATTGCCGCCATCCGGTCATCCACGAGGCAATGATGATGATAAAATGCAGCCTGCCCGAAGTTCCATGTGGTACTAAGTTACTCAGTCAAAGTAGGTAAAAATATTTAATTCTCTACTCTTGTAAGTTATGGATATGCATTTTATTTGCTAAACATGTTAGGAGTCTTAGGACTATGAATTTGTGTTAATTATGTGAAATTGTAAAATATGACATATGTAGTTGCGTAATTTATGTTTGTGCAATGGTCATGAATTGTGTTTTATAATCCCTAAGCATAATACTAAGCTAATCTAACATATACAATTTAATAACTATATCAAATTCCACAATTTAGAATCATACAGTGAAAACAATGACTTTATAACTTAAAAAGACCGGTTCAAACCTATAACTAGTTTACTAATGAAAAAAAAACATCACAAACCAGTATTTTAGATTATTCTTGATTTTTTTATTATTTTTTCAAATTTTTTTGAAACCAAAAATCAATTCACACCGGTATGGACCGGTTCAGACCGATACCGGTTCGTACCACCCGGTTCATACCGTATTTTCAGTCGGCCGATAATTCGTCCGCGACTGGTATTTTTATCCATGGTCAATTGAGAAACAAGGTTCATTACTGATTTCAAATACAAGAAAATGGAAATGGATAGCCAAGCAATGCTTTTGTAGGACCCCAAATTTTTGCACCTTCCCAAACCAAAAAATTCTTCCTAAAGCGAGAATTCAAATTTGTAGGACCACCCCAACCTGTCCTGCATCAAATTTGGTATCAGAGCATCGTCATGACGTCCTAGCAACATGACCGACCCCCCCATACTCGATCTAACCATGCCAATGAGCCCCCTCTATTCTTTGTATGCGACTGACACAGAAGTCTACAAACGGTTTTTCCAATAACTCCAAAAATATTTGCTTGTTTTCTTTCGCCCAACATTGTCCAGTTTGGAACTCGTCATCCATTCCCTCGTTAGAGAACGAGCCCCCAGCCTGTCCTGCATCAAATTTGGTATCAGAGCATCGTCATGACGTCCTAGCAACATGACCGACCCCCCCATACTCGATCTAACCATGCCAATGAGCCCCCTCTATTCTTTGTATGCGACTGACACAGAAGTCTACAAACGGTTTTTCCAATAACTCCAAAAATATTTACTTGTTTTCTTTCGCCCAACATTGTCCAGTTTGGAACTCGTCATCCATTCCCTCGTTAGAGAACGAGCCACCTCTCTTGGTCTCCTGAAGAAACCATTTTCCGACCGGGCTTTCTGTATGCACCTGCGACCAGCAATCATAAAGATCGAGACACTTTGTTCTCGACGAAATAGAGAATGAACTGGTGCGGCGATGACTGCAAAACGAGGAACTTGTCAAATGTCGGAGGCCCGGTGCAGAGCCAAGTTCTTCCACTTCCTATCCAATAAAATTCTTCCACAGAGCGGTGGTCTGTGGAGAAGATTCCTTTGCAGATGGTGGCTTAATGAAGACTTTAGTGCGAGTGGAGCCGTCGAAGAGAGATACTCTGTAGAAGACAGAGTATCTGTGGACCCTTTACCAACTCCTATGGAGTACTTTCCTACAGCCAAGCCGAAGTTGGGTGTCAACGTCAGCACACTAGCCCCGACGATCAATTTCATCGGGCTAACACCCACGACTTTGGTCCTCCATCAGTGTCACCTCCACTTGGGCCCACTCTCCATCGAGCTATTGCTTCTGCGAGCCCCTACGGTCATCTTCATCAGCCTGTGGCAACATTTTCCTACCCATGGTCATCGCTCGACGACAACACAACTTTCGTATAAGACCGGGAGATAGCCACAATGTGATGTGCCTACATGTGTTGGATCTACACCACCAACTCTTGATGCCGACACATTAATGGGGAGTCCCCGGAGATCAAGGTAACTTCGCTCCCAGCCTTGGCCCCACAAAACTCGAGGTCGAGTTCTTTCGTAGCCTGGGAGTATGATGCGAGAGCATAAGGACCGCCTTCGCGTTTCGGCACACCGATGGACCAACCCCATCATCCGCATGAATCCCAACGCACCAAGGGGTATTCCTAAGATATTTCAAGCATCTATCACATTTAAATATGATTTTTTATTTAATTCCTAATTTTCGAATGGTTATTTATGGTTAATTTTCAAATAAGGATATGGATGTATTAGGTCGTTGTTGGTGAGAATTTTATCTCTTTATTAGTTGTCATCCTTATCGCTTTATTTTATAAAGCTGTTAGAAGAGATTTTTCTCTTTATTAGTTGTGATCATTCTCTCTTTATTTTAGAAAGTTGTTAGGCGACATATGATGGTTTAAATGAGTTTCCCTTTGCTAAAAAATCAACTACGGTTTTTGTATTACCGCTTTCCTGAGAGTGGAGAGACGAGCGCAAAGCTCACCGGCGAGAGGTTGGAGTAGATCACCGGTGAGAGGTCAGTAGTTATCTCCATCCCATCACTCCATCCACCCCCCAAGTTCCATCGTCATCCAATTTCATCGAAAACCTTAGAAATACCTGTAGCTGAACCTTAAATCATCAGAAACCATATCATACCTTATCCGAAATTCTTTAAAATCCTAAAGAAGCCCTTCTAAACCTTAGAAACTACCATAAAGTACCAATTTATAGGATCGAATTCAACCCTTATTTCGAAGAATTCCCAAAATATGGAAACACAGTCCAATTCTGGTAATTCCTTGATCTTTCCACATCCAACGGTCCGATCAAGCCTAAACTTATACACAACCTTCCTCGCATCCATACCTACCTAACCACCAAGTTTCGTTGCAATCCAAAAAAATAAACCTATTGAAAAGACCAAAATACCCCTCCAACCTCCTAAATTTCTGCACCTTCCCAAACCAAAAAAATTCTACCTAGAACGAGAATTCATGCTTTTGTAGGCCCCCCAAGCCTGTCCTACAATACGAAGCTAGTGCCGGAATCGATGCCCTAGATCCTCCCTCTAAACCCTTCAATGTTCTGAACTGCTTCTTGACTCTACCATATCACCAACTATGAAGCACAGACACTCTTGGGACCTCAACGTGTCCGTGTCCGACACGTGTCGGACAACGACACTCGTCCGACACGTGTCGGACACATCACAAAAAGTGTCTTCTGTGAAGAAAGGTTGTCCGACATGTGTCGGATGCGTGTTGGAGCATGTCAGATATTACTAGAGAGGTTTTTTTCTCATTTGAAGATGTTGAGGTTCTTGAGATTGCGAATCTTTCCATCAATGAGCCGGATATGGAGGCCGTGGTCTTCACGTCGATGGTGATGATGTGGTAACACTTGACGTTGGCCTTGATAAATGATTATTTTATGCGTGTTTTATTTGTTTTTTTGTGTTTTGAAAGTTTAAAACTACACACTTGAATCATTTATGATGTTTGTTGGAGACTTTTTTAGTTAACTATTAGCATTATGTTTGATTATAAATCATAATAAAAGACTTGTTTTATATATATATATATATATATATATATATATATATATATATATATATATATATATATATATATATATATATATATATATATATCAGGAATGGGATGCTGCCTATCAAAGCAGCGTTTTTTGCTGCTTTGATACATTGTTTGACCATCCTAGAAGTTTTGGAATTTGATGAAATTTGGTGAGGGTGTTGTCTAGGGTAAGATGATCATCCACACAAATTTTCATCAAATTCCAAAACTTCTAAGAGGGTCAAATGGTCGAAGCAAAATCTGCAAAATCTGCAGTCACCGTTAAAATCTGCAGATTTTGCTTCGACCATTTGACCCCTTAGAAGTTTTGGAATTTGATGAAAATTTGTGAGGATGATCATCTTACCCTAGACAACACCCTCACCAAATTTCATCAAATTCCAAAACTTCTAGGATGGTCAAACAATGTATCAAAGCAGCAAAAAACGCTGCTTTGATAGGCAGCATCCCATTCCTCTATATATATATATATATATATATATATATATATATATATATATATATATATATATATATATATATATATATATATATATATATAGCGGAATGCTTAGGTGCGGTCTATGGTCCGTGCGGTCCACGGTCCGCAGCCGTCTAATACACCACTCCGTGCATCGGATGCACGAGGTCGGTGCATCGAACGGCCGCGGACCGCACCTAAGCATTCCCATATATATATATATATATATATATATATATATATATATATATATATATATATATATATATATATATATATATATATATATATAAAATCGGCGTGTCCCCTAACGTGTCCATGTCCTGGTTTTTTGAAAAATATCGTGTCGGCGTGTCCGTGTCGTGTCGTGTCCCGTGTCCGTGCTTCTTAGATCACCACCAAACTTTTGACTTTAACAACATAGTGACTCAACTATACACACTTTGTAGAACTGTTGTGTTCAGGTCCTTCAAGGATTTACTAACTAATTCCTAACAATAGCCATGAATCAATTCATTGAGGATCCACTGTTGTGACACTTGCTTTTTACCTAAGTTGATTCACCGACTCGGTAAGTTACTGTCTTACTGAAATTCTAACACCAAAGTTGCAAGAACAACAAAAAGATAAAAGCGGTCAGAGATTGAAGATATCCGAACGTCGAAAGTTTCACGAAAAATATCTCTAAAATATTATTTTCTTTTCTTATGGAACACACTTTTTATTATTTTCTTCTTTTTTTCTTTATGGACCAGCTCTATTTAGCAAACGATGTTAGGCTTACAGTTATTGTTAGTAGTTCAACGAATTGGGTTAATATTGGATTGGTTTCTTCGGGGATGGGATTAATCGTTGAGGCAGCCTGGCATGTTTCTTTATTGGATCAAAGAGGGTTTTGGCAGTTAACTAGAAAGACGAGAGTTGGGGTTAAAAATATAAGAAAAAAATATCGGGATCAGGTCTTAGACTGAGATGCAAAGGTTAGGACTCAATATATTGGAAAACAGAAAACGAGAGAACTGTGGTGAAGGAGGCTACAATATTCTTATTTAGGGATTAGTAACAGAAAAAAAAAAAAAAATGGGAGGTGACCATAACGGGACAAAGGGGGACAGCTACCTCAGGGAAATGAAACGGGGAGGAAGGGAGTTAGCTCTTAATCGAGAAAAAAAAAAAGGGAGGCAATGGCTTACTAACTCAGGGATTGCTGCATGGGCAGCAACAAGTGGGAGTAACAACAAGGGGATTACATAGGAGGTGGTTGACACTGATTTTTGAGCAATCAGAGGCTTACAAACGAAGGATGCCTAGTTTCTATGCTGCAATCAGGGACGGTTGTAGTGTTTCCCTTCCATGAACGGTGGCGGTGTGACTCTTCCACAAACAGCGATGCGGAAGCCATGGTATAGATAACATCTTACCCATGATGGGGCCTTCTTTGCCGTACATTAATGACTTGTTATTGCTCTTAATGGCTTGGAGCAATGTAAAATGATAGATTTTAAGAGAGGGGGGGGGAAGAGGGAGAGAGACGGAAATTGAAAAGAGAGGACCCCTGTCAATAAATTAAGAGAGAAGAAAAACAGAAAAGGGAGGCTTTAGATCAATAAATTAAGAGAGATATAGAGAAAAAGGGAGAGGCTGCCACATGGCTCTAAAGGTCTCAGTTTTATAAGTTGGTATAGATATATAACTTAACAAATTCGCATGTCTTTTTGTGCATGAAAGCATGAGTACTTATTGTTGGCTAGTTTGGCAAGAACAAATTGACAAATAAACATACACAAAAGAGAGAATGGAATGCAGAACAGCTAAAAATTACGAGAAATGCGATTCATACCGAAATTCTTACCGAATGATGTTGCGTGATCACAATCCTCTGTTTCACCCAACCCAGACCAGTGATCGCACTCGGCCCGGAGCAGCAGGCAAAAAGGAGCATTGTGAATTGATGCCACGTCATTCGGTAAGACTCTTTCGGTAAGAGTTTCAGTATGAATAGCATATCTCAAAAATAACTAATAGATATTTTTGCTATCAAGTGCAAGGTTATTCTGTAGCACAAACCACAGCAGTATAGCAAAAACATCTCAGTCATTAGCATAACTTAAAGTTATCGTCCATGAATACAAATTGAATCTAAGGTAAATTGAAATGCAGAGAGCATGTCTTTTAACCGAGCTAAAATTAGCTCAAAAAAAACAAATGAACCATTAAGAAGCATTCCCCAAAGCAAAGGATCATAGTCACATACCTTTAATTCGGCATATGCCAAGTAGTATTGTGGATATTTGCCACCAGGCCCCCCAAAAGCTTCTTGCCAAGAGTCAAGCAGTACCAAAATTTTATGCCTCACTTGCATATCTGTCTGTAAGAATATTAAAACAGATTTCGATATCAATAGAAACTGGAAAGAGAATAAACACAGAGCATACTTGTGCAGAAGCATAGCCAAAACAGAAAACAAACTGTTTGAATCCCTATTGTTTAGATGAGTTAGATTTCATGCAACAATCAGATTAAAAATTATATACTGCCTGTTTGCTACCTTAAAAATGTTAATTTACTTATACATGTGCTGTTGAACACTGAGAAGTGGCCCAAACTAATACCACTACTGTTAAAGGGAAGCAATCCGGTGGTGCATGCCACATGGCTGAATTAACGCAATGGCCCAGATGAATGACAATGTCCGCCCATCCCAATCGTTACAGCAAAGCGCATAGAAGTTTTGAATAGGGTTATAGAGGGGTTCACAATGCGTAGCATTTAAATAGGCATTATATACTTCTCAAGAGACACTCTTGGTCTGGAATAATTACGACTTGTTAATCCGCAGGCTGCAGCTAGGCATTATGGCCTACATGACAAAGCAGCACCTATAATCGTTTTAAAATACTATTCTTCCTACATGCAAGAGTTTACACATGATAAAATATAAAAATACTAAAATTAAATACTAAAAAAAATTAAATTATTAAATAATCAAACCAATATCAAAATGAAAGTTGTCAATGTAACAAGTTTAGTTGCTTTGCACATATAGAACACCAGAAAAATCATCAAAAGGTTACTACAAATCAATTTGTGTATGAAAGGGGCATACAAAAAGTTGTAAATTTTCTAATTCGTGTAGGGAAGGAGCACACGAAAAGTGCTCTTTTGTTCAAATTTGTGTAGCAAAAGGCATACGAAAAGCCCTTCTATAGAACTAAAATTGCATTCACTAAAATATGGGATTTGCAAATTGCAACTTATTAAAAAAAATCGCATTCAGTAAAAACATGTAGATTTACAATTTATTAAAAAAAAAGGTCTTGCTTTTATTTAAAAGGGTTTCTACTTTTTAATATCATAAAAACACTCTCGTACAAATGTTAAATCGTTATTTGGGTTATGGTTATTTGGGTTATGGTCGCCCATGCACCCTCATAACACATTATGCCTAAGGTGTCGCTCAGGTGCTTAGGCAACCGCCCAGGAAACGCCCACCTAGATGATCGTCTAGGTGCTAGAACCTCTAAAATGCCCGAGTCTCCACCTTGAACAACCAAAGCAGAAGCCTACAAAAATTAGCAGCAAGATTAATGTCACATAGGCAAAATCAATACAATATGTCAATACCAACTCATATAAGTCGGGCATTCAAAGAATATTACTTTCTTCAACATGAACAACAAGATATTCCCCAACTAGTTGGGTTGGCTTTTCTTCATATGATAAGAAGAAATAGGACATGTGTAGAGCAGCATAGTAGTTCTCTCTCCATTAATTCTCTAAACATGGACTGGTAAGCTAACAGGCCGAAACATATTGAAGTGTTTTAAGTTTGTCCTTATTATTAATAAGTTTGTCCTTATTATTAATAAGTGTTTCTTTGTGGACTTTATTGTAATTCTGATATTTCATTATAAAAGTTGTTAGGGTTTTCATTTAACCCTAACGAGGTTTTATTCTTTCATGGTATCAGAGCCTCCGGACCTCCGTCGAGCCTCCCGACCACCCCGCCGGTCCCCTCCGACCCTCCGTCGAGCCTCCCGACCTCGCCGGTCCCCTCTGCCCCCCCCCGCAGGTCTCCTCCGACACCCCCGCCGGATCTCCTGACCCTGCCAGATCTCCCGACCACCCCGCTGGTCCCCTCCGACCCCCCCGCCGGCCATCTCCGAGCTTCCCAATCTCGCCGGACACCTCCGCCCACCCCGCCGGTCTCCTCCGTCACTTCCGCCGAGCCTCCCGACCCCGCCAGTCCCCTCTGCCCATCCTGCCGGTCTCCTCCGCCTGCACTACCGGACCTCCTGTCCCTGCTGCTCCCTTCCGCCCCCCCTGCCGGCCATCTCCGACCCCCCCGCCGACTCCCCTGGCCCTGTCGCCCCTCCTACACTCATACGACCCCTTCCGCGCCCTCCTCTGTGCTACCCTGCCCCAACCAGTGCCCCCGCACCCTCTGCAGTCTTTCCCGCGCCCCTCTGCCACCCCGCACCCCCCCTGCGCCCCCTTGCGTCCTCCCGCACTCACTGCAACTTTTGGCGCACGACGATGACTGGTCCCTCCTTGGTATAATTTTTTTTTATTTTCCTTGGATGGGGTGGTGATTTTTTTTTTTTTTCCCGTACACGGATCCTGTTCCTTTTCTTCCACATGCTCTATCCTTCCATGAATTTGTGAAGGCTCTCTCCGTTATCTTGTGGATTCTTTGTCCTCACACCCCATGGATTCCAAGGTCGCTCCCCTTGTTGGCCCTCAAGATAGCTTTGCCCGTCGCATTACTACCGTTCTCTTGGATGACAAAAATTTTCTTTTCTGGTCCAACTCTGTTCGTGTCTATCTTGCCGGTCGCGATAAGCTTGCATGGCTTACTGGTTTCTCGAAACCTACCGAGCCGGCCGAAGTGCTAAAGTGGACCACCGAAAACTTTCAGATCCTTGGTTGGCTTCAATGCTCTATGGAGCCCAAAATCTATGAACAGTTCATGCGGTATGATTCCGTTTCGGGTTTATGGTCTGCTCTCCAACGGACTTATGGCCACACTCGGGTTGATGCTTGGATCTATGCTGTCTATCAGGAAATCACTGCAGCTACTCAGGGAGACAGTTCTGTTCAAGAATATTTCTCTTTTCTTCAGAGTCGTTTCCTCGAGCTGTCTGATTTGGAGCCACTGAGTGCTTTCCAGGACCCTACGGATGCTGCACTTGCTCGGCGCCGACAAGAGAAAAGGGAGACGTATCAGTTTCTGATGGGACTTCGATCCGAGTTTGAGGCTATTCGTGTTCAGATTATTGGGATGTCCCCTCTCCCCGATCTTCTCGACGCCTTCTCTCTTGTTGCTGATCAGGAGCATCGCCTTCGTCTTACTGGCGCTCAGCGGGTGGTTGTTTCTCCTTCCGGTGATCTTCCGATTGAGCGGATGGCTCTTGCTTCTGGTTTCCGTCCTCCGCTCTCGCACGCTCGTGGTCGAGGAGGTCGCCCTCTATCTGGTGGTCGTGGTCTACCTGGTGGTCGTGGCACTTCTGGTCCTCCCGGCCCTTGTACTTATTGTGGCAAGCAGTTTCATGATCGCTCCAGATGTTTCCAGCTATACCCTCATCTGCGTACTACCCCTCCACCTGCTTCTCGTTCACCGACTATGGCTGTTGCAGACATCTCTAGTTCGTCGACGCCATCTCCTTCGACTCCTAATGTTTCCGATTTGAGTCAAATGGTCTCCCAGGTGCAGCAGTTGATGAGTCAGCTTCAGCATCTTCAACCCTCGTCTTCTCAGCCCTCCGCATCCACTGCTTCCTCCTCAGGTACTTCGTTCGCTTTCCAAGCATCAAGGGTTGATCCTAGTTCTTCACCCTGGGTGATCGACTCTAATGCCACTGACCACATGACTGGTGAGCTGAGTCTTCTTTCCCATATTGAGCCTTATCGTCAGCGCACTGTGCGCCTTGCTGATGGATCCGTTACACCGATCCTCAGCAAGGGTACTGCTCCTCTTTCTTCTACTGTTCGTCTTGATTATGTTCTGCATGTTCCTAAATTATCACTTAATTTGCTATCTGTTAGTCGTTTGACCCATTCTTTGCATTGTTCTGTGACTTTCTTTCCTGGTGGATGTGTTTTTCAGGACCTGACTTCGAGGAGGACTTTTGGCACGGGCCGTGAGCGTGATGGGCTATACCTGCTGGACCAACCGCTTGTTCCTGCTGCTGCTGCTGCTTTGCCGGCTACCTCTACGGCTCTACTGCTTCTCCTGCTCGCTTCTCTACCGCCTCGACTGGTGATCTGTGGCACGCTCGGTTTGGTCATGCCAGTCCCCTCACTGTGGCTTCTGTTTGTCCAGAGTTCTCATTTAGTTCTTATTTTCGTTGTGATGTGTGTGAACTTTGTAAACACACCCGTAGTTCTTATTCTCCCTCTCTTAGTCGGTCTTCTTCTGCTTTTGAGTTAGTTCACTATGATGTCTGGGGCCCGTCTCCTGTGACAGCTTATGATGGTTTTTGTTACTATGTTACCTTTATTGATCATTATTCTCATTGCTGTTGGGTTTATCTTTTGAAGCATAAGTCTGATGTCTTTACTATGTACTGTCACTTTTCTGCAATGGTTCAAACGCAGTATGGGGCTCGCATACAAGTTCTTCGTTCTGACAATCGTGGTGAATATACTTCTTCCTCTTTTACTTCTTATCTTGCAGCGCAGGGCACTCTTCATCAGTTTTCATGTCCCTATACACCTGAACAAAATGGTGTGGCGGAGCGGAAGCATCGTCATCTATTGAATATTGTCCGCTGTATTCTTCGCGGGATGTCAGTTCCTAAGTCTTTCTGGAGTTCTGCTCTTCTTATTGTTGCTTACTTGATCAACCGCACTCCCTCTCGTTCTCTTAATGGTAAAACTTTGTTCCATCTACTCCATCCTACCCTGCCACTTTTTCCTCTTCCTTTGCGTGTTTTTGGCTGTGTGTGTTTTGTCCAAGATCGTCGTCCTTCCCGGACTAAACTTGATGATAAGTCTATTCGGTGTGTTTTTCTTGGTTACTCCTCTGGGGTCAAAGGTTATCGTTGTTTTGACCCCATCTCATGTCGGGTTTACCATTCTATGGATGTGACTTTTCATGAGAACGAGTCCTTCTTTCGGGTTCGGTCTCTACCGGTGTCTGTTCCTACGCCATCTCCGGCTGCTCAGCCTATGCCCGTCTTTCCTACCATCAGTATGTTGCCTCCTCGTCCGCCTATTACGCAGACATATCACAAACGTTCGCATCAGGCTCCGGTTGTCCCGTCTAGCCCTCTCACTGTGCCAGAGCCTCCTCCGACATCAGGTCTCCCTCCTTTCCCTATCCCTTCTGCTTCTTCTGATGACATACCCATTGCTCTTCGCAAGGGCAAGCGTACTTGTGTTACTAATCACCCTTTGGCAAGTGTTGTCTCTTATCAGGGCCTTTCCCATGCATATCATGCTTATCTTACTGCCACAGACTCTATTTGCATTCCTCGTTCTACTACTGAGGCTCTACATGATCCTGAGTGGGTCAAAGCTATGGATGCTGAAATGTCTGCCTTGCGCCAGAATGGAACTTGGGCTTTGGTTCCTCTTCCCCCTGGGAAGCGTACTGTTGGGTGCAAGTGGATCTACACTGTCAAGTATCGTGCTGATGGTTCTCTTGAACGTTACAAAGCTAGGCTTGTTGCTCGTGGTTTTACTCAGACTGCTGATGAGTTTGGTGCTACCTTTGCTCCTGTTGCCAAGTTAACCACTGTTCGTTTACTGCTTTCCCTTGCTGCTAGCCACTCTTGGCCTCTTCATCAGCTTGATATCAAGAATGTCTTTCTTTATGGTAATCTGACTGAGGAGATATATATGGACCCCCCTCCAGGGTATTGTCTTCAAAGGGAGTATTCGGGCAGAGTTTGTCGCTTGCTCAAGTCACTTTACGGCTTGAAGCAGTCTCCCAGGGCTTGGTTTGAGCGCTTTAGTACTGTGATTCTTTGTATTGGTTTCACTCGGTGTTATGCTGATCCAACCTGCTTTATTAAGATCACTGCTGAGGGTCGTCGTGCTATTGTTCTGGTATACGTTGATGATATTATTATTACAGGGGATGATGCAGTTGGGATCGTTGCTGTCAAGAATACACTTCAAGATGCATTCGAAGTAAAGGATCTTGGTCCTCTTCGTTACTTTCTGGGGTTTGAGATAGCACGTTCTCGCCAGGGTATCTCTATCTCTCAGCGAAAGTATACACTTGATCTTTTGCATGATACTGGTCTTCTTGGATGTCGACCAGCTCGTACACCAATGGATGCTAATCATCGTCTTCATGCAGAATCTGGCGATCTTCTTTCTGATCCCAGTTCATATCAACGTCTTGTTGGTCGTTTGATTTATCTAACTCACATTAGACCTGATATCAGCTTTGCAGTTTGTGTGGTGAGTCAATTTATGCATGCTCCTCGAACATCCCATATGGCGGCCGCAATTCGGATTCTACGTTATCTTAAAGCTGCTCCTGGCCTGGGTCTTTTTTATCGTGCTCAGGATGGATTTGCGTTATCCTGTTATACTGACTCGGATTATGCGGGTTCCCTCTCTGACCGTCGCTCTACTTCTGGCGTTTGCACATTTTATGGTGAACATCTCATTTCATGGAAGAGTAAAAAGCAGCATGTTGTCTCTCGATCTTCTGTTGAGGCTGAGTATCGTGCTATGGCACATGGTACCACTGAGTTGATTTGGTTACATTCTCTTTTATCAGAGCTTGGCTTTCCTACGTCAGGTTGTTCGACTCTTTTCTGTGATAACCAGTCAGCAATTATGCTTGCTTCTGACTCTGTTCTTCATGAACGGATCAAGCATATTGAGGTTGATATTCACTTCCTCCGGGATCATGTTCGGTCTGGTACCATTACTCCAGTGTTCATTCCATCTGCTGACCAGATTGTTGATGCCTTTACTAAGGCTATTGGACCTACTCGTCTTCTTACTACTATTTCCAAGCTGGGAATGTCTGACGTCTTTGCTCCAGCTTGAGGGGGAGTATTGAAGTGTTTTAAGTTTGTCCTTATTATTAATAAGTGTTTCTTTGTGGACTTTATTGTAATTCTGATATTTCATTATAAAAGTTGTTAGGGTTTTCATTTAACCCTAACGAGGTTTTATTCTTTCAAAACAAACATGTTTCCGTCGATAGATCAGAAATAGTTTAATTAGCCAAAAAGCGGTAAGGGTATAAAGTTCTTTCAGATTTGAGTTATTCTTTAAGATAAGCCAGGCAAAATCAACCAACAAAGATGAAACGATTTGAGTTTGAGAAGTTTCAAATTATGATCTAAAAGAACACGTGTTCTTTCAACTTGATTTGACTAAAAGAATGCATCATATGTCTTAACCTTAAGCAACCTTAACTACCTAGCTCTCTCACATCTATATGAAATCGGACTTAAAAATCCAGGGATAATACATCAAAGTTTAAGAATGTGCTACCACCATCTCTCGCCCTAAATATCAACCTTTAAATTAGTGATGAATTCATGTTCATGGTACCTTCGGGCAAAAGAGGGGTAGCCCATTTTCAACCCTCAAATTAGTGATGGATTAATGTTCCTCTAAGGTCCGTTGTAAAAAATTTAAAAAAAAATTCTTCTAAGGTTATCCTAGATTTGGAAAGAGTGGACAAAGTGAAAGAGTTAAAGCTGCCAAGGTTCAATATAGGGAACCGAGTGATCCTTAACGCATAAATTCAAAGATCGAGCTCCCAAATCATCAATGACTTAAGCTTCAGCATTATATTGGATACAGTGTTACAGTTCAACTAATCAAATAGACAGATCATTGTAGTAACGTAAGAATAACCACCAATTAATATTCTTTGGACATCTTACAAGATCAATTGTTGTTGAGTTTCCTATAAATAACTATGAAAAAAATGATATAAATCGTTTCAGATGGTTTTTAAAGCAATTATATCAACTACGTCTCGCTCTTTGGCCAACCAAACTAGACCAAGCCTTGTCTCATTACTGTTGGATTGGGTTTACTGATCAAGGCATGATCAATAACAATTGGGGAAACTTTACAACCGACTTTCAACCTGATATTAACCCTTTAGATTAGTCCCTTATTCCTCGACAAGGTAACTTTGTGCAAGAGAGGTCATCCATGGAATCTAAAAGGCAGTTGGTGAGACCTAACTTCTAGAGTAAGCAGTTATGAATCTTATGATTATGCAATCAAGGAGTACCCGTCCAAGGTTCTTTCCCCTAAATTGGGAGGAGGGTAGAAGGGAAAGTTTGATATTGTGCATTTTATTTCATTCAAAATCCAAAAATTAGCAATTTCTTTTCATCGTCATAATGAAAGAGCGAGTCTAGTTATCTACAACATTTCAATGACGACAAATAAGGTCCATCTACGATTCCGGTAAAATTAAATGAAGGAACATCGAAACAAAAATAGGTATTACAGGAAATGGAAACTATATAAAACCATATCAATTTATACTATCATCATATTTTTGATATTCATACGCCACAAACAATACTAGGAGAGGAGACTAACCTTTTTCCTGACAATTTTAATCATTTCTTGTAGAATGTCACGTTCGACAACTTGAAAATGCACATAATCGCTGCAATTCTTCATCATCGTCTCTAGTAGCTGCAATGGGAGCACTGACTTATTAAGAGAAATATATGGCAGTACACAAACTCTCACATCTACAAAGTAAAACAAGGAGTGTGAAATGGTAACTATCAACAATACTATATATACTTTGGTGCAACATGCAAACAAAGAACCTAAAGAACAATGTAAACAGATAATCAAAATGGTTTATGAGAATGTTCACTTATGAATTCATTGCTCCAGTAAATATATAGGATAAAAAATAAAGAATTGAACACAGCCAAGTTATCAAAATCCACAACTATACCAAGGAATATTTGTTAATAAATCTCTATAACTGAAACCATGTGTGCATGCGTCTATGGTTAT
Source organism: Chamaelirium japonicum (assembly GCA_947650365.1). Taxonomy (NCBI): domain Eukaryota; kingdom Viridiplantae; phylum Streptophyta; class Magnoliopsida; order Liliales; family Melanthiaceae; genus Chamaelirium; species Chamaelirium japonicum. The sequence goes on along the minus strand of CANTAL010000128.1, from coordinate 149,118 downwards.
ACCTAGCTTTTATAAAGATCAACACGTACCGTCAAAGCAAGAAACTGAACCTTTGGGTTTTTATGCTGCAGGCGCTTCTTCACAGCCTTGACCACATCTTTCGCCTGCCTGATTCAGTTCACCATATAATCTTTCAGAAACAGTTCTAGACATTGTACAACATAAAACTAAAACTAGTCATAAGAACTTTTTCTACTACGTAATGCAAAGAAACCAATACAAACATCCATAAAATATGGACAAGCTAGCATGAGCGCTCTGTTATTCCCAAAAAAATGGCAGACAGATATACATGTGGTAGGCACATGTGGCATGCATAGAAGGTGAGAGAGAGAGAGAGAGAGGGCTGAAGAGTATACACAATCACACATCTTGTTACTGCAACTAATGCATATACTCATGTATGGTACTTAACACGGAGTCCAGTTATGTGCATCCAGGTGCATTAGGCCTTTATAACAGTTAAAAACTCAATGAACAGATATCGATAGGAGGAAACTCCTATGCACATTCCATATTATTTCAGTTTTCTATCTAAATTGAATTTTTAAGGTAATCTTCCTACATTAGCCAAGTACAACTTGCAACAGGGCAAGGTAATTGGGCAATATAGTTTAGTCTATTTAATGTATGGCATCTTATGGTGTAACCGTGTAAGTGATGGTTAAGATTAGATGTCTTCAAATTCATCATATGGCTACTAGATCATAAATTATTGGGTTTACTGAGCTTATTGGGCTCGCTTCTATAATATGTTATTTGGCTTACTGGGTTCACTTAAAGCAAAAATCGAGTCCATATTACTCAACCTATGAGTACCAACCATATTTCATTCTTGGTATACATACACTTTTTTGGCAGTTTTATTCTTTTTCATTTGTGCATTAGACTAGTACAACACATGCTTATTTGCTTCTAGAGTTGGTCTATTTGATGTATAGCATCCTATGACGTAACTGATGGTTAAGAATAGCTGTCATAAAATTTAACTGAAGGTCCATATTACTCCACTTTTTTTTTGTGGGGTGGGGTGTTGAAGCTGTGGTTGTTTTGTGTGCTTTTTTTTTTGGCACGTGTGGAGGGGGACCCATGTGACCCCACCCCACCCCACCCCACCCTTTCTTCCTTCCGTAATGCCTCAAAGTTGATTAAAAAAACTCGAACCTATCTTGTGGGAAATAGATTTGCCTAAGATTGATTTCCACAGTAGTCATGAGCCCATTCTCCATCCTTACTTTTTCTTCTTCCTAATAAGGTACTTGGTTGATTAGAACTGAAGTCCGATTCATTACGACTCAGCCCTTCCCGGTGAGTCAAAAGTATGCAGAAAGCACCCTCCCGAAGAGTGGATTCCTTCATCCAAATGATATTCTGCTTCGGTCCTTGTTCCACCATTTACCCCACTTTTGATCCCTATTTTGTTTAAATGTGCCTTGCCCTGTTGGCACAAATCATCATAATGCGGGAACCACAAAATTACAATAGTTGAAACTTAAAAGCTTATCTTTACACATCTTTGTTGTACATCACCCCTGACAACAAGAGGATAAGACTTCACTTTTGTGGTGGTAGACAAATTTTCCAAGATTGCTTACTATATACTTTCTGCAAAGACAGTGAATACTCTACATGTTGCTCATATATTCTTCAAGAGGATTGTTTGTTTACATGAATTTATGGTAGAAACTCGACATAAAACTAACTATTCAAGTGCTTACTATCACCCAATTGATGGTCAAACTGAGGTAACTAATCGAAGTTTGGAAAAATTGATAAGACGCAAAGTGGATGATATTATCAAATTATGGGATATTATGTAACCACAAGTTTGCATTCAATAATCTAGCCATTCGTTATATCGGAAGAACCTCATTTAAAGTAGCATATGGATGCAAACCCCAGCATGTCGTTGATTTCTTGTTCCCTTGCCATAGAAAGGTGTAGTAAAGATGCAAAAGCATATGCAGATTATATGAAAAGCATTCATCAGAAGGTTCATGAACTATCAAGCCGGGAAATAAGAAATATAAAATTGCAGCAGATGAACATTGGAGTATATGGAATGCATCTTAATGGAGATACTGTTTATAATGAAGCTTTACTAAAAATTGATAGTTAAGAAATACAACAGTGTGATTGTTTTCAGTACCTTTCATCTACTATACAAAATTATGGAGAGATTGATGGGATATATCCAATGGATAAGAGTTGGTCGGGTATAGTGGAGAGAACCACGGGGTTGATATGTGATTGATGGATCCCTTTAAGACTTAAGGATAAATTTATAAGACAACAATTAGACCAGTAATACTATATGGTTCAGAAGGTTGGGTCAAAAAGAGGGCTCGAGCACACAAAACGAGTGTAATTTAAGATGAAGATGTTGAGGTGGATGTACGATAAACTATGAATGATTATTGGGTTGTTAGTTCGGTTGGCGCAGGAGGGACTATTGTTGGATCATGATCAGGAATAAGTATATCAGATGACGAGTTACACCAATTGACGACAAAATAGAGGAAAACGGATTAAGATAGTATGGGCATGTACAACGGAGAGCATAGACAACCCTGATAAACAAGAGGGCCTGGTACTATTGTTAAGGAACCAAGAATGAGGGGAAGGCCTAAATTAACATTAATGGAAATAGTCATAAAAGAAATGAAAAAATGCCTATATTGAAAATAGATACATCCCTTAACAGAAATGACTAGCGAACAAGGATTATTACAGCAGGCTCTAAATAGATGAGATAAGGTTAGATGGTGATGTTTAGGTTTATATTCACATTTTTCTTTAAGTTAATAATTTTATGAAGAAATACAAGGCCAATTTGCATGTTAGTTTAATTATTTATGGCATTATTTTTTACCCTTTTCCATGAGCTTAAATTATGTAGCCAACAAGGTAGGCCTACCTCCACAACAAGTGGACTTTTATGCTTCTTGGCATGCCCCTCTCTTACCAAGTTGCCACAGGTCAAGTTCTAGACACCAATTTTTAAGGGTTTACGCTAGATTGACCTTATCGATGATGAGATGAATATTGAAAAATCAAGGAGCTAAATTAGGAGATCGGGTTACGGCTTATTTACACAAAGAACGTTATCTTAGAGGTACCTACCACCAACTGAATAACAAGAAATTCAGTCTTGCTAGATTATTAAGAAAGCTGGAATTAATACTTACTTAATAGATCTTCCCGACAATTCAAAACATCGGTCTTATATTCAACGTTGATGATTTGTTTAAATGCCATCGGTGTGACGAAGAGTCAAAAGACGGTGATCAGGCGGATTGAATAGAAAAAAATTCCTTGCAAAGCTCGAGAGATGGTAGAAGAAATTCATGAGATGTGCAAAACAAAACTTAGGCATGGGCACGAATTCATATGAAATAGCTTGACAGGCACCCCAGCAAAAGTAAGTGGATTAACAAGGAGGAATCAAAGAAAATTGATCATGTTCGGCATGAACAATTTATTCAAACCTTCTCATCCGAGCGGAGTTTTCACTCAATGGGTAAAACCGATGGAATAGCATCATTGGTGTGTTCTAAGCGCACCAAAGTTACATGATCGGATCAATTGGAGGACCTTTTATTTTATTTTTTTACCCCTTAGGAGGATAATTTATTTTAATTTTTCAATAATGTAGGGACTAGTGTTCTAAAAAGCGGCCCAGGCGGCACCTAGACGCTAGGCGGCCCCACACCGCCTCGCCTAGGCCCTAGGCGCTCCAGAAAAGCGACCAAGCTCCCAGGCGGAGCTAGGTGGGATAAGGCGACCGCCTAGGCGGTCTAGGCGGGCCAAGGCGGTCGCCTCGGCTGGCTGAGGCTGGCCAAGCGGACCAGGCGGGCTGAGGCGGGCCAGGCAGACCATGATTGCTTTTGTTCTTGTTAATCACTCAATCTTGAATTATGGTTATATACTTGTTCTTTAAAATAATAGTTTGGGATAATCTTGAACTTATATTAATTTTTAAACAAATATATATTATATAATATCAAAATAATAATTAAAATAATTTTTAAAAAAAGGCAAAACGCCTAGGTGCCGCCTAGATGCTAGGCGGCCCTCCACCGCCCTACTAGCACCTAACGCTTTTTAGAACCTTGGTAGGGACTTAAAATGCAAAAATGAAAATGATCTTCTTTGTAAAACAAGTTAGGTATTTATGATAACATCCAGCTGTCCTCCTTTCACTAAAAAGGTAAATATCCATTGTTTTTAGGTAGGGTAAAGGAGGGCAGGGGGAGGGAGGGATCGAATCTCTTTCTTGAGAGAAAATGAATAAACCCCTATTCATGGATCCCATCCACAAGAGAAGGTATAGTCGTGACTCTTCTCTCCTTGGGGAAGGGGCCAACCCCCTTTCCTTGAAAGGTAACCCCCCTAAAGGGCTCTGATTATTCTGATCCAACTCAATTTCTTATTCCTCTTCTGGAAGAGGGAATCTATGTAGTTAAGGCTCCTATTTACTCTTCCCCTTTTGTTGGAATTCAGCATAATATCTCAAGAAAATTTAGAGATGTGCATAAAAAAAAATTAAAAAGATGGAGGTACAAGACCTATTGAATTTAATTTTTGGTTAATACATTTTAGGTGTTGAGACAACATATATAATAGTTATCATGGGATGTGCTCATATAAGGATGGGGCATCAATACGAATTTAATGTAAATAAGAATATCGAAGACTAAATTCCATATTTCAGTCTGTTGAATAATGTAGCAACCCCAGGTTAGATTCTATTTCTCTTCTTTCTTTATTTTGCTCTTTTTGTTGACTTGTGATTGGCTTGTTGGAGTTCCTAGATCCCATATAATTAACAAGTTCTCTTCAAAGACTTAACATTGTCGAAGAATCAACACAATGTTGCAAGCCGCTTAAAAATACAACCAGATGAAGTTCCTCACTGAACTCCGACTATTCAATATCAATCTTCTATTCTTGAAATGGATGCTTAGAACCGTCTTCTTATCAAACGATATGTTACATCTTGACTTGGTGCCTTCGTAAACTGGGACAATAGAGAGGTTAATAGTCTTGAACCTAGAGGCATGCAAACCCTTAAACAAGGAGGTCTTGAGATGAGAGATGCAACTCCCTTCAAACTCCAAAACCCTTGCTCAGGATTGGATCCCTTAAGATACTATCTGCATGGGTTGTTGTCAGCTCAATTATGAGATTGTGTAGATAAAGAAGAATAATTATTCTGGCTAAAAAAAAACACTACCCCACCAGAACTAATAAGAAAATAAGAAAAGAAATTTAAGTTGGACAGAACAATTGAGCCCTCTTCAAATTGATGCTCAGATATCCACACCTCCACAACCACCACCACCTTTCCGGGGCGAAATCGCAGGGCAATGAAACCCTAAAAACCGAAGCTTTCCACCCATCAAGAACCGTCAAACAAACCCAAAAGCAAAAGATAAAGCCCAGAATTATCAAGAATTCCCATGGTATTCACCAGTGATCGGAGTTGATGGAGTCGCAGATGTCGATGTTCATGGTCCAATCGGGCCCGATCAGGAGGTCGCTCGTCGCCTTCTCGACTCGAACCGACGCCGACGCCGGCGCCGCCAACGACGACATCTCCGGTCACCGCCTCCGATCGAACGACAAGAAACCGGGCGCTCCGGCGGAATTTTCAGGGGGGGGGGGACCCTAACGAGGGCCGTCTACAAAGAGGGGCTCTCTTCTCCTTTCTCGGTTTTCTTTTTCTATTTTTGGGTGTCTCGCGTTCGCTTTGCTTCCAAAAAAAAAGGTTTCTATAGGGGTTGCAGTCATCGAGAGGGAGCTGAAGCGGAAGGGGACCGGCAGTAGAGGACAAAATGGACACGGAGGAAGCGGCTGATGAGGCAAGAATACAGAGGGACCACCGCGAGTTTCTTACGGATTTTTCTTTTTTTTTTTTTTTTAAAGATCCGGCTTTTTACAGCACAGAGGTTTACCCGGGCAACACATCCAGACAATAAACAAAAAAAAAAAAAAAAATCATATCCTACCATGTGCCATGGATGATGACAATATAGACCCGTCATCGTCTTGGATCATGTCATACAGGACACCGCCCTCTCAATCGGTTTCATCCGCCACCGCCGGCTCCATGACAAGTGCATTCGGAGAAAGAAGGAGGAGGGGGGGAAGAGGAAGATGACGATGGTCCGACAGTGACCTACATCGGAGGCAGCGAGCGATGGTTTGCACCATATAGTACCAGGGGGGAGCACAATTGCAAGAGTTGCACTTGGTAACCTGCAGTTGTCCCTGACAAATGTGTTGGCCCTAGTAATATATGTGCTGTAAATAGATGAACATATGTTTTTTTGGGAAATTTTATTCATACCCCAAAAACCTGTAATTAGCCCCCATTTCCAACAAACTTGAGCACACCCCATTTTTTTTTTCACACCCCATTCCTGTCCCAAAATACCCTTCCCCCTTACACCCCACCATCAATACACCCCAGTTAAATGGTCCGCCCCAACTTGATTATATCCCAATCAAATACATACCCCCTTAAATATACCCTAATTATCTGTAATCTTGAATACGCCCCAATCTTAAATAAACCCCATACCGTTGGCTGGTATTTGAAGGCACAGGTAGGGCTGCAACTTGGGTGGGCCAACCCGAGCCCAACCCGAATTTGGGCTGGTTAACCCGAACCCACCCCGCACAACCCGATCAACCCGACGGGTTGGGCTTGGGCTAAGAAAATTCAAACAAACCTTGGGTTGGGTTGGGGGTACAAAAGACGCTGAGTTAGAACTTTGGGGCTTGGGGTACAAAACAAAAGGGCATTGTTGGTATTAAAGAGTTGTTGAGTAAGTTATTGAGAAACCATAGGGAGATGGGGGCTATTTACAGATTTTTGGGGTATAAATAAAATTTTTCTTTTTTTTAGGGATAAATTATGACCGGTTATCACTTTCACTCCTCGTGTTTAAAATCCTACAAATATCCCCCCTATAGTTTGAACAGCATATCACTTTCATCCCTCAAGGTGGAGAAAATATTTGTTGCTATTGTTGTAGGTGCAAGTGTGCAACAAACTCTGCGCTCAATTTTGTCCATCGGATGGGTGGACCAAAGTCTGACGCACGGTGCAATTTGATGGTGAGATGGAACCCCACCACCGCCCGGTGATCTGACAGGGCAAGGAAAATTGGGATACAATCCGTGTGAGTCAACAAAAGTGGGATGCAACATGGTTCATCTACGTCGGCGGCCCCGTCAACGGCCGGAGCTCTACCCCACCCGGAAATTCCATGGGCCGTACTCGGGCCACAATCATAAGCCTTGACTGTAGCCGGGCCTGAATTCCAGCCCGAATAGTCGGCTCAAGGACTCAGCCCAAAAAGTTATACCGTTAATGCGTCGGAGGTCCCTAACAACAAATTGGTGGGATGAAAATGACATGCAAAAGATGCATTTTACCTAAGGTCCATGGTCAACAGATCTAAACAAGGCTGTCAAAAAATAAAAAATACTTTTTTTTTCATTTCTTCTGTTTCCCTCGGGCAACAAGTGGCGAAGGCAAGTCGGAGCAGCGACAGAGGCGGCAGGTGTGAGCAGCGATGGCGAAGACGGGCGCGAGCAACCGAGATGGCGGCAGGGGCGGCAACAGCCTCGAGTTGCAAGACGAGAGGCCGGCAAAAGACATGGGTTCGGTTCGAATTATGTTTAGGCTTAGGTTCAAGATTAGGTCTGGGTTCAGTACATGGCCTATAGATCTTAGGGTTTATGACTTGATTTAGTTTAGAAAAGAATGGCATGAAATGATAATTTGTAGTGTAGTGAGAGATATTTTCATTCTTGCTATATGGCTGTCCTTGACGCTAGTTGATCTTTTGACAAGGGACGGACCGCTAACTCCCCAAAAGTTATATAAAATATTTATAAGTCATATTATCTAAAATAGTTTTTTTTTTAGAAAATATTGTCTAAATAGTTTTTTTTTTTAGAAATCCCTCTCAATGAATGAGGAGGTGTTTCAGCCTAGACCCCTACCAGTGCATTGTCTAAAATAGTTGGTAAAGGTGTTTGGGTATCCTGCCAAGAGTTGTAGCCTTGTAGGTTCTAATGTACGCTGAATTGGATGCCCCGACCCGAGACTTTAAACTCGAATCGGATGTCTGAACCTGAGACTTTAAACCCGAATCGGATGTCCGAACACAACCAGATCCAGCCCAAAAACCCAACGATGTCTAGTCGGGCTTGACCAGTGCTAGCTTGGACCCGGGCATGAGCCAACTGGCCAGACTAGGCTCCTCTCCTCTTTACTTGAGTCCCGACCCATAGTGATTTACACCCAATGTACGCCTAATAGTTTGGTAGCACCACGAACAAATATTCATCATATACAAACACATTTATATCATGGAGATCTTATTCACAACCCCACAAATCTCTGAATAGTCTTCCTGCCTATTATTTTCCACTCCTTCTAGATATATATGGTCCCAATAGCCTTTGTAATGATCTTTTTTGGGGGGTATATAATTGGGGGTCATTGGACCATCGGAAGAGGCCATCATGGCACAACGCACTAGGTGGGACCTAGCCAACTACAAACAAGAAAGCCGTCGCACAGGCAAACACAGAAAATGGTCCACCTGGCATGCAAAAGAATTGGAGAGACCCACTTAGCTCGCAACAAACTGAAAAGGCCTATCTGTCCCAAAGGATAGAACCTGGTTGAAGCTGGAATCGATCTTGGGTAAGTGCCCACAAGGAGCGGTACCACTACCAACTGCTCTAAGCAACAATCTCTTGGAAAGGGTGAGCGAGGTGATACCCAGAATTTAGGAAGCTCTTGGAGCGGGCGAGCGAGCATGATTACCCGAAAATGTCCCTTAACAATTAGAGTCATTGATAAGGGCCATGGTGCACATAATTTAGGAAGCTCTTCAAATTACCATGTTCCTATGCAAACCCATGTACATAAAGTTTTGTATAGTGGACTTATCAATCATTTCACTTTTTCATCATTAAAGAAGAATTATTGAGAGCATCTCCAACAGCCTCCTAGTGGTTGCTCCCTAGAATTGCCCCTTTTAGAGAGCTCCCAACACCAAGTAGAATGTGCATGGGGAGAGGAACCTCGTGTATTCCAATAGCCTCTGAAGATCACTCCCTAGAGCCCATTTGTTTAAAAATATTTTTTTCTTTTTAAAATATTTTATTACTTTTTGAAATATAAAAATAACTCAACCAATGCAAGGAGGGGGGCTGCGCTAGTCAAATTTGACGAGCAAAATCTCGATCGTCAAATTTGATAAGTAAGATTGGAAACCATTGGAGTAGGTTTCAGATTGTTGCTCCAAAAAAGGATAAGGACGGGGGAGATTAGAGGTTGTTGGAGATGCTCTGTTGACATAATTGTTGCAGTAGGTCCAATCCAAAGATGTCCACTAATATAAAATATAATAGTCACTGATCAGGGGAATCATACTTTTTTCAGTTCTGCTTGTTATAAAATTTTTTGTTTACGCTATGGGGGTGTTAATCGATTGTAATTTTAAAATCATTGTTCAGGAGTCCCATAGTCTTATGGTTTTTAAAAATCCAAACTTTTTTGAGTCCGTGTGCTTTTTTTTTAAGGAATTTAGAGACTTTTTTAATAAGTGTCTCATAAATCTTTTTTTCAAAAGTTCACATTGACCTTTTTTTGTGGACTTTGATATAAAATTTCTTTTGACTAATATCAACTAAAAGTCAAAAGGGTGCTTATAGGTTTAGGATTGAATCAAGCTTTATTCATATTCTACTTCAAAAAAATCTATCCAAAATATATGCAACAGTAATTTTTTTGACGGTTTTGGTCCGTTTTAGTAGAGCACCCAAAACAATATCTAGTTGGCATCTATCTATATATTTTGTAGCTACAATTTTACTTTTGCCATTGTAGGGCTCGTAGTTTGATAAGGCACCCCACATATAGTTGTGTGTCTGTCCCGCCCACTTCTTGCTCCTGTCAACCTCCACCTCCACCGTACCCTCCCTTACCTCCTCCCCTCCACCATCTTCATTTTACGCCCAACTGGAGATTTCTAGGTAGCTGTGTTGTGATTTGAGGCTCTCGTGCAGCGGAACAAGACTCGTGTAGTACCACCACAGTAGAGACGACCACCAACAAGACCAAGCAATAGAATAAACACAAGCAAACACCATAAAAAATTCCGACAATGAACGATCAATGGATTTACTAGTATGGAAAAAACTCAAGTACAAGAACAATTGTCTCTAACCAATCCCCCATACACCCACAAAGAGATACCCCCAAGGAAAATAGATACCGCAACCTTACACCCCGGAGACAAGAAGACCCTTCACGAAAACCCTCAGGTCTCCAATGGTTTCCTCTCCCTCTCCCTTGATGACAGCTACCATCTAAACTCTAACTTGGGATACTCATGTGCCACCATGGTCATCCTTCTTCATCCTTAGGGATCCTTTTATAGCCCCAAGTTCGTGCTAGACCTAAGAGAGAAGATAGAAACAAATCCCTAAAAGTTTTCTCGAAAACCCACGAAAAACCGCAACCGAAAACGCATTACACGCGTGCCTATCCGATGCCAGGCGCCAGTTTCCTGCGCGCAAGTCGGGCCGCCTCAGGTTGGCGCCCAGGGCGCCAATTTCCTGCGCGCAAGTCGGGCCGCCTCAGGTTGGCGCCCAGGGCGCCAAACCCCTTTTTCACTCCGTCTTCGCTCCATAGCTGCTCTGTCTTCCGCTATTCTTCGAGCACGAACTTTGGACATGTTGAGGGCTTATTTTAAGCCAACATCCTCAACAAGCTACCCATCAACAGCATCACCAAGATAGGCACTGACATTAGGGGTCCTTTTATAGCCCCAAGTTCGTGCAAGACCTAGGAAAGAAGATAGAAACAAATCCCTAAACGTTCTCTCGAAAACCCACGAAAAAACGCAACCGAAAACGCGTCACACACGTGTCTATCTGATGCCCAGCGCCCTGGGCGCCAGTTTCATTCGCGCAAGCCGAGCCGCCTTAGATTGGCGCCAAGGGCGCCATGCCCCTTTTTCGCTCCGTAGCTGCTGTCTTCTGCCATCCTTCGCGCACGAACCTTGGACATGTTGAGGGCTTGTTTTAAGCCAACATCATCAACAAGCTGCCCACCAACAGTAACACCACGATAGGCACTGGCATTAACATGCCAATATCGGTGGCTAGCTACCGACATCAGCACGGGTTATGTCAGTGGCTACCTTCTTGCTTACACGATGCTGGTGACTACCAGCTAACAGTGTCAACAGACAGCCACCGACACATCCATGCTGGCTAGGGTTTCAATGGAGAATATGGAGAAGGAAAGAAGTACAAGGAGATCAAGAGGAGGCTGGGCATCGAAAATATGGAGAATATGCGGCAGCAGGGCGGGGACGTTGGCGGAGGTGGATGCTTGCGGCATCGGAAAGAGATCAGCAAAGATGAGAAAGGGGGGGGGGGGAGGTTAGGTAACCGGTATTTAGGGAAGTTTTTTTTTTTTTTTTTAAGTAAGGGTGCTAACACTAAAACCTTTGGTGGAGTAACAGGCACCCCACCTCTATTCCTTACAGCTACAGGCTGCAGGCAAATTTTCAGACCATCTGTTCCATAACAAAACATACCACAGCGAATGCTGTATGGCGCCAGAGGCCCACACCGCCACTCTTCTCACAAGTTTTAGAATTTTGAGACGACCCCTCTGGCTCCGGCGACGGTGGGTTGGTGGTCTCTTTCTTCGGTGCAGGTGTAGCCGCTCATGCAACTGTTGCTGCAGCCTTGAATAGGTCTTGAACCTTGCACTGCTCATTTCGATGGCGACATGGCTCCCGGCCTCGACGGTGGTGGCGGCTCCAGCGCAATACAGCGTGGAGGCTCCGGGGGGGTTCATCGGTTGCTAGCGACTTGCGGTAACAAGGTCCCCTTTCCTCGATCCGGTGGCGGTGCCGGGGATTTGTGTGTCAGGGTGGGGTTTTCCTTTCCACCTCCTCCACCTGAGTGCGGCGTGGTGATAGTCACAGGTGTGGCTTACTGTTTCTGCCCATCTTTCTGCTTGGATGCGGGTGCTCTGGTGGGTCTGTTTCCCGCCGGAGGTGGCAGTCTTCCCTTCTGTTGTGCCGGCAAATGGCGCCTCGCGGGGAGGGGGGGGGGGGACAAAAGTGTAGCCCACATCGACAATCACAAATTCACAATCAAAATGCTCCCACAATTGCAACTGCAGTTGCATCTCACCAGCAGGATGTCCTCTTCAATCCCTCAATTCGGATCCACAAGATAACATCACCCGTTTAAAAGATCCGAAATTAAATTGCAAAAAAAAAAAAATCCGAAATTTCAATATCTCCATATTTTCCTTGGTTTCCATGTCCTACAATTTCTCATCCCAAGTCCCAGAACCCACAGTCGGTAACAAACAGAACAGGACCAGGTGCCTGTCCGCCCTACTAACGAACCATGTAGAGCTTACCCACGACATGCAAAACGGCGACAACCGCAATAAATCCGACGCTCATTAAGAGGACGGTGTTGGGAGACATCTTGTGGCCTGTGGCGTCGTCGGTGTAGAACTGGAGCATCGAGCTAGCACCCGCTGCAGCACCGCCACTGCCACCGGTGGCCCTCCGCCGGCGCATGCCCGCTGCAGCTGCTGCGCTGCCCCTGGGTGGCGCTCCGCCATTCGCAGACATCCTGTTTCGCGTCTCTATAACAGGCATCAAGAACACAAATTAAATGCGGTTCATCAGAGATGCAATATCGTAATGTCGGGTAATATAAAATGTCAATATAAGAGAATATAGTGGATAAGTCAAATCAATCTAATGTGTGGGTGGGGGACAAATCGATCGAACCGGGGTTGCTGGGTATCTGCACTAGTAGGCATCATATATGGGAGATAAGATCATATCGTGCTACCAACCCTCTTGCCCCCAGGGCCTTTAGCACAAAAAAAAACTCCAAAGAATTCCTTCTGCAACTGGTAGGAAACACTTGAAACAGATATTGGCTTTTGAGAAGAGTTTTAGGTGTCCAATCAGATCTCCACCCACTGAACATTGTTCTCAAGCTTAGTTGTCAGCATCTGGGATTAAGATTAAGAAACAGCATAAAATTTGCAGGTAATTTTCTTGTAAGAAGATTGATTGATTTAATGATTTGAGTTTTCACAAACTTCACTACATAAAATCGCTGGTTCTGTGGATAATAGAAGTATTCTGGGAGCATGAGGCTGCTCTTCAAGTGCATCTGAACACAGATCTCAAATCTGCAAATGGATTCTTCAACATGGCTGGGACTGCAGGGTTGAACTAAACTCTGACACCTTTGAAATTCTTCAGGGGATGCCCACACCAGTACTACCACCAAAGAGACCAGACTCGTGGATCATATCGCTTTGTTAAACCTCCATGCTAGTCTTGTAACCGTGTTATGTCTTATTCTTTAAATGTAACTTATTAAAGGAAGAGGTTTTATCGTTTTTCGCAACAAGGGTAGCAAGGATCAAGAACTACTGGGCCGTATCCTAGATATCAAGAATTAGGAATCTCAAAACGTGCATAACAAAAGCTCCTAGGCAAGAAACTTCAGTAGATGGGAACGAAGAAAGGTATGGTTGCATGCATGTATTGCAAGGAACGAAAAAAAGACGAAGAAAGGTATGGTTAATTGTCGATTTTCATGTCGGTTTCGGTTAGTAAAAAAAAGTATTGTAGCAATTGTCACTCTTTGCATGCAAATATTAGTCTTTTGGCTACTGTAACAAAATATTGTAGTAAAAAAATAGTAACATTTAGGTGCAAAAGAGTAACAATTGCTACAATATTTTGCTACAGTAGAATAACATAGTAACATTTAGGTGCGAAGAGAACCAATTACTACAGTACTTTGCAAGAGTAACAATTGCTACAGTAGCATAAAAAAGTAAGATTTAGGTGCAAAGAGTAATATTTACTACAGTACTTTGCAAGGGTAACAACTACTACAACACTTTGCTACAGAAGCATAAAAGAGTAACATTTAGATGCAAAGAGTAAATAATTGTTACAGTAGTTTGCAAGGGTAACAACTACTACAACATTTTGCTACAGAAGCAAAAAAGAGTAACATTTAGGTGCAAAGAGTAAATTTGCTACAATAGCATACAAGAGTAACATTTAGTTGCTAAAGAGTAACAATTACTACATTACTTTGCTACAATAGTAATTGTAACACTTTTACACGTAAGTGTTACTCTTTTATGTTACTGTAGCAAAGTACTGTAGCAATTATTATTTGTTACTCTTTTGCACCTAAATGTTACTCTTTCATTGTACTGTGGCAAAGTACCATAGAAAGTACCAATGTATGGGTAAATTAGTCATTTATCATTTAGAGGGACCTAACGCTAAAGCTAAACTTTAGTTGTCCTTATGCCTAACAGTTTTCAGCGACCTAACACATTACCCCCCTTTTTTTTATGGCTCCTATGTTAATAATTTAAGATAAATTGTGCAAGTTCATAAAACTGGTTTTCCTTATAGTCAACTTGTGTTATAGATTTCATTGTTCAACTGACCCTTGCGTAAAGTTGGCCTGGTTAAGAATTCAGCACCCCTAAAAGGCATCGTCACAGTAAAGTATGTCCCTTTCCAATGACATAAAGCTTGCCGTTAAGGTTTAGTTGTAATCTCATTAAATCTATAAGCTTAATACTACTCAACAACTTGATTCCAAAGCATGTACATTACTCTTCTCATTGTATTCAATAATAAAGGGAAAAATGATTGATATCTCTAAAATTGAGGCCATTACTTGCAGGCGTGATGCCAAAATGGGAATGGAATGTCCATGTTAAAATTGGATCCAGGAGTCACTATCACATAGTTCGGAATTAAGACTCCCGACACTGATTAAACAAAAAGGGAAATCAATGTTTGAAAAAGGTAAAATTATTGAATACAAGGAGAAGAATTGTAGATCATGTGAGATTCATCTACATTTTAGAGAACCTTATAACGTAAAAATTATCGAATACTAATCAATATTTATAAGAACTTTAGAAGGTAAAATTGTAGATCATGCGAGGTTCATCTACATTTTACGAGGTGAAGTACAAGGAACTTTGAAACAGATTATCACAGTCCACATATAGGTAATCACGTATCAACCCAGTTGAACCCAATCGAAGCATTGATCAAGTAATCCTAACATGACTATTATATCGGATGTGGGCCATGTGGCAATAAAACCGTAAATATCATATCCAAGGGTCCAGATGCAGGATCCAATTTGTATTTGAATTGGGCGATGACAATACTAATTAATAACATCAACTGATTTTTATAATTAGGAAAAAAAATTGATAAATTAATCAAACAATAAATAAGCACTTCTGTGGATTCTAGGTCAAGAGGAACATCAATCATCATGTAAAAATTTTTAATCTTACCTTGGCCACAACTGTGATGTGAGAGACATGGTTATTGGCACGGAAATGTCACAGACGAGAGATCAAAGCATGTGGGTCATAGACGTAAGGGCTAACCCATAAGATGTCTACATAAAACAAACATGGGCCCGATGGATGAATGCGTAACTCCAACACTTCTTCTAATGTGTTCAATCACTTTATTCATCCATAGGTTTGCCAAACACTATCTCAATGTCTGCACAGGTGACTTTTCATGGCAAACATATTGAACCATATAATATTACATGCCTCACTGCTTTCGTAGTTTGAGTTAGTGTTTCATGACTGGTCTTCTACTTAACAATAACACACTTCTTCTAATGCATTCAATCACTATATCCATCCATAGGTTTGCCATACATGATACATGATCTCAATGTCTGCACATGTGCCTTTATGGCAAACATTTCGAACCATATAACATGACATGCCTAATTGCTTTCGTAGTTTAAGTTAGTTTTCCTGATTGGTCTTCTACCTGACAACAACATCAACCCTTAACCTGTTTCATTAGGGTTTGGGATTGGTAATGATGAATTTAGTCCATTTGGTTGCACGTAATTACTAATTTGAAATAAATGTTCTATATTTTAAAAATGCAAATGTCGGACAATAGCCAATTTCAGACATTGAGAGAAAGCTTATTAAACGGTGTTCATGACGATCAACGAGTGAAATTTGATGATTTAACCATAAGAGGAAGGAAAGGTGTTCCAAGTGTAGTGAAGGTCACTTCCATTGTAAATACAAGTTCTCAGCCTTGTTTTATAAATGCAGAGAAACAAAACACACAGATCTTAGTAATACTATATAGTAAGATCTATACATTGTCGAGTGTGTTGTATTTCTAAAATTTTTTATAAAGCTGTTTAATATTTATGCAGCCTAATCGCATCTGTTTGGTAAAATTATACTCGTTTGTAATTATATTCTTCCGCTTGTTTGAGTAGATGAATTAATTTCCTTGTCAAAATCCTCAAAAGTGGGTTGGCTTATCATTCCAAACTATGTGAAATAGAGGACTGTAAATATTCATTTGAATGTTGAGGGAGTGGTTTGGGTGTCAATCACACCAGAAGTAAAAACTCAGGAGAAACCACCCAAAACCCCTTCTGCCTACGTAAAAGCTATTTACATATTCACAGTTAGAATGTAAGCATGTTATTGCCTCTAAGTAAAAAACCATACATCAAAAGGACCACCCAATAGATAACCAAGACTAGTTAGTAGACTATATATCAAATCTCCTGATTCTTGCACACAAGTATATTTCCTTCCTCTGACACAAGAATTGGATGCATCTAGTACCATAATTGCGTATCCAAAAAGGCCACAAAAGTCAAATGCAAACACTAAAAATACATGAGAGGTACTATATTCAAATTAGTGAGAGCTAGAACAGCATTGTCACATTTATCATCTACGTAATGACATTTATCTTATGGCTCCTTCCTGATGCGAAGGGTTATATGATTCAATCCACTATCCACACATCAGGGAGCACCTGCAAAAACAGAGAGATCTAATTCTGACATTAAACTCGATCAATGTGATCATCATTGGCATGATGATTAAATAAAAGATGATCCTAGGTGTAAGTTCCCCTTTGCAAAAAAAGGATCACGGGGTACTTTCTCTTCTTCAAAAATATAGAAAAGAGAGTAACTCTCCACTTGAAACCTACCGTAATATGTATAATCCCTTTGCATAAAAAATAAATCAGATGCAGCTGAATCATCAGATTTTTTTATTGAGTTAGAAGATTAAGTGGAGTTTCTAAAAATTTTACAAGTTGTAAACATACATTCCCCACACAAACATTCTTGAAATTAAAAGCTTCTATTTTTCCATCTATATCTTAAATTTTAAATTTTTAATCAAATTAATTATAATTAATTACCTTAAAATATTTCCACCTCCCTTCATTGCATGTTTCTACTTTCTGATATAGGCTCTAAGTTTTTGAATAAAATCCTATCCAATCTTAGCACATCATTCGATTGTGAATTGAAATATCTACCAACTGTTTCTCAAGATCGCATAAATCAAGGCTTAATTACTCGATTTTTGATTTGGTGGGTGCGAAATGTAAGAACATTGTGACTTGCTCCTCAACATGTATGTTCTTTGTGTAACTTAGTTTTCCAGTGGTTATAAGGAGGGAGCATAAAAGTCAGAATGTGTGCATATCCACTCTAAGTTGAATGTGCGCATTCTACTTATTGTTGCGTTCTTTAGAATGTATTTTCGGTACTGAACACAAAATTCCGAAGAAGATGGATAGTATGAGTATACAATTCATTTTCATCTTTATCAACAAAATGCATGCATGTCTGTGTAATGGTAACTAAGTTAGAACATTAAACAAAAAAAGAATATCAACAGTCAGTTTCAGAATGTATTTCGTGACAGTTTTTAATGGTGAAAATTTTGTTTAGATTGCATATCGTAAATAAATATTTAAATTCGCGTATATAAAACTAAATCTTTCCAATAGAGTATTGTTTAGGTAAACTTTTTTGCCAATATGTCACTGACTCTATTACAGAAGATAGCAAAACCAGTGATTGACCGCATGAATCCAAACAATGATTTAGTATAAAGGTTCATATCCCATAAAAAAAATTGATTTGGCAGGACAATTCAACCACATAATTGCAATAATACATCGTACTGATTCATTACAGAAGATAGCAAACCCAGCGAATATATAGTGAATAAAGTGTGGAGTCTACATGTAATCCTCATGCAATAAATTTGATATTTTATGTTACAGTCTTGATGTTTTACAATACATAAAACAAGACAGTGATCAAGTTATCATGAACCGTTTCTTATATACTCAAACTATTTGCATGCGACGCTGACCTAGAGCCACCATAGTAACAAGGTTGGGATTCGGCACTAATTCGGTGGTGGGTCAATGTGGTTCAGTTCGGACAAATTCGGGGAAGAATCGGAAAAATAATTTAGGAGTCTTTTTCAGTATTTCTTATAATTTTCGGGATTACTTGAAGATTTTAGGATTTTTCATGTGTTTTTGAATAATTATTCGTGAATTTTCGAGAGCATTCAGAAATTTTTGGATTATTCGGGATTATTCGGAGAACTGGCGAATTATTCAGCAGATCCTTAATGCGCGAATATTCGGAGAATTTCCAGAAATTTGGAGAACTTTGTAACTATGAAAACCCTATATATACGTTGATTCATGACTGATGAAAAACACAGAACTTAGAGAGAGAGAGAAAAACAGATCATACGATTCAAAAGATGAACCTTCGCTTGGATTCGCCATCCGAGATCAACAATAAAATTTTAGATTTGAGAGGAAAAGGTTGTAAAAACCCACACAGCCCAACGAGGAGGATCGACAGCAGCAGAGTGGGTTGTTTAGAGAGAGAGAGAGAGAGAGAGAGAGAGGGGGGGGGGGGGGGGGGGGGGGGGGGCGCCTTACCTGTGGTGGAGGAGAAGAGGATTGCGCCGTCGCTGTTAGGGTTCGCACTATTCACGAGAGGGAGCGGAGGAGAGGATATAGGGGTGTAAAACGGGCTGGGCCTATTATACCTCTGTCCGGGCCTGGTCGGGCCTAGAGATCCTAAGCTCGGGAAGGCTCGTCGGGTCGGGTCGGGTCAGGCCAAGGGTAAGAGCCAGGGCCCGGCCCGTGTATAGATATATTAAGAATTTCGGGTTGGGTTTAGGCTAAAAACCTTATGGTTTTTAATAATTTTTTTTTTGTTGGTTCAAACTCAAGACCTCACAAAGTTAATAGCACAATCAAACCATTGAACTAGTTAATATTAACGAACAACATGTACAGTTTATGTATATATATACCAAAACTATAGTATTTGGATCGGCTTTCGGACCAGGCTCACATGGTTCCTTTCGAGCCGGGCAGTAAACTTTCGGGCCGGTGGGCTTTTTTTACACCCCTAAGAGGATAAGAGGGGACGCTCTATTCGCACCCATGGAATTATTGATGCCACCCGAAACTGTCTTAACCCCCCCCCCCCCATTTTGACATATTGATATTAGTATCCGTAGAAACCCCAAAATGTCCCCCCCAGCCCACCATCGTTGTCTCGTTGTCCCATGTCCCCGCACGCTCCGCTTCGCCCGACCCCGCCCCTCCTTTCTTCCTCCTCCACCATGCCCTTGTGTCTTCCCCTCGTCGGAACCCTAAGCCTCCTCCCCATTCCTTCTTCCTCCTCCTCCTCCTTCCTCTACCTTTCCCATGCGTGGGGAAGATGGAGGAAGAAGGAGGAGGAGGGAGGAGGAGAAGAAGGAAGCTGAGGAGGGAGAACGGTCAGTGGATCAGGGTTCTGGTGTTGGAAAGATGAGGTATAAGGAGGAGGAAAAAGAAAGAAGGAAGGCAGCGGAGCAGGAACAACTGCGGTGTGCTGGGTGATTGGACTTGGATGACGGAGGAGGAGGCAGGGATGGCGGAGGGTGTCGTCGGAAAAGGAGGCTTGGGTAGCAGCCGAGGCGGAGGGAAATGGGGCTGGCAACCGGATGGAGTTTGGGGATGAGGGTAAACAGGGAATTAAAAAAAAAAAATAAAGACTCGGGTGCCATCACTAATTTCATGGTGTGATAATAAAGCATCCCGGATAAAAGGGGTCCAGTTGTTTATAGCACAGATATTACTAGGGGCAACACTTTAAAGTAAAAACTCATCCTGTCCATGCGCCATGGATGAGGGTAACTCAGGCCGTTGTCGCCTCCGACCATGGCGTGTAGGATCTCGCCTTCCTCCGTCGTCCACATCCGTTGCCACCGGCCCCATCAAATGTACCGCCGTCGCCGCCTCCTTCCTTCTCCTTCTTCCTTCTAGGTTTCAGCTTGATCCCTTTATTGTACATTAAGTCATTCGAGGCCGAGTGAGTCTACAACCCATTCGGCACCCACTCGGCCACCATTGAGCACTCGGTTTTCAATGACCAAATGCGATATAGATGCAGTCTTCATCGAATGATCGAGTGCATAATTTAAGGACTCAGTCTGTAATGAACGTGTGTAGGAGAAAGGAGGAATGATGGAGAAGGAAGGTGGAAGAAGGAGGAGGAGGAAGAAGGGGAGGAGGAGGAGGAGAGCTTGGTGGTGGCGATGGATTAGATGGGATCGCGGCGATGAACATGTGGCGACCTACACATGGTCAGACCGGTGGACCAACGATGACCTGTGCTGACGACAGCGACGGGTGGTGGCTTGCACCACACATTAATTGGGATATCACAATTGCAGGTGCTGCTCTTGGTGAGATCCAGTTGCCTTTGGCAATTGTGTTGCCCCTAGTAATACATGTGATGTAAATAGCCGGACCCAAAGTAAAAGGGAACACGCGACCTTTTTTTTACCCTTATCTGATCTATTGGAATATGTATTACCACTCGAACATAAAATTGTCTGCTTCCTTTACATGTTCCATCATCAGTACCCACAGCACAATCGTCTGTTACGCACATACCATCGGTGAATCGCACTCAGCCCCAACCGGCATGAAAAGTGATGGCTGAGTGGCTTCTAGATGGCACTTGATCTTAGTTGTCCCTTTTCTTACCTGTTGGAGCTTATTGTGATTCACTGGTCGAGTATTGGTGCAACGAATGGTTGTTTGGTGCAACAAATGGTTTTGGTGTGGCGCAGAGACGATGGAAAAAGGTAAGGCATGGATTCAATATAGGGCTAAAACTTGGACATGTCGACCCCGATCGACCCATGTTCAACCCAACATTAGGTTGGGTTTAGGCAACTCTATGATGGGTTGGGTCATCGATTGGGTTGAGAAAAAGGTCAACCCAATGGACATGCTCAGGTTGGGGGTCTGGGTTGATCGACCCACACCTAATATCCAACATACACATATAATAATAGGAGATATATTGTACTCTTATAACCTTGTTCACTATTCACTTCAACAGGTAGAGGGCATGTTTTTTATTCTTCATTTTTTTCATCATCTTTTTTGTCAGATTCTAAATATTGAATTATGAGCATCGTTTCGCCATAGATGCATAAATTATTCCTGTAAACCACTATATGTTTCTTCTTGCATCTATTTTAAAATTTTCTTTCTTATTTATGAGTTTTAGTCAAAATTAAATATCAAATTGAAATTCTTATGCAATTGATATGTTAGTGGTACTTCTATATTTTGTAATAGCAATTTTTTATTGGTAAACTTTTTGCATTATACTTAATTCATGATAGTTCTTTTGTGAAATTGTTATGCTTGTTTGGAATAGTGAAGTTTTTTTTAAGAGAAATGCTATTTAGCTCGAAGGTTTTTCCGATTTTGCCAACCCGATTGATGTGGCAGCGTGCAACTAGTGTTGTTAAATATTTTAAAATCGCTAGTGGGTTTTAGCCACCAGTTGCTCGTTTCCACGTCAATCGGGCTGGAAAAATCGGGACAAACCTTCGGGCTGAATAGCATTTCTCTTTTTTTGAAGTAACTACAAACATAATTAAGAAAGTCTGTAATGCATTATAATATTTAACACGATAGACTTAGTATTGTAAAGAAAGTATTTAGTTTTTTAATGAATTGTAATATTTAATATGGTAGCCTTTGTATTGTAAGGAAAGTACTAATCTAATTGACATACTTGGGATGAGTTGGGTTAAGTATTCCCAACCCAAGGTTAGGTTGGGCTAGGGTTCGAGTTGAGTATCTTAATTATGGGATCACCAACTCTAATTATAGCCCATTCTAGAGTTGAGTATATACATCGGATAAGATTCGTTTTTTCACGACTTCCTCATGTCGACACTCGAGCGGCCCAGGAATCATCCCCGGCCTCCATGCTCGTGCTAATCGTCAGATCCCTAAGGTGGGACCCCCGGCCTTCATGTATCCACCGGCTGCCATGCTCTCCTTTTAAGTGTCCCTCTAAGCTTCCTCCAAGGCCCAAGGTGTAACATCCATCCCAAAACATATATGATATTGTCCGCTTTGTCTGTGCCCGCACGAGGACTTCCCAAGAGGTCACCCATCCTAGTACTACTCTCGCCCGAGCATGCTTAACTACGGAGTTTTTACAGGATCCTTACCTACGCACGATTTTAAAACACGTCTTCTATGTTTGGGAGTGAAGATTATATGAGTAGCTCATGATCTCCTTCTCTCCAGATGATATGGAGCTAACTCGTGGTCTTTGACACCTTACCTTATCTTACCCCACCTCATCTATCCTGACATCATGGCCTCGTAAGTCTTGGCTATTGGTTATTGGCTATTGCAACTATAACAACCAATAGCCAATAGTCAATAGCCAAAAGCAAAGACTCCTGAGGCTGTGATGCCAAGATGAATGAGGTAAGGTGAGGTGTCTAAGGCCATGAGTTATCCCTATATCACTTGGAGAGAAGAAGATCATGAGCTATTTATATAATTTTTTCTTCTAAACATATAAGACGCATTTTAAAGCCGTGCGTCACTACGGATTTTGTGAAAACTTTTGCAGTTAAGTGTGCTCGGGCGAGAGTAGTACTAGGATAAGTGACCTCTTGGGAAGTTCTTGTGCGTGCACAAGCAAAGCAGATAAATATCTTGTATGTTCGGGATAAATGTTACAAAATGATATCAGAGCCGATTCTCTTAATTTGCAATGTGGGGTTTAACCCTACACGCGGACATGTAGCCCTTAGGGAGGGTGGATTATAACAACTAAATCCAATAGCCAATAACCAAGACTATTGAGGTTGTGATACCAATATGGATAAGGTGAGGTGAGGTGTCCAAAGATCACGAGTTAGTCCCACATCACCTGGAGATAAAAGAGATCTTGAGCAACTTATGTAATTTTCTCTCCCAAACATAGACAACGTGTTTTAAAATCGTACATACCTACGGATCCCATAAGAACTCTGTAGTTAAGTGTGCTCGGGCAAGAGTAGTACTAGGATGGGTGACCTCCTGTGAAGTTCTCGGGCTGGCACATGCAAAGCGGACAATATCTTGTTTGTTTTGGGGCTGATGTTACAAAATTGTGACGACTATGATCCAATAGCCAAAACTTCTAAATGTGTGATGCCAAGATGGATGAGGTAAGGTGAGGTGTCCAAGGCCACGAGTTAACCCCACATCGCTTGAAGAGAAGAAGATCTTGAGCTACTTATATAATTTTTCCTCCCAATCATAAAAGACGCATTTTAAAATTATGCGTAACTATGGATCCCGTATGAACTCCTTAGTTAAGCGTGTTCAGGCAAGAGTAGTATTAGGATGGATGACCTCCTGAGAAGTTCTCGAACGGGCATGTGCAAAGCGGACACTATCTTGTGTGTTTGGGGCAGTTGTTACAAAATAGTATCGGAGTCGTTTCTCCTCGCGATGGGAAGAGTATAACCCTACACGTGAACGTGTAGCCCTTAAGGGGGTGGATTATGACGACCAAGAGCAAATAGTCAATAACTAAAAACCAAGACTCTTGAGGCTGTGATGCTAAAATTGATAAGATGAGGAGGTGTCCAAGGCCATGAGTTAGCCTTACATTATCGAGAGAGAAGGAGATCCTGAGCTACTTATATAATTGCTCCTTCCAAACATAGAAAACGTGTTTTTAAAATCGTGCGTCGCTACGGATTTCGTAAGAACTTCGTAGTTAAGCGTGCTCGGACTAGAGTAGTACTAGGATGGGTGACCTGAAAAATCCTCGTGCGGGCACAGACAAAACTAACAATATCTTATGTGTTTGGGACGGATGTTACACAAGGGGAGGGGATCGATTGCATTGTATGCCTCGACATATCTCTGCTCTTGGGTGCCCCCTATATATAGATCCAATCTATTGTTTGATTTGCACTCCATGCAACCCGATTATTTACCTTATACACCAAAAAAATTGGCAATGTGAACCCACTATGTCGTGGGCCGAACTCATTGTCGGCCCAACATACTCCTCAAATACAAATAAGGAGAAATAACGATGAAATATGACACTTAAATAGCCTACACATAGTGTTCATCCACGGGATAAAGGTGAAAACTCCCATCCCGCACTGAGTACTAATGGGACTTTGGCATTTGCGTTCTGTGCATACCAACATCGGAACGAGGCGGATGGGAACCCAAATCTTCTGCACCTGCACCTCACCTCATAGCCGTCCGTTGCACCCATACCTGACTAGTGCATTATACTTAGCCTCAATCGGCAGGCAGAAAAACGACACTCATAGGTGCAAGCTAGAGCCTATGTCGCTGGTCCAATCACATTCATTTTTTTGTCCGTGGGTTAGGGTTGAGTGCGATGCACCAGTCTGATATGAATCCCACGAACGGCTGTGAGGTGAGGTGCAGACATGGTGTAGATAAAGGGTGCAAAATATTTGGGTTCGGCGGATGGGGACAATTCGTGAGCATTTTTGCTGACCGTTTGCTTTGCTGCACTTGCTTAGGGCCCAATAACAATCTTGCACGTCGTCCAAAAGAAGGGGATAAAGCCCTGCTGCTTAACTATCGGGCAGCAAAAATGCAATCGGGCAGGTCTGTCGAGACATTGGCGCGTTGGGTTGGGACAAGTGATGTCCTATATCTCACTCCAGCTCCTCCCCTCGTGACATTCATTTGGTTTTGCAGTGGACCGTTAACTATTAAAGTAAGAGTTCATAAACCAACCCCTAGAGTCTTATCTATTTACATATAAACCCATATAAAAGTATAATTTATTTATAAATATTTCAATTCGTTCAAATATTACATATTGACTCCTACAGTTAGCTGACATCCAAAACGAGAAAATATTTTTGATTTCATCCTTAATATTTCACCTAAATTATGTAAATAGTCCTCTAATGTGAGAATTCTTCGGATTAGGTTCAAGTTAGATTCAGGGTTATGCCTGTGTTTATTTTGGGTTAAGTCTATGTTTAATAAAGATATGTCAATATAAGTAATTAAATCATGAGTAAATTAGATATTTTCTCTTTAGATTAATGAAATAATAGCCGAATGAATGAATAGTTCAAAAATATTCCTTTAATTTGGATATCAACTAGCTGTAGGAGTTGATATATAAATATTGGATGATTTATAGGATTTATATGTAAATATTAACTTTATAGGGATTTATACATAAATTGAGAAGATTACAGGTGTTGACTTCTAAAAAGCCCTTAAAATAGGGCCCTTTCTAGCCGGCAAATTGGAAGCCATTTGTTGAAGACTTGAAGTCGTCCATGGTAGAGCCAAAGACTTGGCTGCTCTCAAAACATGCCAAAGGTCTTCAAATGAAAATCTATTTATAGTGGAAGGACAGCCGAGACAAAGTCCAACATGGGTGAGAAGTCCAAACTTGTATTTGTTGTGGGACCCAATGTTTTCAAATTCGGACAGGAAGGCGAACCAAAAAGGCATCCACTTTGGTTCAAATCGATTCAAACCGATAGTTCAACCGTTTGAACCACATGCAAATAGGGTTTTTTTCTAGAGAAATGCTATTCAGCCCGAAGGTTTTTCCGATTCCGCTCAGCCTGATTGACATGGTAGCGTGCAACTGGTGGCTGAAAAGAATTAAATGTCGCTAGCAGGTTTCAGCCAGTTTCATCCACCAGTTGCACGTTGCCACGTCAATCGGGCTGATGGAATTGGGGAAAACATCTGGGCTGAATAGCATCTCTTTTTTCTAATAGATATTTACTAAATTCTTCCATGAAAAGTTTGATTCCTGGGTTAACAAATAAACCGGTTTAATCAAAGGCTGAACAGAAACATGTTCCTGTTCCGGTCCAAACCAGTAGAATCGTCCGGTCCGACACGGTTTTCAAAACACTGGTGGGACCCACTAAGACAGTCTGGGTGAGAGGCCGTTGGGTGGCAGGTGGCTCTAGCAGCAAGAAACCATATTACAATTTTGTTCACCCTCCTAGAAGGTGTGGGTGAAAGTTAACCGTTGGATGCACATCGGCAGCACCATCGACCATGCATCACATTCATCCCATCATTTACAGGCGCATCTGACGATGTAGGTGAGGGGTTAATGTTCATGCACCGTGCAGGAGGGTGAATGCGATTGCTCTTTCTCTCGCATCAACGCTCACTCCGGATGAGAAGTCACATGTTCTTTGCCCCACTTCTCCTGTGGAGTAGTGTAAAAATCCTGACGGATCTAGGATGGACAGTCCTAACAGGCTTCAAATCCTAGCCAAGGGGTTGTTAACCCGTGTTGTGTTTCCAGTAGGATGTAGCTGACTATTCAAAAAATAATGAAGACATAGCCATAAGGATGATCATGAATTTTTACTCTTGTTGGATTAATGGTCACTTTTGTTTGATGGATACTGAAAGGATAAATTTATCATTTCAAGGGGATGGGGGCCCAACAGGCTCTCGTCCTGGCGGTACTTCTTCTCTCCCACGTTGGAGAGGTGAACGTTTTCTCAAGGCCGTTGTAGTTTGTGCGTGCGTGCGAATCCTGACCGTTGGTGTCATGTTTATGGGATTATGACCTCCCTCGTTTCAATCTCCAAACGTCTTTGGGCTCTTGCTCTAGCGCCCTGCCCTCAGACCACCTGACCAGTCCAGTAAAAATAAAAGAAAAAAGATCAAAGGCTTATTATAGAACACGTTTTCGGAAAGGGCTTTACATTAAACACAATTGTTGCGTGTCCTTTAGCTAGCAGGGATTTGCCACTAATTTTATATATATATATATATATATATATATATATATATATATATATATATATATATATATATATATATATATATATATATATATATATATATATATATATATATATAGGGTCAGGATCGGATGACCCAGCAAATTTTGATCCATTAATAACCCAGCACCCTTTGAGGCACTTAAAGGTTATAGAATGGGCTGATTTTTTGTAGGGATGTTGCCTATGGTATGTTGATCATCCTCACAAAAAATCAGCCCATTCTAAAACCTCTAGGTGCATCAAATGCACACTTCAAATCAACGGTTTTTGACTGTCAATTTTAACCGTTGATTTGAAGAGCACCTTTTGATGCACCTAGAGGTTTTAGAATGGGCTGATTTTTTGTGAGGATGATCAACATATCATAGACAACATGTCTACAAAAAATCAGGCCATTCTAAAACCTCTAGGTGCCTCAAAGGGTGCTGGGTTATTAATGTGTCAAAATTTTGATGGGTCATCCGATCCTGACCCATATATATATATATATATATATATATATATATATATATATATATATATATATATATATATATATATATATATATAGAGAGAGAGAGAGAGAGAGAGAGAGAGAGAGAGAGAGAGAGAGCTAACCGTTAGTTCGAGTACAGGGCGAGTCTAGCTGTTTCTAAAGAAAATAGAGTTAATGTATGAGAGGTCCCTGACAACAGATCCATCCCATGAATAGGACACCTTAAAGTTTCATTTAGCCTAAGTCCCTGCCTTTTTTGGCTAAACCTGAAACTAACCCTCGTTTCTTCTTCCATCTCTCCCGAGCAGCTCTGGTGGTGATGGCTACTACAGACGCGGCGGAGACAGCGACCAGCAGCTCTAGCGGTGGCGGAGAGCAACTCCGACGATGGTGGCGTTCGGTGAGCAGCAGAGATAGAGGCGACGACAGCGATAGCAACGAGCAGCTCAGGCGACAGCGTTCGGTTCGGTGGAGGATTGTAGGTCTAGGGTTCATACCATATCCTGTAGATCTCAAGGTTAGGGTTAGGTTTAGGTTCGGTTCGATGGCGGCGACACCGTTCGGTGATTTGGTTCGATGGCGGCGAGTAGCTACAGCGGCGCACAAGCTGTTCAATGATCGGCTAGGTGATTCCCTGGTTCGGTAGCATGATAAAAAAAATAAAATAAAATACTATGGAGGATAATTTCTTTAATTGTATTTTAAAGTTTTAGACTTGATCGATCTCTTTGTCAGGACGGCCCACTATGTTCTCAAAAAAAAAAAAAGTCCCATTCGGTGTTCGCGTAGAAGGGTGCCACGTGTACTTTTTTTTTTGTGCGGGGGGGGGGGGGGGGGGGGGGGGGTGGCGGTGGTTCGTTAAACTGCGCACCGGGGGATATGACTATAAGCTTTCTCCCCTTTCGACACTCCTTCGTGTCGTCCCGTCCCTCTTCGTTCCCTTTCCCCCCTTTTCGCTCGCGCAGGCAAACATGGACGATTCCATCTTCCCGTCGGCATGGCAGATCCCGGTCGACTACAAGATCAAGTGCCAACTCGCCCTGTCGGGTGGCGATCTAAGGGTCTTCGACGCGTACGGCACCCTGGCCTTCCGGGTCGAAGGCCGCTCCTCCAGCGCCGCCCCTCGCCGCCTCAAGATCCTCTTCGACGCCGCCGGTGCCCCCCTGATCACCGTCGCCTATCAAGACGTAAGACTCTCTCTCTCTCTCTCTCTCATGATTTCGTATAATGAATCGAAGATTGAATTTCGTTGACCTGCCGATTACACTTATTGAGCTAACTGTTTCTTGATAGAATTCTCCATCATCCGCTTATAACTTTTCTCAGCTCCCCAACAGAACTAATAATTATGGACTGTAGGTCTAAAGATAAAATGAATTATGAGACATGAACAAACAACTTCCAAGCACTCTGACCCCCCAAAACATTGGAATTTGGCTAGGGGTCATGGAAGGGGACTTTTGGGTTGTGAATGGATCTCTTCTATGATTATAAGTTTATAGAGATCCTACTCCTGCTATGCCTTCCAAAATCTAGTTGGGTCATTATGCGTTCTAGCTTATATGGATCGTTCGATTTGGTGGGAGACCCATTTGCTTCGTATATCACCGGTTTCCATAAGTAAATTCACTCTCACAGTATCCCAATTCAATTGTTTGGCAACGAGGGAACGGGATCCACGGATGCTTTTTTCCCCCCATGAAATGTCGGCTTATTTTGTTTGGTAAAACAACGAAACCGGATCCGCGGATGAGGTGGTCCACAAAACCCCGGATTTCCCCAGCCGAAGAAAAAGCATGGATGCACTTTTTTAAGAAATCTACGTCCGCGTTAGCTAACTTTTTCCTACAGTTCACCATAACATAGAATAGAGGCAAACAATGTTTGCATTTTTCCTTCGATCAGTAGCAGAGCAATGTTTTGTTTTCCCACATTTTGACGAAAACCAACATCCATGTTACGACATCCAAGGAGAAACAATATCTAGGTCACCAAACAAAAAACTGGCGATTCCGATGCAGATGATGTTGGATAAAAGGAGGGGGGGGGGGGGGGGGGGGGAGATGACCACCAACCTCATATCGACAAAACCCTAGGCCTCACCCCCTAGGGACTGAAGGCATTACACCTTTACGTAGGAAGCATCACACCTCCACATAATGTCTTATACCTCCTATGTGTTGAGAGGAGCTCTAATTTTTTTTTTCATCCATTCATGGTCTACCTCCAAAAAGAGGCTATTACATGCTGATGTAGGGAGCCATCTAAAATCCATAAAAGCAACAGAAGGATTTTGGACTAAGCCCCACTCAAAGGCCAATAAAAAGGCCAACATAATGACACATAAAAGTCCACATAAAAACCCAAACAACTAAATGAAAACATCTACATAAAGGCCAGGAAAAAAAAACATGTATGACCCATGATTTGAAATCCATTGCATCACTTTTTTTATTAGTAGGTTTATGTATGATAAATATGGTGTGTTTTGTCACTAATTAGAGGGTCAAAACGTGGGATTTGATTAATGGCTAAACCCACTTTAACTAAGACATTTTTTCTTGTACAAACAAAAAATGGCTTTTAAATAATTTCCCTAGCCAGTAGACAACAATTATAGATGAACTCTTTTACAAGAAGCAACGAGCTTTGAGTAAGCATATTATATGAAAAGGGATCTAGTGGTCTATACATATTAGGTAAATCATTGAGGAATTATTGCCCATAGGTAGTTCGAATAGCAAAGTTTTTCCTCAAGAAAGATGTTCTATATATCGGAGGATAAGTGACGAGGGACGAGGTACGGGGTCTTCAAGAAACAACCCACCATTCATGGCAAAATAAAGATTGTAATGCGGAATAATGTCTCCTGAATAAATATTCGACGAAATCAACGATCAAAAAGAGCCAGGAGGGCTCAGCTTCCTTGAAACATGGTTGGGGGTATCTTCGAGAAGATGTGGTGCCCTAAGTAAGCCTAAGTGCCCAACAATGTGCTCATAGGATGCTCAATCGGTTGGTGGGTGCCAACAACTTGAAAGGGGTGCCTAGAGAATAAGTGACACACAAATGGTGTCTCGGGGAACAACACGAGATTTAATCCTGTGTTCTATGACTTCTGTCTGCTCTGTCCTCTTGTCGCGTGAGCAGAGAAGGAATCGGCCGCGAGGTTTGCACACGAACCAAGGCGGTCGGGGGATGGTGCTCGCTACGCTGGAAACAAAGGAAGATCGAAAGACGGGGTGTCCAATCGGGGTTGAGATGGCTGGAGAAGTGTCGATCGAGCTTGAAGTGATCGGAGCGAGACTGACCAAGGGATTAACGAGTCACGTAGGTTCGACAATGGCCCGGGAGGAACCATCAGGGGACCGGGCGGGTCGATCCGGGCCCGACAATGGCCAAGGCGTGATTCGAGCGGCTAGGCGTGGCCGACTGATGGTCGGGATGGCCGCGAGACTCCTTCGCGCGAGGAGTCAACACAGAGAAAAGAAGGGCAGTCAGTGCCTTCTCTTTTCATTGATTGAGCAACCACAAGAGCATTTAGGGTTTGAAAGAAAAGATATGGAGAAAAGAGAAGAAGGGAAGATCTGAAGTCCACCAGATTCGAGGAATCCATCTCTGCTCAATCCAATCCAGGATCAAAGATGCTCTCGAGCGATTTTATATTTTTATTCATTTTCTCTTCATAATCTTCATGGTTAAATCAGTGACCGTTTTATAAGCGTACAAAAGATCCAAGAACATAACTCTTAATATATTCAAATAGATTTGATTCTAATCAAATTATGGATAATAAAAAATAACTATAAAATTGAAACCTAATAAAAAGATAGATATTTCCTAACTTAAAATAGTTGGATTCTAATCGAATCTCATCTAAAACAAATTTTTTAAATTACCATACATATTTAATCCGAAATTGATTATTTTATTTTCAATTTGCCTCGAGATGTTTGCCGGTCTGATTTGGCTTTGGAAACCGTGCATGCCTAGGCTCTCATCCCTATCATTCATCCCAATTTAGAAAGAACTTGTCCACGTATTCTATGGAGTCGTGCCAAGGGTTGGTAGCAAAGCCCGAATCACCAGGATCGCTGAAGGGCCATCTTGAACTCTGCAACTGGTAATTAATGCCCATAAGAGAATGACGCGGCACACAACAGTCGCCTCCCATGTCCCATTCAAACAGTCGTCTGGAGGTGCTAGAACCCGAAGTCGGGGACAGAGTACAGACTGACGCGAGCTCTAGCAGACAACATCAGGGTAGACAAAAGGAATCACTGGAAGGTACACACACCCTAATACTGCCTAAGGAATGGTGGAACCGCAGGTGGTGGGTCTATCCCGATGAAGTCGACGTGCTGAAGTAGGACTAACCCACTGGATTCAATCGCGTGTGACAACTCTGTGTAAGTGGGGGCTCTACTAACGGGATTGTAGACTCCTCTACAGGTGGCGCTGGTTGCGAAGATGGAACCGGTGGTGCAGCCACCGCAGGTGGTGGCATGAGCAGTGGAATCTAGATCACGGACGCAGACAGTGATGGATCCACTAGTGGAAGCATCGGAAGTGGAAGGAACTCCACTGATGGTGCAGACATTCGACGAAATCAGTGATCGAAAAGAGCCAGGAGGGCTTGACTGTCTCGAAATAGGGTTGGGGGTGTCTCGGTGAAAGATGGGTATCCTTATCAATACTGAGTGCCCAACATTGTGCTCATAGGATACACTATCGGTTGGTGGGTGTCCAGAGCAATGCTAGAGGTGCCAGAGTGGCAGGGTTTCCTTCATCTTTGCTTTGGGGTGCTAGTAGCCTGAAAAGGGGTGCCAAGAGAATAAGTGACACACAGAGGGTACCCCAGGGAACATCAGCACGGGATTTAATCCTGTGTTTTGTCTGCTCTGTCCTTATTTTGTCACACGATTATTTATTTGATTATGATAAATAAAACTCTGACTAGAGGTTAATATACATGGAGACCTCACTTCATCATGGGCTTTGTATCATGAGAAAGCACTTTATAGTAGGGGATAACATCCATGAGGATAAACCTTTTGAGGAAACCTTAGTGTACATATAAACCTTGCAACATCTGGAGTTTTTTTTATCAAAAGAAAGATCTCTACTTCAGAGGACAATGTCTGAAAATAAACCTCTTGACTAGGGCTTGATGTGCATTTAAACTTTTATTGGTAAAAGGAGAAGGGCCTCCTTATTAATAGGCTTTTATAATGAGAAACCCTTTTTGACCTGAAGGTAATAATCATGATTAAAATATACCCCGGCCTCCTAGCAAAAAGGCTTGCTCCATGCCTTTCATGATGCAAGGGCTTCATCATGTAAGAAAAAGCTTTCTAGCCACACGAAAATGTCCATGTGATTATTCCCAAGAAGGTTGTTATATTGTTGGAATATATGGGGGTATGGTCTACCCAGGAGGTAAAAGGGTTTAGTCCTCTGGTAGAGGTCCCCAAAGGACCTTGCATGAGGGCTATGGATTTTTAATCGAGACGCAACCTTGATCCTATAAAATGAATGGCGAAGAAGGATTCATAAAGCTGACCCCAAGTTGATGGGACATGGCTTGATGGTTGCAGTTATGGTACGCAACCTTGGACCGAGAAGTTTGCAGAAACAAGAGTTATAGATCGGCATTGCCTTAAGCCAATAGATTTCAGAGGGCATTGCCTTAAGCCAATAGATTTCAGAGTATGGCATTGCCTTAAGTCAATAGATTTCAAAGTATAAGATACCAGAAGAAACCAAATGAACTCTCAAAATAGAAGAAGGTATATCAAAATGAGACTTTATGTTAAACTCCAAATGAAAGTTATTATAAAGAACCTTTCTTGATCTTGAATGTTTGATTCTTAACCTAGCATCGGGCATCCTTTCACTCGCATGCACGTCTGACATCTCTCTCTCTCTCTCTCTCTCTCTCTCTCACACACACACACACACACACACACACACACACACACACACACACACATATGAAGAGTTGATTGTATGCTCATACACAAAATAGAAACACAACCTAAAGCATTTTGCTGTCCTTCCTATTTATAGATGACAGCGGAGGTTTAATGCCTGGGGTCGGCATATGCCCATAATCGGTATTCCACTGACAAACCCATGTTATCCTACATTTTATTGCACCAATAGAGTATATCTGAGCTAATGGTAATCCACCCTTGATTTGGTTAAGGTATGTGTGTTGAGGTATTTGAATGCGCTTTGTTAGTACAAGTACATGCTGCTTGCCATGCTCAGGTTCATCCTTGTCAAAAAGTATATGATACCTGATAACCCTATCCTATTGTTAGAAAATAATTTGGGTCGGATTCCACTACTAAATCCGGTAAGCTTATTGGGTTGGGTTTGGAGATGATTAGTGCCGAACCTGATTATCTGACATGATAACAATTTACTCATAGAATATCAAGTATGTACTGATTATTATTCTATACTTGTTGGCATGTGGACTGTGTATTAGCATAGCACATGTCATATATGCCTTGGATGTCATTTGTTGAACTTAGATAGACCATCTTACAGCTCCCTGGTTGCACGAGCTTAAACTGTGCAATGAAGAAGGTAGGTCTTCCTACCCGCCAACTGGCCTTATAAATTTCTTGGCAATGCCCCTTTCATGCCAAGTTGCCTGGTCATGTTTTCGCACCAACCTTAAAAGGTTGGCAACTAGTCGGAAAATTATTTTGAAATTCTTGCCAATCTTTATTGTAACCGCCCCAAACTTGACGGTATTAAGACTCGGACGATGATGATGAGATAGAGACCATAATATTTAAGGCAATTTAAACAAAATGATTGTGCAAAAGCTCATTGGGATATGTTCCTATCATGTGGAAACTACTTAGAACCGTAAGAAAAAAGGACAAAATAGTAAAATTGTGAGCCCTCTAGCTATGTATTCTGATTCAAGTAACATAATGTTGTCCTATGTTAAAATTATCATCCTATTTAAAAATTGAAGATGGTGGGGATATTTTGGAAAAATAAAACTATGATTTTGGGAGATTATTAGATCAATTAAAAAAATTTATAATATTTGATCCACATTTGAATCGAATCCAATAAAAAAAATGAAGAATTTAACCCGAATTCAAACCTGGAACTGTAAAAGCCCCTCACATTTATGTAAACACGGTATCTCCTGTTGAGACTTAGAAGGGTAATTTCTTTAATGGTTCGTCAGCTCTAATAGATGAATCATGGTCATGTTCTCTTCTTGTAGGATGGGTGGCAAGGGTTCAGAGTTACAGCGCAAAAAAAGCAATATTCTCCATTTAAAACCGAAGTAGAAGTATCGTTATCAGGTGGGGATTTGGGAGATCCAAAATCGAGTTTCACGATGAGAGGCAGCCCGTTCCAAAGATCATGTACCATATACAAAGGGGATTCCGTCGTTGCTCAGGTAATCACGAGGCATCGCAGCACATCTCGATTCTGACTCCATCATTTACTGAAGTTTGATATCACATCGGTGTCATTGTGGATTTTATATATCTGTGTATTATTATGCTGAGGATGAAATTTTTTAACAAATTGGCCGAAATTTCCTTATCTTGAAGGAATTCATAGAAAGGAATTTTGCATATAGGCCTCTGACAAAATATTTATTTTGCGGATAAACCCATGTTTAAAATTACATGGGCACCACTAACAATCTTGAATTTGGTAAAGAAGCCGTGGACTATTTTTATGACCACTATACCCTTGCCTGATCGGCGGCAGAGCTGGTGGCCTGCACGAGCGCATCGGTGATTTTTTGTATTTAGCCCCCTTACAAATATTGCCTTTTCATATAAACCACTGTCATTTTGCAAAATTTCACAGATAGGCAGGGTGAAATGGTAATAATAGTAGCCCCGAGAGGTTTTAACAGAAATAGAGATTTGTGAGGGATATTCAGGTAATTTTTGAAAAAGATAAAGGGTTTATTTGGTTAGGGGGGCTATATGCAAAAATCCCTTCATAAAAACTACCTTCTTGTGTTTCTGAATGGGACATGCAGCCCAAGTGGGATACTCATGGTTTCTCTTAGGTTACAACTGCAGATCATTGATATCATGTTGAAGCCTGATAAAATTATGACTAGCTGATCTTGTATTGTGCAGACGAACCCCTTGTACAAGCTCCGGAAGGTCATCTATTCGAGGCGTAAATTTCGACTAACCGTGTTTCCAGGAAATGATCATGCTTTGTTTGTAGCTTTGGTTGCGGTTTTTTTGGCGGGAAGCTGACAGGTGTCAAAGGCTAATGCATTGTAAATCAACCATCACGATGTAGCCGTAATTCACCATTCGCAGTTTCACATCTATCGAATGGTCAGTTATTGCCAGTGTCAGCAGACAGAGCAGATAGGGAACATGCTTGCCTTCTTATTCTAGGAGTTGGATTATCGGAGAAGAGTATAACACGTAGATCGTTGTGAATTGCAGAGTTGAGCTAAACCGAAACTCGTACTGATTTGTAATGTGAACGGCACATGATTTTTTTTCTGATGGAATCACTTCACTGGTGGAAACATTTATGTATGCCAACTGGTATAAATTAGTTTTCATTGTTCTGATGTATAAATGTTGCACTATGTTTGGATATAATTCCATTTATGGATTTTTTGACTTGCACCTCCATTACTATATGTTATTTGTACAATATTTTTTAAAAATGGATTAGTAGTTAATTAATTTACTCATAAATGATCCAAAATCTTTAATTTCTCGACAATGGACTCATACGGCAATTGAGCTGCAGCTTAAGTTCAAACACTAGCTGTTTTAACACTTAACTGCTAGTTTACACTCTATACGGCAGTTGGATTGCCGTATAGGTTATACACGGCTTTTGGATTGTTGTATAAAACGAAGCACTAGCTTTTGAGTCCTCATATGATGGTTTAACAGCCATATAAATCAAGAACTAAATGTTGGGTCTAAAAAAGGTCGTTAAAACTACCATATATAGATTCCCCCATCCTATAAGTACACCCCCCAAATCACCCTTCACCACCACACCATCAATTCTCAAAATTCCCTCTTAACTCACACATTCTCGCTCAAGTTCGTTCACTCGTCCACTTACGATGGCCGCTCAAATTTCAATTGTCGTTCGTTTCGGAGGTCATGAAGTCGAATCCTACGTCAGAGAAAGTATGAGGGTTAATTGTTGTAGCTCTTGTGTCCTAGCGGGGATTTTTTGTATTAACATTAATAAAGATGACTTTGGTTATTGCTTTAATTAGAATACTGCTTTAGTATATGTTAATTCATATATAATAAATGACCCTAGGGAATACAATAGGCCACTGAGGTGCATAGTGGGTCCATGCTTGGGAGACCCAGTGGACCGGTTCTGTGTAGACCTATAACTAAGTTCACAGCTTTGATGATACTAGTCGCTTCACCAGAAAAAAGTTGTTGGCAGATAGAGGATGTGATGAATTCTCCACCACGGGATCGTTGGATTCCCATTCACTTGACCAAGCGCGATGATCGTGTTGGACAGGAACCAAGACGGTGCACAGATCAGTGATTCAGACATTGTGCATAAACCGTCTTACTACTGTAGATAATCTATCCTTAACCCTATACACTGAGCCAACCAGTTGTGTGGTGCTTTAATGTGCCAACGTATGCGGACCTACCATAATCCAATATCATGGTACGTTGGGTTGCCCCAGCTGGTGCTAGAGTTGCATGCAACCCCTATATGTTATCCGACATCCAGAGATAGATGTGTGCGTTTTGATGAGTAAATCCGTCCACACAATTAATTCAAGCATGGTGGCTGTCAGTATGACTGATGACGTTCCGGATGCTAGGTATACCGCCGGAAGGTGTGTGGTGTTATAGATGACAAGTCATCAAATCCTAGTCATATGATTGATTGGGATCTAACGGTGTTCCCCATTGCCTGAGTCGAATCATGGCACCAGTAACAGGAGAAACTAGAGATTATCCGAGTATAGTAGAGAACAGGGTTACGAAGGGAGTAAAATAAGTTTAAGATCACTAGAGTTCAACTCGCGTCGCACTCTGGGTGGCTACGCGGGTTAATCGGATTATGACTAATTAGTGGAACTTTCGGTATATCACCGGAACAGTTAATTAGGGATCCGGTTAGAGCTAGAGATCCTGAACCCTGAAGGTTCCACCATTTCATTGCGTATAATAATTGTTCCCTCACCCGGTTGGATACGTTTGATGCGAAGTAGCGCGATGGAGTGTAAGCCCGAAGCCTAAGAACCTAATTCATATGTGTTAAAGGGCCATAGGGGTATTTTGGTTATACTAAAATATGGCTCAGAACATATTGAATATAGATCTTAAAATAACCGGAATAATTTCAGGAGCTTATGGGCACTGACAGAACTCGATTCTGACTAGCGTACCTCATTCTATCTCTATAGCAGCGGTATACTTACAAAAGGACATTTTAGTCCAAAGTGTCAAAGGAAGCCCTAAAACCAACCCCCCCTTATCCTTATCCTAGGGGGGCGGCTCTAGCTTGTGTAAACGAGTAGGGGGCTGGCCCTAAGAGGAAATAGGGGAGAAGGGGCCGGCTCTAGCCTCTCCCCTCTCTAGAAAATCTGACCCCCTCTCCTCTTTCCCTCTTTATGGTTTCAGCCAAGGAAGAAAGAGAAAGAAGAAGGAAGAAAGAAGGAGAAGGAAGAAAAGAGAAAGAGGATGAGGAGGTATTCAAGGCACGTCATCGACTTTGTTACATGTCATCCTCTGTTGGCGCATCATTCTTGCACTCAGAGATAGGGCACCGTGAGATCCTTCCTTCTTAAATGACAAGGTGCTATCTGATAGAAT
Source organism: Chamaelirium japonicum (assembly GCA_947650365.1). Classification (NCBI taxonomy): domain Eukaryota; kingdom Viridiplantae; phylum Streptophyta; class Magnoliopsida; order Liliales; family Melanthiaceae; genus Chamaelirium; species Chamaelirium japonicum. Next base: position 110,669 of record CANTAL010000128.1, on the reverse strand, counting down.
CCCTCTCTGTTTATGTATGGATCGTCATTAATGATTACTCGGTTCTCCTCGGATAAAGATCTGGAACACTTAGCTAGATGCCTGTATGCAAATCCTTTGTAGATCGTAGTATGTCTCTAGGGTGTCCACACATATGCTAGGTTCATTTATTCATATTTAGATTGTTTGAAGAATAAATCATGATGAAACATACACCATGAGATCCTTGAGTCTATCTTTTGCTTTCGCTGCGAATCTGATAAAAGGATTTTATTCCGACAATCTTTATCTAGCCCAACCGTACGTTGTCGGAGCTGCAAGAGGAGATCACCCATTGGTGCAACTTTCGACTCGGCTTCAGTTTAAGGTCAACTCTTTTGGTTAATCCATCATAATCTTATTTAGTAGAATTATACAACGATAAAATATATAGATGGATATTTAATTAATTTACTTAGAAATGATCCAAAACCTTTTAAATCTCAACAATAGACTTATAAGGCAGTTGAACTGCAGTACAAGTCCAAACATTAGCCGTTTTAACACTAACTGCTAGTTTCCACTCTATAAGACAGTTGGATTGTCGTATAGTCTATACACTGCTTTTGGATTGTCGTATAAAGCAAATAAGTAGCTATTGGATCTTTATACGGTGGTTTAACTGCCGTATAAATCGAGAACTAACTGTTGGGTCTAAATATGGTAGTTAAACTTAGGGGTGGCAATGGGTCGGGTCGTGTCGAGTTCGTGTCGTGTCTAGTCGGGTTCGTGTCCAAAAACCCCAGACCCAAACCCGACCCGTTTAACTAATCGTGTCTAGATCCTAAACCCGTACCCGACCCGCTAATAAACGGGTAGACCCGATAAGACTCGGTAAGACCCGTTTATCACCCGGGACTATTCAGTTGACCCGATCCGACCCAATCCGACTCGACCCGACCTGACCCGGAAGACCCGCTGGTATTATATATTATAGTATCGGCTTGCGGGCAGACTCAACCCGACCCGACCCGACACGACCCGTTGAATACTAAACGGGTCTTCCCGGGTCTACCGTGTCCAGACCCTAAACCCGGACCCGACCCGTTTATTAAACGGGTCTATCGTGTCGACCCGTTTACGACCCGAACCCGTTTATCCCTGACCCAGACCCGCTAACTTCGTGTCGGGTCGTGTCGGGTCTGCCGTGTCGGGTCCGAAATTGCCAGCCCTAGTTAAACTACCGTATATAGATCTGTTGGTTTCCAACGGGCAGATTCCCCCATCCTATAAGTACACCCCCCCCCCCCCCCCCCCCCCCAAATCACCCTTCCTCGCTACACCATCAATTCTCCCAATTCCCTCTTAACTCACACATTCTTGCTCAAGTTCACTCACTTGTCCACTTACGATGGCTGCTCAAATTTCAATTGTTGTTCGTTTCGGAGCTCATTGTGAAGTCGAATCCTATATCAGAGAAAGTATGAGGGTCATCTTCATCTAGCCCAACAATACGTTGTCGGAGCTACAAGAGGATATCACACATTGGTGCAACCTTCGACTATTCATAAAACTAATTCTGATAGTTATCACTTATTAAAAACTAGTGACACACATATTCTTGAAAGAATGTTTATAGCTTTTAGGTCTTACATTGACTGTTTTAAGAAATATTATTTACCTATTATAGTTATAGAAGATACTTTTTTTAAAGGTAAATATTTATGTGTAATGTTAATTATAATTTCGCATGACCCAAATATAGGTATATTTCCAATAGTTTATTCAGTTAGACGGTGCAGATAAGCATACTTAGTTTTGATTTTTAGAATGTCTTATTCATCACTTAATCCATATGATTTTTCAAAAGTATTTTTTATTTTTGATAAATAAAAATATACTATTAGTAGACTTTTTTCTTGGTCACATCATGCAATATCTTAAATAAAACTTAAAAAAGATATTTAGAAAAAAAATGTTAACTAATGTACTAATAAGAGCAGCAAAAAAGTGTAATTATATAGAGTATAATGTTGTATTAGAATAGCTAAAAATGAAGATAATGAGGCATACAACTGGATTATTAGTGCTAATTCCACACACGAACCTTCGCACTACTTAACTGCATACTCACCTATACCACGTTTAGGAATCTTGACTTCAAACATTACTGAATCATTTAATTCATCAATTTGATATTCACGCAAGAAACCAATTAGTAGATTATTAGATGATATTAAATGTAAGATAATCAAACTCTATTTAAAACATAAAGATGCCTAGTCGGTTATGGAAAACTCAGCTTATACCTAGAGCCGAGAGGAAACTTAAGAAGAAAGTAAATAAGTCACGTTGTTTAGAAATTCACTGTGTTACCGAAACATAATTTGAGATTATGGCTTAAGAAAATTTTAGACATGAGATTTTTGTTTCGAACATATCACATATACATGTGGTAAATGGAAGCACATACTAATATCCTACCAGCATGCAATATGTGTATGCAATTTCAAGCGATGAGATATGTATTAGTTATGTTCACTCCAACTAGCGGTATAAGCTTACTGAAAAGCGTATGCCACACATATGGAAGGAATCCCTAATCCTTATGAGGCACATGGTCAGTCACAAAGAGAGTACCCAATACTACCACCAGTTACTCTGCATCGTCCAAATCGACCAAAGATCAAGAGAAGGAACACCGAGGATATGAAAGTGTGCCCATTCCGTTGTAGTCGTTGCCACGAAATATGACATAGTTGGACTACATGTAGGAGCCCTATTGGACCTGACCAGTAGTTACGTGTAGATGTCGAATCGATGATGATTAATATCTAAATATTTTTTAAAATATTAAATATTTTTATAATTTTAAATTATATTTTATTACTTTTTTATTTAAATAGTTTTATTGATTTTTAAATAATTTTTAACTTCGTTAATGTCCCATTTTCTAAATTTACCAACGTCAAGTGCTATCTTGCATTGTCGGTTCCCAATCTAGATAAAGGAGCAAAAAACGTAATAATTGCTTTAATAATTTAAAACTTTTAATTTAATGATAATAAGTTTAATTTTGAAGTATTTTAATTAATTTGTACACCTTTTCCAACTTCGCCAATGTCAATGATGTTTTGCATTGTCGATTCCTAGCCCGGATAAAGATAGAGAAAAATGTAAAAACTTTACTTATACAAAACTATATATTTACTACAAATACACATATAACTCATATAATATCACAAATGAGTACAAAATTAATTGTAACTTGCTCCCGGTCTATAGTCACTGTAATCTCTATCCTACATCCTCGCATACTCCCCATATATGTGCCTACCTCTTCCGAGGAGAAAGAGAAGCATTATCGAGTACGAGGCTCTCAACTAGGCTCTCCTACGTCAGTGTCAACAGTTGAAAAGTCAAGTGAGAGCTCAGTGGTCCAGTGGTCTGAGGAGGGTCGTTGGTTGACTGTGTAGAGAGTGGCGTCTGAGAAGGCTCCAACACTTAAGGCACAAAGATCGGTGGGTGAAAAGGACCTGCCTTACTAGAGATCGATGATAGAGAAGCACCCGCCTCACCGGTTTGCAACTGCTTAATGTCCAACAACATGTGTAACTCCTCAGTAGTGAAGGAACCCTAGAGCAGGTTTGTATAAGTGTCTAGCCCAAAGTCAAATGTAAACTCTACCCCTTCGACCTTCGTTGCCACCTCTGACATCGTTCCTCCTCCATGTCAGGTTGTAGTACCTCTGCCTCCTCTACCCCAGGACGTTGTTGTACTGAGGCTTGTGAAGCTAGTTGCTGTCCTTTGGGCTACTCATGAGATTGTTGTCCCTCAGGACTTGGGAGGCTGTTGTACCTTATAATCAGAAGGCTGCTATGTCAGAACTCGTCCACCTCCTTTCCTGTCTTCATTAGGTATCAACTGTGGTATGATCAGTACCCTGGACATAACAAGTATCGTAGCAAGAGTTGGACCAACTCTTAAAAAGGCTACAAAGGCTCTGTACCTCCTCCCCATACAAGCCCCAACTCTTACCTGGTTGCCTATAATATAGAGTTAGTTGTTCACATGTTAAATAAAGTACATAGCCGCTTAAAATTAAAATTAATTATTTAAAACTTATCACTACCCAAGAGCGATCAACATAGTAATCTATTATCCTATTATAGACAAAAATATGCTCAACATACTGTAATTATGGATTGTAGAACTGCGGACTCCTGAACCAGTCAAGGTAGGATGAGGTAAGACACTATGTTGAGAATATAAAAGTATATTTATAAATAACTTTATAAACTGAATAATAAAGAAAAACTCACTATGAGGCTGGGGTGGAGGCAGACCAGGCCCAATGGCTCAAACACTCGCTGCTCCCAGACCATGACGGTGGTCAATGCCACCATTATCGTCCTGTGGCTAGAAGTCCAAACGAGAGGCTCGCGGGGCACTGACTGACACCTCACAAACTATTATAGCACCATCTCTAAAGGGTGGTATAATGCTAGTCCAAACTGGATGACAAAAGACGAGTGCAAGGAATAATACCAAGTCTATCTCATACACCCAGCCTGGGACCAAAGCGTCAAACGACAGGTACGACTGCCAGCAGACCTGAAACAACATTAAATGATGTTAATATTAAACTCCATCTAAATTTATCACAATACTTAAACAATTAACATAAATGTATACTATAATTACCTGCTTAGATGCTATAAGATCCAACATCATCCGGAACACCGGGATGGTGTGGTGAGGATCTTACTGGTACTCCAGCTGTACTATTTCTCACTGTCGACCTCTAGGAAAAAAGGGCCACTCCGAATCCACCAGAAGTTGTCGACCGACGAAGAGGTGCTCTTAAGCCCAAACTTATAACATAGCATGCACCTAATATTAAAAGATGAATTTAAAATTTATAACAGTTCTTATATAATATTAAAAATTTAGGTACATGTAGTAAGGACGCACACCTTGTGAGAATCCGAGCACTTCGGAGGAGAATACCGTCAAACTCGAGTGCTCATATGACTCTGTTCCTTCCAGGTTGACTATGTATGTTGTACCTCCGATTACCCTGCCGAGTAATCGGATCCGGTCAACAGTCCAACTGATGACCACCAGGCATAGGTTTAATACGATGTAAGTCAGACCAAGAAACGTACCTCCCGTTAGGGGTGTGGATAGCTTACAGGAGTGGCACGCTGATGCGACGCTAGCTGAGTAACCTAGCACATCGTGGTTTTGGGTCATGTAACCATACCTGAAATATAATGATATGCCAAAGCATCACATAACTGGTTAGCCTATCAATCGTGATTCCTCAGGGTTTAGGACCGTTTTACCCTAAGCAGAAAAAGGCTTAGCGCACTGGTATCTGCTCACCAATATGTGCACTATGTTGATTCCGTTCAGCTATAGACACTGTGCCTGGTGATAACCATGATGAAGACACCCATGCATTATCACCCCAACAGCTTGACATGATGAGGCGACCAACCTCATCATAGCTGTGAACTTATTTAGATTACATGAGACTAATACACTTAGTCTTCAGCTTAGTGGACTACCATGTAGCCATAACTCTCTGTTCTAATAAGAGCAAGTAAATATATTACATACCAGTATGCATCTCATGTAATAATAACATTCATCATTTATTAATAGATCAAAACAGAGTTTTACATGTTCAGAACACACCACCTCCAACAGTTTTCTCTCGTAGAGCCGACTATCAGGTAGCAACGTTTACATCCAAGTCGACCTTGCCTTGATTAGGACTTCTACTGGGTGAGAACTGACTCGTACGTGCAAATTAATTTTTTTACTAGTCTTCTTAGAGGTCATTGTGGGTGCAAAAATTGGATAAGGTTAGCCCACAGGCCCACGGCTCATCAACAAGCGGGCCAGTAGAGGCCCACGTCTCCAAGGCCCATGATGATAGCTCGTGGCCCACTAGCAAGCCAGAAGATGCCACATCGTCAAAAGCCCATGATGATAGCTCATGGCCTATTCAGAGGTCCGCACGTGGACTAATCATATGTTGCCACATGGATCAATTACAGCTTGCCACGTCAGCAAAGGTGGTTATGGAAGAACGATAGCTATAAATATATCTCAAGACAAATGAAGAAGGACTTTTGGCCAATTTGAAGCACTCTGAACCTCACGTGAAATAGCAGAGCTCTGCATCAGGGTTAACGAGTTTCTCTGACCTTCTAGTTCCACTACCCTTTTAGTTCTCTATCTCACATCTTTGTATAAGCCTTTCTCAGCCTGTCAAGGGATAGCTCAAACATTTATAAGATATAGTGGATTCAAGGTTGCGACTTATCGCACGGAGACGTAAGCTTCGGCTAAACTTTAATTTGTTACGAATACCTTGTGTCCTCTCTCTCTCTCTCTCTCTCTCTCTCTCCAACTCCCTCTCTCTCTAACTCCCTCTAATCCTAAATCGATCGATTGTTTGCGAAAAACTTGCACGGCAAAAGAATCCCCCACAGTCACTTTCACCTTTAATCGATTGTCTAAAGCCTGTCCATTGCGTCTATTCTTGTTTGGCCAAGTTTTGAACCGACTGGTTGCTCGCACAACATGTCAACCTCTAGCTAGGCCACGTGTCTGGTGGGGGTCATAGTATTTTTTGGCATCGGATAACCTTGCAAAATCATAGAAAAACCTAATTATGAGCTGGATACATCCGAACAATTAATGCATAAAAAGAGAGGAAGGAAATCAACCATGAGGAAGAAGAAATGGTCTTTTTTCCTTATTGCATGCCCTTATAAAAGCTTTTGTTGATGCAAAAGCTTAAGTAAACTCAAGAACTGGTTTTTTATATTGGGTGATGAGTGACATTGTATTGGATATCATTGAAGAAACTTGATCATTAGCCTTTTTTGGTAGCTGGAGTTTTTAACTTAGGGAAGGAAAGGGTATTCCTCTTGGGGGGTGGGAAGAGAGGTGAGTGGAATATGAATCCCGAGTGAATACCCTCCTACTAAACACGTACGCCATGTGAGGAAATTATTTTCCTTTCCCAATCTTAAGTTGAATATTTCGGCTACCAAACACGCCCTAATGATAATCTTATTTGAGTGCTTGTGCCCCATGTGGTGGTGTAAAATTTGTGGATACGTTCGAGCTTACCTGCAAAGCCAGGGATCCGAGATCGAGTAGTAAAGAGGATGGCGATGAAGCACCCGATGAGTTATGTGCCGTCAATGTGCGAAGAGGCCGGAGACTGAGTCGACCCCCGCGTCGAGGGATCAGGTGAGGTGGGCAGGGTGGAGAAGATGGGCACATGAAGAACTAGCTAATCAGGTGGAACTGAAGAATGTGTTTGATACTAATATGCACGTACCCTGCTTCTCCACCTTGCACAACCCACCTTCCAATACCAGCTCCATTTGTACTCTCTCTCTCTCTCACACACACACACACACACACCCCCCTTGCACAACCCACCTTCCAATACCAGCACCATTTGTACTCTCTCTCTCTCTCTCTCTCTCTCTCTCTCTCTCTCTCTCTCTCTCTCTCTCTCTCTCTCTCTCTCTCTCTCTCTCTCTCTCTCTCTCTCTCTCTCTCTCTCTCTCTCTCTCTCTCTCTCCTTTTAATGTAATGAATGGTAGGTTGGGGGACAACAAAGTTGGAGAAAGAAAAATCGTAAGACATCTTGTATAACCGCTAGCATGACTAACCAATAATGACGCGCCATATGTTCAAGCTTTATCATAATCGCTGTCCATGTTCATGACCGACCAATAAAAACACACAATGTGTTCATGCTTATCATAAAGGTGACTAGGTGAGTGCGAATTTGTTCACCCATGGCGATATTTAAACAAAATTTTTTTTTTTTAATTCATCGACGATATTTAAACAAAAAAAATTTTCAAAAAAGAAAACAAAAAATATTAATATTATAATGATAGAACAATATGTCATCGTAGATAGCGTAAATCTTTTACGCCATCTTAGATGACGTAAAAAATAGCCAATTCAGCTGAATGGTTAAAATGCCTTTTATTTACTCCATCTCAGATGGCATAGATCGAATAGTGTAGAATCTTACCTTTTTTTACTGTTATCGTCCGATCTTTTTTATTTAGAGCTAACAACTATTTTTTTTACCGTTGTCTCTCGACTTTCTCACCGAGAGGAGCAATAATTATATTTTATAACTCTAAATCTTTACGCTATCGCAGATAGCGAAATCTAAGGATACTTTGGATATTTAAAAGGAGAACTTCAACTTTACGCCATCTGTAATGGCGTAAAGGATTTAAGCCATCTAAGATGGCGTATTGTTCCGTTTTTCATAATGTAAAAAGTTTTGTTCCATTTATTACAATATTAATATTTTCTATTTCGTTTTTGAAATTTTTTGATATATAAACTATCAGAGTTCATATCTCCTCTAGTCGATTGGCCCCGGTTAGTGCGCCTGGCGCACATCACGGCCGCACAATGTCAGACGACCAGAAAGTGCCCACTAACCGGGGCTGACCAACTGGAGGAGATTTGAACTCAAACTATCATCGATGACTTTGTCAGGCCAGATCAGTGGGAGCCAAGGTAACGTCCACCCTCGATGAACCAAGGGCACCCGTAAACGCTGTCCCTCGTACAAATTTGAACCAAACATGAACACGTGGTGGGTTATTATTGGTTGGTCATATTAGCAGCCATACAATCAGGTCAACAAAAATTTTCTCCCAAAGGTGTGCCGGGACCTCGGTGACAACAAAGTCAGGAATTTTGGCAGCCTAACGGGGAATCCGAATCCACGTCTGTTCGGCCTTGTGGGAGAGGTCGCTTCCAAGGGGCCAAAGCCCATTTATTAGCATGGTGGGCTCCAAGCCCAGGACGCTGTACCATAGCCATGGGTGACCACTTGGTGAGGGACATTTGCGTCATTTCAATCGTTTGTGTGGCTTTTTTTGGGTGGGGTGTCGCTGCCACTCCTTCTGTTCAAGGAGTAGCAGGATCGTCAAACGGGGAAGAGGGTTTGAGAGACAATGACAATGACAATGACAATGATCATGATCATGACAATTGCAAATTAAACTATGGAAACTTTATATTTATATATCACCCCCTGCAAATCAATCCATCAAACTAATTGGCATCTTTTTGAGAGAAATATTTCAAGTATATTTATTGTTTGACGTTAGCTCTCATAAGACGGTTTTATTGGGACAATTTAACCCTTGGTTAACCTGAAAAGAAAAAGTTAGGCCGGGCAGAGAATCACAAAAAACCCCAAATATAGGGGAAATGAGAGCAAATAAGTCCATTACCAAGAGGGAGAAGTCTAGATTGGTTCGGGCTCTGAACGTATAGGAGCAGCAAGGCCCATGGGTCCATCTTGGTGTTCCAATAGATTTACAATTGATCAATCAGGGAAAGTAATGAACTCGAGAATGTGGTTGCCCAATATTTCAGCAGGTCTATGGTTTTCATGATAATAATATCTTGTTGAGCAGATTTCTAATGAAAGATCCTCTGATGTCTCATTCTAATTCATGCGGGATTCGATTCTCTACGGTTCCAGCAAACTACTGTTTGGAAGGGTAGACATCTGATGCACGCCACATGTCACAAGTAGCATCGCAGCAGTCGCAGTCGAGCGTTGTTTACAGTATGAGTGAGATTCACCTGTCGGTGGTACCTGCCATTGGGTTCTAGATATGAATCACACTTAGTTCTGGTATTGTGGCACTCATCTAGAGTCTAACAATTGCCTAACGCAGATGCCAAAACAATAGAGGATCTAAATTTCAATGTGATCACTTCTAGTGAAAACCACATGGTGATGACTTTGGTGTGGTCCATGCCACAGAGAGAGGGGGAAACGGTATCCTTATCAATAATGGTCCTAAAACAAAGATACTGGATCTTGATCATTAATATGGGAGTCCCACCGTTGAACACGCGAGATGCAGAGAGAGAAAGACTGATGGCTTCCACGAAACAACCGACGAGAACGATTTTGTTCCAACCAACATTCTTGGCTCACTAATTGGCCCATTTCAAGGGCATGTATGTCATTTCATACTATTTATTATGGTGGAATGATCAAAAGCTCTTGAAATGGACCAACGAGAGAGCCAAGAATGTTCCAACCCCTTTAAGAAGGTTGGAATAAAATCGTTCTCAACATCCAACCCACCCTTGGCCCCGAGACTGGACCACTTTCAAAATAGGAGGTCCTCAATTGGTTTATCTTTTGCCTTCGGACGTGGTTTCCAGCATCCTTCCAAGCTTTTATGTTTGCAAGCTCTGATTGCCTTCAGAAAGAGTATATATTCGTCCGGGAGGGACTTGAGCTATATTTCAAAATTAGTGGTGTCCTGCAACTAAAAGTCATCTCTCTATATTTCAAAATTAGCGGTGTCATGCAACTAAAAGTCATCTCTCAAAAAGGATTTATGTCAAACTTTCCCTCTTTTTTTTTTTTGATGGAAACAAGATGATCAATAATGTACCTAATCCTTCATGGAGGAGCAGAATTTATATTGGACAACAACTTGAAAATTTCTAAATTTTCTCCTTCAACTACAATTTTGGAACGTTGGAGGTGGATCATCATAAAAGGCCATTACTTCTTCGAATGTCTTAAAATAGTCGCCTTAAACCACTGTGGTTCGGGTTCCAGCCATCGACACCTGTCCCCACCCATTTGATCACTCGGCCCTTATTATGGGTGCTCCCTGGGGTTCACTCAATGCCTTGTAGATCTCAACAATCCGGAACCGTCCATTTGGACGTGAATAACAAGCGTCGATGGCTAGACCCCAAACCACGGTGATGTAATGACCACCTGTTTTGCTCTACCAAAAAAAACATTGACCTTTAAATAACCCTCCAAAGGTGGCCTCCAAATAGAGTTAATGAAGGCAATGAGGCAATAAGTATGAGAATTACCTGGATCTTCTACCTCTATACCATGAACCATAGAAGCAAATAACTCTCTTGATAAATCCATAACCCATATGGGATTAGGCTTCGAGTTATGGAAAACAACCCAATTTTGCATTTTTAAAATAAACCAAAGGTTGACAGCAGCCAAAAGAAAATTATACTGTCCTAGGTAAGGATCAATAAGGACTGCAATGGGATCTAACATCCAGCTAGATGGACGAACAAAACCAAATCACATTCGAGAACTAACAGATGTCTGGCCAACGACAGTTGTTAGTTCTGTCCCTTTGAATGGTTACGGATTGTTGAGATCTACAAGCCACCTAAAGAACCCCAGGGGGCTAGCTCCCATCATAAGGGCACTGAAAGAACCCCAGGGGGCTAGCTCCCATCGAAAGAACCCCAGGGGGCTAGCTCCCATCATAAGGGCTAGCTCCCATCCGGGAAGAGAGAGAAAGAGAGATCGGGGGAAGAAGAGAGGGAACGACTGTGATCGCCATAGAGTTTTGTCTAGTCAGTATTTGTTTCCTTTTGGTCTAATCAGCACAAAACTGATGTCCCTTGTTATATAGATGGACATGTTGATCGGGTTTATAATTTGATCACAATAATTAGAAATACTTGATCTCTTAAAACCAAAACTAGAAAAAAAAATAAATTATTCTATTAACCAACAATTGCCACCACTATAAAAAATAAAATCAGCCAACACCAATCTCTCTCTCTCTTTCCAATTCTCTAAAATATCCATCTAACACCCACCAGGGGATTGGAGTGTTGGCAAAGCAACTGATGCTTTGGTGATGAGGTTGTGGGTTCAACTCTTCCTCCCCTCGATTTACCCAGGAGTGAAGTGGGAATTGCCGAGTGGGTCGGGCTTCACTCCCGGAGGGATTAGTCCGAGCCTGAAGTGGGCCATTGCCCGAAATGTTTCGGGACACCCGCCGATGTCAAAAAAAAAAAAAAATCCATCTAATGGCTGTGATGAAAAATCAACAACCACCACCCTACAAGTATGTATGCCACTGTATTTGTCTGGTTCTTAGGGTTCTTCGGGTTAGGAAAGATGATGTTCAAACCCGTTCAAGTTTTTAACCAACTTTTATAACCCCACGGATAGAAAAGCTCACCACTAAGACGAGAGGAGGATCGCCACTGGCCACTACAAGGAGGAAATGTGCGTAGCACTTATTCTTCGAACCCTTGACCAGGCCACAGGTTGCTTACTCAGTTGGAGATTTCTCCAACTTCTCTTCACCGTCCATTGGTGTACTCATCACAGATCGTGAGATCGTCAATCCCTCTCTTCTCCCCCCTCGAATCCCTCGCCGGGGAGGAACCCTAAAATGAGTTCCCGGCCTCCCGGCCTCACTTTCAAGCTCGTTCTCCTTGGCGACGGTAACTTCAACCCCCCGCTATCTCTCGGTTCTTTGTTCATTTGATCATTTCATCTCTTTCCAGTAATCTGGTTATGTCTACCCACCATTTTGTTGCTCCCTGCGTCGAGATTATTTTTTGGGAATTTGAAATTGTAACGTTGTTCAGTCCTTGAATTAGAATTAACGGAGGGGATAATTGAGGTGCATTGATTGATAAAAGGTTTTTTGTTGAATTGTGTCTACCCAAATTTCATGATAAATTACACCTATAAATTATTTTGGCTGATCGGATATATTGGGCTTTTCATCGAGCACCTGGAGTTCATACATGATTGGAGTCAAAGTTCTTGCAATCAAGTTACATGCAACAATAATAGTCAACTAAATTTTGTATCAGTAAAACATAGGATGGGGAGAAGGAAAAAGGAGATAAATCAAGAAAGAGGAGTGAAAGAAAAACTAAAGAATAAGTTAAAACAATTAAGACGTTTGCAGCTATCAATTTTGATTTTATGACTTTATGTTGTTGACAATCCATTTGACAGACTTATACTTGTTTATTATTCCTTTACTTCACAATTTTTGGATTTGATTTTAATTTCTTAAAGTTTTCTTGATTCTATTAAAATTTCTTCGTAATAAATTTATGATATTTTGTCTTTCTGCATAGGTAGTCGTTTCCTAGAGCGTAAGCTCTTGTCGACGTTGTCGTCCTTGGCCGCTCACCTAGGGTTGAGCCTATTTAAACGTGAACTAATGTTTGTCATCCTATGGTAGCGAACTGCTCATTTTCCTCCTCTATATCGATCATGTTCATGTTCCACAACGACTGCCCGTTAGTCTCCCTATGTGAGCAGCCAAGGACGACAAGAACTTACACTCTAGGAGACGACGACCTATGCAGAAAGACAAGTGCTTAAAAAGGCTCACCTAGGGTTGAGCCTTTTTAAACGTGAACTAATGTTTGTCGTCCTATGGTAGTGAACTGTTCCTTTTCCTCCTCTATATCGATCGTGTTCCTGTTCCACAAAGATTGCCCGTTATTCTTTCTAGGTGAGCAGCCAAGGACGGCATGAGCTTACACTCTAGGAGATAGAGACAAACGTAGAAAGACAAGAGCTTAAAATTTAAAAAGGCTCACCTAGGGTTGGGCCTTTTTAAATGTGAACTAATGTTTGTCGTCCTATGGTAGTGAACTGCTCCGTTTCCTCCTCCATATCTATCGTGTTCCTGTTCCACGACTGCCCGTTATTCTCCCTAGGTGAGTAGTCAAGGACAACACGAGCTTACACTCTAGAAGACGGAGACTTATGTAGAAAGACAAGAGCTTAAAAAGGCTCACCTAGGGTTGAGCCTTTTAAACGTAAACTAATGTTTGTCGTCCTATGGTAGCGAACTGCTCCTTTTCCTCCTCTATATCGATCATGTTCCTGTTCCACAATGATTGCCTGTTATTCTCCCTAGGAGAGCAGCAAAGGATGGCAAGAGTTTACACTCTAGGAGATGGCGACCTATGCAGAAAGACAAGAGCTTAAAATTTAAAAGGCTCACCTAGGGTTGAGCATTTTTAAACGTGAACTAATGTCTGTCGTCTTATGGTAGCAAACTGCTCATTTTCCTTCTATATATCGATCGTGTTCCTGTTCCACAACTGCTCGTTATTCTCCCTAGGTGAGTAGCCAAGGACGACAAGAGCTTACACTCTAGGAGGCAAAGACCTATGCAGAAAGACAAGAACTTAAAAAGGCTTACCTAGGGTTGAGCCTTTTTAACGTGAACTAATGTTTGTCGTCCTATGATAGCGAATTGCTCCTTTTCCTCCTCTATATCGATCGTGTTCCTGTTCCACAACAACTGACCGTTATTCTCCTTAGGTGAGCAGCCAATGACGACAAGAGCTTACACTCTAGAAGACGAAGACCTATGCAGAAAGACAAGAGCTTAAAAAGGCTCACTTAGGGTTGAGCCTTTTTAAACGTGAGCTAATCTTTCTCGTACTATGGTAGCGAACTGCTCATTGTCCTCTATATCGATTTTGTTCCTGTTCCACAATGACTGCTTGTTATTTTTTTCCGTACTGCCTTGATCGCGGTGGAGAATCCGCTTAGTGATAGGCATTGGGCTCCCCTTTGACCATTAGTATCATTATCCAAGTCTTTGTCCCGTTGAGATGGGTTCGATATATAAGGAATATGGACAAGATTTTTTTGACCGGCTATCAACCTGACTTTAGCTCCCTTTGATTCTTGCCAAGCACCTGAAGGCAACTTGGCATAAGAGGGACATGCCGAGAACCTAGATAGACCCACATTGTTTGGTGACACAACTTAAGTTCATACAACCGGATAACAAAATTATATATCTATAGAGAGAGACTAGGGTGTGATCCACTAAAAACGCACCTTTTGGTAACATGGTGTAATACATATGTTATCATATTTGTTACATATATGTTATACTTATTCCATTCATATGTTATAGTTAATTTTTTCAGATTTATGTATTGTTAAAACATGTACAGAAATATATAAGAATAAATAAAACATTTTAATATGATAGCATTTGTAATGCATATGATAACATATATATTACATTATGCTAACATTTGTACAGAAACAATTGGTTAAAACCAATGTTACCAAGTCGGAAGTCGGGAAAAAGTCGGCAAGGGAAAAAAAAATGGAAAAAAAATCGTAAAAGTAGGTAATAATTAGATATATGTATTCTAACAAAAAAAAAATAGCAAAAATTGGGAAAAATACGGGGAAAAAACGGGGAAAAAAAGTGCGTAATTCGCGATTTTTTTCAAAAAATCCTGACTTTTTGAAAAAATCGTGACTTATTCCCAGAGCAAACGTTTGGGGAATAAGTCGCGATTAAAACACGACTTTTTCAAAAAGTCGGCGATTTTGGTAGCACTGGTTAAAACCTGTACAGAAATCTGTAAAATAACAAATTTAAACATTTGAATGGAATGAGGTGTAACATTTATAATGAATATGATAACATATGAAACTATGTTAACATTAAAAATGTGCGTTTTTAGGGTATGCTTTTAGTGGATCACGTACTAGCTTTATATATATATATATATATATATATATATATATATATATATATATATATATATATATATATATATATATATAACATCCAAATATTCACTTGAAATCACGTCGACTGAAACCTAGTTGGAATTGGATTTGATCGATATTTCTTTCACAAATATATTAGTAGTCACACCTAACTTGACGTTTCTCGTGTTTTCCATGATCTTCCATCTGGGATCCGTTAGTCTATTGACTCTATTCCCAATCTCAAACCGGAATTCGTAGATCATGGTCCGGAGTGTAAGCATTACTTCACCAAGCTTCTATTTTCTCTCCATAATTTATTGATAAGGCTGGGATCCGTGTCATTAAATATGTGAAATAGCCTCATTAGATGTTAAACATTAATGGCCTTATTATGATTTATAATTGTAGAGCATGTCATCATGTTGAAAGTGATACTAACACATAATAATCTTTTAATGCCTATGGTCTTACATACATTCCTGTTTTTTTTCATTAATTTCCTCGGCTCTCTCAAATTGTTTCTCATTATTAAGAAAAGGTAACAAATGTAAAATACGAGCTTTTTTTTATAGTAATAGTAATTAAACATTGTTGTTTCAAGGTCAATCTATTTACCTGTCTACTATTTCATGAAACAAATAGAAGTCGATTCATCTTTATTGTGTTGATTTCATGAATTTAGGATGATTCATGGCGTTCTTATCTGAGTTCTTGGCTCAAATCATTATCATTTCATCATCTGAGTCTTATCCCATCAAGGTGGGCTCCTTATTAAGCTTAACTCTAATTATGATGGCTTGACATAAGACAACAAGAATTTTTTGACCTTCAACTTGACATCAACCCTCTTAGACATGTGCAAAAGGCTAGCTAGGACAACTTGGCAAGAGAGGGGCTTGTTGGTTACTTTAGGTATTTTTGTTCGAATCAAGTATGACGTAGAACTTATATTACTTCTATTTGATAAATCGAGGAGCAGTCTGACGCAACTAAGTTATTATAATTCATTGATTTCTAGGCTGTATATTAATTTAAACTATATAGCATTTTAAAACCTCAACACCTGGGATTTGTTTGAATCTTTTTTGTCCTTTGTTATCGATTGGCATGATGATCATTGATCATCTTGGAACAAAGTTTACCAATTTACTCTCTGTGAGCAGTTACTTCAGATTAGATTGCCTAAATATGTTTCTGTGCTTTCTTGGTCTGAAAAGTTTGATATTTTATTGTTTTAGTATTAACTATCAAAATATTGGAAAGGTTTGATACAATGGTGAATTTAGCTTTAGAGCGGAATTTTTGGTTTAAGACGATTATGAAATTTGATCCCAAGAAGTTGTAATTATAATCTGCATTAAAATCTTGGTAAGTAGTCAATTCCAATTAGGCTATTATCATAGTCTTTGGCGATGGCAGCCTTGGCAGGTTGTTTCCAATTGAAATTGATCCTAGCTCTATACTTGGCACATTTTGTTTTATGTTTGTCATAGTTTTGGATTACTATCAACTCTCTTTTTGTTGCCGCTCTTTTTTCTCTTCTTTTCTCCTTCTTTCTGCTTTTCTTTTTTATACTTATATATATATATATATATATTTTGTTTTATTGCCTCTTCTCCTTCTACCCATCTGCGGGACAGTGCTAAAAACTCTCTCTCTCTCTGTCACCTGATAATAGTTGGAGGCTTTGTTATTGGTGGTGTTCACTGTTCACAAATTAACTCTTCCTTATGAGTTAGTTTCATAAAAGATGCTTCTATGTTATTTCCTTCTTCCCATGTTACTTCTAGACTCCAATGTGTTTGTAATTAAATGCCTAGTTGTTTTGATATTCTTGTTTTCCTTCTAAATTTAAATTGGAAGTGCGATCTCTATCTTTATTCCAGTGATATTTCTAAAGCAGTATTATATGTATAACATTTTTCCGAAAATTGTTTCAAAGTTTGATGTCTGCTTTGTGCAGGTCGAGTTGGGAAAACCTCTCTCGTCTTGAGATATATGCATAATGTGTTCTCTGGAGAACAGCAAGCTACAATGCAGGCTTCTTATTTAACAAAGCGCATTGTTATTGAAGGTGTGCCCATAACTTTGGCTATATGGGTGCGTTGTCTACCTTTTGAATTTTGCATTCGTTGATTTCTTTGATACAATCAGGAAACTGACTTCAATTGCTCGAGGCTATTTCAGTATGCTGTTTTTCGATGTCCATACTAGCTCAAAATGGTTCTTGTTTTCTTTTCCTTCTTTGGGTTGATGTGTGCTGCATTGTACATCTACATCCATATCAATATATCATCCTTTAGCCATACGTAGAGGGTTACTGGTGTCAGAACCTTCTACACATGGATTTTTTTGTTTATTAATATTAAGAGACCTTATTTGTTAATGGTTTGGTGGTCTTTTGTTACCGGAATGACGGGGTACGTTGAGGGGGGCATAAATGCCTTTCTACTTAGAAAAAAGAAGTAACACAAAAATAGTCTTGCTAAAGGTACACGATTGCTGTAGACTGTAGAGCAAGGTTTTAAATGTCATTTTCGGTGTTTATGTTGGTCGGCCTAAAAAATGAAAATTTTCGTTTTTCGGTAATTTGTCAGTGAAAAAATTGTAAGATGGAAAGACAAATTTTAGTGGATTTTTTTTTACGAAAAATTTTATTTTTCAGTCAATTTTTTGTGTTTTTTGATGGAAATTTGTTGTTTTTCAGTCATATTTCGATTTTATTCGTCTGATATGAAAAAGATGGAATTTTTCAACAAAAAATCAGGATAACATTTTTTGTGACATAATATGCATATATAGGACTTTAGATTCATATTTAAACCATTTAATGAAGTACAATGTCGTACAAAATCTCAAAGTCACTCAAAGTCTGAAACTGAAAGTAGAATCCATAACCATAATATTGACAACGACTGTAGAATAGTTGTACAAAGTACAGACATAGTGCTAGAACCCCCAACCTGTACAAAATACAATTGCAAACTATTAATACAAGCAAGCATACAAATTATATAATCACAAGAGGAGAGTGAAGGGTGCTTTCAGTGGCTTTCCACACCCAAAAAATTCTATTTTATTCACAAAGGGAGAGAACAAAACCTATAACAACTGGGAATCACAACTTTTCCATTGACAAACCGACATCTTTCAGTGATTTCTTCAACAAGAGCCCGACAAATGGAAAAACTGTGCAATTTCGCCGACAACACCGACAAATCACCGACAGATGTTGACATCCACCGAGAATTTTGATTGACAAATTGTAATAACAACAATTCTGGCTTTTTCTGTGTCGGAGCCTCCAAATACCGACTTATGTCGGTGATTTTGACCGACATATGTCGAAATTTGTAGAGAACATATGATATGACCTTGCATAAGTTACATGCAAAAAGAAGTGAACTCTCACATCGAATTATATATCTCGTCTTCAATCTTGATCCGTTTTTCATTAGGTTAATCATGTTTTTTAGCCACATCTTTTCATGCATTAAGTTTTGGTAGGAATTTCTTTCATATCAGAGGCACTTGCACACTCCCTTAATATGTAGAAATATTGTTCTTCATATCTAGTGGTCTTTTGTGACATTTCATTAAGATATATGCATCTAAACAGGCATAAGTTTGATTGCGTCTCAATAATTGTGGAAAGTTGAGTTTGATTAGCTACATTGACCAAGCTGAACATTTTCAAAGCGCTTCTAGGAATGACAACTATCAAGTAGGAAGTCCCCAGAGACAATTACCTGTCCTCTATATGCATATAACAACATAGGGGTATTGTGGGAAAACCATTTGGATTTGTGGGAGATTATAACATCATCTAGGGGCTTTTTTTTTTTGTGATTTTCGCATCAATGTGAGTAGTATTCTGCCTGAGTGTGTGAGTAGTATCCTTTATATTTGTTTGAGTTGAATTGTCGTGTTTACACACACTGTCTATAAAAAGGGAGGTACCCTATGGTTTGGGT
Source organism: Chamaelirium japonicum (assembly GCA_947650365.1). Taxonomy (NCBI): domain Eukaryota; kingdom Viridiplantae; phylum Streptophyta; class Magnoliopsida; order Liliales; family Melanthiaceae; genus Chamaelirium; species Chamaelirium japonicum. Next base: position 91,349 of record CANTAL010000128.1, on the reverse strand, counting down.
AGCACCAAAGTTTCCTCCCCTCTTATGTTTCTCTCTATTTCTTTACTGTTCTCTCTCTCTCTCTCTCTCTGTCTCTCTCTCTCTCTCTCTGTCTCTCTCTCTTGTTTTTTTGTTGTACATGATCCACAGTGTGATAACTTTCTCATTCAAAGCTAGCTAACTTAATTTTTTTGTCATAATTTTATTCGAAGTAACGTCTTGCGTTCCCTTAATGGCATTCAATTCTAATACCTTGCACATGGTTCCTCACTTTGTTATTTAAATAAAGCTAAAAGAGGAGCCAAATCATTTTCTCCCTTATGTTTTTTTGTTTTCTCATCTTCCGCCATCAACCAATAAGTAGTTTCCCCAGGTTGACTATGCTGTTAAGATTAATGATTTCGTATGCATGTTTATAATCTCCTTTCTTTAGCGACCTAAATGGTGCTTGTATCCATCTATCTCTTTACATCATTTTGTATCCCGGTGTCTTTTACTAATTTACCTCATTACGCATCCATAACCATCAAGCTCTGTTTAATTTGTTTGGAGTTGACAATTAATCTCGCTACTCTATAAGATGAATACTTAAGCCTTAACATTATCCAAAATGCAGAACTTGATGCAAATCCTTTTTGGAAGTATAGAATCATATGTTGACAATTTTCCTAAGAAATCACCGAAAGAAGTCTTCTACTTTTAGGAACCGACATAGAAATTTTCCTAAATTTTGATAGTACCAAATTTCAGTCCAACATAACGAAATGTCAGCCGAAATGACGGATACCACTGTAACTGAAAGAAAATTCCTTCTGTCCTTGTATTGATGCTTGTGCTGTCTTTGATTTAGCCAGACTGTCAGACTTTGATGATTCTCTTTGTGGCAGGATACTGCTGGACAGGAGCGATTTCATGCTTTAGGCCCTATATACTACCGAGATGCAGATGGTCAGTATTGGCTTCATCATCTTTCATTTCAATTTGTTGCGTTTGATTAGAATCTCAAATATATGTGTTTGATTTTGTTGACTAAATAATTGGAACCTCACATGATGTCTCTTAATTGGTGACTGCAGCAGCTCTTTTAGTATATGACATCATGGACAATGATACTTTCATTCGAGTCAGAAAGTGGGTTAAAGAACTGCAACTAATGGCACCCACAACTTTAGTCATGGCCATAGCTGCAAATAAAAGTGATTTGGTTAGATCAAAGAAGTTTGATCTTCAAGAGTCTGAAAGGTCTGTTAATTTCTTCTTAGTTGAATTTTTTTTGTTGTTGCAAGGATCCTCAGATATTTTGGTATAACCTTGATGTACTATGTATTACCTTATGATGAAATGATAGTTGTCTAGTTAAAAATGCTGACAATATCAGGTAATGGAATTTATTATGTTTTAACGCGGCATAAATTTCAAGCAAAGAGTTTGTGATGTGTTGTAAGAAAATCATCAGTCATTATAATTCTTGCATCTCTTGTAGTAATTTCATGTAATTTTGTTTAATCAGAATTCTTCGCATTGTTTCTTCTTTTATCTGTACAACTCATCTCACACCTGCTTATTAAGAACCATGATTGGTAAAGCCAACCACAATTTGATGAGATGAGACTTCCTGGTCACATGCATTTTTCAAATCTCAAACAACAGTTTTTGCTATATAGTTGGTCTAGTAACAAGCCTCAGTAGTAGAGAAGGGGGGAGAGAGAGAGAATAGAATTTTGGGGAAAAGATGGATTAGTTTTCTCATTAGGCCAATGGGCCTATATATAGGCATGGCATGTACAAGAGAGTGAACTCCTATTCTACAAGTACAATATCACTAACTGCCTCCCTCAAACTCAAGGCGGGTCATGCACCATGAGTATGCTGAGTAGAATCTGGAAACGTGGAACTGGGTGCGACTTCGTGAAAAAGTTAGCAGTCTGCTCTCCGGAGGAAACGTAGGGAAAAGAGATGGTCCCGGCCTGATAGTCATGCTGAGAGTAGTAGTAATCGGGCTCGATGTGCTTTGTCCGCTCGTGAAAAACTGGGTTGCTGACGATCTATATGGCACTCCGGTTATCGCAGTGAAGAGCGGTAGGTCCAGAGATCTCAACTCCTAGGTCTCCAAGTAGACGTTGCAAGTGAATGATCTCTTTGGTGGTAGAAGTCATGGCTCGGAACTCCGTCTCGGTACTAGAGAGAGAGACAACGCTTTGCTTCATGCCGTGCCATGAGATAAGAGTCTTCAAGAAATAGGCAGTAGCCGGTAGTCGATCGACGAGTAATCGGATCCCCGGCCTAGTCGGCGTCCAAGTAGGCACATAGGACCAGAGATGAAGTTGAGGACAAAAAGAGCGACCAGGTGATGGTGCCTATGAGCTAACGAAGAATCCGAAGGAGAGCATCGTAGTGAGCAGAGTGAGGGGCTTCGACGATACTGACTGCATGAGCAATGTTGGGCCTGGTGATGCAAAGATATACCAACTGACCAACGATCTGCCGGTACCGAGTAGGATCTGAGAGAGGCATGCCGTCAGTGGGACGAAGCTTCATGTGAAGCTCTAGTGGAGTGACAGCGGAGCGATCATCGGAAAGAGCAGCTCGACTGAGGATGTCAGCGTTGTATTTCAGTTGGGAAAGTAGAATTCTTCGCTCACTATGGGTGATCTCAAGCCCGAGGAAGTAGCGAAGAGGACCTAAATCCTTCATCTAGAACCGGTGCCAGAGATGCTGCTGAAAGAAAGGTGATGGCAGTGGAGTCATCACCGGTGATGATCATGTCATCATCATATAATAAGAGTATCGCCCGACCTGAGGAGAGGACCGCACAAACAGTGAGGGGTCTTGCGAACTCTTAATTAAGCCGACCTCGATGACGGCGTGCCTGAAGCACTCAAATCAAGTACGAGAAGCCCGCTTGAGCCCGTTGATGGCTCGGCGAAGACGACAGACATATTGAGGGAGAGTATACATATCGGGAGGTGGCTGCATGTAGACGACCTCTGAAAGGTCACTGTGAAGAAAGACATTCTTCACATCTATATGAAGAAAAGGCCAGTAACGAACTGCGACAACCGCCAGGAGGGCATGAACTGTGGTCATCTGATCGACGAGAGTGAAGGTCTCCTCATAGTCTATCCTATATTCCTGAATGAAACCACGAGCCACTAACCGAGCCTTGTGCTACTCAATGGATCCATCAGGTCGTCGCTTGACCTTGTGGACCCAGCGACAGCTGATAGACTCAACACCGGCAGGAAGGGGAACGACGTCCCAAGTCTGAGTCTACTCAAAAGCCTGGAATTCCTCGCATATGACCTGCAGCCGTTGAGGGAACTGGACGGCCTCCCAGTACGACTAATGCTTCTGGTTAGAGTGGAGGGCATAAAGAAAAACAGTGAACTGTGGCGAGTAGGAGGTGACGGTGGCAAAGTCAAAACGGTCAGGCGGCCCAGAGTCAAAGATAAAGCGGTCAGGCGGGTGGTGCTTGTGCTGAGGGTAGCGAGGCGGTATGCGAGGATCCACTACCGGCGGAGACTGGCTGGGCGCAACAGGTGGAGTACCAGAGGTATCAGGGGTACTAGGAGTACCAGAGGAAGTAATCGGTGACGAAGGAGAGGAGGGTACAAAAAGAGGAGAGGTGTCGGTGGAAGAGGTCGCAGAAGAGTCTCTAGAAATATAGGGAGAGGAAAAGGGCGGAAGAGGTGGTGGAAGAGGCTTAATAGTCGGAAACAAGGTGGGAGAAGTCTCCAGAAAGGTGAGCCCTTGAGCCATAGAGGAGTAGAAAGGGACGTCATCGATAAAAGAGACATGCTGAGAGATGCGAAGACGACGAGTCAAGGGGTCATAATAACGACACCCCTTGTGCTCGGAACTGATCCCCAAAAGGACGCACTTAACTGACCTTTCGGACAGTTTCATGCACTCGTGGGGTGGAAGGAGGATAAAACAGGTGCACCTGAAAGAACGAAGCAGACTGTGGTCAGGTGGAGAGGAAACAAGGCGCTCATGAGGGGACACATCACCTGGAAGGATAGATGAAAGGGTGATGTTGATGAGGTTGACTGAGGTCAAAGCAGCCTCAGCCCAGAAGGTACTAGGACGAAAGCAAAGGGAAGAGCACGTGTGGTCTCAAGGATATGACGGTGTTTTCTCTCGGCGACTCCGTTTTGCTCGTGAGTATGAGGGCAGGAGTGCTGGAAGAGGGTCCCATGAGACTGAAGAAAAGTCCGCATAGCAGTGGAGAGGTACTCGAGGGCGCAATCAGACCGAAAGGTCTTGATGCGACAACCGAACTGTGTGTGGACCATCGAGACAAAGATCTGGTAGACCTAGGGAACTTCCGAGCGATGCTAGAAGAGGTAAACCCAAGTGTACCGACTGAATTCATTGACAAAAAAGATGTAGTAGTGATAGCCACACATCGAAGAAAGTGATGATGGTCCCCAGATATCAGTGTGCACCATGTCAAAGGGGGCACAACTATGAGAAACACTTAAGGGAAAAGGAAGGGCGGTAGATTTGGCAAGCTTGCAACCAGTACATGTAGATAAAGGAGAGAAGGGGCCTCGACCTAGAGCTGCAGTCTGGAGTAATTTCCTAACTCGAGGTTTAGAAAGATGGCCGAGTCGCTTATGCCAAACGTTGGCATCAGGAGAGGCAGTCCCACAGAAACCAAGAGGACGGGGGTAGGAGGAAGGTGGAGGTACTCCAGGTGGTCCAACCTGTCTACCCTATGACTGGCTCCAACCGTCCGACTGGTACGTGGATCTTGCACAGTGCAGGAGGAGGGAGTGAAGGTCACAACCCAACTAGAGTCGCAAAGGCTGCTAATAGAGAAATACTGATTTGATGCCTCTAGAAGTGTTAGAATATGCCGATTTTTTGTGGGTGTCCTATCTAAGATAGGGTGATCATCCTTATAAAAATTCAGAACATTCTAAATATTCTAGGGTTACTAATTCACCATATGTCATAGGATACTCCCTATGACATGTCATAGGAACTCGTTTTCCTATATATAGCGGCATGCGGTACGTCCGGCATCGCACGTCAGCCGTCTGATGCACACGCAGCAGCCATCTGATGCACACGCTGCGTGTGCATCAGACGGCTGACGTGCGGTGCCGCACGTACCGCATGCCACATTATAGCATTTCTCTCTCTCTCTCTCTCTCTATATATATATATATATATATATATATATATATATACACACACACACACACACACACACACGAAGCAAAGAAACTTAAATGAATAAAGTAATAAAACAAAACATATAGAAATAGAAAAAACAATGATCAGGGTCACTTGCGCTCCAGTTGCCCACCTGACTGGTAGTGCGAAGCAGCAGGGAGGCGGCTAAGGAGACATGAAGGGGGAACAGAGGAAAAGAAGAGGGAGGAATGGGGGGAAAGCATTTAACAATTATAATTTCATAATCCATCATTCTAGCATCATTTAACAATTTAAAATGAACATCATACTTGATACTCCAAACAAAACATCACAATGTTTACAAAATTGCAAAAAAAAATTTCATTTTTAAAAGAAATAATTATACTTTGATCCCTCTTGTGTCCAAACTCCAAGGAGTATCCACGCCGTATCCAAGGAGTATCCACAGTGTATCCAAAAATTATCCAAGTAAAAAAAAAATTAAAATATTAGGATACGTATGGACTTGTATCCGATATATATCCAAGGCGTATCCTTGTATCCAAGTATCCGATACGTATCGGATACGGCCATACGGGTACGACATATATAGGGAAGTGTGGACGCGGAAAAAAGCGCGGGTCGTCTTTATTGCGAATCACACGAGATTACAATTGTGGCCGGGACCCGGGTGGCTCGGGTGTAGCGAGTCCGGGTTGCGGCGGGTTTTGATCAGGGGATTATGGGAAAGATCTTCTGGGGGATCCCTTTGATCCGCGTCTCCACGTGGTGTTCGTGCGAGAGCTCTGAAGGGGCTGCCCAGGACAGGGGTTTTACAGGGAGAGGGTTTTGGAGAGGCTAAGGAATGTCCACCGTTGCTTTGTCCCTTCCGTGCTTCGCGCTTTCTCGGCTAGGGGGTTTTCGGCTTCGTTCCTCGGTCTTCGCATCTTCCTCGTTCCTTGCTTGACCTCGGTGTCCTTGATCGTCGGTTCGCGGCGTCGATCTAGCTTTTGGCGTTGGCTTCGGCTTTGGCTTTTTGGCTTTGGCTTTGCTCCGGCGTGGCTCTGGCTTTTGCTTTGCTTCGGCGCTTGCACTTGGACGTAGCTGGGAGAGACTTGCGATGCTTTCGTTCTTCCGGACTTCGCGTCGTATCGGCTAGAACGTGCGGTGCTTTTGCTCGTGGCCGGCGTAGTCGCTTGGCTTTGGCACTTGCGTTGCTTTGGCGCGGGCTTTACTGGGGCTTTGCTTTGGCTTCTTGCGTTGGCTTTAGCTTTGGCGTCAACTCGATCTTCTTCTTCGAACGACGTGGGCTACTTCTCCGGTGCTTCGACGGTTTACGTATCGACTGGACTTCTCTTCTTCTCCGGGCTTCTTTGGCGTGATCGGAGTCGAAGAATGCTTTCGAAGATGGTGGGGGTAGCACCGATCTCCGTGCGACGGTTGTGGCGTCGGCTTTTGTTGATGAAGACGACGAGGGTAGCGACGGTCTCCGTGCGACGGTTGTAGCGTCGGCTTTTGTTGATGAAGACGACGAGGGTAGCGACGGTCTCCGTGCGACGGTTGTAGCGTCGACTTTTGTTGATGAAGACGACGGGGTAGCGACGCTTCAGACGATCTGCTCCAGGCTTTCTTCTTCGTGGATGGGGCAGGCGTTAGTCGAAGACGACGGGGTGATGACGCTTCGCTTCTCTCCTCCGGGCTTTGGGGCTTGATCGGGATCGAGGATTTGTTGGAGCCGACGGGGTAGTGCCGCTCCTCTTCTTCTCCGGGCTTTTGAGCTTGATCGGAGTCGAAGGCTTTGTTGAAGGTGACGGGTGTAGCGCCGCTTCTCTTCTTCTCCGGGCTTTTGGGCTTGATCGGAGTCGAAGCTTGTTGGAGACGACGGGGTAGTGCCGCTCCTCTTCTTCTCCGGGCTTTTGGGCTTGATCGGAGTCGAAGCTTGTTGGAGACGACGGGGTAGTGCCGCTCCTCTTCTTCTCCGGCCTTTGCTTCTGGCGTCTTCGGAGTCGAAGGGTTCTTCTTCTCCGAGCTTTCTTCTTCGTGCACGGAGTCGAAGGGATGATCTTCGTGTGCAAGGGTCTTCACATTGATGAGGACTTTCAGTAAGCCGATCCCTCGGGACAGGCTTGACTGTGCCTCGTGAAGCCTTGGGTCGATGAAGAAGCGTCTCCTCTTCTGCAGAGCTCTGGCGTTTCGTCTTCAATTTCCCGACCATTTTTTCCTTCCCCCACCCCCTCTATTTATAGGCAAAGAGGTGGGGAGAGAGATATGGGAACTTTTTAATTTCAAATCCCTTTTGTATCTCTCTCATAATTACCCGGATTTTATTCATCCATTGATGAAGGGAATAACATTTAGTTGTTTTCCTTTTCTGGCGGGTGCAATTATGGCTGGATTTTGCGCACGAAATCGATGGCGATCGGGCGCTTCGTCTTGTGCGTCGGATCGAGGGATCGGCGCAGATCCGCGTGTGTGCAGACGTCATACGCTACCTCCCCCCGCGCATGGCGGTATTTTTTCCTTTTCTTCCTTTTCTTTCCTTTTCTTTTCTTTCCTTTTTCTTTTCTTTCCTTTCTTTTCTTTCCTTTTTCTTTTCTTTCTTTTCTTTTCTTTCCTTGCAAGGCCGGCCGGCCTCTCCATGGGGTTCGGTCCCCACTAGGGCCGGCCCTATAGGGTTCGGACCCTAGTAGGGGCCGGCCCCTCTTGAGGCGGGGTCCGAGTCCGTGTCGGCGCGCGCGAGTCGGGTCCGCGTGTCGGGTTTGCATCCACGTCTGTGCGCGCGAGTTGGGTCCGCGTGTCGGGTCTGCATCCGCGTCGGCTCACGTAAGTCGGGTTCGGGTCCGACGAAATTCGTGTGTCTACAGGAAGTATTTGTACTTCCTAGATGAAAAGTATCAGATATGAATCCTCGACTATCCGATAGTATCGGGTGTCCAATTCAATACGATACGGGTATCCAATTCAATATGATATGGATACGGAGGTGATCTAGAAGTATCCTTGTTTCATAGGTATTCCTATATTTCTTGATTTTAATGCCTCCATATCTGCAGTATAGATTGCAACTTATATTTCGTAACTAAATATTATTTATTATGATTAATACCATTAGTCTCTGATCCTAAAGAAATGCTTCATTAACTCAACTCTTATAACTTCTCATTAATCCAATTGGCAATCCTTTTGTAACTCTATGAAATTATTGAGTTGAATGATCAATTAATTTAAAGATATATTTAGGTATTAGATCTGAACCATGCAGCCAAATTAGTAAAATTACTAATTGCTTCATGCGGATAAATTCTGTATACTGCAAGGTGAAATTGATTTTACTTCATTCTGTATTAGTGGTCACAACTTAAGTTCCTAAGAAAATAAATGTATTTTAGTTCTTGATAATTTTCATTGGACAAATGTGCAATATATGTTTCTAAAATGCAGCTATGCATCAACTATTGGAGCGAGGCTTTTTATCACATCAGCTAAATCTGGGACTGGAATTGATGATGTCTTCCTTGACATTGCTACCCGTGAGTTATAAATAACTTAGTTGAGTCAAACTGCTATAGTCTACTTATGTGATAGAACGATATATGTTCTGCATCTAAATTCATGTTGAACTATGATATCAATTAATTGTTTTAGATTTTATCTGAAACGTAGATAGTTGCTCACTTGCTCCCTAGTTGCTTGAGCTTAAATTGTGTATCAAACTAGGTAAGTCTCCCTACCCACAGCTGGCCTTGTAGGTTTCTTGGTCCCTCTTGCCAAGTTGCATTAGTCAAGTTTTCAACATGAATTTTAGAACATTGATGCCAGGTTGACAATCGGCCGGATCTTCTTGTCATCTTTTATGGATCCTTAAAGTTATTCTCTATGTTTAACTTTCTTAATGGGGTAAGACTTGGATGTTGATAATGGAAATATTAACTGTAGCTCTTCATAGTAAAGAATGTTGATAATGGAGATATTATCTGTAGCTTTTATGATTTATGATTTATCCAACTCAAATAAACATTTTTGGTCAATGTATCAAAATGATCAATTCTGAAGATGGACTACTCCTCTTTGAGCTTTAATGAAGAAAGCAACTGCAATGAGGCTTATGTGACAACCTATCCTAATTAGGTGGAAAGGATTTGGTATAAGAATATTGATGAAGTTGAAAGCCGTAGAATGGGTGATCAGGTAGTTGTTTATTGGACACCTGTCACAGAAGAAGATGAACGGCGTCGCCACTATTCTTAGGAAAGAGTTGAATGCTGATCTTGTAAGTATTTAATGATTGTGAAGGACCTTTGTTTTCCCAGATAAATATGCAGGTTCATCCCGAAAAAAGACTCAGCTCGGTTGCAAAGTAGGGAAGTTTTGTTGGCCCTAAAGTTTTTTTTCTGGTCCAGTTGGGCTCCAGTCATCCAAGAGGTCGAGTTGATTTGATTTCTTTGCCTACAATTGGAATCGACCACCATAAGATGGATCCCATATTATTGTTGGTCAAGCAAAGGAGCTTGGGGAATCTATTGTAATATTGAGGATAAATGGTTCTGTGCGGGTCTTTTTTGTTAGGATTTAGGAACCTCAAGATGTTCTAAAGACTTGAAATTGGAATGGGTATTAATCATCCGTAGGTGTTATTTATTTTTTTAGATGGAGTCAATTTGGGAGTTTAAACTCGTATTGCTTATCTTTTGTTGCATGGCCGTATCTTAAATATTGCATCTGCTGCTTAAACTTGCCTCCACTATGCTCCCAAATGCTTCTGAGCTCATGGATTCTTACAATGCTGTATATTACTACCCTGAATAAATGTAAAGCATTTCAACTTGACTGTTTATATTTTTCCTTATATTTTTGGCCCATTTGAAGCTATAAAATGGTAGTTCTTTTCAATACAAAACACAAATGCAGCTTTTGTGTGTGTGTGTGTATAGTAACTCTGATTGATTGCCTACCAAATGGGGACACACACACACACACATATATATATATATATATATATATATATATATATATATATATATATATATATATATATATAGAGGGAGCGGGGAGCCTGGACCTCAGGTGCAACGTCAACGCTGCACCTGAGGCTCTACGCGCGCCATGTGTCGACAATTGGGGAGATCGGACTCCCCGCACCGCTTCCGGACCGAAGTAACAGCTTGCAAAATCTATGGCCGTCCGATCGAAACCTTTAGACCGTCTGATCCCGTGCGGCACAGCTGTTCGGTTTGATTCGACTCCCATCCGTTCGATTCCCATCGATCGAACGGATGGGAATCGAATTAATACACATATGGGCCGGTCGATTCCCATCTGTTCGATCGATTGGAATCGAATGGATGGATTTTTTTTTCGCTGTTACTGTAGCCGCTACAGTAACAGCGAAAAAGATTTCCATCCGTTCGATTCCAATCGATTGAACGGATGGGAGTCGAATCAAACCGAACAGCTGTGCCGCACGGGATCAGACGGTCTAGAGGTTTCGATTAGACGACCACAGATTTTGCAGGCTGTTACTTCGGTCTGGAAGCGGTGCGGGGAGTCCGATCTCCCTGATTGTCGACACATGGCGCGCGCAGAGCCTCAGGTGTAGCGTTGGCGCTGCACCTGAGGTCCAGGCTCCCCGTCCCCATATATATATATATATATATATATATATATATATATATCCTACTTACTATCATTTTCTACGATTGTATCTTCCAAGTTCTTCCTTGATGTTGATAGGTTTGGGATTCCCCCTTCTTTTGCTGGGAGTTTGCAACTGTGGTCATCTGTGAAGTTTCTAAATGTAGGTATGCTTGGGAGGGAAATTATTTTGAAGCACGAAAATATGGATAAAAACTTCTGAAAGAGATTGTACATTCTTTTTTTGCTCCGTTCTCTGAGATGGAGATGAACTGTTTAATTTCCCCATGGTTCCTTTGCTTGACAGTTCTTGATTGCTACTGGATATTTGTAAAAAAAAAATATTATGTTTTGATCAGCTAGATTTGACATTTAGTGGGAGAGGAATTCTCGAACCTAATCCCTATGCGGGATACTCTAATCACTTTAGAAGGAAATTAGCAATATCCTGATTATGTAGGGAGTAGGGATTCTAGGATCACCTTCAGTATGGCAGTGTGATTTTCCCATCTTTTGTCTCTTCGTCCATGCTGCACTGCCTTTTGGGAACAAATTTCCCTCGAAAATGCTAATGATCTCCCATACGGCCCTTCTATAACATGCCCAGGGCAGGCATCCAGCAGGACCAGCACCCAACATACCTTTATTGTTTCATTAGTTCTTTAACACTTTGCCTACCACCGATCATCCTTTTTCTGAGCTTGGTAATACTTCGCTAAGTACTGATCGTCCTTTTTTGAAGTTTCAACTGTCCTTTAAATCAGGATTCCTAGGTTAGAGATTTAATTTGCCCCCAGTGTAGATTTTAGTTCTACTTTCCAATCGAGATATGTGATTATTTAATGCCATGTGATTTACCTGGTGGAAAATGAAATATAGAGGACCGAAGACAATGGTCACTTTGGTTACAAGTTGAAACAAATTTCTCCTAGACACATTTACCGAAATGTATGCAGGGGATTAGTTTGCCCTTTGTAGCTGTTCATTTGTGATGCATGAGAAACTAAAGAGAACCCTGTAAGACCAAACTGATGTAGTAGAAGCTATGAAGACAAAACTCTGTTACTTTGATATATGTGACTACCGGGCTTTGGGAGAATTATGGGTTTGAAAGGATTTGACTATTTTAGTTTCTGGAGACGGGATCATATCCGAGTATGATCTGATTTTGTATAATAAAGATGGGTGAAAATGAGATCTGATTGGATGAGATGAAGGTTAGTAGTGACAGGAATGTTGGTCAAGAAGGGTTTTATGATCGGCTGAGTTTTTGAGAGGCAAAGTGGGTAATAAAGGGCTTGCTGTCCTGAGCATTCTTCATTAGAATCTTTGTATGGGAGGCAGAGATGTAGACTTACAAACAACATAGTGATTAAATAATAACTAGAAGCAAGTGGAAAGTAAACTAAAGATGCATCGTTTGTTATTATTGAAGTTAATAATCTGCATTGTTCATCATCATATCTTGCAAAGGATTACTATGTAATTAACTGCTTCTCTCATGCAGGGCTACTGCAAAAAAAGAAAACCAGTGATGACGGCTTCTCACTTCCACCGAGGAAAGGACTTCTTATTGTTGACGATGAACCTGAGAAAGAACCCCAACAAAAATGCTGTTCATAATATCAGGATGCCATATTTTGGTAATTTATTGATTACAGGCTTGTCAAAAAAGTATGAATAGTTGTCTAGATTAAGTAATAAAAGGAGTTAAATAGTCATTCACTGCAGAGCGCGCACACACACACACACACACACACACTTTCCTTTCTGATTAAATAGTTCATTTTGTTTTGATGATTGGACAGTGAAGTTGATTTAGTCGTAACACAATCTGCAGTTGCGTAATAACTGTGAACATGCATCAGATTTTGGTGCCTTTTATTCGGATTAGTCAGAGAAATTTGATATCGGTTCCCCAAATCAAGGGACCATCCGAATAAAAAAACTATGATATCTGAAATTTGTAAATCCACAAATAATATAAGCTCACTTCCTCCCCAATTGCATCCAAACTGCTCTCTTTGGTGTTGATATTTAATGCAACAGTAGTCGTCCTTAGTAATGAGGGTGAAATCAGCGATAAGCCATTGTTGTCTTTTGTAACAAGGGAGAAATCAGGAAAAGACCAAACATGATTGCCTTTGTATGCTTCAGTTTTTTTTTTTGGGGGGGGGTGGGGGTTTGTTTTATTTATTACAATCCATTAAGCATTGTTAGATGATCGTAGAGCTTTTATCTGTTGCAGGTTGGATCTCATTTCACATCATTCAGTTGCAGGTCATAAGTCATTTCACATTCAGTACAATGCAATGGAAACGACTCCACACAGGTAAACACCGAGTCGAAGGCCAGCCGTTCTCTCCGAATGGGGTGGCTTTCCGGGATGTCAGCTTTTATATATGTCTACAGTTTTGAGATTCTATTGACCACTGGCTATCCCATGTTTCAAGTATAGAGATATATGTGTCAAGACTTTTATCAATCTGTATATACATTGTAACGATTCATAGCCAATTTGTATATACATTGTATTGATTCGGAACCGATGAGCTTTGACTGTATCTGAAATTGTATGGGAGATTTGTTTTAGATCAATAAGTTGTGATTCGGACTTCAATAGATCTTGAACCAGTTTTTAAGAATGGCAAAATTCTATTTGGACCTACATACTTAAGCTTGGCTCCCACCAAATCTAAGTTTTTTTTCTTCAAATTAATCCTGTTGCTTACATTTTTCAGATTGGCACCCACCACCGGCTCCTTCGTCCCCTGCTCGTACATGTTGTTGTTGCTGCTGTCTCCCATGCATGCCGCCACCCCAACCGGAGACGTGTCGGTGGCTACTAGTAGATATTGACATTATAATGAAGACTGGAGTCCACCTATTGCCTTTCCCTTTGCAGGAATCTGAAGAAACCCCCTCGGCCGATATTACAATGTTAATGATGGCAAATAGTCGCTGAACGATTTCAAACAATGACAGTAATGGTAGTCTACAATCATCGACACTCAGGGTGTAGGTGAGATTAGGGTTTAGAGGTGAAAGAGGGCAGCAGTGGAGGGCTGAAGAAGGGGATAACCAAGAAGGAGCAAGGTCTGTGAAAAGGCCGGAGCCAATTTGGCTTTTTTTTGGGGGGTGGGGTGGGGGGGGGGCGGGTTAATGTGTGTTAGGTCCTGGCAGCAGATGTTCTGCTAGCTAAAGCACGTTCAGATCTATTCAAGTTCGGATCAGATCTCTTGGTTTTTTTAAGTATCCGTTTTACACCTATATGTGTGGTTGTATAAGGAAAGTATTACCCCTACATCTATATAACAAGGGACAACGGTTTTGTGCTGACTAGACAAATGGAACAAGTTGACTAGACAAAAACAAGCTGAGAGAGAGAGAGAGAGAGAGAGAGAGAGAGAGAGAGAGAGAGAGAGAGAGAGAGAGAGAGAGTCTTCTAAATAAATGACCAAATCGATTAGCAAGTAGTGAGTTTTTTTTTCTTATCTATATAACATGGCACGACGGTACTATGCTGATTAGACAAAATGGAACGCTGACTAGATAAAAACATGCATATTGACTAGACAAATTCAAACTGAGAAAGACTAACAAAGAAACATAGAGAGAATTGGTAATACAATATTTTTGAAAAACCTAGCTCATCTCAAAAAAAAAAAAAAAAAAAACATGTTTACGCCCCAATTCCAAATTAGGAAACTGTGATCCCCTTCCTTCACGCCCCGCTCTTGCGCCGGTAAGATCGCCCCTCCCCCCTGAAAAAAAAAAATCATGTTCACGCCCGAGTGCCGACAAGCACTGGCATGCACTATAACTAAGATGTGTTGTCGTTGAAGGCGGTCCAAATTCGACCGGGGGTGTGGCCGCTGAAGGCGGTTAGGTGTGTTGCTGCTGAATACGAGGATGTGGGTGGGGGTCGTGATGCCCGATGGATGTTTTGCCGCCGAAGGTAGTCCGATGCTGTGCAGACAGGTGTGTTGCCGCCGAAGGCGGCTCGCTACAGTGCCGATAGGCACGGGCATGCACTAGTGTTGTACAGTGAAAACATAAAGTTCGGAGTTCGGATGTTTGACACAAATCACTGTAGCAATTTGCAAAGCGTAACAATATGCAAAGTTTCTTACTCTTTACTATAGTGAAATCACTATAGTAAATTTTTTTTAGAAATCTCATTGTTAAAAAAAAAAACTATAATGAAATCACTGTAGCAAAGAGTACTAATTTGCAAAGATTGTTAGTAGGTTGTACTTCATGCTACAGTGAAATTGATGTAGCAAATTTTATTTTCTTTTTTTCTTTGGATAAATCTTGCTTTTAAAAAATTTGCTACGATGAAATCTTTGTAGAAAAAATATACAAAATACTGTAGCAAATAGGATTAGGGGTAGTTTTATCATTAGGATGGTTTGAAAAGGTCAAACTTGTGGTTGGGGGGTCTTACTATAATAGTGTATTTCGGAGAGGGATCTGGTGCAAAATTGATATCTTGCATGTCCTTTAGCTCAAATGGTTTTTTTAAAAGGACTTATGGCTAAACCATCACCAAAACTTTTTTTTTTATTGCACTTTTGAGTTTTAGTCGGTGAGTTCCAACTAAATTTTGCTATCAGGTTGTGATACTAATCACTAGTGACTTGTATATGTTTTGAGCCCACGCTATTTTTTTTAAAGAGGACATCACACCATTCTAGTTAGAGTAACTTCTGTAAGTGCCATTGCACCAGAAAGAGCACGATTCAAAGCTTGGCGACCCCAAAAGCGCAAAGATTTTTTTCTTACCAACAATCGAGCCATTTTTTTTTTTTGCCACAAGATTTATATGCCACACAACGTAAGACAGATCCGCCATTCGATCCTACAACCTCCTGAGAGGGAAAGAGAGGGTTCCGCTTGGAGATAAAAGTAGTTGTAAACCTGAGCTAACTTAGAACCAAAAAAAAGTTGTCTTGTTCGACGCTCGTTTTTCTCGAGCGCGTTCTATCTACACCCACCAAATTCAGTTTGGCACCCGCTTTTGATCAGCACATACTTTACTTTATGTTTATAGTGTTGGCACCCTCGTTGTTTCGAACTGTGCATCTTATTGGGGCCTTTGTATATCTTATTAGCCCCTCCCCTCTCATTGGACCTGTGCGACTTCATCTTGCCCGCCCGCCCATTATCCTTCTCCCGCTGACATGGAGCTCTTGCGCTATTTCTCCCACCGACGATGAAGCTGTTGGGCTGTTTTCCACCTGCCGTCAAAGGACTTGCGGCCTTTTCCTCCTCACGACTTTAAGTCCTTTGTTCATCTGAACTAGCTGACGAATGTCTGAACATCTTTTCCTTATAGTAATGCGTTTTATATGTTTTTATATTAAAATTGCAACCTTTATAAACATGAACTTATAATTAGACTCGCGTGCATTCAGGCCAATTGAGTTATTAGTGTAAGCAATTAATGATTGACATATTTTTTGAATACTTAATATTAAAATTATCGGTGTTTATTTGTTGACATGTTCTTTGAACACTTAATACTAAAACTATCGGCATTTACATGTTGACATGATCTTTGAGATGTTGGAAACATTGACGTCTACACAAAGACCTACTTTCTTCTTCCTTTATCTATCGGCGTTTGCATATTGACATATAAATTTAAATGACGACATTCGATAGTTGATATTTTACTTTTTATGTTAGCAACTGATAGTCGACATTAAGTTTGTGTTGTCAGTGATATGTGATCATTATATAACAACTAATTTAATCATGATGTGAATTAATATGTTATTTTTATTGATATTCTTCTTGGCATTAAGTTATAATTATTATTTTTGTTTCACATCCTCATACTACGTCGACCATGAAAAGGGTATTGAACTGACTTTTCTCTTTTTGTATTACTGTACTTAGTTTGTAAACAATTAACTAACTACTATAAATTTATGATAACTTTATTTTATGCAGCGATCTTATAGGAATACGGTAGTGCAGTTGTTGGAAACATCTATAGTATTAGGCATGTGACAAGATATCGAGACCCTTCTGCACACTCAAAGAGATGTCGTTATCATACTTCACTTTGGTGATCCCAACCTTGTAGCCGTCTCTAAATAAAATTCGATCACAATTGATCAGGCAGAGGGTAGTGATGGTCAATAAGAGAGTAGCAAAGGTAGAGGCAAAGTGTGTAGGGGTAGAAAAAGATGAAAGAGACAGAGGAAGTAGATGTACTAGAGATGGTAGGGGCATATCTCAAGTGGCTTGGTGATAGTCTTTTTTTTTTTTGTAATTATGTTCTATAATTATTTTTTGAAATGTCTTGTGTTGAAGGCATGTGTTCCTATTTGATAATGTAATATATTTTAGCTTAAACAACATGTATTGATGTATGTACTATCCATGGATTGATGTATGTAGTCATGTTTATAATGCATTGATGATACTTGTCAGCTGCTAGTTTATGATTATGTCATTGACTTATAAACATATGGTTTCTTTGCTAAATATGATAATATAAAACAGTTGATAAACACCTTAAGAAATAACATCCAATATCAACCAATGGATTCTGACATTAGATAATATTTTGTTGTTTAGAGTATATCGACATATATTGTATCCTTTCAATATTGCATAATCGAGTGGTTTTCTTGAAAAGTTCAAGTACATACGTCCTGATGAAATAAAATTCAATATCGATCACTGGATCGTAATATTGTGCAGTTCGATGTCGTTGACTGCACATCAACATAGATTGTATCCGTTCGATGTCACGTGGTCGAGTGCTTTCCTTAAAGTTAAGTTCACTTACAGGAGTGTCGACTACCGCCTGACGACATTACTATTAATGGAACACCCATTGAATGTCAATATTGTTAGGTAGGAATTCCATGTCCCCACTTTTTCGAGTGGGTAAAAATTTCTATGTCTGGAATATCGACAACTAGCCGCCAATACCTATATTGTGTTAGAGACTGTCAGGTATCGACATAGTTAATTCCCGTTCGATGTTAGGTAAACGACTGATTTCTTTAAAAGTTCAGTAGTTCCCTTGCAGACATGTTAACTACCGCAAGCTAATATTATAATTAATGTAACATTGATTGATTATTGACACAATTAGATATGATTCGATCGCTGCTTATCGAATAAGTGTAAATATTAAAATTTTGTTAACAACTATCGCCTGACAACATAGATAGTCTCCGATCGATGACACATGGCTGATTAGTTTCCTTAAAATGCTTACTTGTATCGACTAACCTTTTCATGCATTTGTATTAATTGACATCCATTGCATGCAAGCATTGTTGGTCATATTCCATCTCCCTACTTGCCGAGTAGGTACACTTTTTACTATTAGGAGTATCGATAAAAGTTTACCGACATCTTAATTTGGTAATCATTTGATATTTGTCAACATTAATTGATTATGTTTACTTTACACATGCTGATGGTTTCAAATTTTTATTGATTTATATATCAACACACGATTATCGATATTAAATTTAGGTTAATGTTAATCGACGACCGACTTTTAATTTTATTACCCGATGATTAGTAGCCATTGGGAGTCAAGCTTAGATGAAATTATTATCTATAGATATAACGGTGGGTGAGTGCCGACACTATTTATTATGTAGATCATATTGGATTACCGATATTTGCTAGTAGTATTATGTATCACACAGCCGATTGTACCCGAATATCGGTAATATTTATATATCCTGATGGCTTGTAACATCAACTATAAACAACAATTAGATTTTTCTAAGTCAAAATAAAATCTAATGTATTATAACATGCATTTCAATAAAAACTAAATATAAAATTATAAACAACTGTTAAAGTTTATTAAATTCATGCATTTCTACATAAAATTTATCCAAAACTTAGTATACAATTACAAGACATGGTTGTTTCATGCTTTAAAAAAAAATTATAGATAGTCCACATGCCTCAAACAAAAAGTAAGCATGACTCATACAAAAAATAAACATGGCCCACATGTCTCAAAAAAAGACAACTCACAGGCCTTATACAAAAAGTAAACATGACCCATATGCATGCCTCAAAAAAAGGTGACTCACAGGCCTCATACAAAAATAAACATGACTCACATGTCTAAAAAAAAGTGACTCTTAAGACCCAAAAAACTATAAATGGCTCAGAGGCCTCAAAGATCCAAATGTTACAATGTGTGTCACTATCAATCTCATTCGTTATCAATATCCATGAGAGTCTCTTTTAGTGAAACCATATGATGGTTAACTAATTACAAGAACTGATTAATATGACTAATGTATGGTGTTCGTCACTCTTCGACTTGCTACTCATGGTACTAATACCAGTAACAAGCAATGGGGGGTAATGGACAATCTGCATGCAAGCCAAGATGTACAAAATTATTTTTGTTAGATAAAATCAACGCATATCAACCATTGAGAATCTGTCGATAATGATGGATTCCACAGTGGTAGAAATGCAATATATTGTTACTGTGATATTAGAGGCACCACACTATCATAACGGGAAGCAATAATATGACCATATTCTAGCATAGTCATCCAATGTTCTGGTTTAGCTGGGGTATCATGAAAATCCAATGCGCTAATAATTTCTTTAATATGACCATGCGATTGTAAAACACATGCATACTTTTCTTTTTGCCATAACAAGTCAGTCAGTAAATCATATCTAACTTAATCTCAATTGTCTTCTATCAATCCACCTTGAATAGCTATAACTCAACATTCTTTCTCATCCTAGGTCTCTTATATTATGAATATAAAAAATAAACAGTGGAGGGAATTCTGTCATATATCAGCTAGACATGGTAGATGCTGGTTTTTTTTCCTCTCTTTTGACCTTCAAAATTTTTGATTGTTGCACCAGAATCATAATTACCGAATAATTTTTTATTACAAGAACATGTTTAAATTCTGAAGGGTTACGCTTTGCATATGTGTTTTTCTTTTGATTGTCTCTTTATTAACCTCTTACTTGGTCTACCCTTTGTATTGGCTAGTGCATCTGGCTCGATCAATTTAGTGGTAGATAGGTTATATATTTCCTTTAACTTCATCAAAAGATCAACTTTTAAATGTAAACCAACTTCTTCAAACTTTTATAAAAATTATATAAAATTCAAAAAAAAAGTCAACATGCTAATTGGTCTAGTACTGGGTATATATTTGATAGTTTCTTAAGATGTCTGTGGATAGAAGAGAGTGGTATTGGATGACTTAAATATGTACTGCACAATCTCAAGTGTATAGGATAACCCATGTATACGCCGAACTCTACAACCACAAGATTTTACATCATGATCAATAGAGCAAGACCGATCAACTTCAGCGAGCACCATGTCAAGTGCACTTCTAGAAACAAAAACACATTTTCCTTAAACATTGTCATCTTGTTCATGTGTAGTGCAATGCTTATACTTTTTTCAAAGATTTTTTTTAAAACAATATTTTTATAAACAAATATTATTTTAATAATGATCTGTCAAAAATAATTTCAAAAGTAGCTCGTCACGTGGCTGACATGTCAGTTGTGTGCTGAAATTTTTATGTCCAATAAAATCGGTATGTGGAATACCGGTTTTCAATACCACTTTCACCTTTAAAGTTTGTTTTTAAAAAGGGGGACCATCACATTCACATATGACCTATAGTGTAAATCGGTAAATAAAGTATCGATTTCAAAGTCGGTGTCCCACTTACCGATTTTATTGGATAAAAATTCTCCAAAGAGCTAATGTGGTGGCCACGTGGCAGATAAATGGCCACTTTTAAAATTATTTTTGACGGGTGGTTATTAAAATAATTTTTTTTTGTAAAAATGTTGTTTTGAAAAAAAGAACATTTTCAAATGAAGCTAAAATCTGTGTGTGCTGTAGCAAAAATAACCCATTGATTGTGTTACATGGTGTCTCAGAGTTAGCATGTGATGATCCCAAGTGCCTTTTTAATTGGAAATATATTTTTCTGCTATATTGGCGCTGTTATTTTCAAAGTGAATCAGTCGGTAAGTCCATATAGTTACAAAGTGCTTCTCTATGGAGTCAACCAACTATCTTCCACATATGCAATAACACTTGAAAGATGTATGAAATATGTCTCGAACGAAAGCAGACGATTTTCGCAATCCTCCAATGTAGATGATTGCATCACTAAATCATTCCATCCAGATATGAATGATACCCACAATTCGTTTGTCTCGAACAACTTTTTGCACTTAGCCAAAATATTTCTGAAAATATGGAATCGACAAAAAAAGTTCATAGCTTTTGTGGAAAAACATGCATGTTGCATTCATCAATGTCAATTATCTTTAAGTAAAAAACAATAGATGAATGCATATTTGGGCGGAGTGCAATTTGCATACATTTTAAGGCCCAAATATAATTCTCTTTCTTTTCAGCCTCCATATAAACATGAGCAAATGTGAATGTCATATTTGTCAATGTAACCATGATAATCACTAAGGTATCTTATATTCGTTTGTCGAATCCATAAGGAACACTATCGGGAAGCATAGACCATGTTGAATCGATTGTGGATGAGCCCAAAATACATCATTGATCATGTTTGTATCGGCTTTTGCCCGATGCCATTCAATATACTTGTGTTCGCCCAACTTATGCAACAATTGTTGCATCTGTGAACTTCCACCGTTCTCCTTAACTCTGTATTTTACTTGAGCATTATAAATTGTGTTCATTATTGATGCATTTTGAGAGTCTTTCTGTTTAATCACTTTAAGTACATCTCCCAGTCTCACGTTTCTAACTGATAGTTTATGCAAAACCATAGCTTTTTCAGATTGAGCTTCCCCATAAATAATGCCCTTCAAAATGCTGTGTAGTTGGATGGTTGTGGGCACCAGATTTAACTGTAACCATCCATTGATACCCTATTGGCATCTTTATATCTCTCAAAGAGAATAGGCGGCTACACCTTTTCAATCCCGTAAGTCAAGATATTTCCTTGACATTCTTGTCACCTTGGGTTTTTCTATAATGCACTATTATCTCACAACCAAAGGTCAATCTATGGGACTTTCCATTCCATCCACTCTTAGATCTTTTTATTACTACAATAATCCCAACCGTTCTTCCTGTGTGTTGAGACAATCGAATACATGTAATTCATAATACAACACAATAAATATGTTTATTTAAAAAAATACAATAAATAAGGTTTTAGATTAGTTTTGTACAAAGGCAAAAGATAATAATGTAAAGAAAATAACGTACATACCACGTTAGTTGTGAATGTGTCCGTGACATCCAATGCTTGCGCCAATGGAACAGGTTCAGAGGCGACAATCTTTATCTCAGATGATGATGGTTTATACAATATAAATAATTTAATTAGTGAAGTAAGAGGTTATAATATAGTTCAATATAAGAATTAACAAATTGGTTAATATACCATGTTGGTTGAATCCAATGGTATGGCTAAATATAATGGAACTTCTTTTTTCAGTCCCAGGTGGTTCCTATTATAACAAAATAGGTAAACACAAAATTTAATTGGGTGTCATCTACATGATACCAACATATGTTATTTGGGGCCCATGAAGTTGAACTCGAGTTCACTATTCAAATAGTGAACTCGAATGGAGAAGCTGCCACGTGTCCTTAGAAAGTGTTTTAACCCTTTTTTAATTTTTTGTTTTACGTCTTTTCAGTGTTCAACCCTCTTATATGCCTATCCTCTCTTACTTGCTTTATGTCTTTTCAGTGGACACATGACGTAATATAAACCATGTTTCACCATTCATTTGTGAACTCAAGTTCACCCAACCCTTTTCCATGTTATTTAGTGTCAACTATTACACACCGAACCTTATTAAGTGAGTGTCATCCACATGATATTGCATATGTTCAAACTACATATGCATCATAGTATCGGTGACCTATTACTGTAATGATCTAACAATTATCAGCACTAAAATGCCGACGATTATTCCCATAGTCCTTAGTGCTATGCTATGAATTAGGCAAGTGTCCAACCTATTCTATCAATAACTATTCATTATATGTCGACATTTGAATATTGACACATATTTCAAATACATATGCATGGAGGTCACCTTCACCGTGTCGGTGAGTAATCGTCAAATACGATAGTGTGTCGACTAAAAGCAGACGAATGGACGAGATCATAGCTGTGACATACTTTACCTCCATTTATTGATTTGAACTCATTCAATGTCGTAAAATCATCTAAAATAACATCCTATTGGATGAGAAGAAAGAAAAATATTTTAACCACCAATCTGCCATGTAGGGTAAATTAAGCAACCAAACATAAGAGAAGTGAAATCACTATTTCATAGAGTTGTAGAGTAACTTACCAACTTTGGTATCAAAAATAGTGGTGGTATCATAGCAACAAAGAAAAAATTAGAGTGAGTAATTTTTAGTGATGTTGAGGGGCTACAGACGACCATGAAATCTTGTAGGGCTCCCTTCTCTCAGACTCCCACCGTTATAGTGGAAGGGACGTGAATGGAAAGCCTTATCTATTGTCGGATGCCAAGAATTAAAGATAAAAAAAAAGTTTGGGTATTATGAACATATACTTAGAGGTGTCAAGGTGAAATAACAAATTATTTCAGTTAATATATTTTACCAAAATGTATTACTTGAGTCAGTAGTTGGGTGCCAAAGTTGAAAGTAGTGGCTCAGTGGGTGTAGATACGTGACCTTTTCCCCTTCTTTCTCTCTCTCTCTCTCTCTCTCTCTCTCTCTCTCTGCATCAGTGACGATAAATTTTCGTTCACCTGCTCCTCCGGCGCACGGCGCACGGCGCCTCCCCGTTCTCGTCGCTCTCCTCTCCTTCTTCAAGGGGAAACCGACTCTACCATTCTAGGGTTTCCAGAGAATGGGGAAACAAAAGAGAGAAGGAGGCGCGAGGAGCAAGAACCGTCCTTCGAGCAGCAGGTCCTCCTCTTGATTATTTGTTAAATCGATTTCCTTAGCATCGTCTCCCTTCGATTTCATTTGAAATCATTCTTTTCTCGGATTTTTTACCTGTATCTTGTGTTGCAGCTTAGCTGCCTCTCTGTTGCCCGCTGGAGCCGCGAGCATCGGGTTCGGGGGTTACCTCGGAGGCTCTCGGATCGAATCCTCCTCATCGGCCGAGGAATCCATACCTTTCTCGGTACCGTCTCTTTGAACTTCGCTCGGACTTGCCGTGTCTTACTGCTCCAGGAAAATTTTAGCTAGCTCGTTGATGAAAAAAAAAAAGTTTTATGATATAATATTGTTGAGCGATTCGATTCATATCAATGGCAATAGTATAATTTAGGAAAAGAACTGATGGGTTTGTCAGAGTTTGATGCTGTTATGATCATGAACCGTTAGCGCTGCAATCGCTAGAATTTCTTTGTTCAATATGTTAGATCCTTGATGCAGTTCTGCAATGACTAGAGATGCTTTGCTCAAAGGGGTAGCTCTTTGATGCAGTCCAGCAATCACTAGGAATTCTTTTTTCAAGATGGTGGTAGATCCTTGATGCAGCCATGCAATCAATATGACCACGACCCGTCGGCACTTCAAATAGTGTGACACACCACTGGAGTTCTTGATATATGACCGGGATTACCATTTGGTGGATTCGCTTACCTCCAAGAGTGACTTGTGTCATGATATCGATCTAGGCTTCATAGAAATTGAGTATGTTAATTTTGTGATGGACAATAAGCTTCCCCTTTGGGGTTTTTAACAATTGATAGAATGTTTTAAAAATTGGACTGGGAGGCGAACCGAAAAGGCCTCTGGTTCGGTTCAAACCACTGGTTCAACCATTTGAACCGCATGGCAAATGTGCCGTTTAAAATAAATACTTACGAAATACTTAAATGTAAAATATGATTTCTTGGTTAACAAGTTGTTTTAAGGCTTTCTAACCATAGGTTCTCTGATCAAAACCCAACCACCCCATTTTTCTGAAAAATGGCATGTAACCTATTTTTGTATGGAATTTTACAAACGAACCGGTTTATTCAAAGACCAAACCGGAACATGTTCTGGTTCCGGTCCAAACTGGTCGAACCATCCGGTACGGTTTGGTTTTCAAAATACTCAACTGATGTGCAAGGGGGTGAAGAACCATGGAATCAAATGATGACAATTTTTCTACAAAATGATTAAAATGTATTTTTTTAGGATTGACATAGAAATAGTCTGAAAGTTTGATAGTACCAAGTTTCGGTTAGGCATAACAAAATGTCGACTGAAATGACTGACATTTCAATGAATTCTGACATTTTGTCTTGTTTGGACAATTTCACTAGATACTTCCATCTTTTTAGCAAAATATTCCATCTATACCAGTAAAAAATTCCTTTTTTTTTCTTTATTTTGATATTTTTTTATAATAGACCGATAGTTGATCGAAATCGACCAAAATGTAATGAAATCCGACAAATTTCCACCAAAATCATTCCTAAAAAATACAAAATTTCCACCGACATTATGCTCAAAATCCGACAAATTTTCTACTTTTTTGACCGCCCGAGATGGACATTTAAAACCTTGTGGAGAACTCACCTAAGTGGGGGACTTTTTGGACAAGGCAAGAAAGTCTAAAATAGCATATTACTACTAAGTTGAGGCTGTTGTGGCATGTTATGTTGATCTGAATTTCTTGGAAATGAATACATAATCTGCTTTGTGGTGTTTACATTTTTAGGATCTTTGCTAGAGGATGCAATGACATGGAAAAGAAGAGTCAATGACACTATATTTGTGAAAACCTTTTATAGACTTTCTTCACAAAAGGAGAACCTGATATTAGCATATCTTACACTGACCACTAGCTTGGTTGAGGATAGTGATTCCAAACAAGACATGTAAAGGAAGATAACCTGTAGAAAGGAATATGATCACTAATAGCATATGAGTATTGTGAATTGATGGAAGACATTTTAGTACCTAGATATTCATCATTTATCCTCGTCTCTTTTTATATATAGTTTTCCTGTCCAAATTTTGTACAATATGAATGGTACTTTTTTATGCCAATTTGATGTTGAACAAATGCTGGGTTCCCACATGGGAAATGAATATGAGTCTACAAGTGGCCTCGTTTACAGTTTTCCCGTCCAAATTCTTTACAATATGAATGGTACTTCTTTATGCCAATTTTGACGTTGAACAAATGCTGGGTTCCCACATGGGAAATGAATATGAATATACAAGTGGCCTCGTTAGAACATCAAGGGCTCCAAATGAATGATAAACAGCTTAGTGTCTTGAAATAGACTTCAGTGTCATTTGTTCTTACATGAGGCTACACTTGAACAAAGGTTTGACATGAGGAGTGGGATGCTTGTGAATTGGTGACAAATGATATGAATGCTCCCTAAGATAGAGGATGTGGCCTTTATTATTAAATACTGAAAGTAAATTGATAATTATGTTTATAGGTTCTTCAGTCTTCCTTTTATTTTATTAAAAAGCTTAATAAAGGAAATTGAATTTCTGGTCGGGAGCTTGTTCTCCTATTTAAGCGAACTTACATGGGGCTGGTGTTGTGTGGGATGATCCTAAGTGCAGTCCTATGGGAATTCACTTTAAGGCACTATGACTCTAGATATTTGACCTTTTGACAATAATAGATTCATTATGACCTTGGAAGAAGCTAGAGCTTCCAAGGAGGAAAAGACTATAAGGAGGCTATGAAACCTATGCCAATAGTTCAATCACAGATTTAACATTATCCCAGAACTTGTGTCTTTTTGGTGAGTTTATTTTGATTGCTCGTGCTTTGTTGGGGTCTACAGAACGTTTTGATTGTGTTTTTTACCTGTGTTTTGAATTTTTTTATCATCTTTTTTTTTTCCTTTCCTCTTGTTCTATATATGGAATTTTTGGTTGCTGATAGAATGAGGTATTTTGTGACGTAACTGAGAACTATTGTAATCTTTTTTTTTACATTTCTATAATTAAAATTATGAAATACATTACATTGCTGCTGAAAAAATGAGTTTCCATTATTATCATTTTATGGGTGCGTTGCAGAAATAGTAAGAGTTACACAACAAATTGCTAGCTATATCTGGATAAAATGAGGAGAATAGCTTATTCATAAAGACAAGTAAATAAGAGTTGCATATGAGATGGTATAATTGGTAATTAGTGGAGATTTGAGGTGAGATTATGGGGTTATATAATAAGTTGCCGGTATTAATCACAGTTATCACTATGGTTAAATGACCACAATTTTTTGGTTCAGAAATCAGAACGAGCTTAGCTTATATGTAAGAAAACATTTAAAATGTGGAAATGTCTCAAACTTTATTACTGAACTTCAAGTATGATTTTCTAATGTATCATCTGCTTTTACATTCTTGATCCAATGTAAGACCCACGACTCGCTAGCAACATGCAGATTGTTTTTATATTCATATCGGAGCTTCACCTTCTTGCTAAAGTTGAGCAATATTAGTCGATTACCTTCCAATTGTTCTGGACAATTTCTCTACTAATTAGTAAAGAAAATATCCATTTTATTGTATTTATCTATGATAAATCTTCAAATTAAAGGCATTTAATGTTCCTACGTTATTTGCCCTTTATTTTTTCTTTCAAATGATTATCTTGATTTTTTGAGCCTTCTTGCTTAAGATGGTAATTATTTTCCAACTATTTGATTTTAATCGTTTAAGAATTATTATATGTGAGCCTTAATTTTTCCCCCCTAACATGAATGTTATTTCATGAAGGATGTTGATAGTGAGGTGGCGCAACACTTAAAAAGACTTGGTAGGAAGGATCCTACTACTAAGGTAATATACCTAATCTAAGATTTTTCAATAAGTCCTCTTTTTCATAAGGACCTTGTGTATGATGTCTTTTGTCACATATTTCTTGTTCATGATATTCATACCCTCAATGTAAACCATGGTCTTCAATTTAATTCTATAGCAACATTTGGCATAGTATGTATGTTTATGTATACTCACATTTATTCAAACTAGTCTGAACCCCAGGCAAGGCTTGTCCGTTTGTGAAACAAAATCACAGCTGTCCATTATGCGTGATGCGAGACGTTTGTGGCATGACGATAGAATATCACGTGAGGAGGGATTGCCACATGGCAACATACTAAGTGGCGATGCTTGGGTTCCACTTAGTGTTTTAAAACCCGAAAACTCGACTTGACTCGATTCAGAACCTTTCCGACTAGAGTCGATTCAAAAACTTGGTCAAAACTCGACCGAGAAGTTCACCCAAAACTCAAAAATATAATATAATTTTTATATTTATTACTAATACACACACACACACACACATATATATATATATATATATATATATATATATATATATATATATATATATTGTTAAACTAAAAAATGATTACCATGAAGTAACTAAAGCATAAAAAGAATAAAAAGCGAGCATCCATCAAGTTTTGATGACCTAAAACTTTGTCACCAAATAATATAAGTCATTTCAAAACATCAATTGTTCATTATCCAAATCATATCCGGTAATCAATTGTCTGAATCCAAGTCGAAGTCTGACGCAGTTCCCGTCTCTCTCCCACGAGCAAAACTCTTTCCAACATCATGCAACCAACTATCACCATCCATATCAGTAGCTCCAGTTCCAAGTTCCAACTCCACCATGTGCGTCTTCAGCAACGCAATCTTCATCACGGCTCTCCAGAAGGATATGGCCAAGAACAATTGGATCATAGTCTGAAGCGTGTCTTCTAAGTTGTTGTTTGCTTAATCTCAAGTTATAGTGTATGAACACCAACTTGTTCAGCTTCTCCTGCTTCAACCTGTTCCTCTTCTTGGTATGAATTTGATCAAAGGTATTCCAATTCCTTTCACATCCAGTTGCCAAACAGTTTTGGCTTAAAATTCGAATGACAATCTTTTGTAGAATAAGAGTTCCAATACCAAAATTCTCCCTCCAAGAAACTGGAAAAAGAATAGAAGATAATAAGAACAATAGGTATACTATAATACTATATATTCAAAGAAAACTTGTTATAAAAGCAAGATTTAGTGATTTTCTAAAATATAACATTATTATATTACCTGAGGAAGTTTACTTCGCCCTATAATTGCGAGGTCCAATGCAAAATCTCCTCGACCATGTTCATAATCAATAATCTAGTTAATAAAAACAAAAGCATAAATTTAAAGTTTAATAACCAATAATTATTAAACAATATTTTCAATTTGAAAGTTCGACTAATATATCTTTGAGAGAGCTTCAAGTTGGCTATCCATATCTGGGAATAATGTACCAATCACCTTTTGCAAACCACGATGAAGTTCCAGATGTTTTGAGAAGTCATCACGGAAGCGGAGATCGGGATTAAGAAAATATCCAGCTGCATGAAGTGGAGAATGGAGGGTGGCCTTCCACCTATCATCAATAATCTTCCAATACTTCATGTACCGGTCTTCCTTGTTGTCATCACTTTTGCTATTGTCAACTTTGCTTGATAGCATCATAGATTAAACCCATAGCGGGGATGCGCTAAACATGAATCAAAGGGGCTATCGAGCTTCGAATCTTCTCAAGCTTTCTCCAAAAATATTGTCCAATAGGATCTTCTTCGTCTCAACCCCCTACACCATTCTTTGAAACCTTGAATTTAACGACTCTTTTGATTGCATCATCGACTTTAACCTATAGTTCTATGTTAAGAAAAAAAAAATGTAACAAGTAGTGATCATTAGATTCATTACAATTAAAGAATAAGGTAAATACAAAACTAATGTAAATGATAGTCATGAATAATGAACTTGATAATTCATGGGAGTTGGAGGCTTGTATGTCGGACCGTAATTCCCAATGGCTTTAGCAATTTTGGGGAAAAAAATAGAATCGGCAGCATTGAAAGGAATCGCAGTATGAAAGAACCATCTCTCAACTATTTAATTAACCTTCTTCCTCCTTGTTTATTTCCGTTGGTAACTATATTTGAATTGTATTTGATCCTCTAGCAGAGACATGCTTCCCATTCTTCATTATCAACACTGTCATTCTTCTTGCCAAAATTTCCCCAAATTTACTTTCTTTTTTCTTTCAGCTGTTTCTTCTTATCATTCTTAGTCAACAAGTCCCTCATCTTCTTATACATATCATCCGGCACTTTGGGACATATTGGTGCATCTCCGGGCATTCTTGCAATATGTTTCTTCAATCGACTAATCCCTCCGTTGATCTCCTTTCCACAATGGTTGCATCGAACTCTTTTCTTGTCCGCGGTAAGAGCCGTGCAATGAGTCCAACCAGGATCTGACAAATTAGACGTGTCGATCACCGATTGACTCGAAGTAATTGGCTCAATGACTGCACTTGCAGATTCATTTTCACCTCTTTCCGATGATGCCATTGCAAATAATTTTCAACTAAAAACAAAATCACACAGCTTACAACAAAAACAATTCAAGAGTAACACTTCCAACAATTCTAGTTCCATTAACCATTGATAAGTAAAATTAACAAGAAGAATGTAAGGTGCTAATTAGGAATGGCAATGGGGTGGGTTTGGGAATTGATTTTTTTGATTTTTGAATAGGCTCGTCTTGAACCGTCCCCGTTTACAATAGGAATTTAAAACTCGAACCCGACTCATTGCCATCTCTAGAGCTAATGGGCATTTATGATTTATTTTATCCCAGCATGACTTCAAGCTGGGATAAGTTTCATTAACCATTTATAATTTCTTTTATCTATGCAGATCTGAAAATTAAAAGGAAGAGAGGAAACAAAGATGACCAATTTCTCACAGATACTGTAGTAGATGAGTCGGGGTATGTCAAGGTGTCACCGACTCGCAGGTGAGTTGGTCCCTGGAAAAACCCAGATCATCAAAATTCAAAATGCTTTAGATTCTTTAGAAGCAAAATCCAGATTATAAAAAATTTGGCCAAAAATTAATGTCTATAATTTGATTTAGACCGTGTATGGAACTAGATGAAGGTTCCTTAGCTGTAGTTGATCTCGATCAGCATCCATGATTCTGTGTGTGATTTTAAATGAATCACTGATGAGGCAGATGAATCCCCAAAAGCATCCCCACCTCCCCCCCTGCCAAAAAAAAAAATCCTATTGCTTTGTTTCATTTCAAAAATCACCCCCCCCCCCAAAAAAAAAAAAAAAAAAAAAAAAATCACTCACACCGGAGGTTCTCCGCGTGAGCTTTTCCTCGCAATCCACCACCATAGAGAGGAGAGTTAGAGATCACTGGCACTCTGTCGGATAAGGCAAAGGCTGTGAGGGAGGCTCGAGAGGTCGTCGGGCTGGGTGGGTGCGGCGGTTGGGTAGAAGCTGTAGAGCAGATAAAGGCCGAGGGGGAGGTATCGTTGCTTCCTTCATCGACGAGAAAGTTGAAGGCTCGAAGTGAACTGTCGGCTGAAGCCCCTAAGGCCCTAAGTGAGAGAGTCGAAGACTTATAGGCTTATAGCCCGATTGTATAATCCATTAAGCCTATATAACTTCTCGACCCGATTCATCCCAACTCGATGACTTGGAAAACCTAGCCGATCCGACCTACTTTCAAACCGGTTAGTTGCCCTAGTGATTTTTTTACACGATCCGTGTCGTTTTAAAGTCGATCCGATCTAACTCAGCCGAGTTTTGAGTCGGACTGGCAAGTTTTAAAACACTGGTTCCACTCAGCTCTCCGATGCATAGTACATTGTTCCGATTCACACTTAAGCCTTGTGGGTGCAAAATCTGGCTAATGTCCAATAGTGGGACCCGCTGCCTTGCTTGGGGACCACGAGCATGACAAGGGGACCCGCAGCCCTGCCTAGGACCCAAGAGCATGACGGTGGGACCCGCAGCCTTACTTGGGCCCCACAAATACTATTCGTGGTGTGGTAAATTCCCCCGGGTATTTATCAAAACCCCCGGTATTTTCAAATCTCTATAAATAGCAGACCTGACAAATATTCCAGGGCCGGAATTCATTATTCCACATCCCACTTTTTATTTTCCAACGAGATTAGGGCAAAACCCTCAAGGAAAATCATTCGAATCCTTATGGCTGATGATTTTTTTACACGATCCGTGTCGTTTTAAAGTCGATCCGATCTAACTCGGCCGAGTTTTGAGTCGGACTGGCTAGTTTTAAAACACTGGTTCCACTCAGCTCTCCGATGCATAGTACATTGTTCCGATTCACACTTAAGCCTTGTGGGTGCAAAATCTGGCTAATGTCCAATAGTGGGATCCGCTGCCCTGTTTGGGGACCACGAGCATGACAAGGGGACCCGCAGTCCTGCCTGGGACCCAAGAGCATGACGGTGGGACCCGCAGCCTTGCTTGGGCCCCACAAATACTATTCGTGGTGTGGTAAATTCCCCCGGGTATTTATCAAAACCCCCGGTATTTTCAAATCTCTATAAATAGCAGACCTGACAAATATTCCACGGCCGGAATTCATTATTCCACATCCCACTTTCTATTTTCCAACGAGATTAGGGCAAAACCCTCAAGGAAAATCATTCGAATCCTTATGGCTGATGATATTTTATCAAGTGATGATACATATGAATCATGTAAGGAAGAGGACGACCAAGCTATCTCTTCATCCTGCAATTAGCTTTCGTTGAAAGGTCGGTGCAGCCTTTGTCTGGTTTCCATAAGGAAGATGATGATGTGGCGAGGCCGCGAGACCCTATGACGTGCCAGGTGCTGGTTTTGTGATTAAGAGTCATAATATATCACTGTGTGGATTGTATATTCAGTTAAGGAAGATTCGAATGATATATTATGTCTCTTAATCAAGAAGAAGAGACAGAGAAATGAGATGAAGTCGGGCCGGGAGATCGAAGCCAATGATCAAGAAGAAGAGACAGAGAAACGAGGAAGATTCATCGAAGATGGTTTCCCGATCTTGCGATCTCGCGCTGAACACTCGAGGAAAATAGGGTTTTAATTCATCATAATTTAGATTTCAAAGTATTCTCTCAAAAATCCCTTTTAATAAGGGGGTTTCATAAGGGATGCATAGGAACCATTGGATCATGCGAAGGGGCCCCTATTTAACCCATCCAAAGAAGGAAAGGAAAGAGAGAGGAAGAGAGAGCGGTCTGAAAGGGGGAGAGTTTGCTCCTTTCCGCGTGCACGCGAACCGAGACAGCCACAGATGAAAGGGGAGAGAGAGGGTGCGGCTAGGGTTAGGATTTGGGTTCTCTTGCGACTCCTTTTGATCCCATTCATCCATCCCGGAGGATCTTTAATCGCGTCCATAAGGTCCTTTTAATCTCATTCCTTGATGAGACCCATCCAATGATGCCTATTTCTTTTATTAATTAACCACTTAACAAAGTTGGTGCAAACACAACTCTCGCACCTAGTTAGCCTACAATAGAAACAATCATAACTTAAGATCTACACATCCGATGACATGGAACAAGAACAAACGTTGTTCAAAATAAAAAGAGCAACATAATGAACTAAATATCTTTCCGATCAGTTATATCGATTTCTATGCATATTTGAAAACAACAATCAACGTTTCTGCATGCATCAATTTATATCTCAAAACAAATGGGCAAGTGTCTCAAAAAAATAGATCTAATAAAAGAACCACCGTGTGATGGAGACCTATGAATTCAATGATGATCTAAGCCCCAAGTAACCAAAGGAAGGCCGGTGGTAAACGCGAGGGATCTTTACGGCTAAGAAATGTTACTACCGTTAACCCATGCCTTGGCCAATACCCGATGTGTTCTTGACGTCCGATAGACGAGATGGCAGAGGAGGGAGGATTATCCGAAAGACGGGGTGAAGAAGCTTGGACGACGATCTCTGAGAAAGGAGAACCCTTGTGCCGATCTCTTGGGAGGGCCGTAGATGAAATCGTGGCGGTAGGTGAAGAAGTTTGCGAAGGAAGACCAGGTGAAGAAGAAAGGATGAAGAGTCGGAGATGATCGCTCGAACAAGCCGATGACTCCGTTCTAGAAAATTAGGGTTTGCAAAAATCATTCAATAACATATCCCCAAACTAGGGTTTAGTGGGCTTTAAATAGGAGAAGATAATAGAAGGGAGAGGGAGAGGAGAGATCGTAAAAGAAAGGGAGGGGAGAGGGGACGTGCGGTTAATCCCGCAGTCAAGGTATGCCACATAGCTAGGAGAGAGAAATAGAGAAGGAAGGGCGCGGACCGCGATCTTTTGGGCTTACTATTGGGCCTCCTTTGGGTCTCATACAATCTTCATCATCTATCTGTAGGTTTTAATACTGGATCCAACAGATATTATTAAAATCGACTAGCGTTACTTAAAGCACTTTGACTCAAGTCGGATGCGAATATTCTCCGCACCTAGGCTGACCTGAAATATAAAGCTTAATAACTCTTGATCCGTTTATCGGATTTGCATGAAATACAAAACGAAGTTGTAGATAACTGATTGGGCTTTCTAATGAAACCGACAGATCATCGATTGGCCTTCTTGATCTTCGTAGGGATGCTAAAAAGCAAGTTGCTGTCCCAAAATCCTGCACGTGCCTACGTCTAGTCTCCCGGATCCGAAAGAACTCGACTCCACTCGAGTGGGGTCGGGATCAAGAGATCATTAATTTAAAAAGGACTAGGCCCAATATGTAGGAAAAAACAAATAGAATCGGACATTGGTGTTGAATAACAAAGCTTAGATGGGGGAAAGACATCAAGTATGGGCTGTGTGCCTCATGATGGTTTATAACTTTATATAATAGGTTTGGGGCAAGAATGTTTGAAGATGTTGAGAGGTAGAACAAAGCTAAAGTTATAGGTCACATTATTTATATTGCAATTTAATATTAACAAGTGAGAAATATTAAAGATTGTGGATGATGGAGATGATAGTTTTACAAGTGTAAAATGCGAATTTTAGCAGAGAGCCATTCCACAAATGGAACAAAATGTAGGTTTTTTTTTCCATGGGTACACAGATCAAACTGAAATTGTGAAAACAATCTTTAAAATGATGTCTAAGTTTGTGGTGTTTGGAATAGAAATAAACAAATGGAGCAAACACTTGTTTGTTATGGTTAATCACGCCAAATCTTAATGTCTCTATTTTCAATTGTGGAACTCACATCAGATGTAGTGTCTATGTTCTTTTCAATTTGACTTACTATAAATTGCTTCTGTAATGCTATTTACTAGAAAAATGTGATGGTATATATTTAATTTACTTTGTTTTGAGGAAGAAAGCTTTTTAATCTGTATTATTTTTTAATTGGACCTATTACAGTATGTGTGATATACTGGTAATTTTTCTTTTTAGAGAGGGATAATATGTGCCATAATTTGTTTTTTTAATCCCCCTTTTGCTTAGCATGTTGCTCTTGTTTCTTGG
Organism: Chamaelirium japonicum; assembly: GCA_947650365.1. NCBI lineage: Eukaryota > Viridiplantae > Streptophyta > Magnoliopsida > Liliales > Melanthiaceae > Chamaelirium > Chamaelirium japonicum. The sequence continues at coordinate 56,250 of CANTAL010000128.1, read as the reverse complement.
TACAGCTTAAAGCTTTAACATCATTGTGTCTACTCTTTAAGCAAAAATCTGGAGAGGAAATTGTGCAGATTGTTCCACAATGGGTATCGTTCTTTCACCACTTTATTTTTTTACTATTTTCAAACATATTTTATTAATAATAGATATATTTGATAGTTTTCAGATGCATGGAATGTCTCTCTTATAATAACTGTCCAGCATCCCATCCCATTGTTGTTGTCCCATCTTTGTATCTAATTTGTTCAACAAACTTTTAGCTTCATTATGTGAAGTGATTCACTCTTTTACCATTTCTTATATGACAATTATTTTGCTGAGAACAACAATTTTTAATGGACTAATTCATATGAAAATACTTCACAAGATACTTATAGGTAGCATCAAATCCTGCATGGAATTTCCTTCTCGGCATTTTCCAATAGCACTGTGACTTCAAGATGGATTTGCAATCATCTGTTAAATTTGTTTCTTTATGGTTATCTCATTATCCAATAGTATCTGTCTGTATAATATAATTTAAACATCTGCAATCAGTGATACCAGATATCCTGTTTTCAATTTTTTTCCCCCTTGTGTTCTAATTTTTGGGGGGCAACAGTTGCAGCACAGCACATGAAAGACATCTAACAATGTACTCGAGTAAAATAGTAAATATATATTTATAGTGTGATGTGTGTTTATATATGCACATTGATTTTATGTATTGTTATGCCATGCTCTCACCATGTATGAACTACTCAACTACAAGCTGCGAAGCTCAACATCACCAATAGTTTTAGCAACAACGGGTGGGGGGGGCACGTTAGCAACATGCTTTAATGATGACACCAAAGAGCAAGCGACGTACTGAAAATATAATATGAGAGAGAGAGAGAGAGAGAGAGAGAGAGAGAGAGAGAGAGAGAGAGAGAGAGAGAGAGAGAGAGAGAGAGAGAGAGAGAGAGAGAGAGAGAGAGAGAGAGAGAGAGAGAGAGAGAGAGAGAGAGAGAGAGAGAGAGAGAGAGAGAGAGAGAGAGAGAGAGAGAGAGTTTTCTGTATTTTCAGAATATGCTGTTAGCAGAATAGTCCATTTTCTCCCGAGATTTTTCATATGTTGGCCGGTTTACCAATGCTTGAACCTTTTGCATCCTTTCAAAAGCTCTTTATTTCTTCAGCAGAGTTCACATTTGTAATTTGTGGAAATAACCTATCCGTCTTTTTTTTTATCTGCATCTTTTACAAAAAAAAATTGTTACCCACTATTAACGCATCTGTCTTGTTGTTCCTTATCTTATATATAAGGTTCTTTTTTTTTTGTGTGCAGGAAATATCTGTATATATCATCAAAAGTTACTTATCTAACCTTGCCAGTATCTCTTACTCAATTTATTTATGTCCTAACCCTTTGTGCTACTCATTATCTGCCTACCTTGAAGCACAACCTCTTCTCCTTAAAGAATTTTTGGATCTCAACGTTCTACCTCCTAATTTCTTTATATGTATGCTGCTTTCATGCAGATTTTCCTAGGACTTTTGGAGAAACCCTTTTGATACAATTTGACATATGTTACTTCTTATTTGTTGCAGTGTTCATGTTTCAATTTCCTTTTAATGGTTTTTCGACATTTAATTTAACTCGTTCCCTTTAAAATGAGTTAACTTACTGTTTGCCTAATGGTTTAATTTCCTTCCTTCTTGCTTTGTGTGACATTCAAATTGCTGGCCTACGTTATGTGATTAAAATTCCCCCTGTTTGTACTTTGTAATCTTCAGAAGTTCATATTCTTTTCCTAGGAGAAAGTGATTGATTTACGGCACCTTTAATCCTCTATTAAAAGAGATGCATTTATTTATTCTTAAGTTGTGTATAACTTGGTTGCATTTGATTATTCTCCTCTTTTACAGGCATTTGAGTACAAGAGACTCTTGTATGATTACAATAGAGAGGTCCGTCGAGCTACTCATGAAACAATGGCTAGTCTTGTCGTCGCTGTCAGGTTTGCCCTTATCTAATGCTATCAATCAAATTCATGAAGTTTACCTTCCTTTCTATATGCATATAATATGTATTAAGAGTATTGTTTTATGTTCTGATTCAGTGATTCAAAGCTGAAAGTTTCTGGAAATAAAAGCAATTGATATTTTTGTGTAGTGAGTTGTACCATTTATTACAAAATACAAGTGTTTAAGTGAAATATAACTTTCAAGACTATTTTACATTAGTTGAGCCATATTATAGAATTTCAACACATACAAGCAAACATATGGAACAATGTTTCACTTATGTGTTTTGGCTTATAATTTGTGCCACACAGATTAATGCAATTTCCTGTGTGAAATCTCACCTTCTAACCTCATCTTCTATACTATCTTCTAGTCTATGGGAATCTTGGTCACTTGCTCCCTGGTTGCATTAACTTAAGCTGCGTTAGTAACATGATAGGCCCCCTACCTTCCAATTGGACCTTTAGTTTTCTGGGCACGCCCCCCTCTTGCCAATTTGCCTTGGTTAGGTTTCTATCACTAGTCTTCTTTATTTGAGTTGTGGACCCATCTTGATGGGAGAATACTTGCATGTGATGATGATGACAAGCAAACATCTTTTTTTGTTATTTAATTTTCTTGATAGTACTTATTTACAACGCTAAATTCAGCAACAATCTACCACATTCTGCTCTTCAAGCAATGCAATATTATCATGTTTAGATTACATGTGCGTTTGGCAACCATTTTGGACGCCCGATTTTGGGCCAAAAATGGTTCCACTTGCGAAGCTGATTTTGATATGGGAAATTGGGTGCCTTTGGGAACAAGTTAGAAAATTGGTTTTCCCAAACCAAAAACTCAAAACTATCAAAATCCAAAAGATGAAATTTTCTATTTTTGGGTTCTTGAGGCTAGGGCTGTAAATGGACTGGGATTGGGCCTAGAAAAACCAAATTTTGGAATAGGCCCAACCCGAAAACCAGACTCAAACTGTGTAAATTTTGAGCTCTTGAGGCAGAGCATAAAAAGTTGTTCTAGACAATTCTTTAAAGCGAGAATATATGTTGTAGAGAGAAAATACTTTCTTTATAATATTTTTTCTCTACATCTTCTCTCTACAACGTATATTCTATCTACACGATATTCTCTTTACAATATTTTCTCTCTACGTTGTTCTCTATGCTATAAGTTATCTCTCCATATCCTCTCTCTAACATTCTCGCTATAAATTTCTCTGAAAAATATATTATACGTCCATATTGTACTCTCAATAAAAGTTTCACTATCGGCAACATTTTCTATCTCTACAACATTTTCTATCTATAGCATTTCACTCTTACAGTATTCTTTCTCTAGAACATGTACTCTCCCCTTACAACACTCTTCATAACAATCTCTCCGCAATACTCTCTCTACAATGTGTATTATCTCTCTATATATTCTCTCTTTACAACATGTCTTATCTTATCTCCCCATAACAATTTCTCTCTTCTTTGTTACAACATATATTCTCTTCTCTCTACTACATTCTCTATGTAGTATTTTCTCTTTATAGCATTTTGTATCTACAATAATTTTTCTCTACAACATTTTTCACTCTTTGCAATGCTATTTCCATACGATGTATCATCTCTCTATAATATTTTCTCTCACTAAAACCTAATTCTGTCTACTCTTTTCTCTGTATGACATATATTTGCTATAATACTATTTCTAGAGCATATGTTATCTCTTAATAACATTCGCTCTCTATAATATTTTATACAACAATATTTATCTTCTCGACACATTCTCTCTCGACTACATTTTCACTCTACAACATTTTCTCTACAAACTCTCTTGGTACAATATATGTTATCTCTGACATTCTCTTTAAAAATTCTCTTTTTACAATATACATTCTTTCTCTCTCTCTATAATATGCATTCTCTCTCCACAATATTCTATCTACATCATAGCCAAAAATGTTGTAAAGAGAATGTTTTAGCGATATAACATACTGTAGAGAGAATATTACAGAGAGAAATGCTATAGAGAGTTAATGTCATAGAGAGTGATATTAAGAGACAATATTTTAGAGATACTATATGTTGAAGCGAGAAAATATTCTAGAGAGAAATGTTATGTAGTAGTGAGAAAACATTGTAGAGAGGAATGTTATGGACATAATATTCTGGAGAGAATTTTGTACAATGAATATATGTTGTAGAGACAAAAGTGTTGTACAAATCAATATATGCTGTACAGAGAGAGAGTTATATACAGAGAAAATATTGTAGAGTATATATAAAGAGAAAATGTTATAGAGATAAAATATGTCATATAGAGAGATGTTATAGAAATATAAAATATTGTAGAGAGATTATTATCTTGAGAGAAATGTTAGATAATATATATTGTAGAGAGATTATAGAAAAAATATATTTGTTGGATTAAAATGATGTGCAGAGAATGCCGTAGTAGGAAAATGTTGTAGAGAGGGAATGTTATAGAGAGAAAATAGTTGAAAACTGGTTTTGGGCCCAAAACTAGTTTTATTGTTAATTCTTGAACTAAATGTGGATAAGTTAAAAACGGTTATGTTCAAAACTGGTTTTTGATATTGCAAAACCAAAACCTGAAATTTAAAAACTATTGCTAAACGTACCCTACGCTTTCGTCAACAAATTTTTTCGGATTATCAATATATTTTCCGACAATTATATTTTATTTGCTCAGAAATATTTTAGGTTGTTAGACATTACTGCTGCTCGGAACCAAGTTTTCTGACTTCACTGTAGTCTACATGGACTTTTCTTTTGTTTCATGCTGCAAAAGTTTAGTTTCATTATTATGCTTGAGGTTGAGACAAACTATTTATTTGGGATTAAATAGTGTAGTAATTGTAGGCACCCTCTTTCAAGGGCCACTCTAACATACTAGACACCATGCACATTTGACTAATATTACCAAAAAATCTGATACTTCTGTCACCGCCCTTTCCAATTTGCAACCAATATTTACCTAGAATGGTAGGAGTCTAACATTATGCATTGTCCAAAACCAGATTGCCGGTCTTTTTCCAGATAGGGCCTTGCTTCTTCTCATTTATGGTGACCAAATATAATGCTTCCTTATCCAAAGAAGCTTATGCTTGTCTCCTGATAATGTATAGTGTAGAGAGTCTGAATTGACAGTTAGCATTAGCTTCTTCCAAGATGTACAAAGTAAAAGGTTGTCCTTGTCAATTACCTTAGCTTATTTAAGTGGGGAAAATTAAAGTAGATGGGGTTCCCTTGTGTCAAGCTTCTGGCGATGTTTGAACTACCTTGTATATCTTTCCTGTCCCAGAAGGAGTGTCACAGTAGCTCGTAAAATACTTCTTCTCGTATTGCAACCTAGCTGCCTATAAGTGACTATCTTCAAGTTGTGCGGTCTTCATATTAGGTGCTTTTTCCCTATTGTAGTCTGATATCCCCATGGCCCATTGCCGGGCCCAACCATCCTTGATAATTGGGACAAATGTAGCATTGCATTTATGGTTTGAGCCAAAGACCTCTTGGAAAAGAACGCATTTTTTTATAATTAGAACTAACTTGGGTTGAAATCATTTTAGGAATCAAATTAGAGCAATTGTTCTATTAGTTGCTTATTATATTCCAAACCTGCAGAAATTTTCTTCTTATTATTCCTTGTAGGTTTCTCTAAGGTTGTATGTATCAACTTGGCATCATGTAGTTTTTTGGTAAGGAAGTTTGTAGACCTGTGGTTGATTCGTAAGTAAAAGAAACAAAAAATAATAAGTCACATACACTCTCAAAGAGCTGTAGCAGGGAATTGTCTGTAATTGTTGATACCATGATAGTCTTGTTGTCATTACTCTTGAAAATCATCATGTCTATGCGTACATTCTCACATAGTGTTATATTATTAAGTAATCACTTTCTTCAGGAGAGGCTTGGCTCCACATCTTAAGTCTTTGATGGGTCCTTGGTGGTTTTCTCAGTTTGATCCAATCCCTGAGGTTTCTCAAGCTTCCAGGCGATCATTAGAGGTTTGTATTTCTTGTTTTTGATAAAGAACTTAGTTGATTTATATGTGCTTGCATGCAGTACGTCCTTTGCTCTTTGCTTGCGTCCTTTGTTTATTGGTATATAGCTCCTACTCTGATGGGTTGAAATGTTACTAGATGCAAAATTGTAGTTTATATAATTCTCTGTTTGTTGCTTGCATCCTTTGTTTATTGGTATGTAGGTCTTATTCTCATATGTATGAAATTGCGGGATGTGAAAAATTTTCTTACGTA